>CM054381.1:29138158-30338158 GCA_028858755.1 Ara ararauna | reverse complement strand
AGTCACAGTATATCTTTTTTTCAGTCAAAGTAATAACACGCTCTGCAGTAAATAATGTAACCTTAATGCCAACGTTTTGAGGGGTGGAAAAGTAAAAAGTGCAGCCGAGGAGACAACAGCCCGGCAAGGCTGTGCTCCAGCTATTTCAACTAGCTTATTTCCAGCGACTAAACAAACAAACAAAGAAATACCTCTTTCAGTACGGCTCCACAGATGCGACTGCTCCGAGTTTATCGGAGCGATCTGTCCACCCATAAAATGTCACACAGGATTTCCCTTGTGCACTTCGGGGGGGGGGGGGGGAGGAGGAGAAGGGGAGTTTGGGAGGGAAAAGGGTAAGTTCGAGGCGCGGTGGAGGATTTGTGGAGAGCTGCTCGAAAGAGCGCGCTGCTGTCCTGCCGCTCATCTCACGCCGAGCAAAAAACATCCAGCCCCAAGTTTCGCTTCGCGGCCCGTGTTGCAACATCGGAGCCTTTTTAACTTGCTGCCGAGCTCGGCAGGTCCGGCACCCGCCCCGGCTTCGGCGGCCGCCCGTACCGCACCGAACCGAGCCGCGCCGCACCGCCCGGTAAGGTCACCCAGCGGCGGCCGCTCGGGCACTCGGCAAGGTCACGGCGCAGCTTTTCGGACCGGCGGGGGGGAAGGGAGACGCGACGGGAAAGTAGTTTCTTTTTGCACATCCCAGCTCTTGAGCAGCACACAGCCTGCAACTCAGGCGAGTCGCCACCCCTCTCCCCACTCCTCCCCCAGCGCCTCGGGAAGGGGGTGTGGGGTGTAAGCTGGCGTGGGGAAGCCACAACCCCCCCCTCCTCCCCTGGCTCTTACCTGCTTCCGATACGGGGTCCGACTGCTGCCCGCCCCGCTGCTGTTGCTGCTGGGGAAGATCATCGCCCCGCCTGATTCCCGGCTCCCTCTCGAGATGGGGAGCAACTTTGACGGCCGCCGGAGTGCGGCGCGGCGGGGTTGCAGGGCGCTCCCCGCCTCCGTGCCTTCTCCGCCGGTTGCGCCTCTTAGCTCCCCTCCGGCCCCCCTCCCCGTCCCGTCCACGTCCCGCCCCACTCCGCGCTAACCCTACCCTGCCCCGGCAGCCCCGGCTGCCATCAACGAGCTCCCATTGACCGCCGCCGGCTTCCCCGGCCCGGCCCAGCCCAGCCGACCCCACCTCCCGCCGGCCTCAACCACCGCCCAGAAACAGGGAGGGAAAGAGAGAGGGAGGAACAAAAAGAACGCCCACCGAGCCGCAGCGGCGAAGCGCGGAGCGGGCGCAGCGTCCACACCCCGCCCCCGTGATGCGCGGGGCGGTGCGGAGCTGGGCGCGGGGCTAGGGGAGGCACGGAGCGGAGCGGCGGACACCCCCGCGGCGCGCAATGGTTGCGCCTAATCGGAGGAGGGGGGGGGAGACGGCCCCACGGCGGAATGCGCGTGCCGCGCATACCCCCGCGGGGTGCGCCCGGCGCGGTACCGGCCCCCGAGAAGGGTCCGCGCATCCCGCAAGTGCCTGGCTGCTGTGTAACGCCCCTTCAGACCCCCACAAAGCGCAGCACGTAGCGTAAGGCTCAACTCTGCAATTGAGAGATGGGGAGAGGGGGAGGAACGCCCAGTCAAAGCCCTCTTCAGCGCCTAAAGGCAGTCTCTGGGAAACAGGGTGAAATCTGTCTTTCCTTGCAAAATCTGGGCCTAGGAAATGTTTTGGTTCCGAGGCAACAAGACAGGGGCACATGGAGAAAAGGAGGTTCAGTCACTACTGCTCTTCATTGTTTACATTATTACATTTACATTACTTAGTGATGCTGGTAATCTAGTTTTTACAGACTTATAGCTCTGTCAAGCCTCTGAGTTTCTGATTGGTGACACTGCAGAAGACCTTCTGGTATGGACATGCATCAACAGGCACCTTTTGGTTTCTCTTCCTCTTTCTGCTAATATTGTGGCCCCAATTTCAGGTATACAAACATGACAGTGGGAAACAGCTGGAGAGAAACAAAAAATTGCCAGGTAGTTCATTACTGAAAGTAACACAGTGCCATCTCACAACACTGACATCTATGAAAACCATAATCCTTAGGTACTCAGTTCCCTAGAAATAATCACTGAGTATTTTGGTATCTTAATATATTGACACCACAGGTCAGAGCCCATCTGAGTAGAACTGACACTAAGAAAGCACCATCAATTGGCAGAACTACATTCTGCATAACTTTCCTTTTTTTTTTCCTCTTTGAAGTCCTAAAATGGATCTCATTCAGTTTGGCCTTCATTTGATAACACAAGTTTAAGTGCTGCTAGTACTGGATGAAAAGCACTGCAGCCACATGGTGATCACTGCCACTGAAAAATGTTTGATGGAGTAAGTTTGTACCAGCAGACTTTATGCCAGATCAGTTACCATCCATCTATACTACGTTAACTTTGTGCTGAATCACGGGTCATTTTTATTCCCACTGCTGGCATAAAGGTAGCACAGAGGCTTAAAGCCAGGATAAATTCACATTACCTAGCCTGGTTAAGGCTGTAGTCTCACACTTGCTTTACAACATCAGTTGGCATCACTGCAGAAAAAAAAGCAACAGTTCAGTAGCTGATTGTGGGTGAAGCATTTTTTACTATTTTCTCTCTCTGATCAGGTTAGTTTTCTTCCAGATCATTTCCTTTGTGTGCCTGTGCTACTGCTTGCGCCAGCGTAATGAAGGAGGTAGCATGAGAGCAAAAACAGGCAGGGGCAAGCGGGTGGATATGACTGCTCGTTTTGGCAGCAGTATCAGATTATATTGGCTTAATACGTTCACGTACCTGTGGCTTAATTTGACAGAGATGTAGCTGTATGCTCATGCCTTCCTGAGATGTACTACATACAGTAGGCGATCTGTGCTCCAGTCTTACTTACTATCGCCCCATGGTCGCAGATGACACAATCAGATTCAGTGCTAAAACACTGTCTTAAAGCAGTATAAACTGTAACAGTGATAGGCTACTTCTCCTGCTCAAATCTGTATTCCCAAACGGAAATTAGCAACAATCTTTTTCTGTGCAGTGTTCCGGTCACCAAAGGGGTGACAAAGCTTAGGCCTGCTACACCTACAGGAGGGCTTTGTTAGCTGGAGATGCATAGAGTGACCACACCTTCCCCTCACAGGGAAAAGCTTTTCAAAACCCATCAATCATCCCTCGCTTCCTTCCCTCTCCTTTTCCTGCCCCATCCCCCAGGGAAGAGGCTGGAGGGATGTAAACACTATATGCTCGACTGGACCTATTCTCAGTCACTGTCATACCAGGGAAGGCACTCAAGAGTATTCCAAAGCAGTATCTGAAACGCTGCCATTTTGCCCTCTCTGCTGCCACATGTCCCAGAGCTTCCCATGACACAATTCCCTCTGTTACCATTACTTTCTCTCCTAACGTATTAGGAAAACATACAGCAACAAATATAAACCTGTAAGCATCTAACAGACCACAATCAAACGGTATCTGCTTGTTTATTGTTATTAAGGAAAAACACATTACAGAATATTCTGGGAAGAAAACCTTGAGGTCTTATCCTAAGTGTTAACCTACTTAGCAAATTTTTCTGTTCTTTTAAAAAGGCTTGAGTAATCTATCTCCATTTTTGTCTCAAATGGGGAAATAGCTGCCTTCCAACAGTTATGACAAGGTTATCAAGAATACACAGCCAGACTCCTTACAGCAGCAGGGCTGGAGGGATGGGGACAGCAGACTTACACTGAAATGAGAGCTTCTAACTGGACATAAGGACAGCCAGGCATTGCCCAGAGAGGCTGTGCAGTCTCCATCCTCAAATATTTTCAAGACTGCATACTGCCCTAAGCAACCTGACCTGATCTTTTTGCTGATGCTGCTTTGGGCTGGAAGCTGGACTAGAGATTCCCTGAGGTCCCTTCCAACATGAACTTATGCTCATATGAAAAAGCTGCTTTGTTCTTACTCCGGAACAGAGACAAAATGTAAAACCCTGTATTTGAGATTAAATTGATAAGGCTTGAGATAATTCCCTGAACTTTTCAGTATATGTACAGTGATATATCAGTTCAAGATACCGATAACAGTTCCCATACGTATTTTCTGGGATGCAAGAAGCATGCCTTGTTTGCAAAGATCAATCTCAGTCTTACTCAGGTAGTAATTCCAAACCTGAGACACCTAATCTATAAAACATTCAGATGTGATAATTTAAATCATCTTTTCAGTAACTTTTTTGTTAACTGTGTACAACAGGTGTGAACAGACTTGCAGATAAATGAGCAATTCATTTTGATCCTGAGTGAAAATGTGACCATCGGGTCCAAGAAAATCTAAGTGTCTGCATAAATTATGTTCAGAGGTTCTTTAAATTACCCAAGAGTTGCTTTTTCAGAACAAGGAAAACTTTCTGGGCAGATCCGGTGCATTTTGGAGCTACAATGTTGTAATTACATGCTCTGTTTTGTTTGGAGGGTTTTTTTGAGTACAGCTCAGAAATCTAGGTTTGCAGAGACTGCGTAAATACAGAAAGCAAGATTTCTCTTGAAAACCTGGAAACAACCAGAAGCCCTCAAGAATCTTTCCAGTAATGTTTATCAGTCTTAACAAGGCGTAGATAGGAAAACTAAGCCATTATTTTAAAAACAGTTCTACTCATTTAAGCTGCTACTTCACCATTTCTGTTTTAAATCAAATCCACTGCTTCCCTTATTTATCTCAAAATTCAACCAAAGTAGCTATTTCCCCTCAGGGTATTCAGTGCCTCTGTAGGACAGATGGTCCCAGGATCTGCTTTAAAAGGGAAGCTTTCAGTCCACTGTAAAACTCTGTGAGTCCAGACTAGACTTCCTGAATTTCCTCATCAGTCCTGCTCTCCTGGCCACTTCAGGGCCTCCTGAAGACCCACTAGTGAAGAAGTGATTGTGGGCATCTCATTTCCATACCTCGATGGGACCTAAAAGACCTATGCGCTTTCCATCACAATGCTCAGTTCCCTGAGGATCCACCCTCCCATCACACCCGGTCATACATGGAAAGATACAAACCAGAGTAGGCTGAGCCACAACAATGCAAAAATACTTTGAAATACCCTATGCAAGCCAAGGAAACAGTATGCAGGACTTAACTTTGAGATATTAAGCATTTCCTGAGAAGTGATAATAATGGGGTGTGGGAAGCTAACTATCATACAGAAGTAGATTTTTAATTTTAGGCTTAAGTACATCTATTCAGAACTGAAAGCAAGAAAAGCATTTATTACAGCCAAAGGAATCAAGTAAACTTCATTACATGGGAAGCTTCTTTAGAGATAAATAATCTCATAATTAGCTGGTTTTATTATTATTTAAATATACCCAGTACACAGGTAATGAAATAAAATAAAATCTCTATCTTGCTAAGTAAGGACGAGAAGGAAAGGTAGAAATGGGACACAGTAATGCCATGAACATGCAAAACACTTTCTGTATAAAAACTTCCGTAATTTTTTTTCTTCTAGAAAAAGAATATCATTAAGAAACAATTGCTTCTGCAGAAGTATATGAACTACTAAGAGTGAGGTATTGCACACGCAATGAGAAGCTGTTGTTTAAGAATGCCATTTTCAAAACAATTACAAGAACATATTCAACAATAAGAAAGAATCTCCATGATGATCATGATCAAAAGGGAAGACAAATAATCTGTTCCAGTGGCATCTTTTCAAATATTGGTATAGAGATACCAAATTACTTATATTCTAGATTAGAATACAAAAAATAAATGCCATATTATCATTAATTATAAAATACCTGTGCACAGCCACTATAACAGATTTCTTTTGATTCAAACTCATCAGTTCATTCTCTCTGGGAATCCTCCAACCTGTCTCTGATTTTCCCATCACCTCTACTGCGGATCTTTTTTCCCTTAAATCCAACAGCTCCCTGTGAAAAAAGAGCAGTGCTCTGCTCCCTTCATCGCACATGCAATGCCTCTGCTGTGGCCCCTGGGTTTGTGCCTCCCATGACATGTTTTGACTCCTCCTATTCATTTTAGCTTGCAGTTCATTTCTTCCATACTTCCTTAAATGTTCTTGGAAAGATACTTTATAAATTGCACAATTATAAGTAATTGTTGCCATTCATTCACTGATAACTGGTGTTAAGAATATGTACATAGAGAGCAACACAACTTTTTGTTAATGCCATGCCAGAATTCTATATTATGGAATGCATTATTTATTCTTTGAGAAACCCAACAAGGTACTCTCTTACAGAAGTATTTCCACTGTTAAACACACACCCTCTTCCTAAATTTACCCTATATATTCTGGGAAGCCCAAATATGAAACAGAATTACTGTAAAGGATTACTATTTTAAGGAGGGTGTTCATAATCAGTAATTAAAACAGGACAAAATCCAATCTTGAGTTGTGGAATTAACTAAAATTACTCTAAAAGATCTGAATTCTGCCATTAGCTTGATAATGTTGCAAAACACTTGTTTGAAACTATAAAGCAGTCAACGTCTGTAAACAGTTGCCAGATTTACTGTAGAACAAAATAATAAAGTCTGAAATGACAAAGTATTGTTTTTTCTGCTTTGTTATTAACTATGTAGGAAGTTGTTCATCATTATATTAAAACATATTTATGTTTTAAGACTGCTAAGAAGAGCTCACTGTTTCAACACACTTTCTTGACTGTATTTTCTACCCTTTGCGCAGAATAAATTTATGGAACAGTAGAAGAAGAAAGGAAAAATATTTGCTAAATATTTCCTAGGAAACAATTATTCTGTGCAGCTATGTGATTCTTTATATATTCTATATATTTACATTTTAAGGCAGTTCAATTTTGGTGTGCTGGTTTTTCTTGGATGAAATTTTTCATTATGTGGGGCAGGCTTGAAAGGTTGCTACTTTACTAGAATCACAGAAATAAGAAAGAAAAGAAATTAAAAGACTCCTAGAATTAAAATACGTTTAAAAATTGAGAACAGTTAATGACACTGAAAAGATAAATGACTGCACAGTGGTTAGACTGGAAGGTCTGACAGAAAATCAGCCAGACATAAATTTTATTCCTTATGTTATTCCTTTGTGTGTTGTTTTCTTGCAGTCTAAATCCACAAAATAGCTTCAGATTTGTCAGTGCTCTGTGGTTATGGAAAATAAATTAAGAAAATCAAACCCTTACCTGTCCTTCCACATCTATAAAACAGGACATATACTTTGAAGCCTTGAATGAAACATGTAGTATTTGCATTATAAACAAATTTTGTACTAGAGCTATAAGGAGCAGGCTGGAATTGCAACACGTGCTATATCCAAACTGGGTCATTACGGGAAAAGAGGAAAAAGGCAGAAAAAGGCACTGAAAATGTAATATGCCAAAAAAATATGGGACTTATTGTCACTAGGGCAAAACCAGGCTTACCCACTCAAGCTATGGGCCTGAAGTACACCTGAGGAAAAAAAAAAACCAGATGGTACTCTGCTAACCTCTGCTGCAGACACCAGTCACACTGGCAGGAGTAACAAGCCAGACTGGAGATTGTGTACAGTAGGGGCACACATGTGGGTATCTTGGCTCAAAACCACAAAACACCACTCTTTCTAAACAATGTTGTTGTCCTAAAATGACTCTTTTTGCCCTTTTTTTTTTTCCTTATCCTTCCCTGGAACCAAGTCCAGTTGTGTTTGTTCAACAAATACTGGTGGTCAAGTGAACAACTGACAGCTCTACCTGCTGACAAGCACTGTGCAAATTTTTCCTGTCCTCACACACATCTCTGTCAATTAACCTCATTTCTGACCTGCAAATGTCTTTACAGTGCTCAAACTCCCCTGAGTACACTGACAACACTGTACTCGCTCTCTGGTATCCATTTACATCATCTCAGCTGGAGTGTGAGAAACTAATTTCCATATAGATTTCACAGGGGCACATAAATTTTATCTGTTTCAAAATTATAGCCTTTACACTCCAAGTTTGTTTTATAATCACATATAAACAGAGAGACATTTGTTTATAATACACAATGACCTAATTTAGAGTATGAAGGGAAGAAATAGGATCATGTGGCAGAAGGTAAGGAAATATCCAATGATGAGCCTGAATCTTATCTCATTTTCAATACCTTTAAAATAAAGTATCCCATAAACCTTGAGAGAATTGTTCCTGAAGTACCTGGTGTAGCATACTTCTCTAACAGGCATTATGGATTTCGGTCTGCCAAAGAAGCTATAAACTCGGGTTTTTTTCCCTAAAAATGCATGCTTTACCCCTCTGAGTTTTGAAATTGCATACTTGTTACATTTGCAGCACCTACACAACACCAATGTAACACAGAATAAAATCCTCAATGGATCAAATTTCAGGATAAGAAAATTCTTCTTCCTGTTTAAATTCAGTACTCATAAATGTCATCTGGCCAGTGGTCACGGCAATGGCAAACCACCAGCACAGTACTTGGCATCATGGAAGGCTCCCCGTGCCTTGTGATTGTCTGTAATTTGCAGAGCCCACTCTCAGAGATGAAACAAGGATATTGCTCCTGCTGATGCAGCCCTCCCCTGAAGACCAATAGGATCCTATACCTGCAGGTATAAGATAGGGCTGACTCACTATAGACAGGTGAAAAGCAGGAGCAGAACACCAAAGTCATCTTATGACACACTGTACAGCCATCAGCTGCAAACAGGGGCTTTGCCACTTTTACTCCAAGCTAAACTAGTCACAAATTCATTGCTATCTCAAGTCTGTGTCTTCACAGTCATCATTTCACTTCCTGTAATTTTAAATTCAGAGATGATCTGAATATTTATGCTCCGTAATCAGTAAATTAATCAAGACGGTTAGGACAATTTATTTCAGGGAGTAATTCATGGAGTTATTTACTAATTGTTCTATACTAAGTGTCATGGGCTGGCAGCAGCACAAATCATTGTGGGAAAATATTTCATTGCATCTTAATTAAGTTTTATATTTATTTAGGTAAATAGATTCTTAAAGTTGTTTTCAACACTTTCTCTGGAGTTGGATTCAAAGTATCCATCAGATGCTGCACCATCATATTTCACAGGTCTGTTCTCCAGTATCAGTGCACATAAAGATAAAACCAGGAATTAAAACCTGGCCTGGTCAATAGGAGCTTTACCAGCGAGTCCCTGATTTCACTCATAATGGAAGCACTTACACTGTGCTTTTGTGATCTACTGAGTGCATTTAACCACTTAGGGATGCTGAAAAGAAGGAAATCTCTGCTCTTTTTCCTCTTCCTGCTTTGAGCTTCATGGTTTTGAGCTCTTTGCTTGATCCTCTGTTTCTTCTGCTTGCTGATTCAACTCACTAATCCAGCAGAAATCTTTCTGCCCTGACAGGAAGTTGAGTTGGGTCACTGAGGTGTCTAACAAGACCATCACAAGTTAAGTGCAAGGAGCACAAAGCTAGGAAGAGGCAAGGTGTGGAAGGTGTGGCTTCCGTGGTAGGTGCTGTTGGCTGTGTGACTGGGTGGCATTTTGGCTGCGTGGCTTTTCTGCGTCTAGGGCTCCCCCATAGAATTTTACATTGCACATTTTTAACTGGCAAGCATTTTTTTTAACCATACATTAAGAGTGCGGTTATTGCAACAGCCAGACCCCAGCCATTTTGCGCAGATGTGCTGCAACAGAGCTGGGTGAGTGAGTTCGGATAACACAAGAATTAGGTTGAACTTTCGCCCCCAGTTCCAGCATTCTTTGAAGTTCTTCACTGCCTTGGCAACTCCTTCCCCTATCTTCCACTGTCGCAGACTCTGTCAGAGGTTCTGCATAGCCAGCATTTTCTCCGTTCTGGGATCTTCAAAAAGAATTTTGCACTAAGCTCCCCAGGGACCAGATCTTCACAGTGTTTCAGTGCTTGCAGCACAACTTGCTGCACTTATTTTTACGCAGAGCAAAACTCTCAAGCAGTGTTTGCTGAACGAGGCTCTGAAACCAAAAGGACTTCAGCGACTGGCTATGGGAACCTTCCAGAACTACTTATTAGGAGGAAATAGTGACCATCTTCTAGCGGGAAGCACATTTCAATAATTCCCTCTATAATATTTTAACATAAATCTATGTAAACGTAGATGCATGCACATCAGGTGTTTGTTACCAATCCATCAAAACTACCAAATAACTGCCCACTTCTGATCCAGTTGTTCCCTAATGTAATCCAGAAGCACATAATAAAGACAACTGGACAGGACCATAATATTGCTTCTGACTCTAAGACACAATTTACCCCTCACTATTCTACAGATCATTGAAAAGTTTTCACATGAACATTCACTTACATAATTACACATTTGTTGTATTTTCCACAGTTACCTGTTGGATACATTATTTAACCTGACTGACTGACCTGCAATCCAAAATATCATCCAACTATATTTGGTGAAGCACACACAAAATTATGTTTGGAAAACCAGATGGATTTTGGAGATCCACAGATAACAGTGCTGCAGAAGACAGCCTTAGGTACTCCAGAAGTTAGGAGAGGGTAATGGTTTGGAAAGGCAAACATGTTTGCTTCTTACACCTTCACTGTAATCAGTTACTTTACAGTAGACAGCCTCATTACTACAAATTGCAACTAGAGGCATTTTTGCCTTGCAAAGGAATTCATAAAAACATGTCAGATCATGTCAGCTGAGATGTTACATAAATCACATTCTGCACAAAATGAAAACATGTATTTTGCATCCAAGAAATTTCTGATTGTTTTCTGAGCAGAGCCCACTACTTCACAACTCAAGAATTTTTATCAGAATTACAGACACCATTTAAGAGATATAAAAAGAAAGCTGAAAATCTAAATATGCCTAAATGCTTCCATTTTAATTGCCTTGTTCATTATATTTCCACTAAAGTTGCTACTTCATTCCACAGAAGGGCTGTTCCCAACATTGCCTCAGACCATTTCAGAATATGCATTAGCTTCTGCGCTTGCATGTGTGCAATCTAGTGTCATTACCTAGTGAAAAGGAGTGTTCTTAAATCAACTACTAACATACTGACAAGAGGTATGAGCAAAGAAAAATCCTCACGTTGCAATGCCTATTTCAACTCCCGACACCAGTCACTAAAACCTGTGAAAACTACTAACTTCTTTGACATTACTAGGTCTTTAGGGTTTTTTTATCTACTTCAGTATTTGGTAACTTGAGAGAGAATAAACCCTTCTTCCTTGGGACAACATACAATATGACAGTTCACATGAGTAAAACATGCAGGCACATGATTTTGCAGGAGCTAGGCCAGAGTGAAAAAAGTTAGAGAGGTGTATTAATCCCTTGGTGACTACATTCAGTGGGCTCCATTGGCTACACTGGATTTGATCAAACCATTCTCACAGAATGGAAAAGAAAAAAAGGAGAAGCTAAAACTTTGAGATATGACTTCAACCACAAAATCAAGTCCAATCTGAATCTTCATAAAAAAATGTGAACAATAAATTAAATATTTTGTATCAAAACACATAAAATCTGACCACAAATACATGCAAGCAGAATCACACAAAACAAGTAATTCATGTTGAGTGAGTTTCCTTATTGTAGTTTTTACTAGTGTCATTGTGGAATAGAGAAAAAAATCTTCTTATTTTCCATTAAAAAATTCAGGGTAGGTCTTTGAAATGTCACTAATGTAGACAACCTTTAATTTTTTTAACAAAACAAAAGGCAGTTTTAAATTAACTAAAAGGTTAATTCTAGAATGTATTACCATAACATTTCCATTTAAAATAATACATCCTTTTCTAATCTGCATTTTCGATTCCCCAGCTACAGTTGGTTTAAATGCTTAAAACTGTCTAATTACTAATTTTCTATTATGCTTGGCTGATAAAATTCAAGAATTGAATCAAAACTGTGCTAGAACTCCTTTGTTAAAATGTTAAAACAACCAGGCAATTTGCCTCTCATTAACAACTAGCTACTTCTTGATTGGCAGCGCTAGGCAGCTCACCCTGCAATAGAAATTATTGTATGATACCTGCCTATGGATCTTTGTTTGTGCTGGACTACTAAACTGCTCCCTGCTCCTTTCACGAACTGTAAACTATAAAGTAAAGATACTGAAAAGACAAGAGAGAAAAAAAAAAAAGCCATGCATTTTCATGCTGAGAAACTCCAGGCCTCAGATGACACACTGTACTTAGTGCTATTTACGGTACCACTGTAATTATTTGGTAGCTGATCAAACTAATAAACATACTACTTAGCAGAGTGGGTACTTGTAGTGAGTCGCTGTGAGCTCCTTCGGTTTTTTTCACTGAGACTTTGCTAGTTCTTTCATATCAGATCTGATTTAAGAGATGTCTCTCACTGCCACAGCAGTCCCTCTCCACATCTATGCCAGCCATTTATTGCACCCTTCGGAGCAGACATTACCACACTCCTTAGCTGGATTGAACCAACTGTTCATGCAGGTATGCTATGAAAAGCAAACTGATACAGTTTAAATCTACAGATACACATATATATACTTTTCCTAACTGGTTAATTTCCCAATTCTGATGCTGAGAGCAGCTTCACATGTCTGGCCAAGACGACTGCCTGGTCTTGGCTAGATACAGGCAGAGAGGCAGGAACTTCTAAATCCATCAAACTGCTGAGGGAACAGCAATGTGTAGATGCAGTCTGCCTGTAGAGCCCTGACCAGACTCCAAACTGAAAGCAAGCAGCTACTCAGGGTTTTACGTAGCAGCACATAAAATATTTTCATTTCAAGAGACATTTGCAAACATGGAATTGGTTTTCTCTTCAGATCTCAAATTTGCAAATGAAATCATCTTTGTTTAAAAACATACTTTACGGAAAACTGCAACATACTATATGCTTGGAAACAAATTAATAAAGCTGCACAAAGAGAAGGAAAATGGAGGGATTTATCCATGTGAATATCAGTGGTTTAAAAAACAAAGTGGAGATGTCACACATTTAACAAAAACCTTAAGTTCACAAATTTCCTCACATGTACAGAAATTCTTTCTTTAAAGGCTGAAATCATGGTTACAGTAACTTCCTATTCAGTCATTTCCTTAATTAAAGCATTGAACTTTAATGTGAAATACAGCCATTACAAAACCAGAAAGGAATCTGAACAATAACAATCCAGTCAAATGGGCAGTGCAATAACCAACAGTGATGTCAAGAACACTGGCTGATACTTTTTCATCTAAATCAATTACACTGTGATTCTCTGAGATACAAAATGAAGTTCTAGGGAACTCTGTACTGGATCAATGCTGCCCTAGCCACGTGATGTGATGCAGTGAATACTCAGCACAAATGTGCTCCCCTGGGTAAAAGTTATTTTAAAACCAAGTCGTATGTCATTTTTTTCCCAAATTTTTCAAAGGTGGTAATTTTAGTCCAGCAATATGTATGCCTCAACATAGTCTCAAATAACTTTACTGCTCTGTAACTGAGTATTACCCAAACAGAAGCATTTTTTAGTCCCTTTTTTCCTTTGTTCTTCTACAACATCACAATCCTATTGATGCCCCAAATGTCAGTGCTCTCATTTTAAGCAGCCTCCTTCCCTTGGAGAATCACTGCATTCATGACTGTCTTTGCCTTCCACAAATGACACAAACTCCCAAAAACCCAACACCTTGGAGGATGCTGGTTCACCCCTGCTTAACCCAGGGCAGGGTCTACTGCACTAGAGACAGCAAGGCTGTTCCAGTAGCAGTGCTGGAAACCCCGGCCTGGCTCAGGAGCTGCATTTAGCGGAGAAAGAGGGCATCAGTACAGGAACGCTGCCAGGAGCCCCAGGCAGGCTGCCGGTATAGCTCACCCCTACAACCATAAGCATTGCACTGTGCATACCGCCTCTGCAGCAGCAATGCAGCCCATGTGTTCTTGTACCTGATCTGAATCGCATTTGCACAGCCATACAGTCCCACAGGGCACAGATCTGCCATTAATGATCATGGGACCACAGTATTAGGTTTTGACACTATTAGGTCTTTCCTGTTGCCGAGACAGCAATAACTTTGCAGGCCTCTAGTTACACAGCCAGCTCATGCTCTGGGTAGCTGCAAAGGGTCACAGAGTCACTGCAGGGAAGAGCATCATCTGGTTTTCAGGCTGGTTTATGTGCTGGGGCACAGTGTCTTCCTGAAGATGCAAGGTCACTCAGCTGGTCAAAACTGACAGCACCTTAGTTTTTGAGGGACTGATAGAGTCAGTAAGAGTTAAAAAAAGTTTACAGAAAAAATGCTATCAAAGTTCTAGTGCCTGCAATCTAGAATCTAGCTACTCTTACGTAAATCCTTATATTTAATCAGAATGGTTTTGGTTGGTATAATCAAAGGTTTTGGCAAAAAAATTGAAAATATACACTGACTTTGTTTGTTTGTTTGTTTGTTATATATTTTACACCTCGTAACACTGAAGGGCATGTTAGATACCTGAAACTGTCTGATCCCATGGATCTATGTCTACCATATTCCGGTTACACTAAGACTTTAAATTGGGCTGAAGAGACAATGTTTTATTTTTAAGTGCAAACCTTGTTGCACAGATTGCCTGTGCAACAATCAATCACACAGTGAAATGGGCATAATAAAACTTACAACTTTTCCAGTTAGCACCACACCTCCAGGGATTTTTATGGTTTTTTAAAGAAAAACAAAACCAGACAAAACTTCAGAGTTAAAAGAATACTTTACGAAGAAAATTTGTCCAGACTATGGAGTAAGGACATAATGATGTTCTCTCATCTGCCTCAAACAGGGCTCTTCTAAGTGCTTCTCCTAGCTGATTTAATTCTTGTTAAAGAAACTCCATGAAGGTAAAAATCAAAAAAATACCTCAATTACGCATTTTAAAGCACGTTGTCTACAGTTTGATCCAGTTCCCAGACAGTGGGATTTTTTTTTCCAATTGAAGGACGCTGGTCAGGAATGGTAACATTGCTAACTTCAACATTGCAATTCAATTTCTGCAGGCCAGCCCAAGCAGATAGCTACTGAAATCAGCTGGATTCTTTGATGGATACAAGATAAAACTGTACAGATAACACTGAAGATTGAGTGCTACGGCTAGAGCCTGCCGATTTATCTCACTGGCTGCACTATCATATCAACAGAGCCTCCTTGGCTTCGCCAGCAGAATGCTGTGCAGGAGCATGCAGTGGGTACCCTGGCGCACACTGCAGGACCCTGCCTTTATGTGGTGCTGGAAGTGCCCTGCAGCATGGTTTCTGGGTTGACAGAACTCTTATTTTCACAGGTGCAAATCCAAAGTGATGACTTTTTGGTCCAGTTTACAAAACCTAATCTGGAAAGAATCCTGGATCTCTCTTGTCACTAGATGCTTGTAAAACACCACAAGCACCAATGAGTTAGTAATTAAGTAATAATAGCCATCACAAAATTGCAAAATTCATATTTACTAGATAAGACCTTAATCCTGCTGGGTGATATCATGATAACCAATTTATTTTCCCTTGAAACTAAAGGCAAATGTAGATGATAGTTGGTAACATGCTACTATTAATACTGCTTTTACTTTACGAACGATGAAGAGAAATATTTTTCAGTAACTGTTCAAGAAAAAAACTTGTATAATGACCTTTTTAAACAAACAGACTGACACAAGGAGATACTGAGGCTTTGTTTGTAATGAAGATACTTTATTAAAGGGAAGATAAATCTGCTTCTGGGCTGAATTCTCCAAATTTAAAGGGATTTTCAGGTGATGGAAGTGAGCATTGTGCTGGGTCTCCAGCCTGATTACTTCCTGCAGGGATGGTTTTGTCATTGTGCCACCACCCCTCCCCTGCTACTCTTAAACAACCCAGGGTCACCCTGTCCTCTCTTTAATTAGTATCTCACTGCTGGAGGGAGGGGAGAATGTCAAGGAAAAAAAAGAATGAGAAGACACTGTAAACAAAGGTCCTCAGGGGCATCTTAACAATCTGGACAAGGAATGGAAAAAATGCTCAGTTCTTTTGTCGGTGATAAAAAAGAAGAAACTGGTTGGGGTGGGCAGAATTTACATGTAGCTATATGAATTTGGATAAAATAAAAAGAAATCCTGCTAAGAAGGAATCTAATTTTATTCCCAAGAGGGCTTTGTCATAAAATGGATGAGCATATAATCTGCATTTTACAAAAAAGCCAACTAAAATAGGGTGTTCCAACCATAAAGCAGCCAAAGCCCTAAGTAAACTCTGCTTCCCTAACAGCCATAACCTAGCTCAAGTGGGGTGAAAGCAATTATTGTTACTTGCATTGAAACTGCCAATGTGTACCTTTTTTTGTGCAAAAGTATTTGTACTGCAAAAAGTAGCCTGTTGCATTACTGCAATTTACACCTACATTTTCCACAGAAAAATACAGGTAAACCAAAAATAAAGCAAAATGGTATATAAAGCATTAAGAGAATCTCACCACTTCACACTAGACAATTAACTTGTCCTCTAAGTTCTCTAGGCTGATGAATCATAAAAATAGCAAACATTACTAAAGTTAAAGACTGTCCTTCCCAAATGGGCAATGTTGGGCACGCAAGTATATGAACATTTACCTTTTTTACTTTCCAGAATCCATAATATGACACGTAGGAGAAATTTGTTAGCTAAATACAGCCAAAGGTCAGCATTTACACAAAATTCAACTGTTCTTAGAATTTAGAGTATTTTACAGATTTCAGATTACTTTTTTTGTTGTTGTTGTTCTCTCCTGGTAAATCAGGAAGGAAAACTTGGTTTTAAAGCAAAACTCCTGCTGAAAGTAAGGTTTCTCTGTAAAGCTGATGGCATAGGAAGTTAAATGGCAGTGTGTCAGTCACTTGGTTAGCTATTGTAGCACATAGTAGGTGGCCTTCCCCCTCCTGGAATTTCCTGCTCCAAGGTAGGCCCTTAGGTTACTCATGCCATGAGAAAAGGGAAAAGGAAGAGAAACCACACATGCTTCAGAAGAAAACCATACATGCAAGGAGTTGCAGAAAAAACATACATTTGGAACATCCCAGTGGAAACGAGAGCCCTAAATTCAACCTGGAGCCAGCACACGCACCCCATCATAGTGCCTGCTGCCTTGAGCATTCAGTAGTGGATCTCTCTCAATTTCTGCTACCAATGTGGTAACCATTTATGTAAAATAATGAAATGCTAATAAGGAAGAAGAGGAATAGACTCTAACCTGTGGCTATGGAATCATCCCAAATACAAGAAAACCACATTCGAATCTTTGCCTTATTTTCTGCTTCCAAGCTACTGAATGAAGAAATACATACAAAATATATTTAGATACTTAGGTACAAACAGAATTACATGACAGCTAAGGCAGGACCACAATGACTGACTCAACTCCTCAGCCTCTCCAAGGATTTAAACATCCTATTCCTGTATTTAAAATCTAAATACAACTGAGCAATTTCAGTTTGGTGTGTTGGTCTTTTTGGTTGTGTTCTGAAGTCCTGAATCATTAAGTCATAAGAACGCCAGACCTATGTCAACAATTCTAACACGCAGCTTCAGTGAGTGGATGCTTTTGGTTATGTTTTGCATTTTGAAGCCCATGCACCCTGAGAGGTATAGTCACCGCAAGGTGGGTTTTAGCTTCACTGGCCTGTCTGTGACCTGAGCATTATTCTGTGGTTTTAGTCTATACCACAAGAGTGATGTTTACCAGTATGCAGGCTAGCTCAGTTTCTACCCCTGGATCGCAGGATAAATACACCCAGAATCTCACATTTCATCTTTAATATATATATGTAAAAAATACAGAATACCTCCCACCCCTTCTGTGTAACAAGCAATGTTAAACTGTAGAACTGCTTGGTTTTTAAATTACTATTTTTTACAAAATCAGATGCAGCTTTTACATACCTGTCTTTTATTGATCAGTTTCATGATTTTCATAGAATCATAGAATAGTTAGGGTTGCAAAGGACCTTAAGATCATCTGGATTTATGATGCCAAACACTTAGAGCAGGTAACAGTGACATTCTTTGCACCCTAACTCCTCTCCCACCTTGCACAACCACAGCTGAAAATTCTTTGGGAAAAAAAAAACCAACCAAAAACAAAACCCCAAAACAACCCCAGCAAACTAATGTACTCTATGGGTGAGGGGAAATAAAAAGCACATTTGAAAAGTATGAATTTTAGCTTTAAAAACACTGACATTGATTAAAGATTTCCATAGTGTACAATTTACAAGAAATTACCTCAGCAGGGTGAATGGATTTGGTTTCATAATCACAAAGTTCCCTAATTCCATGGTATTATATTCCAAGCAAGCTTGTATATTAAGTTGAATTTCACTTTTTTCAGGAAGTGATTCTACTCAAGATTGAATACAGCTGTTAGAGGAGTTCACTGTTCCAAAAATGCTTCTATGCAAACTGAAATAAAAAGACATTTCTAGAGGTGAGGATTCACATCCTGATTCTGAAACACAGAATACTTTGGAGAAACCAAGCTCCGCTACCAGAAAATGTTACTGAAGAAATAAGAGTCTTCAAATATTTAAAGAATGGGAGAGAGGTCTGTGTAACAGATTTGCTGATTTAAATGAATGGTTCAATCTTCATTGACAATGCATAGCTAGAACTCGCTGGTTTAACAAAAAGAAAGCCGATGATAGATACACTGCTTGTTTTGTTCCAAGCATTAATATTAAAAACTCACTTACTGGGGGTATGTGTGTGTGTGTGTAGTTTCATTTACTATTTCATCTAGATTCTGTTCTTTTAATATACACAGAAATGTATGCCGGCATACAGAACAGGGCCTCTGCAGAGGAAACGCTGCCAGCTAAAAACACAGGATGTAATCGAGACCACAAGAGACACACACTCAGTTATAAATGTAACTATGCTGGAGGTATGGGAAAGAAGAAAAAAAACCAACCCAAAAAACCTCTTATTTTTCTCTGCCAGTTTTAATTGTTTCAGTGACATTTTCCCACTCTTATTTTGTGCCAGTATAACGAGAAAAAACAAGAAAAACAACCAAACTTAATTACTTTTGCAGCTAAGATAACTGCAGGATTCTGCATTCAAAAGTCCAGCCATTCACTTCTTGAAGTAACCCACAGTTTGTTTTATGCATATCTCAGATGACATGCACATATTCTTCTTGCAATGCAAGCTTAGCAGGACACTATCTGGTCAAATTAGCCCCGAATGCAAAAATAAAACCCTTAATTAAAAACCCTATTAAGACCCCCTAAAAAAAAAGAAAACTAAACAAAACCAAACACATATACCACCCCCAAAAAAACCCCAATAATCTACCAAACCTGTGAATCTCGGAAAAATACTACCAAGCACACTGCAACGTGTGAAAAGAAGAAACACACGGCAACAACCAAACTCCCCACCAGGGTTTGCACCCCAGACACTCCAGCTTTGTTACAAGAACCAGGAAGTAGAACAGACTGAAAAAAAACAAGCTAAACCAATTACTTTCTACAACGAAATGTTTTCTCTAAAAGCAACCGAGAGTATGCGAGCTCCCTAAAACTCTCAGTTTTAATAATAAAAGGTTTTCACCATATAACGCGGCTTAAGACTGTTAAGATTTGGTTTCAGCGGACAGCCTAACCCACTCGCTGAAGGGCAGGCGACCGCGGGGCGAGGAGCCTGGCCCCGACCCCAGCCCTGAACACACAGCCGGCTACGCTAGGGCCAAGCCAATTCGCTTGTCGTCGTGCCCCGCGCTTCCTACCGCGGCGTGGGGACACCCCCGAAGTCGGGGGGAGCACGGGCAGCGGCGGGGGCTCAGAGCTGAGAGATCTCCCCCGCGGCCAGGCCGTGAGCGAGCGGGGCGGCTGCTACAGCGCCTCGGCGGGAAACTGCCGGCAGCGCCGCGACGCGCCCTGCTCGGACAGGACAGGACAGCCCACCAGGGCGCTACCGGCCGCCCTCAGAGACGGCCGCCAAGGGAGAGGCAGCGCAGGCTCCTGAGCCAGGAGCCCTGTCGGGGCCTCCGCTCTCGCACAAACGGCGTGCTCACGGGCGCATCGTACGCCCTGTGTAACTTTCTCCGTAACTTCGCTGAGAGCAGCGGCAGGCACGGGCTGACAAGAAGCACGGAAGGATTTTACATGTCGAGGCTCTTGCAGCCTGTCAGCCATCTTGTCTATCGGCTGTAAACTCTCCGAGCACAAACCCGTCAGGAAAGCTCATACGCTCATACCCACTAGAGGGAGACCATAAATCCCCGCGGTAGGAAGAATAGAAGTATATTCAATTAGAGAAATCGCATTTTTACTTATTCGGAAAGTTTGTGTATGATGTATTTAGAACACTTCACCACCCACCCGCAGCCTCCAGTTCTGCAGAGAACTGCCTCTTCTACATTGCCAACAGCCTCACTGACTCATCGCAACATATTAAGCAACCTTGAAGTTTTGAGGCTATCACTGTTACGCAGTATTTATATAAACTCACCAGTTCATAACGCACTTTAAAAATAGCATGGAAGTCAAAACTCTCTCTAAAATACTTCGTATGTGCGTATGCTTAGTCTGAAAAGCAGATATATGTGCATTCACACGTGCGGAATGTGGATCACAAACACCCATTTTTTTCAACCCTAGCAAGGCTGCACTGGCAGATGTGGTGGAACACGGAGTACGTTCTGGTTTTGTTAAAATCATCAGAAATTTTACTTCTAAATCCTGTGGGAGCAGATTTAGCTCTAGATGCAGTGAACTAGAGGGGTCCCTATGCACTCCTCCAAACCACAGGCTCTAGGGTTTCCCATCATTTACAGGAACGAGGCAGCTCTTGGGCCAGGCCATCAGATAAAAAAGTTAAGAGATGGGTACCATCCTGGGATGTGTTTATCATCTGACTGCCAGCTGTTCAGCACCTTTGCAAAGTGGGTATTGTGCAGAAGAGATGAGTTTTGCCTTTAGCAAATGAACTAAGAGTGCAGCTAGAAGTTTCTGCCTTTACCATTCAATGTTGCTCCTTGGGAAATACAGTTGCTACAAGAAGGGAAAAGGAGAGAAGACCACTTTGCACAAGAGCTTGAGACATACATTTGAGCATTAAAAAGGCATCTTTGTGACAACAGATGGGAGTCTATTCACATAAAGTTTGACAATACATGCTTTTATTTCAGCATCCACTGAAATCTGTATTATTACGGATTTGCTTAAAACTTTAGTAACAGCTTGCTGATATGCTTGGAATATCATCTATCATTTTAATCAAGTATCTGTTACCCCACCGTTACAGTTTACTACTCCTCAGATTCTAACTTGTACACTAATTTTGAACTTACTTTCAGTAAAAGGACTACAGTACAAATATCCAAGTATGCAAAGCCAATACAAAAGGGAGATGACAACATATATAGTTTAAAGGTTGTCCTTTTGAGCCTGTCAGCAAAAAGGGGTAAAGGGTTCTAGTGATCAAAACACCGCACTAGGATACAAGAGAGCTATGTAGGTTCTATTCTACTTCTGCCACTGCATGATTCCTCCACTGTGAACTCGTTCCTCTGTAGCAAAAGCCACTGATAATCCTGGGATTGTAATTTAAAACTATTTTGAACCTAGCAATGAAAAAGGAGGCATTAATACTATTATATTACAGCTATGGTTGCTCTTTATCTGCAGCTACTTTTCTATTCACACTTAAAGATTTTTAAAAAAGCCTGTTATTGCATACACTTCTAGCAATTTTTTTTTACCTTTGGAATTTAAATAGGATTTGATGTACTTTGACCTTTTATACAATCCAATATTGATTATTAATATTGACTTTAAAGCAGTTCTGCTTGTACACTTGCAGCATGACCCAAACAGTATAATAGCTGATATTTTTGTCCATGTTTCATGTTACCTGTTTGAAACCTTGATGTTTTCCTTAAAGTAGTTGACTCACACAATATTTGGGAGATCCAGTTCAATCTTTTTCTCAAGCCAGTACTGCTTTTGATCTTTTCATAACATAGAACAGAGAGCAGAATACTTACAGTATTTAAAAAAACATCACTTACTATTAAAGAAAATGACATCTAAATAAAATGTTACTGAAATGTGCAATCAATAATTGTTCAACAAGCACTGGTTTTAGGCATGATCAAGAAAGCCACTAAGTCGAATGATGTTTCAATTCTTTTTCCAGTATCAGGTTTTGAATATCTTAATCATTTAAGAACATCAAAACTGCATAAACCAGGTATAAACACAATATAAAGTAGGTTAATAATAGTCTTTTGGTGATCATGATAGAATGCACAGCACCCCTTAGTCATTACCATCCTCTAATCCTTACTGTAGCATCTTAAAACCTCTGTAGTCAACATAGGAGACTTAGGTAAGATACATTCAAGTGGGATAGTGAAAAGTTCCTTGCTCTGCAGAGCAAAGTGGAGAACTGGAGACAGTATTGTTTCCTTCACACAGATTACTGTTCAAACTTTTATATGCTGATGAATTGGGATAATTTATTTTATGACCCAAGAGTCAACAGAAGAATCTAAAAGATTATAGAGAGAACACATGAACAAATGAAAATGGTGGTGATCTGTCATTTCATTCATGTATATTGCTGGTTTTAACTGGGAGAAACAAAGGGAGAAAACAGAAACCATGAGAGTCATGTAAGGAAAAGTGCATTTTTCCATCTACCTTGCTGAAGTGATCTGGCAGACTACTACAAATATTATGAAATAGATAATGGCTATATGAAATACAGAAAATGGAAATAGGGGGGCAGTCATCAGGCAGGAAGCTGTGCATCTGCAGCCTGCAAACATTCATAATGGGTATTAGATCTGATTTAAGCATCTGATTGACAAAAGATATATATATATTGGTGGACGAATACAGATTTTTAGTTTAGACAAAAGAACTAGACATTGCGTTGACAGGCCAGTCTTTAAATAGGAAATCTGGCCCCTGTTTGAAAGCAAATCAGGACTACACAAATGCAGAAGTTAGGATTTATTCTTTGAAGGTACAAAAGGGTTTTAACTAAAGGCATGATTTAGGAACTGCAGTGTTCTGGAAGGTGTCCCTGCTTCTAGACTTCCTACTGTCTTGTACTCTTCGACCAACCTTTTGTGCTATTTACAGACTACGTAAGCTGTCCATTACTGGCAAGCTGATGACAAACAGGTAGCCTGGGAAGCGGGTGATCTGGGATCTGAGTCATGAATTCCTCATGCTCTGGGTAGTCATTCATTATAATGTTAGAAGACTACTGAAGATTTGATTTAGATTTAGATTAATTTGAAGGCTGTGAATAACAGACATCTTATGCCCACTTTGTTTTGCTATAAATACTTTCAAAAGAGGCAAGGCAATGAAGAATCACAGCCCCTGTCCATCCTGGTTAGGAACACAATGGAAAAACATGATGATCATCATATAATAATGACATTCCTTGTTTTCTTTTATACTTGAGTCTTAAGGAGAGGGAGGGGGCGTTGATCAACACAAAATATTGCTTTTTAAACACATTTGTATCTTCTTTTTCTTTTTCTTTCAGAAGTATTTGAATGGATATAACTAATTCTAGATATAAAATTAACAACTCCGCAGTACTACTTTCATCCAAATTTGAAGACAAGTTCACAGCATAAAATGATGCTGACTCTCTTGATCTATGTATAGATTCCCTGTTCCCTTAGTCATAAAGAGCAGAAGTCAGGTCAGAGAGAAGGAGAATTATGGAAATAATTCAATACTGAATTGGAAATGGTGGCTGAATAGCAGAGATGGATTGGATTTAAAATGTTATCCCACAATGGCTGCTATCCTAGACAGCTTAGGATGCAATTGCCTGTTCTTTGAGAAAAAAATGGTGCATTCAGTTGCAGAATGCAGACCTTTCCTGAGAGAAATAGAACTTTGCCTCATGTAAACAAAAACAGTGACATGGATCCATATGGAAAGAAGACATTTGAATTTGATATAGAACCTTTTTCCGCTTCCCTCCGCCCCAGCCTGCGTGTTTGCCATCACTGCACAGCACAGAGCAGGAATCACTGTTAGGGAGGAAGAGATTGTTGCTGGAGTCAGGCACAAGGTATTTCCTGAATTCATTATTTTCAAGTAGAAAGTTCTGCAAGCCTGTTGACGGCAATTTGTTTCCTCAGTATTTGAAATGTCAGATCTCACTGTGCAACTAGAAGTTGTGCTTTGCAGAAGTTCTGCCTGTGTGCAGCACTCAGTACATAAATGTTTTAGAAAAATAAAAATATATTAGTCACATATGGGAATATTTTAGTTCCATAACTCCATGCTAATGAATGTGTTGTCACTTAATTATAAGACACCCATTAATTTTTACTCAGTTTTCACAGTGCATAAAAATAACAATCCTGGGTTTCATCTTTCCACAGAACATGGACCAAGGAAGGAATGGCAATTTCAATTTTGGCTGATGATTTTCCAATCTAATTCATTGAGCATATTTTTCTATTACTCACACAAACTTTAATTAGTAATTGGATTTACTTAACGCTTTTCATTCTTGAAGCACTGAACAAATAATGCATCTTCTCAACATTATTATTACTATTAATATTTGTTATGATTGTTTACTATTACTAAACTCTTCATTTACAGATGGTGGGACATCTGGAACCATCTTAGGGAGCTATCCTCAAAAGTAAGCAGAAGACAGCAAGCTTTTTTTTGACAGGCTAGAAAGTTGGGGCTGTTCAGACTGGAGAAGAGAAGGCTGCGTGGAGACCTCATAGCAGCCTTCCAGTATCTGAAGGGGGCCTACAAGGATGCTGGGGAGGGACTCTTCATTAGGGACTGTAGTGATAGGACAAGGAGCAATGGGTTCAAACTGAAACAGGATATTTAGGTTGGATATAAGGAAGAAGTTCTTTACTGCGAGGCTAGTGAGGCATTGGAACAGGCTGCCTAAGGAAGTTGTGAACACTCCTGGCAGTGTTCAAGGCCAGGCTGGACAGGGCCTTGAGCAACCTGGTCTAGTGCGAGGTGTCCCTGCCTGTGGAAGGGGGTTTGGAACTAGGTGATCTTAATGTCCCTTCCAATCCTAACCATTCTATGATTCTAAAGACTTTTCCCCATTTATGCATCAGTTTTTAATAGCCTGTTCAGTAACTCAGCACCAAGTTGAATATTTAGCATCTTAACACCTTCACAATCAAATCTTTTGTTCATGTATGGCATGTTCAACCTCACGGACGAGGGCCAGCAGATAAATGGCCCCAGTGTTAAACTTTCCTGACTAAACAGGGAGTAACTAACAGCTCCCAGGTTAGCTGTAGTGGATCATCCCAGGGTACCAGTGGTGTTCTATGATTCTGTGAAGAAAGTTTTTATTGTCAGCCTCTTTACAGCCTTAAAACTTACCTGATGACCTGTATTTTTATTCTGTCTTCACTGAGCACGTTCCTACTTACTGCCTTTGAAATCTTAGGGACTGGTGACAAGACAGTCACAGAAAAGGTGTTATGCATTTGGCCTGGACCCTCGCTTATTGCCCCACAGCCAGCACTGCATGATTTTCACATTAAATCTCAAAAGGCTTAGTTTTGGGGTTTGGGTTTTTTTTTAGTTAAGGACTTGCTTAAATTTGAATTAAGACATTAATCTCAAAGTTAAAACTTAAATTCATCTTGAAGCTAAACATGAAAGCCCTTCCTTGTCTCGCTCAAAGCTAGTTTAGTAGCTCTGGAAATTACAAGATCCCAGTTTCCACAAAAGGATGTACAATGTGAGCAGTGAAAGAGCAAGCTTCCCCAACCTGCCCCATGGATTTGCTTCAATCCTGCTTTTGAGGTTTTCTTTTGAAAAGAAATGGGGATGCAATGATGCTTTTTTAACTTTCTACTGAGCATATGAAGGAGGATGACAACAGAGACAGTGGCCTCTGTAACGACAACAAACACAGCCTGAGACCAGCATCTCATTTCACATTACCAACAAACAGCCATTGAATGCTGACAACTTTGCTCACTTCTTACTAGCTACTGTGTCTTTCGACAGTTACATCAGATTGGAAATCTTTCATGTTTTGGGAATTTTTTTGAATCAGCTGTGGTTGGAATAAAACCATGTCAACATCATTCACACCTTTATAAACTATATTCTCATTCTCAAATCTTAAACATCGTAAAATAAGAGACAATTTACCAGATGTAAAATAAGTGAAAAATGAACTCTCATAAACTATGCAATTTTTGCTGAAGTACTTGCAAAATCTGTGAAAAGCAAAAGGAAAGAAGAGCAGAGGTAGAAGTTGATTAAAAATTATTTATCTTACAGCAATGTAGTTCAATCAACCCTTTTATTAGCCAGGAAGAAGATAAAGGATGTATCCCTATCTTCCAGAAATCAGGACATAGAAATACGGAGAAGAGCTCTTAAATATACAAGCGTTTGATCTGGAAGATGGATGAGCAAGGAGGGTCCAGAGACAATACACCAACAAATCTGAGCTAATTTTGACATTGGCATCAGGGATGACAGCAACAACAATAAACCTCACAAAAGTTATTTACAATACACCTATTTAAATCATTCTAACCTTCTTCTTATTAAAGCATTAAATATAAAGTTTCAAAATTATCTTAATTTTAAATTAACCTTAAACGCATTAAAAATTAATTGGGGCAAAGAATGTTCTTGTTTCACTGAAATCTCTACAAATGTTACAGTTCAGGTGGATGATAAATGTATTGTCTTCAACTAAAAAAAAAATCTTCAGATAGTTCTTATCACATAAGCGTTAGTCCCCCTAAACTATCCAGTCTTTTAATTCACTTTATAAGGCATAAAACCCAGACAGATAAGGCTATGTTTGAAACTATTTAAAAGAACCCTGCTTTAAGACAAAATAGCTTTCTTCAAGGTGTTGGGATGTTAGAAGAGGTTGGCAAAGTTCCTTGGGTGTGGAAAGACCTCTGCCTTTGGCACCCTGCTTCACCGCATACGCAGAAATGCCGTCATCTCAACACCCAGTCAGTCATTCCCTGCTGTGTTTCTCTTGTTTGTTTTTAACTAACTGCAGATATGAAATATAATGTGGCATGCCCTATTTACATGAATCAAAAGATCTATTTACAAATACATCAGAAAGGGTGCCCTAGCCTTTGTAAATCTGATTTCTCCCCAAATATAGCATGCTTTTCTCATTCCATTTTCACTTCATGAGCTTATTTCATGACCTGTGGTATGATTTCACCAGTAAGAACAGACTGACTGACTGGATTATTTTTTATGCTGTACAGCAGCAGTCATTAATATCTACTTGGAAAAGGCAGCTCATTTTCCCCCTATTTCTATACTTCAAGATTAAATTAAGTTCCTCATTTCATTTGTAGTAATGAAAATAAATATCCATTCTTTATATATATCAATTAGCCTTTTTTCATGACTATTAGTCTACTTTATACCAAAGACTACAAAATCTAGCATTAAAATATTCTGATACTATAGCACAGGATTTTATCTAGAAGCTCCCTAATTCTAGTCTGAGTTTCACAACTACTTTTTGCTGCACTGTAACACAAAAGCAATTTTTAATATTTAACTTCTGTAACCCCTTTTTTACTTATAGATTTTACAGGGGGCCTTACTAGGCCGCATTCTCCATGGCAGTAACATTTATGTAATAAATGAATACTAGTTTACATTTTTATAAGATATGAAGGTAAATAATAATCACAGTTGCTCTTCTCATACTGTTAGGACAGAGATCTGATGTTCTATTTTGCGCATCATCAGCTGTCAGTTTCTCCAACAGTAAATGAGAATTCACTAGTGCAAAGTTTCTTACATTTCTTTCAGCAACAGTGCTAGCATAAACATTTCCCCCCTTATCCTCCCTGTTCCTGGTATTCATTTTTGCTGTTTATTTTTAACCTGGACCAGTTCCCAGATCTATTTCATTGTATGGCCCCACTAACAGCTCTGCTGGCATTGTTGATGGGGTAACGTGGGGAGAAAGAATAGCTGGAGACAAAGAGGGATGCTTAAAGTTGGTACCGCTACAAAAGAATACATCTGAAAACACAGCTTTAGTTTTACAATGCATCTTCTGTATTATAGGATACTGATCTGAACTGAGCTGCAGACCTTGGAGCACAAATTATGAGCACTTAATGTTCGTCTCCCGTTCATCTCCTTCAGACCCGCCACTTGCATGAGCTGCTTCTATTGATACCATACAGCAATGACTTTGTTGACTACTGGAGAGCAGTGAGTGTTCTTACTACAAGTTAGGCTTTGGCAGATGAGCATTTACAAGCCTTCGTCTAGTAGTCTGAGATACTGCTGCCTCCAGGTGTCCTTTTTGCTCTTCTGCCAAAAATGCCTGACTAGCAGTAAGCAGAAGGGAACGCTTGAGCCTCAGCTGCTCCAAGTACGACACGTGGTACCTTAGCTCAGCAACCTTTTTTCCCCACATCTCCCCACCCTCCCTCACCATTAGGGTTACTTTCCAGGTACTCCACCTCCTGACATTTTATTCCCATAGGAGAGACTGGGGAGGAGGCTGGAAGGTGGGCTTTCATGAGCTTGCAAAGTACTCTTTCTGCTTCTACTTTTCTTTATTCCCTTGGCTGCTGTGTCCCCATCTCCTTTCCCAACTAGATTTTTTTCAGTGCAGCTCTATTTCAGCCCTAGATGTATTCCTTTTTCACCAACTGCCTACAGCAAACTTTCTTCTCTGCTCCCAGGCAGCCTTCTGTAGTTACCAAGGTAGGGAACACCTTGCTTCAAGAAGCAGTGTTTATGATGCATCAAGGAAAGTAAACTTGACTGGTACTGTCAAACTCTGCAAGGCAAGAGCAGAGGCATGGGCAGATGTCCCCTTGCTGCCTCCACTGGGAAGGTATATGAGTAGGGAGAGCCTAAGCAGGGGAGGGAGTGCAGTTAGCTGGTGAAAGAAACATCTGAAATCTGTGCAGGAAGATTCACCAGAGTTCATTTCTAAACCCCCTTAAATTATTGCTTGCATAGGAAAAGTTTAAAAATGCATTTTTCTCATGTTTCTCCATTTTGTTTCTGATCCAGAGTCAAGAGGTTTGTGGTCAGGATTAGAAATAAGGAGGCACAGCCCACTGCTGTTTCAATGTTAATGGCATTTGTGACACATCCTGAGTTATGACTCTCACAGAAGAAAATGTCTTATGACCAGAGTTACTTGGGTGGAGCCTCTAGCTAAACTAAAGCTGAAAAACAGTCGATCAATGCATTCTCTTGATGATTTAAAGTTGTAATCTTATTATGAAAATTGACCTTAGGACGGCATCAAGGAATTTCCAGCTGGGGACTGTTGGTAGGGCCTTACATGGTTTAGCAGTTAGATACTGCAGTTTGTAATAATCCATTTGCAACTGTTGATTATATCATTTTTAATAGATAGGACTCTGTACTCCTATGTTATTCCTAACACAGTTGCCATCTCTTGAGTTTTACTGTTATGCTCTCCAGTTCTTTCCTCAGCATACCTTTAGACAACATAGAGTATGTCTACACAGCCTTCTTCCAATAGGCCTGGGATTACACAGCCTGAGCCCTTGGACCAGCAGTCACCTTGCTGACACCTCAGCAGGACGTTTTAGCTCAAGTTAGGCACTGCCCCACAAGGTTTCCTTTTAGCTCAGGGCTGAGACAAAGTGAGCTTATGTCAGCATGATAAAAAAACCTATAAAAATACCTGCAGGTATCCCTTAGGGGTATTCACAGCAGCTGCCCTGCTAATCAAGGAACACTAGGGGACCTGAGGAAATTCTGACTGTCCACCCAGAAGAAGGGTTGCAACACATTTCCCACTTACTCTCCCTCTGCCCCATTCATGTCAGGTAGGCAGCAAGCACTTCCCTTGTTGGTTTTATGTGAAATCAGAACTTGTCAGCTAAATTGATGGAGAACACCACCACTAAACTAGAGGGATGTTAAAGAAGGATTAATTGCATTTTCTCTTAAGAGGAACATACCCCAAGGAAATATAAAAGAAAAATGTAAGAACTCTTTTTCTCTCTACTGAGAGTTGCACAATTAACTTTCCTGGACCGAGCTTCTCACTGCCTGGTAGGGCTACTGTAATAGTTTATAACAATAAAGTTTAAGCCTTCACTGCCTCACATCATTTGCCATTAAAGTCCACTAAAACGTGACAGGCATTTCATTTTCTGCTCGATCCATTTGCAACATGTATTGGCGCCTTGCTCAGGGCAGCAGGAGCTGAGGGTGCTGAGAACACTCAGCAATACCCAGGACCTGGAGCTTGTGTTTAAGCCGCAGCTCCCTGCCAGCTGGAGACACATTTAACATTCCCTGCATGACTTCAGCAGTTCAGCCGCTTTCCCACATTCCACAGCTGGCCTCCCACCACCGCTCAGCCTGCAAGCACACACTACACCAGGGTCATATTCTTGCCATCAATTCTCAAGTAGAACTTGCTAGTGAAAGCACCAGAGAGTTCTGCTTAAAACGTGATGGCACTGTAAGGCCCAAACATTCTAGCATCTCCAAAGTGGCAAGGCTACATATAAAAAACTACTTTCCATTTGCTCTTCAGCTCGTGTGTTTTATGAAAGGTCTGCATGTCTTGGGAGCCACAAAATGGTTGGGTGGCAACCCTGTAAAGTCCCAGAACAGATCCTTACTACTATGAGTAATCCCAGTGCTTTACAACAGGACATATTTTGAAAGAAAGTCCTTCAGGACTGCATCTGTGGAGGTTTATTGTTAATAGCCCTTGTTTCTGACTGCAAATTCATGTTGCTTCACAGACATGCCAAATCCATTTTTGTCCTGATGCAGAAGTTAAAAAAAAAAAAGGAAGCATAGAGTCTGGAGATGTTAATTTTTAATAACATAATTAGTTCAATGGGTTACAGTGGTTTGTATTTTTTGTGTCTTCTACAAGCTGAACTGGCTTGTGCCTTTTTTGTTAAGCTTTTTGTGACATGAAAAAATAAACAACAAATTTCTGGCAGAATTGATGAAGACATGTAAATTCACTAAATAGTGAGACTTTATGGCAGCAACATTCTAGCAATTCATACTTAGAATTTATCTATTGAAAAAAACCCACAAAACTATTCAAACAATTTATAGGCTAAGCATCAAGATTTTATGGGGAAACTGACTAGGAGGGAAACCTACTGTATGATTTGTATCTGGTTTCTTCATTTATCTAATCCCAATCACATCAGTGGTTATGGACTGTGCAAATAAAGAATACTTGCACAAAATTAAACCTGCACATCTGGGCATGTTGTGCAGAAAGGTCTCCAAATGCATTTTAGTTTTCACTGGAACAGTGAATGAGACTGAGTGAACATATCACTGACTTTCTGAGGTAAAACATGCGACTATTAATTCCACTGAAATCATGATTTGTGTAGCTAAAGTGATCTTGACATGGATGTATACCAACTGGGTGTTTCAAGTCTACTGAGATAATCACAGCAGCCGTGAAACTCATTCATGGATCTGGACATGGGACCAAAGCAATGTTTGGGCATTACTCATGTATCACTTTAGGCCTATTTTGGGACATAAATTGGACCTCATCTTTGTGTAGCACCTTACGCCTTACATGATTTGGAGCCAAACATGCACCAGAAAATACCTACCAGAAGAAACAGCTTATTTTATCTTTTGATAATTGTTTTAACACTTGTTTTACTGTTTGAATTACACTCTTAAAAAATTCAACCAGCCGTATTATCAATATAACATAAAGACATCTGGACGTTATGAAATATCAGGTAACAGTCTCTCACTTTAAACAGTAATTTATATCAACGTTGAAAGCAAATATCACTCAAACAAGATGCTATCTTCCTTTTACAATTAAAAAAAAACAGAAACATATTTTGTACAAATTATTTTCTATAAACACATTTTGAGAGAAGTCCCAGTTTATAAGTGAACATAACAAATAAAATACAGGCTAGCTCTAAACCTAGCTAATGCAACTTTATCACAGAAGCCGTGATGACCCTTTATCTGCACATGGGATGGCTGGCACCAGTACACAGAGGGACTAGATACAAATGCATGCCATTGGATATTATTAGAAGAAAACTGTGCTGCCAGTGAGGAGAAGGTAGAATTATATTAGCAGACATTAAAATTATCTTAATACAGGATTATTTACAGGCACAAGAGGTGCAGTGTAGCACAATATTCTTACAGTAAATGTGGTAATTGCAATTGAAAGTGAACTAATTGTAATGGCTTTCAGAGTTTCTCTATTCATTAGGTGTAAGCCCATTCAAATTGATGGAAATACAGGAGAAGTTACCCATAAGTATCAACAAAAAATGCTCCCCACCTAAACTAGCAAGCAAGCCTCTACAGAGGACACAGCTGTGACCTTACTGATCCACCCCAGCCATGTGCCTTTAGGTTTGGCGTTTTCTTTTACTGCCCTCAGCTTACAGTTCTTGCACACCTAAATACCAGTCACCACCTAAACCCAGAGTATCCCCATAGGGTGCTTGTTTCCAGCCTACAAGCATGAAGCTGTGCACCAAGTGTGTGTAGCAAACGATGAATTCCTCTCACAGTCTATACAGTCACTTTCCATTGATTTATGTACTTAGAGCACCAACATATTAATTGGACTTTGTAATCCAGGGACTTACTTTGGATTCCCAGGACATACAAAACCCCATCTAATTTAAAAAGCAAGAGTTCATTAAATATCAAAGAACTTTTTTTTGTATTAAAAATAAGAGGGAAAGGTACTGGCAATAGCTGGCAATGTTATGTCAGTTGCATCTGGCGCAAAGGCCTAATTCAAAGGAGAAAATTCATTTCAAAGTTAATAAACTTGCTGTACATTCACAGACAAAAAAAACTTGTGATAGGGGTTGCTTGGAAAAGCACTTTCTAACACTGTTAGCTGGCACGCCGCAAGACTGCTAATAAAATTGTTTATCTACTACTCATACAAGAACCCATGCACCATTCCCAAGTTCTGTATTTTTACAGCAGTAACACTGGCATATATAATACAATCTCCAGCTGAATATCTGTCCAGACAAAGTAGAATATAATTATTCTATCATAACTGCAATAAACTGCAATTTCAGACAATAGTGTGAATAAATTTTGGTCAATGAGCAGTAAAAACTGCTCAGTGAAAGTGAAGAGAATGTCTAATTTAAACATTTTAATTTCACATCCACAAATACTACAAAAAACTAGTTTAATCTCTGATGAGCGAGTGTTGTGACTGTCTGTAATTGCACAGGATTAGTGTTATTCCTACAAAAGCAAAGGTGAATAGGTCTCGATTGAAAAAAAAGAATATTTGAAAGAAAACACTGTCTATTTGAAGCATTTATGTTTATAATTTGTTCATAAGCTTTGAACTGCTGTTCTGGATGCTGGTAAAAGTTCAGAGCATCTTTCATATTCCATATAATTAGTGTTCATCTTTCTGCAGTGTCACCAACTGCACTCAACCTAGTTAATTGTAGATTTAAACAACTCATATACAGCACATTTAAATTCATATCCTACATTAACTTCCATTTTTACATACAGCCATTAACAGTTTTTCATTAAAAATGTTCATTCATATATAGCCTGCACATAAAAATAAGCAGTTTAATAGAAACTGAGTGCAGCAAATTAATGAGATAATATTTGTTACAAGGGCTACAAGAACTATTATAATACATGTGTATGCGAAAGTGTATCCAAAATAATTTCTTTTAAAATAAAATTTAAAAATAACTAGAACAACTGTGAAATCATGTAGGTGATTCTGGAAATCCCTACTGTTACAATGTCAAACACAAGTATTTCTGAGACTAATGACATGCCAAACTGCAGTTCCAATTCAGATGATCGACTTTCAAAGTGTACCAGTTGGCTTGTTGTTTCGGCTTTCCTTTAGTCCTTCAGTAATTTGTGTTTACTTTTCTTGGGTTACTATACCAAAGCAAAGATGAGTACATGGATGCTTATTAGTCACAGAAATAGAAGTGCACAGACCAAATCAAAATTAGTTTTGCAGTGTTAAATAACTATTAGTCCATACTTGCAACTCCCAAATTCAGGTATGAACACTCATGTCAGAATTGAGTTCATGTTTTACTATGCCCTTACCACTGTTTTGTATCTCTCATTTACTTCTGAAGCTGTATAGATTAAAATGCAGTTCTGGCCCTTCATGCCCTCAGCTACCATGGGATAGAATTACAAGTAAACGTTCTCTACTCCTGTTTATGTTGTAAGTTCCAAGAATTACTAACATATGAGTACAATGGAGGTCGTTTTAGCAGTACACCGACATGAAAGAAAAGTTCAGCTATGTTGTTTAATTGTGTATACTCCAGCGCTAGGCAACTATCCAAACCTTACTGTAAACATTGTTTAAGGTTCATCCAGATCAGGGTGATAATGAAGCTTATGCTTTTTACACTTTGCTTTAAATGACAATTGCTTTTCTTATGGTTTTATATTTACCTGTACTGAAGCACAGTTAGAGGCATCACACTCGGATGACCTTTTCTTCTTCAGAATGATGGGTTGTCCTCTAAAGCCCTGGTCTAATATTCTGTTTATGTCTTGTTATTTTCCTGGACAGAGAACTGATCTGCTATCTTTTGTTAGCTTGTCTGGAGAACATACTCATCACAGCCTAACAAATGGCAATATTAGATTAATAAGAAAAAAAAAATGCATATTCAACAAGCATGTTGTTGAGTACTTGAATGAAGCCAAAACCACTTAATAGTTCCACAAACTGTATGGTTACTCTGAAAATATCATTCATGTCCTAACAAGTATGCATGCACATAACAATGCAAAACTGGCACCACAGACTCTAATGTATAATCATTATGAAGTTTTTTTTGTTAATGTAAAGACATCTTCCACTACAAAAATATACAGTCGTCACCAAAAATATAGGATATGTGTGCTCCTTCAATGGCAAGTTGTTCTTAGAAGTGCAGACTGGGTGTGTGTAGGCAGAAAATTCTGAGACAAAGATTACTACATTCCTAAACTTCAGTTCGGTATAAGAAGAGAGTTCATTTATTGTTCAAAGAACATAACTTACAGCATTGCAAGTTTCTATTTTATAAGTGCTTCTGTATTTTGTGCTCAGCAGGGCAGTGAAATTTCACTGAACAAATGGCCATTAGATTTCATACAAATGCAGAGTCTTCATGTGAAATCCCTTTTCAGGGAAAGATGTGCTTTTTGTAACTGGCTTTTATTTTGCAAAATAACAGAATAACCAGTGTAGTGTTTCTCCAACCCCAACTACATGTGTCTAAAAACTTACACAAAGTTCAACACACCTACATTTTTATCAGTGTGTTTGCCTGAATCTGGACAATTCTGAGCCATGGTAAATATGGGCAAAATACTTCTGACTTCATCTGCAAAGGTCAGATACCACTTCAAATTTTTAATCATGTGAGTAGTCTTAACTACATGAATAGTTCCAAATGCTGTTCCCAAGATTAAGCATTTTAAGAATTGTGACACAGAGCTCAAGGCTGTAAAAGTTACTATAAAGAAAACATTAGCAAAAAGTGTCTCACTTTGTTGCAGCTGAGGTGTATATATAGTTCTTTTGACAATGAGATTAATGTGTTGCTTTGTTCTTTATCAGAAGTTCAAGGAGTCTGATATTATCTCCCTAGATTTCCCTAATAAACTATTGCGATTTCTCTATTAGTAGCCATTAGTTACAGAGTATTGAATGCACATTTCCAGTAATGTCTATCTTAAATCCAAAGATGATCAAACAAAACACTACTACTACCCAGTTTGTTTATAAGCTCCTAAATCCATTTTGCCTCCTGTGTTTCATTGAGACATGAAAGGTCTCTGTGGCAGTTACACACCTCGTGTAAAGGATTCCTGACCTGTGTGTAGGGCTTCTAGGGTGTTTTAATAATATAAAGAGTAACAGCTGATAAACTAAATAAGTTACCAAGTACCTTGTAGTCTATCATGTGCAGTGACAAACCCAGCTTCCAGAGACAATCCTCCTGACCACCCGGGCTCCCATGAACAGAACCTCAGCTAAAATAACAAATATAAGAAAATTTGCATTTCCTTTATTATGTGTTTTATGTCAAAAAAGCATTGTTTTCTATTTCCTACAAGAATTTGCTCTCTGCAGGTTTGGTTGGATCCTCAGCAATTCCTTACAAGAATTTCTTACAAGAGAGAAGGGTCTCCCCAACTATGAGAGCTGTTTAGCCAAAACTGTGATCATCACCTTCCCTACCTGACACAACATTCTAGGCAGGCAGGAGTATCATGGGAAGAACATGAGATGGATAGTGTTCAATGCCCCCCATTAAACCTCAGCAGTATATGGTTTTACTGCAAATGGATTCAAGAAATGTAAGTGGAGTTGACGCCACAGTATGTACGTCCGCATGAGGACAAAACAGCTTGTTTTGGCAAGGGTAATGAATAGTCACGTAATTCTCGTTGCTCTTAAATGCAGTTATATGGACAAGAAAGTTCAATTTATTTTTTTGTTTTCAGTAATTTCAATTCTTTATTTAATAAAAGACGCTTTAGTGGATGCTTCTGTGTAGATGCCAATGAGAATTTAGGGATATTATGTTTGTTCCTTCCTTGCTGAAACAAGTCTGTATGTTTGGAAATTAGCTGCTTAACATCAGAAATTCCAAACTTAACTGGAACGCAGAAAAGAATGCAAACAGAAATTAAAAATCCCTAAAAGAGTCAAGCATAAAACTCTAATGAATTAGCTCAATGAAAAAAAAAAATCTTATTCCTTAAAGAAATATCACTAAAATTAAAAAAACAAAAAAAACCCAACACAAACAACAACAACAACAACAAAAAACCACGAAGTAAAAACATACACATTTATATACTTCATGTATTTATATTCCAATGCATAGAAAAAGAAAACATATATTGTTTACCCAGCATAATGCTCTCTTTTACTAGAAAAATATTTAATTTCAAGTATTTCTAATGTGTAATTTGATCCTCTGTTCTTAGCTACATATCAGTCATGGGATACATTCCATAGTTATGAAGTACTACCTTGAGAGATTTCATGCTTCCAAGCACACAGCCAATTTCTGCCCTAGGATGCAAATGTACAATTCTCTTTGAAGTCTGTAAGGCTCATATCGTACAAAAGCAGAATATGCTACAGACTGAAACTGAGTTTTTTCTGTACCTAGAGTTAAATTCTACTCAGTGTTACTTATTTAATTGCATTCCCCTTCAATTTTAATTGGAGGGCTAGAACTGAGCAGAGTTGGTCTCTCATGCCGACACAGTGCAATTAAATTAAATATAGGTATATCTATACATCACCGTAAAAATGGTTTTTATAAAGCTAAGCAACTTCAAATCCATTCTTCTGTGCAACATAGCATATTATTTATAAAACGTTATACTATTTATATAAAGTATACTATTTAATATAAAAGTGTTAATATAGTTGATACATATATTCATGTTATTACTTGGGTTTTGCACTACTGCATTTCCTAGAAACCTTTCCATTTACACTTAAATTCAAGATACCTGTGTAACTTCAGTACTTCGAATTTTCAAGAACAAAGACATCTAAAAGAACACAGAGAGATCTCATCTGTGTTCTGCTGAGTGCACTGGAGCCCAGTTGTGAATACTGCATGCAGGCAAAATGCTCACTTAGCAAAGTGAAGAAATATTCATCGTGCATCCATTTATTTCTGGTATTACTGGATTTAGTCATATAATTAAAACTATTAAAATTATTAATTAGCAGACAATACAGTTAACAGAGTTTTAGTTACCATGAATTTAGCATATCAAGTCAGCTTAATTAAGTCTCCTCTACATTTGGAAGTTTAACAGAACTACTCTCAAACAACCACTGATATGGACATGCAGGTACGTGAACATATATATGGGAATTTGTAACGTTCCGTAATTCCATAAAGGTATTTCCTTATAAATCCCAGTATATTTTTAAGTATAGACAAGCTCTAAATCTCATTAGCATCAATATTCTCCACCTTTGATAGCTTTTACTCTCTAACATTCCAGTGTGTTTACTTTAGTATCATCAAACCTTTAAGGCTTTGTCCTGGAAAGAAGTAGGAACAGAAGCCTCGCGTATGCATTAAAATTGTATCTGATTAACAGTTTAAAATATAACAACATTTATAAGTAACGCTATCAATGAAGGCAATCACATTGCAGAATAAGAATAATTTTCCTTGTTTAGCTGGCTTTGAAAGTGGATTAAGCTGTTTTGGACAATGGTACTCTTATTCAAGAAGAAAGCTCTCCTCACTTAAAATTATTTGGGGATAATTATTCCAGAATACCAAATAAAATCCTTATACCTGGCCTTCCACCAGCACTCGCTGTGCTAGCACTGTGCGCAGTGCTTGCACAGCAATTACATCTCAAAGATCCCTGCTGTCAGAATAAAGGAACTAGATGCTAAATACCATTCTCAGAGATCTCTGCATATGAGAGAGATGCAGGATGAAACTATACGCTGCAAAACTCTGGGATTTTATAATTTTTTGAGGGATAATGTCACCAATAGAACCAATGATTAATAAACCACAAAAAGAAATAAAACCAGAATCTACCAAAAAAGAGACATTAAAGCTAAGCAAAATAAAAAGGATCTTCTCTTGGTCAGATGTGGCTTCAGAATAGCATACTCAAAGTGCAAAATCACTGTTTATTATTTGTGACACCTTCTTCACAAAACTAAAGCCCTTTTTGGGGCTGTGTTACTCCACAGGGGTAGACTATTGACAGAAAAATACAAGCTCTGTGTTACCCCTTTGTAATATCATGACGCTATAGTGCAGCTGAAAGTGATTCTAATGACTTCACAAAAAAATATGGATTAAAATATATAAATCATTCCATCTCAGTTATAGGAACTGAAAATGCTATTCTCTGGTGGTGTCTTTAGGACTTCAAACCTTCTCTTGGTACCTCTTTTCCCTCCAAGTGATGTTAATCTAAATAGAAAGCCCACCTCCCTGCTCACCAAAGTAGGCTGGAATGTTATTTCTAGCTCAAACACCGGATCTGCTCAGGCTGCTAAGATTGACCCTAGTCTCTTGAGTTGACTGACACTTGACCAGAATAGCATGCTTGGATACATAAGTGTTCTGGCATCACATAAACAGCACAAATGAATGATGAAAACTTTTGCATAAGAAAGCATGCCTCTGTATGTGTAAAACTTAAAAGACATGAAAACATGTTGCTATGAATTCACTCAGATTTTCGCTCTGGCTGACACACTGTATAATGTCAACTGAAGTCTATTTTCCATGCGTACTCTTCTAATTTTTTATATTGAGATGGATGCCTTCTCATTATTTTTTTTTCCACTGTTTAGCCACTTTTGCCAATAATGATATTCTGGCTGCCAAGTAGATGCTAACTCCATTTAGTCTTTGCTATACTGTATATTTTCTTGGATCAGATTCATACCAGATCTATTGGGATAAATGAACTTCTGAACATATAAGACATCAAAAAGAATAGCAACATCACCACCTTACTTAAGAGGGCATATAGGAAGCCCTTGCACTTACTCTAGTTTCAGTGTAACAAGAAAACAGATATATAATCTACAGAGTTTACCTCTGAAACTTTATCTACAGTATCACAATATGGCTGCACCAGTTACAAGGCAAAGACAACTGCCAAATTTGCCCCACAAGTACCTTTTGTCCTCTCACAATCTATATAAAACAAGGCTTTTCCCAGAGGACTTGCCTGTCTGTTTCCCAAAACCCTTCTTTGTTTTTGCAAAAATAACCTTTAATTCTAGGTGAACTTTAGCAATCCCCTAACTGAGTTCTTGCAGAATACTGCCTTCAATCTCCTTTTGTTGGAGATACAGCTCCCCATGGATGGTCTGGCAGCTGGAGGTGTGTTCTTGTGCCATACTCTGGCACATATGCCACAGCCTCTCCACTCAACTGTGCTTCTCCCCCCCCCCCCCCCCGCTCTTTTCTCTCTTATTCTTCTTTCTTATCTGTTTTCTACAGCAATTTTCAATTTTCAAAATTAGTTTTCCCTTACATTTTCCCTGTGTCCAGCTTTGTATTTTTCACTTATCTTTTCCTCTTTTCCTATCTTGAATGACAACACAAGGCTCAAGAGACACGTCTACAGCCAGCTTTTAAGAACCTATTTAACCCACTTTCAGACATAAGCTCAATGCCAGGAAGGGCAAAGAAAGCAAACAGGATCCCCACTGTGGAACCACCTCCCTTCTCTGCAAACCCCCTGCTCCCAAGGCCAGCTTCTATGGGTCTCAGTGTAGAAGTAAGGACTATCAGCAGGTAGTTCTTCCAGAGGTGTCTATCACTTCAGTGAAGCCAAGATCATATGAAAATACAGAGGCTAGACTACTTCTGTGTTGTTTTCACAGTGGTATCCTGAGCCATGCTTTCCTTTCCTCTTTTCCAGATGCTATTCCTATAAGTATCCATTATCAAAAGATTCTCACTAAAACTGTGAAATATTTGTCATTCCCAGACATGGCTCTCAGCTTTCTGTTCCCAGAAGTCTCAGCTCTGTCTCCTGATATTCTCCAGACATTAGGCAAGCCAGAGTTGCTCAGACTTGTACAGAACCCTTGATGCCAGTGAGCCTTCTTTCTGCTGTCCCCAAGGGCTCCAGAGCAAATGGCTCCTGAATCCTGCTTTAAAGCTATAGGTTGGCATGAACAATAGCGTGGTATGGCCTGGAGATTTTGCAGCTCACTGAAACTGAAAAAAGGAGAGCTGTAATGAAACAAATATGAAAAATAATGTTATAATGTTTATTATTTCTTGGGATAAAAGTAAGATTCTGGTGCATGATCATAAAATCATAGAATCATAGAATAGTTTAGGGTTGGAAAGGACCTGAAGATCACCTAGTTCCAACCCCCCTGCCATGGCCAGGGACACCTCCCACTAAACCATGCCACCCAAGACTCTGTCCAACCCGGCCTTGAACACCGCCAGCGATGGAGCATTCATAACTTCCCTGGGCAACCCATTCCAGTACCTCACCACCCTTACAGGAAAGAATTTCTTCCTCATATCCAGTCTAAACTTCCCCTGTTTAAGTTTGAACCCGTTACCCCTTGTCCTCTCACTACAGTTCCTCATGAAGAGTCCCTCCCCAGCATCCCTATAGGCCCCCTTCAGATACTGGAATTTTTCTGCAAAGCCTAGATTCTATGGCCATATATATTAGAGAACACATGGAGCTCAGTATCAGTGTCAAGGACCAACTTCTTAATTTATGAAAAGAATCATGACTAGTGCCCACTTTACACATGAATGCCTTCATTGTACAGACAGCAACCCAGAATACTTTATAAATAATGCACATACATATATCCTTCACCCGACTGCCCAATATCTAGGTTACTTGAAGTACAGGCTATCCTGCAGAGTAGACACCACACTGTTAAGAATGAATAATAACAACAAGGAACTGGAAACTGAATCAACAGTGAGTATTTTGTAACAATTGGCAGGTCAATCTAAACTAAACTGCCGGTCCAACACATCTTACAAATGTGTGTATCTGCAAGTATTAGCAACCACCACCAGAGCACAGGGATATGCAGCATTCTCTCTGGATGACAAAAGCAATGGGGTGAGATGCAGCACACTTTCCATCAGTGAGAAAGATAGAACACAGTTTGGAGGACAACACTCAGATAAATCCCTGTCCCTAAAAAGGTGTGCTATGGAAATGCCAGGAGTTCTGTTGTCCAACATACATGCATTTCTAAACTTCATATAAACATCAGTAGAAGAGGAGCCAGATATACTAACCTTGACAGAGCTGAATAGAGTGTAAGTGAGCATTGAAAATGACCCATTATATAAGCTAAAAAAAAAAAAAAAAAGGATTTATTATTCATTTGTTCATTATTCAATTATTCATCTGACATAAAATTCCACTTGGAGTTTTAAAAGACAGAAAGCGGTAGCAGATATAAAATATGCATAGTTGTTTTTCTGCCTGTTTTGGGGGTAATATGGTGAAGGAAAGTTCGGTCATTCTTCTGTCATTTTTAACCATGAGGTGGGTTTTTTTTCCTATTTCTCCCAGACAGATGCATGGCTACTTAGTATCTTAGATGCTGGAGAACACACCTCCCTAGTCCCAGGCCCTTGACTAAGTGAAAGTCAAAGAATAGCATTTAGAACAGGTAAGAGCAGAAACATCCCCAGTGCACAAATACCTCTTCATTTCTTCCAAATCCTGTATTTTTGTAGAACTCTTCACTTTTATTTATGTTCAAACAGCTGTAACCATCAAGGTAAACACTCTAGGATAAAGAAGGAAATAAAGAAGTCTTCAGTTAGGTAATTTCTGCTCTGTGATAGTGATCTGGAGTGATAAATGCTGCTGATTCTGCAACCTTCTGACCATGAGGAAGTCATCTTAAGGCTAACTCAATCGTGTCTTAGATCCCTAAACATATATTCTGGCACCTAACAAGAAACCTGATTTTCAGAATTGATGAAGAGCCGTGATCACATGATTCAGTTAACAGTGCAAAAATGAACTGACCATTTAGTGGGGTTTACATTTTTCCTCATCACCAATCTGGCTGACAACTACAGCCGTGACTTTCTTACTGTTGGGGTTTTTTTTAAGATCTAATAGAAACAGCATCTTTAAGATTAACTTAAGGGCTTGGGAACATGAGAGCTTCCTATTATTATACCTGCCATTGAAAATCCTTAGAAAAGATGTGGGAGTGAGTATATAAAAGACACTGGAAAGAAGTGCTAATAAAAGCAGAGCAGGCTAAAGAAGCTGGGTGGGTGGGTTTGGAAGCCCTCCATATATCCATAGCTTCTGCAGCTGATGAATTTACAGTAATTTGGAATAAAAGTCACTTGAAGCAGAACTGTCAGTGAAGAGCAACAGTAACATGCTAATTCTTCCCATTTTTACTACTAGAAAGTCAGAACACTGTCTTCCTCAGTACCCTGCTGTTCCTCTGAATAATGTCTACTTGGAAAGAAACAAGAATAAATTTGGGGTTGATTATTGTTTTATTTAATTTTTAATCCATGTCCAAGACAAACACTTATCAACAAATTCAGATTTGATGCAGGAGCAAGAAATGTCAGCCTGAAGATTGGTTTGGTATGAGAATGTATACGTCTGTGGTGATTTACAGCATAGTCTTGTAGCACTATGATGTTCTGCCAGGAGAAATAAACAGACAAACCTAAAACTTTACATTTTTAAGCAGCTTAAACAAGATATTTGCTAAAATGGGATAAGGGAATTTGCATGATAGAGAGATTACTGAAATGTCATTTGCATGTTTGTAGAATGCATGTTCTACTAAATAGAAAAAGGGAATTCCATCTATACCCTTCCTTTCCAAATACCTTATCACAGCTTACAATGAGGAAACACAGAAGGAATAGCAGCCGTTACTTCAGGGCCTCTTATGCTGACAATACTTATCAGGGCCTCCCTCATAGAATCACCCAGGAGTTTGGAAAGGATGTCTGGAGGTCATCTAGTCCAACTTCCTCCTAGAGCAGGTTCAACTTGACCAGGTTGCTCAGGACCTTGTCCAGCTGTGTTGTTACTGTCTCCAAGAGATTCCAGACCTTCTCTTGGCACCTGTTCACATGCTTGGCCACCCTTATGGGAAAAAAAATAATAAATCTGCACATCCAATTACAACTTTCTTATGTCAGAACTTGTGTCCACTGTGTTGCATCCTACTGCCTAGTCCCTTCTGTGATAAAACTACTACATCTGTAGACAAGGAGAGAGCAGTGAATGTCATTCACATTGATTTTAGCAAAGACTTTGGCATTTTGTCCCACTACATTATTGGACCCAAGCTAAAGACATTATAGTCTGGACAACTGGACTAGATTGGAATGAAATTAACAGGATGGCCACACAGCAATGGGTTATACTCTACCTGGAGACCAGCCCCAAGGGGAGCACTAAAAGGGTCTATCGTGGGACTGCACATTTAACATATTTATATCAGACAAGTGCGAAGTTCTGCACCAGGAAAGGAAGAGTCCCTTGCAATGACATAGGCTGGGGATTGACTGGCTGGGAACAGCCCTGGGGATTGGTGGCAGATAGTGAGCAGAGTATAAGCCATCAGCATGCTCTGGCAGTAAGGTGTGCCTCCTGGGCTGCATTTGGGTGAGGGAAGTGAGTATCCCCCTATTTGATAGATCCCATGTAGAATACTACATGCAGCTTTGGACCTCCAGTAACAGAAAGTCCTTGATAAGCTGAAATAAGTTCAGTGGAGGAACGTCAAGATGGCTGGGGGCTGGATCATACGGTCTGTGAAAAGCTGAAGGAACTCGGCTTCTTCAGTTTGAAGAGAAGGCTTTGGTGGGACTTACTAGCAGCTTTCCATTTGCAGAATGGAAACCTTTAAGGAGGTTATCAGGGAGAAGGAGTCAGTTTCTTACAGTGGTGCATGGTGTGACAATGAGTCAATGAGCATAAACTGAAACAAGAGAGGTTCAAACTGGAAATAAAGAGGTAAAAAAAAGAGAACCACCATGAGGACAGCCAGCACTGGAACAGGTTGTGCAGACAGACTATGCATCTCCACCCTCGGAGGCTTTCAAGAACCAGACTGGATAAGGCCCTGAGCAACCTGGTCTGATCTTCTAGATGACCTTGCTTTGAGCACACAGTTGGATTAGAATGCTCCTGAAGTCCCTTCCAACTGGAATTATCTTGTGATCCTGTTCTGGTGTACCTCCAACAAGTGTCTGGCTCCACCTTGTCTATACATTCTCATTCAATAGATTTGCACGTCAATCAGATCTCCCTTTAGCCTTCTTTTCTTAAAGTTAAATAATGCCATTTGTAGGACCTGGGGATAAAACAGGGAAATACACATATTCATCAGAGGAGGAGAAAAAACTCACCCAAAATACAGATATGGAAAGAGCAGAGAACAAACTAAGCATACTCACTGATGATACAGCCCCGTAAAAGGCCCAAGCAGAGAGAATAGTGAATTGGGAAAAGGAATTTGGGACTAAGAACAAAGAAACTGCTTCTATTATTCAAGATCCTTATGTTCAGGGAAACTTAAGTTTGACTGCTCTTTGTCAATAATTCAGCTATATCAAAGAAACAACTAAGTATCACCATTTTTTCCTTCTACCTGGAACAATAAGAATCTGAATTTTTGGCTAACTGGCTGGGTCAAAAGAAGTAAGCAGCATTCTGGAGTCTTTGACCCTGTTAACAGGGATGCTTCCCCCTCTAAAACATCCCCATATATTCTTCTCCCCTTAACGGGCAATTGCCACAAGCAAATGGTCACTAATCAGAAAAGCCATCCAGAGGAAAGGAGAAGGTCACAGGCACTTTACATGAAATTCAAAGTGTGTATCATAACCCCTTCTTAAATGTTTTTTCTAGGAGACAGAATGTTTTAGCTAGTACTTTTCCAAATGAGTCGCTAACACCCTTGTGTTAATTCTGCAGCTGCTGCTAATTTAAAGTGCCAGCCTTCTCCCCTGTCTCCCCAGAATGAAATAAAATATCAATGTTGCACTGTGCTGAAAATGGAAAGTTAAACGTAACACTACGCTACAAGGCCTTTAGAAGTCACATTTACCTAACTTAAGCCCTCTCAGCAACTTACTTCACACTCTCTTCCACGCTCATTGGTTGTAAGAATGAAAGACAGACCCAAGTGGGTTTTTAACACTTGATGCACCAACATCTAAACCAGCTTAAAACAGGGAAAAAGAAAATAAAGGCACAGAAAAATTATGCTAGTGGTTATCTGCACATATATGAAACCAACAGATTTTGGTAGCCTAAGCGCTCTGTTGTGTCTTCCTTTGGGTTGGATCTTTGGCCCATTTGGCCAAGGAGTTGGAAAGCCTTTTATTTAGACAAGTTAAGCACCACTGTTTTGTTGTACAAAAGTGAGACCCAAGAGGGTATACTTTTCTCAGAGACAGCTTTACCCATAGCTATGCACATGTCAAACTCCTCACGCAGCTCAGCTGTTCCACTATAAAAATGTATTACAGTTGGGGTTTGGGGGTTCATTTTCAGCTAAGACTGGTTTCTTGATTCAGCTCACTGACTGATCATACAAATGCTAGTGCCAGCATAGGGCAAGGGACAGGAATGAGTTGCTGGGGGGCAATGGGGAAAGACAAGACAGCCTTCTTTGGCTGCTGTGCATAGTTATGTAAAATTAAAGTGATTATGTAGCTGTAGCCTGAGGGATAGAAGAGGGCACAGATACTACCACAGCCTATAAACTGGTGTAGGAATTATGTCAGTCTGTGTTGCCAAGAGACAAGCAAGGGAATTCAGTTCTTAACCTGTAGTAAAATCCACAAAGTGAAGCCTGTTCATTCTACCTCTCTACAGCAGATCAATACTTTCCTCTCAGTGCACAAGAGTCACACAGAACATTGCAGGATGCATTTCACATCAATAAGCTATCTATCTACCTGGAATGATTCTGAAACACTTTTCACCAGCCTTAGGTGTATGCTGAGATTTCAGAAATTTTGCTCTAATGGGTTTTGAAGTGTTTGCTTTATGTCAGAGCAGTTAAGACTCTGTATTCTTATGGTCTCACACCATGAACAGAGCACTGTGGCTTCAAAAGCTACCATGAAACGAGTGAGCCACGGTACCTGATTATACTCATGTCCAAGCTCTTCGTCTTCCTCGATTCTGAGATCATGTAATTCAGCTAGAACTTAATGAAATTAAAAGCAAGACTTAGTATTTTCAGTTGAGGAAGACTAAGAGAATCATGAAGTCAGATAATAATTATGACCTATTAGCTACAATAAATATGACCTGAACCTGGTTTGTGTTTGTGTTTGGACTGAAATTAATTAAACTGAGATAGAACAGATTTTCATCAGCATGTTCGTGCAACACTTCTCACTTCTTCAACAAAGCAGGTGATTTTCCAGTTGAAATAGATGTGATCACTACTTTGCACAGGCTATAGAAAGTCTATACAATACAATAAAAATTAATATTTAATTTGTAGCATATTTTTGGCTAAATCTGAGCATTTATCTTCAAAGGACTATTTCTTACACCAAAAGCATAACAATGAAAAACAATTTCTTTTTTAAACCACTGTTATTCACTCTTGATTATGACTACTGGGAGGACTGAAACTTAAAACTGTAACTGTATCAAGCCGTATTTTCCAGGTTATTACTACACTTTTGTTCAAACTTCTTTATTGCTATCACAATCAAGTGTCCTTCAGTAGGAGCACTGGATTAGTAGCATCAATTACCTTTCTGAGTAAGAGAGATGTATCTACTATCAACACTGACAGCTCAAACTGCTGCTTGGACTTTCAGGCAACTTAAAAAATATATCCCAGGTGGGAGTTTGATGTATATCCCAAATAGATACATTTATGAAAGGTGTTGTTTTATAGAAAAGTAGACTTAGAAAACAGTGCTTTACTACATGTTATTCTCCATTGGAAAATTTCAGTAATTTTGCCTATCTCTTCTTTGATCCTTCAACACTAAGTAGAAGCTCAGAAATTTACTCTCAGGAAACTTCATCCCTGAGACCTTAAGTTTTATGTGCTAAGTAGAAGCAAAGTATTTTGAAGTACAGGGTTCATGTTACAAAGAAGGTTAGATTCTAAACAGCATGCCCAGCTCTGGTTTAAAAGTAATGAGAAGAAACTACGCTCATTACCAAGGGTAACAGTGGAGCTGAGAAAGAAAACACACTTTAAAGAACTATTTTATTCAAAGAACATTAACTTCTCCCCCCACAAACTTATTGCACACCTTTCATGACTGCCTTGGGAACTTGTGTTGAAGGCAAAGCTAGAAAATACACCAGTACACATCAGACATTCTGGTCTCTTACAGCTGTTGCCTTCCTACTGGATATAATGTTCATAGACATGGGTTTGGAACATGCCGGGCACCCAGAAGGGGGTTAACCATCAAACACAAAAGGAAAACAGCACTAAATAAGTTTTTCAAGCCTTTTTCAAGTCATATATTGGTTTGTAACTTTTCAGAAAGTCAGTCCCATAAGACTGTCAGACTCAGGATCTGACTCATGCATCAGCAGTGAAGTTACTACTGAAGCAAGGAGAGGGACCAAGCTTTTGTTGACATTTGGTAAATGAGGCCAATCACGCAGTATCAAATTAAGCCCCAAGCACAGTGCACTCTAGGGATGAGCTTAGTTTCAAACTTCTAGAAATTACAAAGCTAATAAGAACCTGCCATTTCTACCATTAATGTGGTGGGAGAAATATTTTCCACTTTGCCATTTGCAAATCCAGTCTCCAGTGCATATATATCATCCTGCTCTCTAAGGAAGTGGATTAACGGAGGAAAGTTGTAGCTTCTTAAAAGCTCTTTTTAAAACATTCCCTAGAAAAAAAAGACAAAAATCAGCAAATCTTATGGATGCCACTGCTACTTCTCCTTGATTCCAGCCTCCATCACGCAATCTATACGTTGCACTGCCTAACCTTTGCTTTTCCAAATTGAAGATTATAAATATCATGTCATTGCATATCACCCCCAAATTAAGCATGGTCATCATAACCCAAGCATGAATCAAGTTTCTAGTAAATAAAATGTTGCTCATCTGAAATTGAAGGCAAAACTCATGTTATCGTGAATGATGCCAGTCTTAAAGATGATGTTGTGAAGTGTTTCTGCATTTCCTGTATCTTTATCAGAGTTATTTAGATAGTCACAATAATGTACATTAACATACATGCTTCTTGACCCTACCTAACAATGCTGTGGTCCCAGCATGGAATATCTAGGATTGGACCTTCCTGAAGTCACTACTATTAACAACGTATCTGGTTACATTCTGCTTCTAATGCGTATTTGCCCGTGGGGCTAATCTGACATTAGTTCTGAAGAGAGGCCCTGATACAGAATAATGCAAAACTGGAGTCATTCAAGGCAAGGATGATGAACATTTGCAGGGCTTTGTATGAGCTTCGCGTGATCCATTTCTAGAAAGGCTTCAACTTTTGCATATACAAGAATGATTCCAGGGAACGGTATCTAGAAATACTTTCTGAAGGACATATTTCTAGTTCATACCAAGCCACCTGAACTAAGCTTCAAAAGTTAAAAGGAGCTATAACTGGGACAAGGATAGCGATGCCCACACAAAATAAGCTAGCTGGAACCTCTATATAAAACAGTCATTGTGACCAGTGACAAAATGCCACTGGCCTCTCTGAAGGATGACACAGGCACTCCCAGTTTTGGGCTCAGATGGTTGGAAGGAGAGAAAATGCTCTTCCTAGGGAACACTTTTCACTTCTCCATATTTTACATCCCCTGAGATTGTTTTCTAGAGCCAGAGGGATCACCTCACCACCAGCACGCTCAATCTTTTCTTGAAATTGGTAACTTTTACACTTCTTTCTTTTACACTTCTGCTATCTGGTACACTTTTTGAAGGAATTCTTTGGAACTTGCGCAATAAAATCCCAGCCTGGCCAGAATGGAAGAGAATACGTTCAAGAGGCTGAGGGGGCTAACAACAGGATCTCAAGATCAGGCAACTGATGGATTTCTAAGCTTAGTCAAGAACCAGCAGGATCACAATTATGGACAATACCACTTCCCATGATAAGATATTTCTATCCGACCTCATAAACACGCACAGTTTTTGTTACTGTAAACTTGTCATTTACTATGTACAGATTTTGCAGTTACAGTGCATGCAGAATAAATCTAACTAAACTGATTAGAATTAGTAATTGTTTATGCTGATTAAAATCAGGTTGTAAGCTAGGATCACTTTTTAAAGGGTACTAGACCTGTGCTTGGCACAGAATTCAGTGAGTAAAGGTTTTCATTAGCAGGAAACCATTAGAGGGTCTTACCACTTCTGGATTAGATGCATCTACACCAGAAGGTTCTTCATTCGGTCTGTGAACATCAAACACTGACACTAAACTGTGTCTCTTAATATGAAAAGTTTTGTATCTATCTGCTTTGTTTCACCCTATGGTAAGTTCCCTGTTAACTGATTTCCTACTTCCGCTGCCATCAGTGGGCATGGATAAAAATTAAACGTTCACATTTTAAAGTTTGCTGTCAACAGCCTGAAGGAAGTTTGTGACACACAGAACCTGCCTGCTCACTGCAAGTCTGCATCAGTCTACAGTCCTGCTTACAAACCTACATGAACTTCTAGGAATATCAGTGCTTTTCATAGCTGCCAGGATGCTGATTTTGCAGCTACTACATTATATAGCTGGAAGCCCACTCTAAGATAATTTAACAAGATTCACATGATCTCATTTCTTCTGAGTTGTTGTTAGCCAATACTGAACAAAAGAAACAGAACAGAATTCAAATACCACATAAATATGACCTATGACTATTAAATGCTTGCACTTTAAATAAACCATGTTATCTGTAGGGAATGTTGTCACCTTCTACTATATCTCTTGTATACAAAGAACTTCCTTTACAAAACAAAAGCCTATCAATAAAATTAATCATATTGTTGCATATCTCCTTGTTGTCCAAGGGAAAAGCCAGTAATACAGCTAGTATTACAATTTATTTGTAAATCATTGTGCGCATCATGTCACTGAATTCCATTCAGTATTTAGGTAAAGGAGACTAAAACATAAATTCACTTCTATTTCTTCCTTGACCAAAGCAAACAGACTGTGGATTAGAGATGCATATATACATTTATATTTGCTTATGAGTACCCTGTCTTATAAAATGTTACAATACTTTGCCTAGCACAGTCAGATTTTACTCCTGGTCAGAGGGGCCTTAAAACATTACTAAAACACATACAACCTTAACTAACACTGTCTTTCAAAATGTTGAAATACAGAATCACTTCATTACAAATAAACTATTAAGGAAGGAAATTATATACAACTGAGTTGATATGTTATGGAAATATTAGTAAAGAAAGTATCTAAACCCTCAGAAACATCCATTGAACTTGAAAAATATTTTGATGCTCTCTGACATGCCATACCATGCTGCAACACAGGAACTGTCCCAAAACATACATTCATTAGAAAACACAAAAACCTAACAGATATGTCAAACATATCATTTGCTGGAGTAAAAACTGTAGCAGTCCCAAAAATGCAGGTTTTACAAGCTTCAATTTGAAACTATTTTCATTGCTATAATGATCTTTCATATTAAAAGCCTTACACCTTCTTCCAGTGTTCATTTTGATCGTTTCATTTCAGTCCATGTTTTCACTAATTTCTTTGATGCTGAGCTCCCTAAGATTAGGGGGACGGAGGTGCTGAATCACAGCAAATGTTTATATTTCCTCCCAGAATATAGGGCTGAACCAGCTTGAATACTTCACGAATAAGATTGTGAAGATCATAACAGGCAAATGCAAAATCCGTTTTTAAAATCTATACCATATTTTGCAGCAATTAAAACAGCTGACCACATCACCATTTTAACCCAAAGAGCCATTAGGAATGCATGCAATTTCTAATGAGGATTTTTGAGCTCTCTACAGGAAAATCCATCTTCAGGCAATTCCCCTCATCTCCTAATTATCAGTTTGCAGTTTATTAGTCAGCAGACTTTCCATCATTACTTAAATAAGGATAAGATGGGATGCAAAACTTCCAGTTTCAAAAACGTCTCAAAGTGTAACCATTACCCACCATACATTCTGCTACTCAATTCTAGTATCATTTGTCTTAATAAAAACCAAAGATTTCTCCAGACTTACTGAAATAGCTCATGTACTGCAGAATGGGTTCTTTTAGGGCCCAAAGGACAAAACAGCTGAGAACTAAGAATCAAATTAATTTTTCTATATGTTCCGAGAGGATCAACAGTGAGAAGATTGCTTATATCACTGAATTCGGCATACCTGGATATTGAAACTCACTGTTCCTTTTATCTATACCAAGGAGCCACCTTTTTTTGTTTTATTTCTCTTATATAATCAAGCTCTCTGAAAACAGGGAACTTTCACTGGATCCCAGATATTTGATTTCATGTGTGTAGGTCAAATGGCTGTGTGTGCTCCCTGCTGAAACGCAGTAATGTAATTTCTGGCTGTATAATTTTATAGCAAATACTGCAAGATGCTTTGAAGATGTCACTGACTGTAATACAAATCAATATTAAATTATCTGTACAGGAAACATTTTCAAAGGATGGTCCATCAAGCTTTCTCATAGGATCATGGATTTCTAGGATCACACTTTAATAACTACAGTAAGCTATTACAGGTCATCTCCCTCTTCAATTATTTACAGGTCAAAAAAGCCAAGTGACATTGCTTTATATATATTCAGTGTTATGCAGTTGGTTCGTAACTTACTAATGCCACACAAAATCATGAAGGTACAAGCTTTTAAACAAAGACATTTTTTCATTTGAGAATATTTATCTAGTCGTACAGCTATGTGATGCAAAAGGCTGTCCTTCAGGCACTCCACCTTTCTTAAAAATAATGCATTAAAAATATACATCTAAACAGTACTGAAGGGATTATTCTGCCGCATAATCTTTAGATGGCTACAGACTGTGCTATTTAGCCTGATGGTAATTACACATTTTAGAGATTTGTCATTTCAAATCACCTAAAGACCTTCGTCATATTTCTATCCATTTCTGTCTACAGGAAAGCACATTTCAAAGCCTCCTCATTGCCAACTTCTAAAACATCAAACTGAATTTAGTTTTCAGCCAAGCAGTATAAATGACATTTCACAATATAGCAACACAGAACACAATAAGATGAAGAGCCTAATGAGGATGCAGATAAGGAGAAGGGAATTCTTGTCCAGTCATTGTCACACAAGCAGGACATTTCAACAGCAAAAAAAAAGAGGAAAAAAAAAAAAGACGACAAGCTACCAAACGCCACACACACACACACCACGGTTATAGCCTCTAAAAAAAGTTCACGCATTGAAGCCTCATATGGGTCTGTTTTGATTTGTGAGGAGTGACACTGGTGGCTGGAGAGGCTTATGCTAAATGTTCCAGACAGCTGATGCAACCACCTCTGCATCTGCCAGTTTGCAGAATGATGCTGCTTGAGCGGTGGGGCTGGCTGCCCTCACAGAAGAAGGAGAAAGGAGAGAAGAAAAGCGGGAGATCCCCCACCACAAGAACTACGAACATCAATTTGCCTGCAAAGGCCAGCCACCCTTGTACAACATTAGCCATCAGGCGCTGGACCCTTAATCCAGTTTTCAAACTGCGAGGTGGCAGCTCACAAAGCTCCAACTCTACAGACAATGCGTGTCCATCCGAATCCGGGAGCCTCCTCAGCGCCCGTATTTAAGCGGAATCACGGCCACCCGCCCCCAGCAGTCAGCCAGCCCTGCCACCCCGGGTTGTCAGCGCTACCCTGCCACGGCTCTCGGCCTGGACCCGCCACCCCTGGTTCGGGCCCTTGCGCTGCGCCCGGGGAGGGCGGCAGGAGCGGGGCCGCGGGCTCGCCGAGCTGCGCTTTGCAGTGGGGTGGCCGGGGACGTGGTGGGGAAGGAGGAGACACGCCGTGAGCCCTCGGGAGGAGGAGGGCCCGCCGCAGGGAGGGGGGAGGCGAGAGGGAAGGAGACAGGTCGGAGACGGCACAGTCGGGAGCAAGAGAAGTGGTGGGAGCCCGGCGGGGAGCAAGGCGGCCCGGGGGCGCCCGGCGGCGCTCCCAGGGCGGCGGCGGGCGGCAGGAAGGGGCTGCCGGCTTTTTCCTGTCTCCGTCCCCCGGTGCAACCTGACGGCCGCCCCGTGGCCGTCCCCCGCGCCGCGGAGCCCCCGTCCGGACTCGGCCCCGGCCAGCCGCCCTGGAGCGGGGCCAGCCTCGCACCCGCCGCTCCGCGCCGCCCGGCGTGCCGTACCCTACCTTCGCCTGCAGATACTGGGGGTAATAGTAGGTGGTGTACTGGGGGTACATCTGCTGTTTCCACACTTTGCCCATGAAGCTGGAAATGTAGCCTGCAGTGCAGGGATGGGGGGGCACTTTGGGGGGCTCCGGCCTCCTCTCCGTTTCTTTCTCCTTCCTGTCTCTTCCTCTCCGGCGGCGGCTGCTGCTTCTCGGCCGAGCGCAGACCTTCCTCCTCCTCCACCCAAAAGCCACAGCGGAGCGGCGGCAGCGGGGGCAGGCACTCTCGTTCTCTCCCCGGGAGTTCCTGCCAAGTCCCCGCCCGGCCGGGGCCGAGCAGCAGCAGCAGCAGCGGCGGGCCGGCTGGCGGAGCGGCGGCGCGGATAGCGCTCGGGGCCGGCGCGGCGGCGGCGGTGCCAGGCGGCGGGGCAGGGCTGGCGTACGGAGGGAGGGAGGAGGGAGGCAGAGAAGGAGGGAGAGAGGGGCGAGGGGCGGTGCTTGGCCCCGCTCAGCGGCCGCGTTGCGAGCCCCGGCCCGGGCCCGGCGGCAGGGCAGCCCCTTGCGGGCGGGGGGAGCCTCTCTGCAGCGGGCAGCGAGCGGCGGCCCAGGGGTCGCTTCGGCTGCGGGAAACCTGCTGTGCCCGGCCGGGAGCGGAGCGGGACTCCCCGTTCCGCAGGAGGAGGAGGGCTGCAGTGGTCTCATCCGCGCGGGGCTCGGCTCTGACCTAATTAACCGGGTTGCGCTTTGTTACCGCCTCTGCTCTTTGTGCATCTCGTTGCCGAGCAGTGGTGCTGGGCGCAGGCTTTAGGGGAGACCTGGATACAATTTGTGAACAACTACATTTGGCTTCGGTTCTGGCTGGCGGTAGAAGGTCCATTTATGTGCCGTGAGCAGAAGGGACTGCAGAGCTAAAATGAGTTTACAGAACAGCAACCGCAAAACCAGACCAAATTCTCCGTCTGGCCCATCCTGCATCCTTCAATTTGTACTTTCGCCAGCGGTGCCGAGTACACTTAATTCTCAAACAGGAAATGTTCCTGTTCCAGTCGACAGTAGTTACTTTTATTTTTTTCGCTTGAGTATTTTCCCTCTGAAAGATAATTTCCCAAACATTAAAAGTAGGGACCAGCAGCACGCTATAACCCACTGTTATTTGGTAAAAACCCCCACTTTGCCCAGTGGGTTTACTTCAGACAAACGTGTCTCTTTTTGACCCAAGGAAAAATTGATTCTCAAGAGTGTTAAGCAGATGCTCCTTCTTTGTCACACTAATCACAATCATTTTTGTCTCCCAGCACTGTTTTATTAATAAAACATATATGTGAGTTCCACCCAAACTCCTGAGTGCATTGGCATCAGCCGGGCAAAATGTGATAATAGTGGGAAGAAAGATTAAAGAATGGAACGGATTTACAAGCATCCCAGTGCAATAGCAAAGGCAGCCTTTGTGCAGTGGAGAACCCCTGGTGCAGGCAGAGCAATGAGAGGTAACTGCAGATACTCCGCCAAATTCCAGCTGAGCAGAGAACAATTATGCAAATACCAGTGCAGCTCTCCTGCTAGCCATTCAGGTCGCTTCACACACCTTTTCCAGGGAAGCCATTTGTACACGCTTTATGGTCCACACAGATAAATAAGACTGTTGCATCTTTAAGAGACACCTTTTTCTCCAAGGAAGAGGCATGGGAGTTTTTGAGTTATAGCTAGGCTTGAGGGGTTTCATTTGGATTGGTTTGGGTGTGGGGTTTGGGGTTTGGGTTTTTTTCTGTTAACACACACCTAGACTCACTATGAAAAGGAGGACAAACACAGAAAGCGTATGAGTTGGAAAGACTTTTGTGTCCACGATGGTAACTTTCTGTGGGAGGGACAAAGATTAAAGCTAGAGAAAAGTTGAGCAGAACAGAAATATCAGGTATTTGAGGGGGTTAAGAATGCGTGTCTGGAAAAGCTGAAATGGCCGTGGCCAAAATCAGCTGCCTTCTGTTGACTGCACTGGCATTTACGCAGTGGAAAAAGCATCCAGGCTGCAGTTATATCTGAAGAATGCAAGGTAACATGGCTCCAGGGTAGCACATGGTCAAAAGAGAGTAGAAATGAAGTTTCAGAGCTTCACAGGGAAATGTGTTGCTGCAGACCAGATACATGATGATATTGTTGTAGATTGCTTTAAGAACTGCCAAACTGTGGTCTGACGTTCTTGGTTGAACTACAAAGAATGTGGTGCTGGCCTCTCTTAAGCTGACAGGTTACGGGTACTAGTACACTTAGTTTCCTTCTGAGAAAAAACAGAACAAGCAGGAAGACTGGTGGCTGATGGATTTTGTGGGGATCTTTCTGAGGAGAAGGAAAGAATGAGATCTGAAAGGAAACACGTATTCTGCTGAAGACAGCTAGAAACAGAAGAGCATTTTCCTAGAATCCGTCTTCATATAAACAGCGACTGTGATTGTCACAAGTATGTTGTGCAATCATGAATGGGGAGAGAAGCATTTTCCAGAAGAAAATTCTCTAGGAAATGAGGAGAGAGGAAATGCAGCCTATATCATTCTAGCACTTACAACTGCAGCAGTCTCCAGCTCAGCTGTGTCAAGTTACTGAGAATGGCTGCCAGCAAGAGGAGCAGCAATGCACTCTGCCACAAGGGCTCCTGAGAGTGATGAAAGAAGAAATCTGCCTAAGAGAGTATTTGATTACAACTGTAACAGCTAGAGCTGATCTCCAAGTACCTTCCCAGTCTCTCCTTGCAGAGACTTAGAACTTTCCTAAATGAGGTCTTTCGCTCTAAAAGCTTAATCTCATCCCCAGACTTGTGGCACTGTTAATGTAAGGTTGAAACCAATCTGGTTCCATTTTCAACTAGAATATTTTCTAATTAAATATCTACTTCTACTGGAATATCTGCTGTAATTTATTTAGCAAAGCTGATATTGCAGAAGTTCAAGAGGAATAGTTTAATATTTACCACTGAATTTAAAAAATAAGCCTGCAGCTTAATACTACCAACTTTTACAGTACATTGATCCCACTGACAATTAATGAGAATTTTCAAACGGTGCTCAGTTTTTATTAAAATCAGGTTAGAAAATACAAATATTTTATTGGAATCATTTATATGAGCCTGTTTTATATATGTATTTTAAAATGTGAGTGAAGGCGTTTACTGTATGAAGAATGGATCAGTGAGGAATTCTTCGGCAAAAAAAAAATCTTAATTTAGCATCACTCAGGGCAGTCTCTGCTTGTATCTTTTTAATATGTTGATGATTCAGCCAGCTTAGTAATATGAAGGCAAGTTGTGCAATACAGACAGGATGGCATTGCAGAAGAAACTTTAAGCCAAATGACTAATTTCTTAACTTTTCATGCTGATGGAAATGTTTGGTTTTAATTGCTTATTCTGTGTTCATAGCAAGGGCAAACAAACACTTTTAAATTGAAACTGCTTTTGCTGTCTGGCAGTACTAGCTCCTGCCATCTTAACTAAATACCACAAGGTTAAAAATGCTTCCCTCGTTTACACACTACACAAAGTATAGGATTAAGAAGGCAAGTAAACACTGAATTGTGTTCTGAAGGCAAGTGGATACCCAACAGAGTAACAAAAAGATTTTTTCTTTTCTTCTTTAAGAGCTGCCTCCTACCCACTGCTCCGCTACAAATGTAGGTACTGCAGCTTTGTGAATATTAAGGAAAAAGGTAATCCATAATTTTGTCCATGGCCAGATTTCACTGACTATGGATGGAACAATATTGAATTCTATTTTCTTTATACATATTACTTCTTTATCACAGTTATACTCTTAACTGGTCAGGACTGATTAAACCATGATGAAAACACAGCTGGGCTGCTGCTGCAAAAGCCTGAGAAGCACTGTATGTCCCACTGTGTCAGGGGGGTTTTAGGGCAACTCAGGTAAATGCAATCAATGGTTATCCACTGACTCTTAAGAGTGTTGGAAGAGAAATCCCATTTAAGATTTACAGACTAACTTAGACATTACAAGTTCTACCCTGAGGCGGAAAAAGTCAAATGAAACATAGAACAGGAGGGAAATGTACTTAATCCGCCTCACTTCAAGAACCAAGCGGGCTGCCTCACTCTGCACCACTTGGTGTCTTTGCACTGGTTTAAGCTGAAAGAGATATGTTTATGCTGGAATCATTATTACTTTGACACAGTCAGTAATATTTGAACAAGGATATGTATATATATATATTATTTTTTTCCTGGTTAAGATACTAGCTTGAGTCTTGGGAGATCTTTGTCCAATACCAGATCTACCACAGAATGTAGGCGAGAGGGTGGCCAAGTCACTGAATTACCCTGTGCCTTACTTCCCCGGTTTGCAAACTGTGTCAAACATTCACCCTCTTCTGTTCTTTGTCTGCCTTGTGTGGTCAGTCTGTAAGCAATGCAGGGCACCACAGTCATTTGTAGGAATCTGCCTACTGTGATTCATATAAAAAGACTAAGATAAATAGAAGCAGTGCCAGTGCATCACTTGTGGATGCAGAGAAGTCAGGTACAGCATTCTAATTCGCATATAAGTGGTAACAAACCAAGGATCTGCTTTATACCCCCAAATAGTGTGTTAGGGCTACAGAAACGCAGCTAGGTTTAAGCTCGCAACCAATAACTTCTTTGCTCTTCCCCTCACCCCCAACACACACTGTTCCAATTACTTGCAAAACCTCCTTGTTGTAATGCCACCCTTAGCCCCATCATATGGCCTTGACTGCTTTGCAACACAAATGAAAAACTCTTCAATTCAGGTCGCAGTAGGCCACACTCTTAAGCACAAAGGCTAAATAAATGGCCATTGTTAATGAGCCACCGAGATGAAAAGCACTTGATTGTTTTCATCAATTAAATCAACTCTCTAGATTTAGTTTCTATTAACCCTTTCAGCAAATTCTTAAATATTTATTTGAACAGAGTGAGTACAATTCTTTATTTTTACAGTAGCTCTCCTGGTATAGCAATGCTTCCCTGAAACATTGCTGAATGTGGCATGCCCTTGTTTATCCTTACAGCTGAGCCGTATACCGCTCTGGCTCAGCTGCTCCTGACAGCTGCAGTCAGTGTAATTTACTCTTGTATAATCTTCAGGGCTGTACACTATTCTAAGGTTGTCCAACTGAAGTATTTAACTGGTACTAGCACAACAGGACTTTAACATACTTCTGCATTCGGGCTCCCCCTCTCATGGAGTTTCATGAGCACCAGGCGATGCTTCTACCATGGGTGGTGGACATCCACAAACAATGCAGCTGGACTGCTCAGGAAAACAGTTTCTGTATTTGGAGCTAAGCATATCACCATGAATTTGGGTACACTGCCAGTAATAAGCTTTTCTTTGTGTTTAGATAGGTCTGAGAGAATCCTTTCCCACATAAGCACTGCATTTTCTGAGGTTTTTTGTATTCTGGTTTACTTTATTTACCCTAAGATGCCCAGCTGATAAAAATTACTTCATGCTAAAAGTAATTGTTTTTTTTTTTCCAGCATTCTTCATAAAACCTGTGAGGCACTTTTTGTGGGTCCAGCTCTATAGATCTACTTAATACATGTACATTTTATTTAAATGGTCTTCTCACTGATGTCAAAAATTAGCTGTATTATAGAAGTATGTTCATCCTAGGGTGGAGGTTGTTAAGAATCCAACTTCTATTCATACATTATTTATCAGAAACTTCCATCCCATGCAGCTCCTAACTGCCCTGGAGTCTCTCTAGCAATACAGTCTTCACTGTGCCAGCAGATGAACAAGGAAGAGAATAATTGTATCTCTATATAATATTGACCAGCTACAATTCTTTCATTAGGACATTCCCTTTCAATTTCCTCATCTCAATTTCAGGGCACTATTTGCCATTCCTTCCCATCCTTCACAAACAGATGAGGAAAGCAGAAAGGCCAGGCTACTCTGGCAGCAGCATAGTAATTTTTGTGGGTGTCTTTTAACCAGCTTGACCAACCAGTAATGGTTGGTCCTGATCAAATTCAAACCACTGATTTTAAATATTTGTGGATAATTCAGACCAAACACATTTTTCCTGCCATGCAAACAAAATTTAAAAGTTTAATTAACATAGACAACAGACATCTTATTTCTACAGACTCTAGGGACATATTGCACTAGGTTTAGGCATATCTTAAGCAAGTTCTGAATAAAAGGTGAAGGATACATCTTTCAGGCTTCTATCCTAAAGTACTGTCGTGGTTTAAGCCTAACTCACGCAGACTCTCTCTCACTCACTCCCCCCTCTTTCTTGCCCCCCACTCCCGGAGGGATGGGAAGGAGAATCGAAAAGAATGCAACTCCCACAGGTTGAGATAAGAACAGTTTAGTAACTAAAGTATAACACAAATCACTACTGCTACCACCAATAATAATAATGACAAGGCAAATACAAGGAAAGAATACAATTTCTCACCACCTAAAACGAAGCCCGACCACACAGTGCACCCCCACCCTTCTGGGTCTCTGCTCTCTGCTTTCCATCCTGGGCATGACGTGCTGTGGTATGGAATAACCTCTTTGGTCAGTTTGGGTCAGGTGTCCTGTCTCTGCTTCCTCCCGGCTCTCCTCCTCCCTGGCAGAGCATGAAACTCAGAAAGTCCTTGGCCAGACCAAAACATCACTAAGCAGTAACCGAAACACTGGTGTTATCAGCACTGTTCCCAGGCCCAAAATCAAAAACACAGCGCTACACCAGCTACCAAGGAGGAGAAAAAATGACTGCTGCTGCTGAACCCATGACAAGTACCCCTAAAGTTTCCTATGTTTTGAATAAAACTATTCCCAACCATGAAATGTCAGCCTTCCAATACAAATGCAGTTGTATTTTAGAGAAGTTCTGTAGCTTACGAAACATCTAACAAGTCTTTCCAATGCCTCAAACTCCTCCTACTCCTTCCATCACCCACAGCAACACCTTCAGCTGTCACACACCCTCTGCACTGTCTGAGTTAGCTGATGTAACTCAGGCGCTGACTGGCCAGCAGGCTGCTGTCTGGCCAAAGGGCCCAGGCTGAACCCCACCTGCTGGAGCAGAACACCAGCTTTCATGCAGCTTTTAGGGCCATCCTATTTGTGACACCTCTGCTCCACCATCACCTTTGACTGAAATTATCCATGTGCTTCAAGAGTTATAATGGTACAAGTGATGAAGAACGAGAAGATGAGTAGGCAAAACAATTACATGAGCCTTATTTCCTCAAGAAATTGCATTAGTAAGTCAAAGACCATCTTTTTACTAATGCACATCTGAAAAAGCAAAGGCTCTTTTAATTGTTACCAGGTATACAATACTAAGTTCTACGTTTTTGATGTCTTAAAATTGCATATTTTTAGAACCAGAGAATGAGAAATTATAATAAATTTAAAAAATCCTTTTTCATATTAATCAAACCCTTAAACTGTATCTCAGCAGTTTCCCTTCAGTGCTTTTGCATTTGATTTTCTTTACACAGAGAAGACGCCTTTCTCACAAAAGGACCACAACACATTGCCCTTTTGAATTAGTTTACATATTTGAGCTTCATTCACCATTTATCATGTTTAGCTTTATCACAAATTGTTTGTAAATGCCGGACACTCAGCCCCATGTACATGCAAATTAACACTTTGAGTGCAATACATTGTCAGAGCTAATACGTGTTGTGTTTCTACTGCATGTTTCAAAACGCATTAAAGTGTCATCACCCTTGATCTGCTGTAAAAATGGAAGCTTCCTCCTTGGCTTTGAATCCATTTCTGTCTTCTAGATGGAGCACCAGAGCCTCAGTCAAGCTGGGGTGGTTCACTCTATGTACTGCCCTTGCTGTGGAAGACCCAGCATTCCCTGCTAAAACAGTTCTCAAGTCATGAAACACTGAAAAAGCAGAGTTGAGCAACTTCATTTATTTTTCTCTGCTCAGCACAGACAGTAATGCTAATGCTGATGTGAATTTGTGGCCCTAAGAGCAAGACCCAGCTACATGTCCCAGTTACTGTGTATTTCTTAGGGGATTAAAAAGTTTTTCTTATTTCTGAAAACTGATAATGGAAAAGTGTCAAACTGATAAATTGAGATTCTTCTGGGTCCGTTCTGTGCTATGTCAAGACGTGCCCTTTTCCATGCTATTAGGACTGAGAAGACAAACCCTTTTTTATTTAACTGGAAACATTTAGGATGTTTCTGTCCTGTCCTTTATACTGTGAAATATCACCACATTCTTTTGATTAATTTTCACCACACTTTTCTGAACCCATTTTTTGAGCCCATTTACACATACAGAACTGAGATGTGGAGGGACTGTGTGGCTTTTACAAGATTACGTATGACAAATTTTGTTGCAAATAACATAAATAAAATAAAAAATATGAGAAAATTCAAATAACGTAAATAATCTCAGATTTTTTGCTTCCAAGGCTAGCTCTCCAGTTTTGGACCAGCTTAACGGTTTTAGTTGTTCCTAACATAAATGAGAGAACAAAAGCTTTGAATTCTCACACCTATATTTAACCATTTTGTATCTTTCTTGTTTCCAAAACTATCAGTCTCATTTTACTGTAGTTCTTCCCTTCCTTATGTTCTCATGCATGTCAGAAACTGGGGGATCAAAAAAGTGTTTCAGATGTACACCAAAATGTCCTTAGCATTCCAAATTGTTTCCAGATCTTGTGTTTCACAACACCTCTTTATAAACCAGTGTGTATTTACTTTGCTGGAAAGTTACCCAAATAAAAATATTGCATTTCCAGTTCTGGTCTCTGGGGCTTTAATCCACTGAGAAACTTAAGCAAGTATTCACTGATTGTGGGATAATATTTCTATCAGATGCTAGCAGTATTTATTGCATAATTTTATGAATTTTGATTCATTTTTGTATAATTTGATGTTTATAAAGCACTTTTGCCTCCATTTTCACTAGGGGAGGCACAAAGATATCAAACCTCCAAACATATGTTCCAATGGGACCTAAAATCTGTAAATAAACAAGGCAAAGTCTGAGCTGTAATCAACACATCTCTAGCAATGAAGAATGCTAATAATTTTTTTCTCAGAGGACTTAGAGACTAGCGAGTGTTTTCTAAACTTTGCAATCACCCTTAAGATTGATAGGCTTGGAGTTTCATATTTTTATACCGGCTGGTTAAACACGTGAGGAACTCACAATGATTTTATAGGTTTAGTTTATGATGATTTTTAGTTTGTTTGCAACCTTAGACTCCCTACTTATAGAATCATAGAATCCCAGCTTGGGTTATATTGGAAGGGACCTTAAAATCATCTAGTTCCAGTCCCCTGCCATGGGCAGGGACACCTTCCACTAGACCAGGCTGCTCAAAGTCCAGTCCAATCTGGCCTTGAACATGGCCAGGGAAGGGGCATAACATAAAAAACGTGAACACGTGTGACAGCACCTGTAATACAGCATTTTTGAAATACCAGCATGCAATTCTGTGCATGGGCAGACATGGCCACAGTGTCTTTAACGAAGCCAATCTGGGTTTTTTCTTCAGGACTCTCAGACCAGTACCAGTTCCTGATCCCTCAAGAAAAGGCTCCTTCAGGAAGTGCTTCTTGCCAGGTGTGAAAGCGGAGATCAAGCGCTGTAGCTGTTCGGCCAGTCGCATGCCCTCTATGCAGAAACGCGGTGTTTGACTCGCCGCGCCACGGGCATCCCCAGTTCTCAAAGCTTGCCGGTAACGCCTGGAGAAAGAATGCGGCAAGGTTAAAGCTAAGCCGATACGGGTGGCGCTGGGGGGTCTCCCCTCCCTTCCTCACAGCCCACGGGCCCACGCGATAGCCCCTCCGGGCAGGCCGGCAGCCACGTCCCGACGCTGCTGCTGGGGCGGGCGGGCCGGGTCCCGGCGTGTGCCCGGCGTCTGTATTGGTGCCGGTGGCGGCGAGTAACAGTGCCACCTGGTGATGCTCGCCTCCTCGTCCGGCTCTTTACAACGGATCTCGCCGCGGAAATAACTCGCTCCCATTCCCGGGAGCGTAACTACGCAACACGTGCCCGTGTCAAAAGGTACGTCGTTCTGATTTAAGAAGCACAGGAAACTTATTAACGGCAAAAGCTCTATCCCGAGTGATGCCATCATGGATATACGCAGACAAACACCATTGCTGCAATTTTGATTACAAGTTTGGTGTCTAAAACGTTTGATGCTCCAAAGCGCTGCATGCTTCTCATTCCCACGGGATTCATATGGAGGGAGATTGTCTCCCATCGGAGAAATGCAGCTCCTCGTCGGAAGTTCACGGTCCTGCACATGGCCTATCTCATTATCAGCTCCATTATTTCATATTCCAAATTTTCCCACATACCACCATGATGATGGTTCTATTACGAATATGTTGAAGCTTATTACAACGTTATCTCTGCATATTAGATAAAATAAAATGCATTCCTTTTTTTCTTGTATTTAAAAAGAAAAAGGCAGCATCCCATGTTGAAAAATAACTGACCTAGTTGATTCCTACTCAGCCCTTCTACCTTTCATATTTTTCTTTCATATTGTTTTAATCACTGTTATCAAATATCACACATTTTAGAAGTTTCTTTGGCTATTGATTGTATATTTTTCTGACAAGCTCTGAACATATTCCCTATCTCAGAATCCAATTAGGTATTCAGAACACCCACAAAGGAAGTAAATTAATCTGAGAGAACTGAAAAAGTGAATAATTAAAATAACTGAAATTAATCATTGTTAATAGTATATTTACATGAGTATTTAGCAGGACTAATGCAAATTAATCATGTATGTTATATTTATACAAGCTTTCAAATAGGGACGTAAGTTTTTAGTATGATGCTGAGATTCTTCTTACCAGTCAAAGTTCCTGTCAAAAATAATAACAAAAAAAAACCAACCAAAAACCCCAAACACCTTAGGAAAAGTCTTTTCGCACTACAGATTCCAGAGCCAGTGGACAGGCTGCTTTATTCTTTGGTTTCTTCTTTTTTGATTTTTAAATACCAGTTTTTTCTTTCTTCCCAGGATATGGTAAGATAGCGATGTAAACTAACTTCTCAGTAGGATGCTGGAGGTGAAGATATTCCTAAAAGAGCACATGCTCAATATAGAGTCCTTTTGCAAAATGTGTCTATGCACCAATTCAGCTGGGAGCATGTGAGCCCATTTGTGGGTGTGTGCATGGTTATTCTTGTAGGCATAAATAGACATGGATATCTTCAACTCAGAGAAGCAGGTCTGGTCTAAGACCATGGGTTTGAAAGGCCTTCAAACAGGGAGGAGCCTTTTTTTCAAAACAGAGTGGAGTTAAAATTACAAGGGACTACACGTTTACAGAAAGAATGCTGTTATTTGGCTTCATGTTGGAGCTCAGCTTCTTCACTTTATCAAAGGAAAAGATAACTTCCGTCCCAGTTACTCATATAGCTGTTCACAGGCAAAACCTTGATAATGACCTTTCTTCAGTCTACCATTCAATCATGGCATGACTCAAACCCAAAAGTCAATTTTTCTGTCCCAATTTTTCCTTTGCTTTGTACATTCAGGACACTGAGAACATTGCTTAGGAAGGGTCATATCTTCTCATGAGGAATATTTATTTTATTGCTAAAAAGTAAGCATTACACATCTTTTGACACTGGTAGGTTGTTTGGCCTTGGCTTGTGTCTGATGATCCAATTCTTATGAATAGTCCTTTTCATTTGGGTGTTATAGTCACCCAATTATTTTTACTTCTACAACTGTTTATATGCTGCTGTCTCTGCCCCTTTTTATCTCCTCATCTCTGATCTTTTCCCTCAACTCCATTCCTATCAGGTTAGTTTAAGTCGGTGAAGGATGAGAGATACAGGGTCACTTACAATAAGGTTCTTCAGGTCTTAAAAATATAGATGCTTGCAATTTATGAAAAAATGCAAGTGAATAAGGTACCTCTTTCAGATAGAAAAAACCCTCAAGCAGACAACTTGTAAACAGTTTACTCATAAAGAGGAAGCTGATGTCATAGACTTGGGACTCCATCCCCCCGGGAGTAGACTGCCATGGAGAAAGAGCGGAGGATCCCAGCAAGATGCAAGTTTGTGATTTACGCACCTAGCCCACAAGGGATGGAAAAAGTGATTTTCTTTCCTCTGTGTCACTTTGTTATTATATTGTCCTGTGTTCCTGTAATGACTCCCTCCTCCAGGGAGTATTCTTCCAAGGAAGAATACCATTGGTCGCTTTTGCTCTCAGTTCTGGAGTTTGGTTTCTGATAGTTATAGATGAAAATGTAGGGATGTGGGCAGATGCTTTCTGGGTAAGAGCTGCATTCCCTTGCAGATTTGTCATTTATAATTATTTCCCTTTTCACTTAAACATGCTTACAAACACACAAACACCTAAACTGAACCTGATTCTTAGGTGGAAAGATGAAACATTAATTTCTTGGGTTATAAAAAGAAGATGCTGTATGTGCTCTCAGGTGGGTTATGAATGATCTCACTACCAAGTCTTTTCTTACATGCAAAAGTAAAATCCCGTTGCTCTAAATAGTGGATAGTCCTGCATTTTGCATATCACAGAACTCCATGAGACCTCTGTCAGAATAAGAGTTTTGAAAGTTTTATGATAAATGTTGATTCTCAGCTCTACTGTTCACAGTAATAATTTACCATGGACTTCCAAATTCTCCCAAACCATTTATTCCTTAAAAAAAGTTTACTTGAGATGTCTGTGCCTTTCTCAGTACCTATACACTCACAGCACTGAAGATACTTGGTTGTACATTGTTTCTACAAACTAGGGCAAAAAGAGATGCACAGAAGTATTTTTCTTTCCAAACCATCGTGCTAGACACTTCTCTTTTATGCTTGTGGAATATTCTCAACAGTGCTTTATCCTAACTGGCTTGCCATCAGTGACACCATGAAGAATTAACAAGCTCAGCCTAAACTAAGTGTGTCGTCCTGAGATGGTTATTCCACAAAATGAATTGGGATACATTGGACAAACAGTGCAAAGAAGCTAGTGATCTGTGGTTGTCCCATAATCTTACTGAAAAGATCAGTAAGCACAGGGGTTTAGTCTTCAAGGACAGCTAACGATTCAAGAGGACAAACTGACATTGTTTTAAGCACAGTACTAATGGTAGGCAGCCATCAAAAAAAGGTCAGTTAGCATTAGCGTCCAGAAAGCTCAGCTGCTTTGTTGAACACCTTTGGATTACAAAGCTTGTGAAATTTTTCTATGGGTGTTAGCACTTCCTGGCTTTGGTAAGGCAGGAAGTATTGCATAAACAGCCCTTATCGTTATATTTTGGTGCTGCCAGTTCCAGTGCTAGCAAAAACCAAGAAGTCCCATTGAATTATAAATATAAATATACACAAGAGAGAACGTGTCTCTGAATATAAAGCATAAAATTATGATGCTTTAAATTTTTAAAAATGTACTTGCCTTATAAATATTTTAACAGAAAACGTGCAATAAATGTATGGCCCTAGTGCAAAAACCAAACCTGAATTATGTACATCACGAGACATACATTAAGAAAAGTATGTAGGGAATTATAATAGTAGGGTACTAATCGATCTCCCTACCTACGTCATCATCATTATTGGCTATATACTGACAATGCTTTGTATAAGATGTTTTATTTCTGCCTCCAAAAGGCTTACAATCTAAACTAACACAGACATGAAGCAGGTAGGATAAACAGGGAAGGTAAAAGTAAGGAAAAATAGATAAAACCAGTCTACCTATACTCCATCTAACATCCTTTTAAAAATAATGTGAATGCTTTCATTACCTTTTGTTGTAGATAAAAATGAATATCTCCATGTGATCATGACGGAGGTCCATGAGTGGAGAGAGAAAATGCTGACTCTGCAGTGTGCTTTCTTTCAGCAAAAAAATATTCCCAGGTGTCTTCACAGGAGCAGATGCAGAGGGAATAGGATGAAATGGTGGTCATTGTCCATAGTGTTGTCCTGACCACCCACTAGAAATTTTGAGCGTAATTCAATGTTAATGTGTAAGAAGTAATTACAGTGATTCATCCACCACAATGGGAAACTTTCTGAACGGGGGCAATGCATCTACACTTTCGAGGACAGAGAGAAATTTCTGTTCAAACCTGAGGTACTTTACTTTCTTTATAGCTCGCAACGGCACTTCAGCAATGAAAAACCTTATAGTTTTGTGGTGTGGACCTCTCTTTATAGCCACAGAAGGCCATTTCAACGGCATGTGAGCATTCAGTTCTGAAGAGTACTTGGCTTTGACTTTGATTGAAGGCAAAATCCAGAGTAACTCAAAGCTAGTGTGTCTGCATCAGAACATGTAAGACATGACAATAAATGACACAGAGGGTGTGAATCTATTACAGATCCTCTGCCTCTTTGTTCAACCTGCAAAATACATGTTCTCATGTTTTAGCTGGCCGTGGTTCACTTCCTTCTGTTAACGGCTTACATCACTCAGAAACTGTGCACTGACAATTTCACTTGTAAAGCACTTCCTGAAGGCCCCAGAGCAGAGTAAGCTATACATCATACTATGAAAGTAGGTACACATAATGCTTTCTTGCACAGGAGAGATCCAAATACAAGTTAATTAATGTGTAATCACAGCCATGAAATCCAGATCAACTTCTACACAGAGATAAAAGATAAATAACATCTATGCCTTTCTGAAAAGTGGAAGAAATTGGGAGTGAAGAGAGAAGAAGAGAGTACAAAACAGAGAAATTTTTCAAAGCAAATATATTATTGCATATACTGCAGCAAAATCCTTCAAAGTATTCCATAAACAGCACAACTACCTAAGCTTGATTTCCTGTGCATCTGTGCCCTGGAAACCTCCCCTCACCAGCTACCCAGCTCCGTATCCAATCTGACTGCACAAGTCCTGTGGTAAAGCCGGTTCCAGCTGTGTCTCAGGCACTCACATTCCCTGACATTATCTCCACAGCACTCCTCTGCCTGCAACAGCTGCTTCGGCCAGAGGCAGCATAACCAGCCACTGGTTTCTAGTCAGGAAAGTGTTTACTGGCCAGCCAGCATCTGCGTGCTGCCTGAGTAGCGACAGGCTAAACAGGACTGATCACTGCTGAGCTCATCATGCAGCCTCTCCATTCCTGGGGACACTGCTTGGTGTCTCTTTCATTTTCTTTCTATTCATGTTTTTTTTCAAAACCTGTTGGAATTTGACCAGTGAGATTTCTGCCTTTCTTCCTAATTTCAAGTAATCTTCAACAATTTCAGCACCAGTTTCAAGAATTATTAAGGGTTGCACACATAGTGCAACTGCAAAACTTTGTTTCCTGATGACACCCAAACTATTAGGCATGCAAAGACTCATCAGAGATTAAGTTGCTCACCAGCATTGGTACCAAACACCAAGAATGATGGGATCAGTGCTGATCCTCTCAATTGTCCTTTGAGTTTGTGATAGGTCCGTGATAACACAGGCATAATATTAAACAATGGTAGTGTAACTTCACTGAACCTACTTATTAGAAGGACCATGATGTTTTCTCATATGTGAATAGTGTTACTATGAATCGTTTTTAATGTAGTCAAGGACAGCTTTTTTATAGAGCAATCTTATAACAATGAACCTGTGTTGCTAGTTACCACCCATACTTTAATTCAGTGGAATAGCTTAGCCTCACACAGCAACAAGTTGAAATGATGAAGTCAAGCTTCAGGAAAATTTATACTTTCTGAGCAAGTCAGTTTTAGCAGCGCTCTGGATAGGACTTAGGATTTAGATCAGTGAATCTTTGCTAAATATGCCATTTGTTCTCATGTTTGCTGTGGTTTCTCCAAGCATTTGTGCCTCTGAGGAAAACTTCTCCATGTCTCCATTGGTTGCTCTACAGTAACTCTCATTGACAGAGCAAATTGATGAAAATTAGAAAAAGGTCTATTTTTAAAGAGAAGCAGATCTATCTTTTTTTCCTCTACTCTTTGCTAAGATTCCTAGCTGCAGTATCTTAGTTATGGTGTTTATAAAGGACGAGTGGTTTCTCAGTATCTTAGTAAGATCTACAGTGACCAAAGAAGAATAAACTGTAATCAAAGGCAGGATGGAGTTATGATTATTTTCTAACACTAACATTTCACAAGAGGAAGATCATTCTAACTTACAGGTAGGATAGATTTGTTTTTTTGAAACAAAGAGCTGAAAAAAGTAGATGACAAGATGGGAATAATTAAGCAGTTCTTAAGGAACCTTTTGAGATAATAGAATACTAGGCTACAAATTCTGTGCACTTGGAAAAGGCAGAAGAGCAAGTATTACAGCTTTTCAGAGGATATACAAGAAAAGCCTGCAGGGTGTGAATTTGTAAGGAAAGACGATAGTAAGCAACTTTTTATAGCAAGAACAGAGATGTGGCTGGACAAAAAATGTTCCCACACATCTTCACTTACAAGAAGCTTTTGAGTGCTGAAAACTAATGGCTAGGTTTTGATTTCACTGGAAACTTTGAAGACTTTTTCTGTTCTCATTTCCGTCAGAGAATTAGATTGAAGAAGAGAACCTGACAAAAATTTTACATTGATTGAGATTTGTTTTGCATGCTTTTGTACAATTTATGATATATAGGCTATGGGGAAATTAATTTTTTTTTTTGCCTTTAAGTAACAATACACAAAAATGGGGATTTCCTTCTAAAAGATACTGTGTCAGAAATGTCAGTGTAAGCAGAGCAGATTTACTGTATCTGTGTCCCATTTCCTTTTGTGAAATTGTGCTTAAGCTGCTAAAGATGCAGACATCAATAACCTCATAAACCAGAGAAACTATCAACCAGAACAACATATATTGTTATATGTTGTTATATAGAACATATATAATAGTTTAAATATTGTATAGAAAGCAATAAAAATTGAAGCATTTCCAGGAGTTCACTTCAGTACTCAAGAGAAGTCACTCAAGACAACAGCGGTTATTCAGACTCAGTAGGAAGAAAGAAAACTGTCTTTACTGAAAACAATTTGTGACTAACTTAGGTTGTTTTGAGGGAATTTTTTTTTGTCTCTTTTTTATTATTATGGGGTTTTGTCCTGTTCCATCATTTATCAACTCAGCAGTACTCAGATTTGAAAGGAAATTTCAATCCGTTAACTTTTTATCTTGGCTATTTACTTTTCTTATTTATACTAAGCTACTTCACCTAATTCATATTTGTGTTTCCTCTCTCTAGGTTCTCTGCCACTGTCAAAATCTTGCAATATTAAAAAATGGGCAAGTAAAAACAGGAAGAAGAAAAGAAAAAAAAAGCAACCAAACAAATGAGAAGCTTTTTCCATTCCTGTTCAAACCAGATAACCCAAGTGTATAGCTGTTGTGAGTTATGACTTTAAATTACACAACAAAATGAGAGTTGACCAATATTCCTAAGTATCTGAAGAAAGCCTTTACTAAAGTAATTCTTAATTTTCTTCTTTGGTTGCTGTTTGGCTTTTCTAATGTATCAGAATTCCCATTCATCCACAAATATTTATGCATTCTTGCACATTAGGCATGGAGACCCCTTCAAACCAGGAGGTAAACATCGTAAATTCACCTTTTTTAGCTCCCTCTTGATTTGGTGTAAAAATCAACTAAGCATTGAAAAGTAACAGATTTTTTTTTTTTTAATGTGTGAGAACCCCTAGATTCAGAAACCGAAATACCATCTTGAAGACTTCAAAATTTAAATCAAGTTGAACCAAATATAAACCATGAAAAATCAAATGTGTTCTGAACAGATATTTACTGGGTAATAATAAAAGAGAAGGAACTGAAGCTTATGCTGATCTATCAAAGCTATCTCCAAGTATAATAAACAAAAGAATTCTAAGAAATTAAATATAGCAATTAAATTAACTAGAAAAGGTCTAGAATGGAAGACTGAAGGAATTATCTGAACACTGTAGAAGTCTAGTGAAGTCATAAATCTGAGAATTCCTGTAAACTTTATGTTCAGAAATGGACAAGATAGAGCACAGCAATCATAAAAATTCCAGAAAGTCTACCCTAGGAATCTATTAGGGCATCAATTTTTAGATACCAGCATAAATTTGGAGTTTTGTTAGAAAGTGGATGGTAACATATGATTTCTAATTATTTATGAGAATGCATTAGTATTCAAAAGGGAAGAATAACTGATTTTCTACTGAAGGCATTGGAAGCCTTTGGTGATCAAACTTCTAAAAATCAAGGTGTTTATTTTGATTTTAAAGAGTATGAACTCAAAATCTTGTTTGGAGTTCGATCAGAGATGTAATTGATGGTAGAATTATTATGAAATTTCAGAGCATAACCTTTCCACTGGACTATGCCATAGGGAATAAATCACTAAATGCAATCTCCTAATTTTCTTTTTTTCTTTTACACAATGCTTCATAGGAATTAGAAAATCCATAGACACGAAGAATCTCTTTCTTTGTGCACGGTCTTACTGACATTTTAACAAAAATATGATTAGGTATTTACAATGTTGATACTGAGATTATGAAATAACAGCAAAATCTATTTACTACATAATTTATTTTACTTGGTGCCAGCAGCTGCTTTGTGTAGTCAGTGATGAAGTCATACAGAATGGAAAAAAGAGACATATGTCTGCTTCCCTCCTCTAAAGCTGAATAGCTCTTCCCTGCTTGGAATTTTCCAAATGACCCCTATGTTTATGAACCTAATTTCCCCATTTTGCAAGACTATCCGTAAACTCTTCTGTAGTTTTCTATCACAAAATCTTCAATAACAAAAGCAATAGAGTTTCTACCTTGCAAAGCTCTTAACAGATGTAATCATTAAAACTTCCCACCCTCCTTTTCAGTGTTTCCCCAGTAGTTATAATCAGCAACAGCATAAAGAGATAATTGCTGAATGACAATGGTGTAAATTCCACTAAATTGCTGGATGTTAATGTTATGCAATGTTCCACCATACATGTATTTATTAGCATGGGAGACTCTTCCTTATTTACCTCAGGCCACTTCCATCAGTTTCTTGGTGAATGCTGTCATTTCTGTAAGGTATTGTCTGCATAGATATTGCATGATTCTGAGTGTCTCTAAATGCTGATTTTTTTCCCCTCCTTACCTATTATGCTTGTCACAGGAGTCTCTAGCCTGAAATCAACATAAATGAGTGTGCCTGGCAATATGTGCATGCACAGTCACACAGCCTCATCTGTGAATCCGCAGCAATTAATTATATTTATAGTGAAATATCTGCAGAACATTTGCATGTATGAATTATGTATTGGGTAAAAAGCAGTACAGTATGGTTTATGCATTTTTGTTCTCATGAGAGTCCCTTTTTAACTGGAATATATGCTGTAAAGTAAAACAGATTTTTATTAATTTGTCTATCATTTTAATGATGAAATAGCTTTTTAATTGAAGATATTCTTTTTAGAAGTGTTTTTCAAATAGCTAGTTGTCCTGGTTTTACCATTATGTTTTCCAATAAATTTTCCATTACTGTTTAATGTATTATCATTTAATATTAAATTCTTCTAGAAAGCACCAACAAAAACCCTAGATCATCAATGAGTACGGGCCAGAGTTTAAGGCAATGAAGTGTGTGTGAAATATAAGCATGATATGATTATCCCTCTTATTATGGTTATTACAATACATAATGAGCAGTGTCAGTCTGTTACCTTATTTTATTATTTTGTGAATTCACCCAAGAGTAAAATGTAAATGTAGTAGCTGAGAAGTAATGAGTCAATGGGCTGGGAAGTGTGATAAAGAAATAATAAGAAGGTAGTACGCTGCAAAGAGTATTCTTAGCTAGACTAATTGTATGCTCTGAAATTAATTATCTGCTACAAATATGACAGCTGGCTAAGTTAGCTGTGAAAGAAAACAGAACAGAATATTCAGAAAAACCTTTTTCTTTGCTAAACAACTTTTGGTGACAATACTGAATTAAAGCTCCATATACTAAAATTAAACTGTGTGAGGCACCTGTTCAGAACTTATTCTTAGTTTTTCACATGCTGTCCTAAACAGGGATACACCAAAATACAGCTTTAAATTTTTCTTGAATTAGCGCCTGCAGATGGAATGACTAACATTCAGCTTCAGTGTACATCTCTATTTTTCCAAAGAGCAACATAAATTACCTAAGAAATGAGGAATCAGATAATCTGTTTTAAAAGTGATAAAACTGTTTCACAAAAAAAAAAAAAAAAAAAAAAGAAAATAATAGAATTTATTTTAAAAACCCTAAATTCTTTCATGATTAAGCCAGAATTCCTTGCACCTCTCTCACATTGTGTAACTAATATATATACCCATAGTGCCTGTTTGCTTGTGTGGAGCTTTGCAGCCTGGAGGAAGATTCCAAACATTAAAACTGAAATGATATAAATTGAATCTGTATGAATATTGCTCCCTAAATATTCTAGTCACTTAGAGTTATCACAGAATTTTGACAGATTAATACAAACCATTAAAAAATAATAATTAGTGTAGCACTTGAGAAGAATCCTAAGATGAGGCCGTTTTTTTACAAAATCATGGCAAGCACCACCACACACTCCTGTATTCCTTAATTTATTTTGCTGTAGGACAGTACTCAGCCTGGAATTATCTTTGTTCGAGAGGAGGAGGGGGTTATATTATTCTTCAAGGTTCTGTTGCAGGAAACATTAACATTCATTGACCTTGCAGTGGTAATTTGTACTGATGAGCATCATTATATGACTGGTATATTAAAGGAGCTTATTAGAGATAGGAAGCATCCTATGCTATTCAGAGACACTGTTACCATTTGAGATGTGGCTGTCATGGAGTGTTCACACACAGAAGACATTTGGAAGTGTGGAAAAATACTAGAATAGTTTGGCTAAGCCATCAGGTTATTAGGGCTCACAGGTCAACCGTTTAAAATCAGATCATATGAAAACTTCACATTGATACCTTCCTGGTAAAGAAATATCACATCTTTCTAATTTTAACCACAGAACTATTTTCTTTTAGTGGATGAGTAAAAATTTAAGAGTGTAGTGAATGAGAAATACATGTTTGGGAGTAGAGAGTCACTCTCCGTTCTGACCATAGAGATGCTGGCCAAAAATAGAACTGTGATTGCAGTATTCTAAATAGAGAGTCACCCTGCAAGCTCTTCTTAGGAGGTGCAACACATCTCATTACCACATTTTGGAAGAAATATGTTGTTAACAGAGAATTTTCTTCTTGTATTGAGGCCATGAATATAATTATCACTTGATAATTTACAGCATGCCAACTGTTTTACTGCATCTAGTAAGCACTATAGAGAACATGAAGTTTGTGGCACCTGCAAATCATTAAGAGGGCACTATCAGAAACAAAATGTTTAGTTATCATGTAGTGCTTCGCTATACGCGAGCAGCATCTAGGATTAATCTGAGGATGCTTGCATAAAGGACCACTGGCAACATAAGATGATTGGGGAGTATATGGTCAGAACAAGGAACATAGAAAGCCTTACCAATTTATGAAGGGAAATTAGTTTTCTTCAAAAGTAGAGCATACCTTCTCTGACTTGTCATAAGAAGTTTTATTTCCTAATGGTCTTCTCTGTGTTCTCTCTTGCTTCTCATGTTCTGTACACACTTCTACTAATAAAAGTGTTTATTATGTAACCACAGATGAGGGTGTTTAAAATTAATCACTTCACTAATTTAAGTAAACAGTTAGATACATAAAACATAAAAGGAAACCTCTGGTTTTATTTCTTAGCAGATTTAAAGTTTCCCTAAGATCAAGAAGTTAGCCAGCTGAAACCGTATAAATTATTTCAGAAGTGCTACAACAACCTTTTTGTTGCTAGCTCCTTTCAGTATCAGGGACACTGCACAACTCAGCCACTCCCATGCAAGCAATTGAGCATGTTTGAGACACTTACTGTGTTCAGAGTACCAGTACTAGTTTTATCACATATGCATTGCAAGCACATCCACCAATGTTGAATCCTATGTTCTCCAGGATTGTCTGAGAGAAGAGGTCACTCAGGAAGCTCATGGAGCCTGTTCCTGGTTGCCCTCTTCATTTGAGGTAACGCATGTGCATTCAGGGAATGGGCTGAGGATTGTATGAATTGAGCTGGGTACACAGCAGGAGAGGGATCCTTGTGGAAATGTAACTTTGTAAGATAAGCTACCTTCTCCAAGACTGTCCTGTTGGCACTCAAAATGTCACAAGAAGCTGCAGGATTTAAATGCAGGTGAAATACCAGGCAGCATATGGAGGCAAAGCAGAAGGAAAATCTGGAGCAAGAAATGGGGTGATATGGAGACTGGGTTCATAAATGGAAACAGGGATTAATAAAAAGGAAGATTGGTTGAACTAGGGACAAGGAGTTAGTAAGAAAAATGGAGGCCTGGGAATCAGTTCACTGGGAGAGAATGACCTCGACGTAGAAACAACCAAAAATGGACTCCTTCAGTAAATGAACTGAAAATAGGAAGTAAAGAGAATAGGAATGTAATAGGACAGCTCAGGCAGGTTTGATAACAGGCAAGAATATAGGCCATTCAGCCTATATATAGAGCCAGAATATACAGCCTATTGAGATAAGACTGACTGGACACGTAGACTGGAACAGTGAGCTAGGCTGATTGCCGGGTGAAGACTGAAAATGAGACCTGAGGGAGGGAGATGGGGAGCCAGAGTAAATAACAATGTGAATGAAGAGGCAGGAGAACAAAGTAGGGCAAAAATCTGAATGAAGAAACTAAAAAGGGAGTAGAGGGTTAGGCAAAAGAGCCTAGAATAAGACAGGTAGTACCAGAAGGGCTAGGAAACTATGGGATTAGTGCCAGAAAGCAACATCAGGAAAAAAAAAGTCCGCCTGAACAAAACCACGAAGGCTAGGCTGAGAAATTAAATGAATTGCTTGGATGTCAAAGTGTATTGTACTGGGACAAAGAGAGATTGGAACAGCAATAGAAATCAAATATATGTGTGTACTTTCCTATTACTATTACTGGATGCTCCATGCTGGAGCCATTATAAACTTGAAGGTTTTAAAATCTCATCATTTCTCTCTTATTAACAGCACTTGTAAATCCTACTGAGCTGCTCTCCCACTCTGCCACTGTCCCTTCACCATCTAGTAGCATTTAGTAGAACACCCTGCTAGTGGCAACAGCAGCTGACGTAGCTGAAACAATGCATCACGAAGTTCAAACATGTAATGGCCACATGCACAAGGAGTAACAATATGTTGTCCAGGGATAAACCTTTACATTTTTCTTTGTTATTTTAAAGAATTCTGAAGTTACATACAGAAGAATCTGAAAAAATTGGCTAAACCCCCATGCAATGGTAACTGGTAATTAGCATCCCAAACATTTCTGCGCAACTTCTAAATCAGTGATTCTTCAATACCGTATTGGGAACCTTTCTGCTCTTAAGAAAAAAGCAACACTAATGCTGAACATTAGAAGCATCTAGTAACATGGAAGATATTAAGTCTTATCTGTGCTGCCTGTAGATAGTTTGTTCATGATTCACCATTTCTCATATTGAATGAGTCATCCTAAAGCAGATCAGCGACTTTCCAGCTATTTCCCCTTCCCACCGTCAAGGACTTTGTAGGCTTGATTTAACAAGAGGCTTTAAAAAGTAGCTGGAAAATAGAGAAGACTTTTGTTTTATAAGGATAAGTGCGAGTAGAAATTAATCTTTCTATAGACTAAGTAACCCACTGTTCAATGGTTTTCTATGCTTTATACTGAGAAACAAGCGTAGGCCTCCCTTTTCAGAATGAGGTGCTCGGTTCGCAGCAACATAATTGTACTTCAGCATTCAAGTTGATGCAGGCATGTAGTATACAGCAAGCAACAATTAGAGTTAAGTGCAAAAAGAAGAGAACCATATTTGTAACTCATGGTTGAAAACTGATCCAATTAAAGTCTGTTAAATTGACCCATTTTATACTACACTAACCATGAATAGGGCTCTGGATAGAGTTTTTGGGAGTCTGCCAAAGGAGGGACCATTGAGTACACACTTTTACATGTTAAGCAGCAAATATCCTATCATGAGACTGAAGGATATTAGGACTACTTTTCAAAGAAAGAGATTGAAGCCCAGCTCCCTACCTTTATGTTAGTCAGAGAATACACTTTTTTCCTCCTTACATTGCACAGTGCCAAGTAATTCTGGACTTGTGAAGACATGCAAATTCTTACCTGAGACTCTTTCGTACTAATAAATTCTGATTGTGCTTCTTTCCACACTTTCACTCCTTTGTCTTTGTTATCATGAGGCATTGTAAGAAAAAAATGCAAAAAAGAATAGATTGTTAGTTATTACAGACTGATTACTATGGAGATGTGTTAGCATCTACACAAAGCTGATCAAGACCAGAAAGCCATTTCTGTGAATGTTTTGAGTTGGTTTTTTTTTTTGCAAAAATATTGACAAAATCAAAATCAAAAGAGTACAATTTATTATTGTTTACATTATCCTCAATATACTGGATAAAGAATGAACATGCTGGACCAATATTCTGCAAAACTTGCCTTAAAAGAAACCAGCCATTTCACACAATTCTTTTTTCTCCCCCATCACTGCAATGGGAAGAAAGATAACTACATAAAAATAAGCTTTCCCCCCACCCTCCTATATACAGTTCTGTTTCAATTCTTGTAACTGTTGAAAGAAAAGTCATTATTAGAGTAACACTAGGCATCTTGTGAGTTCTATAATTGCACCTGGTGCAATAGGTACAGTTGTCTCCCATAGTAGTGATGCAGCATTTAACTCAGTGAGCCAAATTTATTCCGTGTGACTCATGTGTCTTCAGCAGTGTTATAATGGGAATTAGTCTGTTCCAATAGACTTAGCTGTTTCATAGGAATGCCACGTACTTTTACAATTTTATTTAATATTCAATGACTAAACTCCAGCTCTCAGCCCTCAAGCACTTTCTATTCAATTCACCATTTTTGCTGTTGCAATACCTTTTTTGATGCAGTCCATCATTCAGGTTACTGTTCTCAACAATGATTTATAAATTGCTCAGTTTCCTAAATAACAATGATAATTATTCTTAGTTACATCTTAGAGGAAGACCTCTAAAAGCATTTCTCACTTTTTTCTTAGCACAAAGATATAAGAATTTCTCTCCTTTCTGGACAAAAATCAGCTTTGAGATTTCTTCCTGACAGTGCTTCAGAAGTCGCACTGCAGCACCTTAACTAGGAATAGAAGTTTTCTGTTATCACAGCAATGAATTGAGACTGCCTGTAACGCTTCACGGCAGCAAAGAACTCTTGGGTTGGATTATATGAAACTTATCACTGAAGAAAGCAAAGCAGGAATAAAGCTCAGAGCAGAAAGAGATTACTATTTCAGTGACAGTGTTTTGAATAATTATTTCCTAATTCCCATGTTAATTTCTCTATCTTTACCATCTTGGCGTGATAGAATCAGTTTTCACTTCCAGGGGTGTAATGTCTTGCCAAACCTGTTAGTTTTATTGTGCTATAAAATTGAGAAACCTGAACTTTTTTGACATTAATACAAACAAACAAAACAAACAAACACACAAACAAAAACCAAACCAAACCAAACCACCAAACAAAACCAAAACCCAACCACTGGATAGATTCGTAAATATCTGCTTCATGTCACAGCTTGGCTTTGCCAATATCCAGGTACAGGGAGCAATAGCAAAAGTGCTATAAAAGCGGGTAAGTCCTTGCTAATATTTGGATACAAGAGAACCATGAAACAAAACAGAAAATCAGTACCTGCAAGACCCAAGCTATTAAGGTTCTTATGTGTCTCCTTATCGGAATAAATGAGTCTCCTTCAAGTAGGTAACACCACCTTTTCTTATCCTCCCCCTCCTCTGCCTCCAGAACAGAGAATTGTGATAGATTCCTCTTCTATCCATTTTCTCAATTCTAGGATTGAATGTGTTTAGAACCTGAGATTAACCAAGATCAAAAATTCAGAACATCGTTAACTAGAAGAATGGTTAGAAGCTACTATGAAGAAAGAGATTTACTGTCCCCCTTTCAGGGACATCCAAACACAAACCCTCAGAACATTACACCATAAAGAAGAGAAAACATCAGCTAAGCTAATACTCTGCAGCACAATCTTGAGTTGGTTGCCTACACAGCGTCCCCGAGGCTGCAACTTGGGTGGGCTTGTACTCAGAAAAGAACAGACTGCAGAGCACTGCAAAGGCTTTTCCATCTACTTACTCTCATTTTACTTCAACCACTAACGTAAATCTTTCCAAAACAATATCTGAATCATGCAATCATAAATGCCTAGGCTGGCAAATCTTCTCAGTTGCATTTTTCACTTCAATTGCACATCTGAAAATTGGTTTTGGATGAAAACATTTACCTGTGTAAGTCTAAACTGTGTGCCTCATTGTGCAGCCATTGAAAATTCCAGCCCCAAATGTCCTTATCAGATATACCCTACTGCATGCTTTATTCCAGCTGCATACCAATAAAATCCTCAGAAGGAAAACTGTAAGAATGAGAACAGCCCACTATGTGTTTGAAAACCAGAAGATTCAGAGATAACCATAACTTCTTCAGTGTTAGGCTGTAAAGGTACATCCCCACACTGGCTCTGCTAATAGCTATTAGGATGGATTATTGTTACAGCTGCTAATTGGCAGCTGGGTTTGAGCACATGAGTAGCTTTGCGATTGGCTGCCATCGAGTTATTACAGCAATTGATAAAATACACCCCTGCGGTGTAGCTGCAGTAACATGAAACTCATTTTTTAGCAATACAGCAGACTACCTCCCACATTCATCTTGCTGCTTTTCCATTTCAAGGGAGCAAAACAGGACAGAGAACAGGAGGGAAATGCCCAGAGTGTCTGGAAAGCCTCTCATTTTAATCTTTGCATGTACCCAAGAGGTGAACATTAACAAGGGTTGGGGAATGTGTTCTCCTTGGAGTAAATGCTAATTTAAACTTTCACTGTGATCTGATATGCTTTAAAATGCAGCAAATCCCTTATTTATGAGTATAAAGGCCATGAAAGGGCTTTAGAATCTAACCCTAGGGGGCTCTTCAAGTGCATGAACCCAGCAATGTTTAACACTTACACTTACTCTTGCACAGTTGCTTGAAAAGGATAGAGAAAAATACCTGGTAGACTGTCCCTTTTGAACAGTTGAGAAAGCTTCTTGCATGAAGTGAACAAAACATTATCTTAAGAAAATGCTTTCTGGTACTGTAGCTATTGCTAATGCACTTTGCTATTTAGAATTCACATTTCTAGAACAGAGATGTTACATACATTTTTTATGACATAATCTCTCACATAAATGCAGTTTTTGGAATGCTGACAGGACAATAAAGAAACTGTGCTGTATTTGGGGAATAAATAACATTTCTTGTCATGTCTCATATCAAAAAAGTTATTAAATGTCTCCTTTGATTTTTGTGATTTGGTTTTTCACAAGGAATTCCATAACATTGGCAATAAGACATTATATACATGTATAAAATAAGATGTATTCTAAAAGCTACAAGCAGTTAAAAGGCTTTGTGTGCTACAAATAAGATTTGAAATATGTTCCATGAGAAACAAGTATTATAAATTAAATCCGTTAAGCTGATTCAGCATTAGATAAGGTGCCCTGGAATCAATAGTTATACTTACATAAAACTTGTTGAGAAATTGCTCCATTGACTTCTATTTTGCTTCTGAAAGTGTTTGTATTGCTGCTAATAGGACTACAAAAGAATCCTTTCATGAAACTCTGCTGATCCTTTGGGATGATATAAGATACTAGTAGGGTGTGTTCCCAGCAGTCTGCCTTCCTTCCTCCCTTCCTCCACTGCCCAAGGTTAGCATCCAGCCTAGCCTCAGTAAAATATATATGCTGAATCTTCATTCCCAGCATTCACAGCCAGAAAAATTAGCATCAGCTGCCATTGGTCTTGGGTTAAAATAAAGTGCCAAATAGCAAATGCAGAGAAGACTTGCAGGCTGATATGCAACAGGTATTTGTTTCCACCTTCTTTGTTCCAAAGGACAGTATTCCCTCCAGCACAGGGACAGACTGTTGCTGGGACTGGAAAATGCTCAAAACATCCCTCGGTGCAGGAAACTCCTGCAGGGCTTGTCTGTAGGCATCCCAACACTTGTGGTTCCTGACAAACTTCAGTATTAATTAGTGCAGCATTGCTCTGACTCTTCCTGAAATTATGAAGCATACAAGTGCTACCATAGCTGCTTATTTTCCTTAGCGCTTCCTTCTTGAAAAATAAGATAAAGCATCCTAATAACACACAAATATGCAGCACATTCAGACACATCTAATTAGAAGCTGCCTCATACTTATTTCTAAAATACCTTGTTAAAAAAAAAAAGCTTAATTTCTGTTATAAGCCCAGACTACGTGTTACAGGCTGTTTGAAAAAGGAATACTCTTTTCTCTTCCTGCAAGCTATCCAGCTGCTACTATTTCCACCTGAAAGCTTTAGCAAGAGTAGGAGCTACTGGTACCTATTCTTTAGCTTTTTCAACATCTCAAGTAAAGTAAATATTCAGTTCCGTTTAAGACCAGCCTCTTTGTGGGCTCAGTCCCTCCTGAGCAAATTTATCAAACCAGCAAGCTATACCTTTCTCAAACAGAGTGCTTTCACCTGGAGTTCTTGTTCTCTTTTTTTCCCTGACAACCTACAAGTGAGGTCACTGATAAGTCACTGAGGACAGCCAGCAGTTCCAAGTCTGTTTGAGAGCTTGATAACTCTGTCCTATTTCATAAAATTAGAAACATACACTCTAGTCCAGTCCAAGAACTGGAGCTAATATCCAAAATGTGATACAGCAGTTTCATTTGCTGAACTAATTAGCAAAACCATCTTTTCTATCATACCCACTAGTTAGTGGAAATCAGCTTTTTGGCCAATAAGTATATGCATAATTATACAGAAGGAACATTGTACTGAAGAATTTCTATGCTGAAAAATATACAGATGTGGAACATGAGGATTACAACGCCGTGTAAGATTGGAGGTGCAGTGCTTCAGCTATCCCAGCTTAGTCAGAAGTTCATCAGTGCTCAGATAATACTTTGTCATCTTAAGTAATGATAAAGAGTCCCGGAGATGAGCAATTGTGGACCTGACCATGAGAAAAAAAAAGTAGTAACTTCTTCTTAGTCAGTAGAATGGTTCTGCATAAGAGAGAAAGTTTAAAAGTTCAAGGTTTCAAACATCTTATAAATTTGTACAGAAACTGAAGATAAAAAGGATAAGGAGATTAGAAAAAAATCCTGATGTTTATACTGCATGGAAAAACCACAAAAATTCATCCTCATTATGCAGTGAAGTGGCAAGCAGAGACTGGCGCTCATTCTGAATATAAGCTGGTTTATCTACATGGCACAGTAAAATAACCATGAAGTGTTATTAGCTAGGTACAATTATAAAGAAGGAAAGCTAACCAGCAGGGGCACAGCACCACCTGTCATCCTGCTTCCTGGATGTGAGTTATCTCAAGTTTTGTAAAGAAGAAATACACAGCAAAGTGAAAAAAATCCAATTCACCTCATCTCAGCCACAGAAATTCCAAATTAAAATTCAAATTCAAGGCCTGGATGAGCCATAAATCCTGGGGGCACTTGAAACTGTTGTGTAAGAGATTGTGAATAACGAGCTTTAGTTTTACATTACTAATAATAGAAGCTACATTAACATTAAAGTCTTACAATGTTTTACACTGCTGATTACCTATATTTCTTTATCTTTTTCTTTTTGTTGTAATATCCTCTTTGGAAATCCCCTCGCAAACCAACATGAAAGTTGTTATATGAAAGTAATATGTATTGTGAATGGTTACAGCTTCTCTAAGAGTTACATGCATTTTTACTACGCCGAAGTTTGGCCAAGGACTTAAGCATTCCATATGTCTTGAGATAATTTTATTTATAAGAGGACTGGGTATGTGGGGAAACAAGCTATTTAAGGGAAAGGACATGAGCAGAAAAGGAGTGACCAGTGCCATAAATAATATTACTCTTGATAGTAGAAGAATATCTTCAGCCTTCAATAGAGTGACATTCTGGAACAGCACTCTACTAGTTATTAATACTCTTCTGTTCTGCAGGTAGAGATGAATGCCTTTCTGAAGGGCACTATGTGATGTGACTGATCATAATACAAGGCTGGGCTCAGTAACCTAAGAATCTCTTTTCCATCTCATGTTTCTACATTTCCTTCTCTCATACTGAAAAGGAGCAATGCATTTATCTGTGTCCAGAGGTGAAGCATAGCTTGAATCAGTTTCCTCAGTTCTTTGGCATCTTACAGTGTCTAGAGAAAAAGATACAGTAGATAGTCCCAAAAGCACTTTATCATCAGTGGGAAGACTTCTGTGACATTCAATAGACTGCACATAAAGCCCTTAGTACAAAAAAAGGGGGATCCAAAGTATGCTATGCAGATTATTTCCAGGTGGTATGTGAATTAAGGTACTGACACTTTATCCTGTTTATGACTTCTCAGAAAAGAAGCCTCTTCTAAAGTATCCTGAGAGAATTCAGACTTATGTGTAATGGGAAATCTTGATGAAGATGCTTAAACTTAAGGGCAGATTTCATAGGAACTGTGAGTTCTTCCCAGAAATTTCACCCTACATGAGGGAAGTTTCCCAAAGCTAGGAGGTATCTGAGACTGACATCCACTCATAGCTAGCTCTATACGAGAGTGAGCTTTTCTTTCTCCCTTCTATTTTAATAGAGACTGTTTAGAAATCTCAGGGCAGGACAGACTCCCTGCTGCATTCAGCAGAGCTGCAGCAGAGAAAAGTTGTATATACTCCACAGTGTTAGGAATTTCAGACCTGCATTCAAACCTTATTTCTGACACTGAACAGAGCCATAGCCAGAAGCGGCAGAGTTTTTCCAGAGGTACCCAAATGATAAATGCTGTGGTAAATGCAGCTCACCACAGCTGATGAAAAAGGAAGCACCCCTGCCATGTGATTTGTACATGTATACAGTGACAAATAAAGCCTTATCATCATTAAAATGACATTTCCTGTCTTGGGATGGGCATGGATCTCGTAATGGAAGTCAGTCAGAGTACTCTCACACACGTAGGTAGTAAGACTACTTCATACATACATATAAAGATTTCCTAATTTCTTTCACAAAGTCAGAAAATAATTTAGATTGTGTTGATCAAAGTTCTGGCATGCCAGCATTTATATCTCAATGCCAGATTTATTTATTACTTTTGAATGATTTTTTTTTCCTTTCTCTCACAGTTTTGTAATAGTTAATTGATATTTGTATAAATTTGTGGAAACCAAATGTACTGTGCATAAATGAGGAATTCTATTCTGCTGAAATGCTATTCTTTTAAAATAATTCAACAGCTTGTTACTTCACTGAGTGCAGCATCTGTATTCATAACTTAGGAAACTCATTCACAGCACACTTTTGCCTTAGACACTGTATGAAAGACTAACTTCTAATTTCACAAAAGGCCTCCTATATGACAGAGAAAACAAAATGTTTCCTAGTTCTGTTAGTGTAGACCAGGCTTTGCTCAGTGTTGGTCATGTTTACTCCTGCCTCTTCTCAAGGGCTAGAAAGAAAACATTTCATTCTTATATAAGTTCATTTTACTAAAGACCTTTCCAACAATATCTTTTCTTCCCTCCTTTTCAAAAAGACCATATTAAAACATGACAGAGTAAAAAGAATAAATGCATATTCTGTTCTCATTTTCATTGGAATCATTTACTTAGTACTGCAGACAACAGGCTAAATCCAGACTGGGTTTAAGGGGTGATGCAATTTATCTGGTAGCTTATCCTAAGTGGAAATTAAACCCACATACTTTATACTGGCTTCACATTCAAATGCCAGTTGATATCTGGTCTTACATTACACTACATTACATACTACAAAGTCAGAAATGTAACTTCCACTGAAAGACAGAATATATGCAGATTGCTCATTTGACCATCAAACTGCAGATTTTCTCAGAAAAGAGAAATATTGTATATGTCAACTAAGCAGTTATAGACACTAAAGTAAATTCTTATGGCAGCATAAAAGGGTGGTCCTTATTAATTTAACACATCCTTGATTTCCTTCAAGTTATCATTCATTCTTGTAAGAGACTAATCATAAAAACATATTCTGCAAAGATGTAATAGCCTGTAAGACAATTTAGAGTAATTGCTTAGCTCTATGCAGGAGTGACATGTGAATATACAGGAAACATTCCATTTTATTCACAGAGGACTGATGACATGGAACATACTGTGTTTCTTTGTATCATTTTTGGACAACTTATTTAGTCCAGGCTCCTTCTGGAAGCTGCATTTACCTATTTCTACATCTGTCCTAGAAAAATATGATCTGGAAAACAGAAAACCCTTTCAAACTGTGAGAAAGCGAAACTCTCTTCAGGGCTTTTTTTGATTTTTCTAAAGACTACTTTGCTTAGAGTTGTGGATTTTCCTGCTATTTGCTAGTGAAAACTCCTAATTTAGGTGATGCAAACAAGAATTTCTACTTGAAGAGCTTCCTTAGGTTTACAGTAACAGTAAGCTGTGGAGGGCAAGGCATGATGTTGCATGTTGGCATTGTCTGATGTAAGCTGTACTACTAACTGGAATGGTACTTGGTACAGGGACCAGCACTGGGCTAAAGTTTTATTACTTTCTTAGTTATTTTTCTAATGGCTAGGATACTAACAGATACTATTTGGAATGACCTTCCTATTTGAGGACTGCAGTTACAAAAATAAAAGGAAAAATACACAAAAATATTGGGAAAAAAATCGTTACATCTTCATCATCCTCAGAATAAGTACCTGTTGAAAGAGAAAACCTGCACTGAGCCAAGCAAAAATTTCTTACAGATTCCTCTTGTCAGTGCTCATGAGTCATCATTGATGTAAGCATATACCGGACACTGAATATAGTAGGTGGGACAGCTGTGACCTGGGGTAATAAATCTTCACTGGACATTTTAATGATGAGTCTGTAAGACCTCTTTTTTAGGGCTTTCATTTAGGAATATTGGCTTCCAAATAGTATTTGACTCTAAACATAAGTACCAGTAACAGTACTTATTCTACTTTATTTTTGTTAAGTGTTTCCAAATTTGGCAAACCCATCTGGGAAAATACCCTGCACTGAATCCATGCTGAGTTTAAGATTCTGATCTTGGTCTTTAAAGACTTTTGGACATGTTATTTTGAAGCAGTCAAAGGAACTGTTTGACCATGTTGTAAGAATGGATTCCATATTTCTGTGGTTTTCCACAGAGGTAGTTTTCCCAGAAACAATAAAAGGTTCATTACAATGGTGAAACAACTGTGGCTAGAAGACACAGAAGAAAAATGTAGGGCATACATCATTAGCAGAATAACAACAATCATCAGGATTAGTAAACATACAGTGACATTTACTATGCACTTTCCATACTCCTCCACCTGTCTGAACAGAAGAGAATGGGAGAACCAATGAGTAAAAACTCTGGTTAAAATTTATGGGAGAGATGACTTCTTTTTAGGGTCCTCAAACTCTCTGTAATTCCTGCAGCTGTCAAAATGCTTAGGAATATTGACTGGACAGATCAGTTAGGTCAGAGACATTGAATGAAAAACACTGTGAAATGAATAGGTTTATATTTCATGAAGACTATAAGCTAATGTTGGTCTTAAACACCTACATTCATCTGTGATAACCTGTGTTAGAGAAGGCATTTGTCCAGCACTTGTACACAAGGTGCTTGTTTCTTCAGTTTGATTCTTTACCTATTTTTATACGATAAAGACTTTTTGCTGAGGAAAAAAAGAATATGTCTTCTGTGTAAGGGATACAAGGAGCTTGATATCTTCAAAATATTTTGTTGCTTTCTCTCAGCTTTTTTGTAACCCATCCCTAATCTCTTAATTACTCTGCAATAATACATTTCAAAGTAAACAAGACTTTATGCTGCAGTCATCAATTCACTTCAGTTACATTTTTACATATCTGAATACAATTTTCTGTGCTTTTGGAGATTTATAGGATTTTTAACATGCCCAGAGAGTCCTAACTAGCTACATGTGTCTAAACTGTTAATGAAAAGGCATGGTTCCAGTGAGGACTTTTTTTCCCCGTGTCAATCCCAGTAGATGACCTTTAAGCTTCAGTTAGCTTCTCCATTGCTTCCCACTGAAATTGTTTAAAAATCCTTGCTTATGTTTTAGTCAGGTTGTCAAAAGCATGCCTCAGTATTTTAATGAACACTGTGTTTGAGATTTTCAGGTGAGTCTGAATATGCATGCAAACACAGATTTTGGAATATGACAGATTAAGGAATTCTTCAGTGTTTCCCAGTGTTTACATCTAAGCATAAAGCACTTCTTTTTGAATAATCTTTACCAATGGGAATAGGAATTGCTTTGTTGGTATTCATGATGCAATAAATGCACGGTTATCTGTTATATCTATGCACATATGCAAATGTTAAATTTAAAAAATGCTCATGTGTTTAAACTATCACACACAAGTGCACAGGGGTGCAATGTTTATGCATATAGATTTATGCCATCACAAAAGGCCATAATATATACTTTAATTCTCAACTGAATATATTTGGCCCTCATTCTCTGCTACTTCCATTTAAGGCTGTAATAGTGAAGGGAGCTATATGGAGTTTCTGCCCAAATTACATACAGGATAAAGTAGTCTATGTTGTACCAGCCAGCTATGTTCCTTCAGAGACTCCACTGTAGCTGAGAATTGCTCAAACAGTCTGTGTTACTTATTTTGCTTGGCACAATCACCATAGCTTGGAGCTGTAAGAAGAGAAAATAGAAAGTGGTTTAGGAATGAGCTGTGCTGATCTTAAGTCTCGTGAGGATGCCTCACCAACAAGGATGACACTCTGTGAGAATTCTCTGCAAGAATGCTTGGAGCTACCTTAACACCAGGAACATGAAGAAGAATCTTACTGGTTCTGAGTTGCTGGTCCAAAGAAAGAAAATATTTCTTCACTGTTTGTATGGACCTGATCCAACATCTTTAACATTAACATCATCTGTTCATTGATGACAACTAGGGTTTATGTCCTTAAGTTAACTATGAGATTCACAGTTGCAAAGAGGGAACCTGCAAATTAGTTTCACAAAAAACACAAGACACAGATTTAAGTATGCATACAGGTATAAGCATAACACATGAGAAAATGAATTTTCTTTTCACAACTATGTAAATAGTCTACAGAAGTGTCCTACAACAGGATCAAAGCTTCCTTCAGACAACATGCGATAATGCCCTATTTACCATCAATTTTTCTTGATTTTGTGTGATTACTATGCTACCCTTCTACTCTGCTTTAATTGACAAGGTATCTTAGCCCAACGACTGCAATCCTAGGGTTCTTTCAAACTATATTAGGCAGTTAAAATATGAAATTAAAAGAAAACAGAGTTCTGGCCAACAGAAACAAGTGACTCATTTCCTTGTGAAAACACACAAGGTTTATGTTACTCTGGCAACGATGTTCACCATTCCATAATAAAGTCTCTTTGCTCCCTTCAGAGCTTTTATATATTCATGTTGCAGTCTGTGTTCCACTGTGACCTAACATTGAACCAAGTTATTCAGTTATTCACAAGAGACTGTAAGTTATGCTTTAACTTAGATTCTAAGTGGGTTCCTTTGACAATGAATTAAGGAACACATACATTCTTTTTCACAGCAAGGATTTCAGGTGAGAAAAGTTGTTTCTGAAGCATATTGGTAATATGTGCCATACCAGAACTGTGTTCTGTCATCATAAAGTTGAACAGCTGTGACTGCATTCACACAACCCTTCAAGCAACAAACACGTCAGCATTACAATGGCTGGTTTTCAGAGGGAAGTTGATCCAATTGTTTCAATATAGGTTAGAAAAAAAGACACAATTTATGATCTCATTGTGAAATTAACCACGTTTCAGAACACCAGCATAATGGGGATGCAGAAATTTTGCCCTTTGGAATCCATGCCAAAAAAGAAGTTTTGTAATATAGCAGCTCTCTCATATATAAAGGCATAAAGTCATCTTGCAGAATGAAAGAAGTATGAAGTTCTAGTTCAAAACTGAAACTATAATTTGGTATTCATTATTGATTTCTTTCAAGATGTGTCCTTAAAAGACAAAGACAGCAGATTGCTACTTAACTGGTAAGACAAATTTGCTGCTTAAATTTTGAAGTTGTTGCCCGTATATTTGGAGATTTCTCTGGAGTTTAAAAGGAATTCAGAAGATTTTTTTTTTTGTGCTAGAATTCTTGCTTTTCTTGATAGGGAAGTAAACTCCAGTCTTAAAAGAAGCATTTTCTTGAGAGACAGTGAACATTAAAAGTTCTAGAATACTGCGTAAGAAAACTCCCACAGAACACATGATGAGCAAAAATATATTGCCATAAACTTCTGCAGAGTAACTGAATTTGAAAGCCATATTGCAAAACCTGGATTTTTATGGCATTTATGTGCACACATAGGTGTTCAGCTGAATGGCTTCATTTACCCATCTCTAACATTTTCCTCACTCATGTACAGCTCTGCCACATACATTAAGTCTTGGGAAACTTCCATTAAAGTCCCTGAAAGCTTTCCCATCATCCTCCAAGGGATCAGGGTTTTGTCCTTGCCCCCTAAAGTAGCAGGAAAGAACACGCAAAACACCACTTTGTGCCTAGGGAATGATAAAAACATCTTCATTTGCATTCAGAGTTTCCCAATTTCAAAAGCATATTAAGCTGGAGTTTCATAAGAAGAAAGTAAAAAGCTAAACTGAATTTGGACAAAGATAAATGAAAGCTCAGAAAAGCTTTCTTTGAAAAACTATTGCTTCTTAAATAAAACTTTCCCAAAAATCACTGACACTTTAAAAATGCTTCCTGGGCTTGGCTAGAATCTCATTAAATTACTGATCTTCTTGATGACTTTGACAATGAATTCTATGATTAAGCTGTGAAACCCACAGCCCTGAGTTACTACCAAAGCCAAAAGCATCATAGAATTCAAAACATGATTACACATCTTGATCCAAGTTCTTGGCTCCAGTTCTTTCTGTTGAGCATTGCTGAGACAGCACAAAGAAGATGGAAAGAAGTCTTAAAGGGGCAGGTATGGATTTCCTGACACTGAAAAATCCTTGAATGAGGCAAAGTTGGGGAACATTAGAATAATGACACCCAACCCTAAATCTGGTGGTTGGAGAGATGGGTCAGGATTAAAAAGATGGAGAGGAATCTGATACCATGTGATCCACAGCTGCCTCAGATGCTGTGTATTATATGGCATATGTTGTGGACATATTTCTCTTCTTACAGTTTCTTGGGGACATTCTGAGCACTGGTGAAGAAAACATTTTCTATATGCATAGCAAAAAGAAAGACTGGATGGGATGAATTAGAAAGGACCTGTTCTGAGACATGTAAGCATTCATGTTTCAAAGCAAAAGCTGTCTGCTAGTTAGCTGCTGAAGACCAAGATGAAGACTTTCTTTTTCTGTGGTTTCTTTCTTGATTCACTCACATATCTGGAATTGGTCATTAACAGATGCAGGCTACATGTTTGAATAGGGGACGGATTGCAGGTCTGTTCCCATGTGGCAGATCCTCTGCTGCAGTTCTGTTTTTACATAATAACTCAGTGCCAATATACAGATAAGAAATACAAACAGGAATATTTTGCCTTTCTTTTCATCTTTAATAACGGAAATAAACAAGATATAGCAGGGTCAACAAGCAAAAAATGTTGGTTTATGTAAGTGATTAAAGAGAAAAGGGTCCTTTCATGCTGTAAGATCCCACAATATTGTAAACTGCCATAAGCATTCTTGGATATTACAAGGCATTGAGCAAGTACTACATAATCAGCATGTGCTCCAAATGCTTGTTATAAAATATGCATAAGCTGTAATTGCCTGTGAAAGCTGAATGTTGATAAGAAGAAATAATAATTGTGGTTTTGGCCTTGATCCTTTAAAAGACATGTCTCGCACTAATAAAATACAGTAGCTAATTCAGAATGCATTATTATGAGAAATGAAATCATTCTGCCTAGACTAAATTGACAAACTGTACCACCAGTATATATGTGTATTAAAATTGATAAAATGACACTAGTTTATATAAGCTTCATGCATAAATGTTGATTGCTATCAACTCACAAAACTATAAGAATAAATTTCATCTTAAATTGTCACATGCTGAATATCAATTCTTTTACTCTGATTTTTCTGGAACAACCTTCTTATGCAATAGAAGTACATAAAAAACATTGTTTGACTGAAGTCACCGGCAAATAACAATAGCAATAAACTCACACTGACATCTCTGATAACAGCAAAACACTCAATGAGCAATAGCTTGCTCATTACTGTGATTTCTACATTTCTTCATATTTTTCCAGAGTTTATGTTGTCAGGGTAGTAAAAAACAAAAAAGAAAGAAAAAGAAAACGATAAAGCATGTGCCAAACCATTTCTGAGGAGTCTTTCCCCTAATATGCTAGAAGATATGAAAGAGCAGCTGTCTTTCACATCTACAAACCTCCCCACACCATTCATCCACAATTTAACTATTGCAAGAAACAGAGTTGCTGTGAGAGTCAGTGGTTAGGGCTGGAGAGGAGATTTCTCAGGTGTATCTTCCAATACGAGGGCAGAGACAGCTAGCATCTATCCCCAAGAAGCCTGCAGAGACAGAACAGTATTGAGATGGCTGGGTCTTTTTAACCTCTTCTGCTGAGGAAACAAGCGGCTAGATTTTTACTAGCTGGAGGGTTTTTTCCCCAAGCACCTGGCAGCATTGCTAGGTAAAATAAATTACAATAATCAACCCTGGAGGTCACAAACGCACAGATCAGGAATGCATTACACATGGGTCCTGCTGCCTCTCCAAACACTTCCTTTTTTTTTTCTGTTTTATTGAAACACTTCAAAGAAATGTTTTCATCTGCAAGAAAAACCCCCGATTCTTTTAAGAACGGTTTTTGCTGCCTGTGCAAAAACCAGGGACACAGGGAAATACATTTTTCCTTCCCTGGTTTAAATAACTTGCAAAGTTCAATTGTCAAAAATATTTAAAACCAACATGACCTGTGTGCTACCATAAACAGTGCCTTGAGTGAATGCTTGCATTATAAAGGGTATGTATGCACAAAGAATATGGATGCTGGGGAGGGACTCTTCATTAGGGACTGTAGTGAGAGGACAAGGGGTAACAGGTTAAAACTTACACAGGGGAAGTTTAGATTGGATATAAGGAGGAAGTTCTTTACTGTGAGGGTGGTGAGGCACTGGAATGGGTTGCCCAGGGAAGCTGTGAATGCTCCATCCCTGGCGATGTTCAAGGCCAGGTTGGACAGAGCCTTGGGTGACATGGTTTAGTGTGAGGTGTCCCTGCCCATGGCAGGGGGGTTGGAACTTGGTGATCTTAAGGTCCTTTCCAACCCTAACTATTCCATGATTCTATGACTAAGCACATATAGTTTGGTTTAGGAGTGCCATTGGAGTCAGTTAGGAGGTTCTGGGCTTTGCATGAATTTGTTGTTGAAAGAAACTTACTGCCAAAGCAATAAACAACAAAACTTTCCCAACATTAGTTATCTGAGTGGGTCAAAAATCTTGACAATGCTTGTTTAAAACTGGTGATGGCTGTCCATTCTTTCAAAGGCAGGAATAGTCATTTGGAGATCAGGGTCTGAGTAACAGGTGTCTGTTTACTCTGAGGACTAATGTTAGTACTGTTAATGCTGAAGAACCTGCTGCTTTTCCTCAGTACTCAGAGACCATGAGAGTAAACAGTTACGCTTGTGCCCTGACTACTTTCTCACTAGAGAATCTGCATTTCCATCACATAGAAAGCAGGGCATGAAGCGAGTATTAGTGGAGAAAGTTAAAGTGCACCTTTGGCTTCCCCGGTTTATACAGAGCTCTGTGCTGTCAAGCAGAAATAGCTAAGCTCTTTCTAAAATGGCTAACTGGGAACTAACTATTTAGCTACATGGAAGCAGAGAAATATAGAGCTCTGTGCAGGCTTATTGCCCTTCTGAGAAGCACTTTCTTTTGGTTAGACCTCCTACACAGTGAGAACCCATCTGTGGAGCAACTGTTAAGGATTATCAAGGGAGCTATGCTCACCATACTCTGTGCACAGAGGAAAAGAGGCAGTTGGCAAAATCTTGGTGGAACAAGCCTCAGGCCAGATCCCAAGCTGGTGTTAACCTGGGAGACAGTACTGAAAGTGAAGTTACACCAGTTAGCAACAGGACTGGAACCCAAGAACCTAAGAACACTCCTTTAGCTGCCTTTGGGATTTCTGGGTGGTTTTGGTTTTTGGGGTTTTTTTTAAACATGTGCATTTGTAAGGGTTATGCTTAACTGCATATATATTCAGCCACACTGCCAAGAACTGACAACGGTTTTCTGTCTGCACCCTGACAGCCATTCTCCAGTTTCTCCTTTCCAATGATTTACTGAGCAAGTGCCACATGCTCACACTAAGTAAAGGGTACAGTGGGCTAGGATGGGAAGAAAAGACAGCTCTTCAATTGCAATAATCCCACTGTCTCTTCTGAATTACAGAAGGGGTTCATAACACAGATACGGAGTAGGTGGACAAAGAGGCTTTGCAAAAAGGAAAAGACTTAAAAGAACAAGTGAAAGAAGAAAGAAAGGTGAAATCTAAGAACCAGGAAAATTGAAAAGGAAATACAGGACGGGGAAGAGGAAAAGAGATTTGCATGAGTAGCAGATAAGAGAAAATACAGGATATTTATTTTTAATGGTGGAGATAATGCAAAGAAGGAACTTAAGGAAAATAATAGAAGAAAATAAACAGGAAGGATCTGAGAATGCATTTAGTAGTACATTAGTAAATAATATGAGGAAAAAAATATGTAACTTAATAGAAGCACAACTAAGTATTGCCTGGCCCAGGCTGACTCAAGTCTGAAAAAAGAACAGTTTCATTCACATGGGCTATCTTTTCAACTAGTAAAAGCTCACCCAGGCTAGGGCAATTAATATTCTGCTATAGTGAAAAGAGTAGCTGAATAGAGTCTTTACTCAGGAATATCTCAACCTGAATCCAGACCATCACAAAATCTGTTTTTCATTCATGTTTTTAAAAATACCAAATGTAGACAAGTACTTGCCAAAACTCTTTGAGAGGGGAGTGGGCTAGAAGACACAGGTTGGATACATGACTTTTGCCTGTTTTTATCTTGAACTACAGTTCTTCAGTACCACTAAATTATTTCTAGAAAAAAATGAATTGCTTTAAGAAGGGGATCTCTGTACTGTAGTAGATGATACACAGGTTCTACCCAGGAATGCAGGTAAAGGATATTGTGTTTTGAGTTTATCAGTTGTTACTCCACAGGTTACATAGACAGCTGGCTGTAGCAAGTCAATGTCAATGAGAGGATCCACCCACAGAACTAAACATGTATAAAACTCTTGGTTTATGACTCATAGTTTTACTTACCATAATACTGAGCTGAGGAAAACCGGCAGCAAGACTTGATGAATGCTTGCCTTTGTGTTTTTCTGAAATTCTCCTGCACAAATATTTCATTTAGCTTAAATAAAAAAATCTTAAAATATTTTCTCTACCTTTCTGTTCATTTGGTACTTGGTCCATAAAATGCTGACTACAAATTCACATCTGGCTCAGCTCAACATTTGTCTTTGTGTACTTTATTTTATTTTTTCTGTAAAGTACTTAGAGTGTAAGGATGATAAAGTGCTGACATTTATAGGAACATTTCATTATTATAGACCATATTTGATAAAAACGTATGACTGAACTTTACAAATAAAATCCCTTCTTGCTTTACCAACTCTGCTTTATAATGGGAAGTCTAACATACTATTTTTTAGTGTTATTATTACTTTGAGAAAAAAATTAGATAAGATACCAGCTCAAGATATTCATCATCTTGGTAGCAAGCAAAGAAAATAGATCAACTATTGATGTGTTGATGTCACGCTAACAATTGCTCATCAATTGGCAATGACTGCTGCATGCCAGCCTTGGGTAAATAGAAGACAATTAGTCCTCTTTTTTTTTCTGCTTATAAAAACTGTCATAAGGACGTTAGGAGTACAGAATGTATATCTTTGAATTTGGAAATGTACCTTTTAGAGGATAGCGTAAGAAAAATCATTGTGAGTGTAGAAGCATCACTATGCCTGTTTTCTCCTGCTGTTTTGGGGAGTTCAAAGAATTAATTCAACAAGATGTAGTACAGGGACAGTTCTGGCATTTATTGGAGCTCTTATATTTTAAAAATGGTTCTCTCAATACAGTGTTTATGTTGCTTATTATAGTCTGTTCTTGCTTCCTGAGTGTGGTTCCAAATATCCCTTATAAGTGGAATTTACTTTTTACAGGAGTTCAAATTCTGATGGGATAGCAGACAGAGCCATTCAGCTAAACCTGTCTTTTCTTTCTGAGGGATAGACACAAAAATGCCTACTACCTTATCTGGTTAAAATACTGGACTTTGACCTGACCTTAGTATCTATCTCTTGAGGAAGACATAGCCTACTGAGCATCTGAGCAAAATGTATTGACTTGGAGATAGAAAATACATTTTAACTTGGAATCTGATTTATGCTGCAGCTATTCCGTGTGACTTTGCATTGGGAAATTGTGTTCAATTATGAAGAGCCATAAAACTGTAGAGTCATTCACCTTTCTGATCCTTTTCAGAAAATGGACTTTTTGAATCTAAAAAGAATTCCTACTTGCATACAGTGAGGCTTTTAAAAGCATCCTCTAATCCCACTCCCACAAACAGTACCTCTATATTTGCACAATGTATATAGTTTTTTAAGCAATACACTCCATAATTCCTAGAATTTGCAGAAGCAAGTATTGTTTATTTTGCAAATGGCCAATATTAAGGCCCCCGGTCATATTGTCAGGCAACTATTTGTAACTACTAAGGTATAAGTTAGCAGTATAAGAAAGTAAGACAACACTTGTGATTCCTGGTGTTCTAGATAGCTATTTTCACCATTTGTTGGGGTTCACGTAATTTTCTGTGTTTATTGCTCTCCGTTTCAGTGGAAGATGTTCTGAGTGGGAAAACCAACTTTTAAACAAATGCTTCCTTTAGTGTAGAGAAAGAATGGGCTGCATCAAAAGGAGCATGTCCAGCAGGTCGAAGGAGATGATCCTGTCCATCTACTCTGCTCTCACGAGACCTCACTTGGACTATCCTGTACAGTTCTGGTGCCCTTAGCATAAGAAGGACATGGAACTGTTGGAACAAGTCCAGAGGAGGGCCACGAGGATGATCAGGGGACTGGAGCAGCTCCCGTATGAAGATAGGATGAGAAAGTTGGGGCTGTTCAGCCTGGAGAAGAGAAGGCTGTGTGGAGACCTCATAGCAGCCTTCCAGTATCTGAAGGATATCTATAAGGATGCTGGGGAGGGACTCTTCATTAGGGACTGTAGTGAGAGGACAAGGGGTAACGGGTTCAAACTTTAACAGGGGAAGTTTAGATTGGATACATGGAAGAAATTCTTTACTGTGAGGGTGGTGAGGCACTTGAATGGGTTGCTCAAGGAAGTTGTGAATGCTCAATCTGTGGCAGTGTTCAAGGCCGGGTTGGACAGCGCCTTGGGTGACATGGTTTAGTGTGAGGTGTCCCTGCCCATGGTAGGGGGGTTGGAACTAGATGATCTTCAGGTCCTTTCCAACCCTTACTATTCGATGATTCTATGACTCTGAAACAATGCATTTTGCAGTAGGTAATCTCCATTATATATTATAATAGAGGGGTAAAACAGCACTGAAGTGGTTATGCGTGAATACTAACAGTCTGAGAACTTTATCTCAGGATCAGGAATCTGCAGGAATCAGAACTGGCATAACAATTGCTTGTGACTGTAGAATTTACTTCCACAAAGACAAGCTAGACAGTGAGTCTTGGTGGCAAAATGACAAATGCATTAGTTTTAAATACAGCTTTACCACAGAATTAGGTGAAATAAGTTATGACATTAAAAATACAAAGATTCCATTGATGTAAATATCAGTAATAGAATGATATCCTTATAGATATATACAGAGAGATATACAGGTACTCCTATATGCGTATGAGTCCTTCTGGAATAACTGCCCAGACAAATACAGACCATGTGCAGACAAGATCTTTTTAGAGTGTCACCATGCACTCATTTTGAGAGTCAGCTTTCTCTTCCAGATTCAAAAACCTCCATTACACATCTTAATCTGTGATGGAGAATGAGCCTATTAGACTAATGTGATTGAAACAGGTACAGAAAAGACCCTCTTTGGATTGCAAGAGAGGGAAAGAGATAATAAACACTCTGAGGGTGCTCTAGAGGAGAGGAGACAGCAGGGATTGCTCTGTCTGGGCTACTAAGGTTCGTTCTAAGGCCAGTGGAGACAATACAGCCTGAAGGCTTTGTGCCCTAGCATACAATAGTGTAACTACACTGAGATAAATAGAATTGCAAATCAGAATTTAGCTTAAAAAAATCATAAAAATTATGAACCTTAGGGCCTACAAAAAATTTGCCTGTTTTAAAGATAAGATATTTTATATTTTAGGCTTGAAGTATTATACTGAAAGTCTTCTATTGTTTGCATTTCTCACAGCTCAAAAAAATAAAGAAATAATAAACCTAAGTTATAATTCTCTCTGATCAATTTTAATTAAAAAATTATGACCTTTTTATATATATAAAAATATACTTAGGCATGTTAATTACACAACATGTAAAAGTAAAAATTAGAGTGTTAGGCAGCTTTCTCAGTAAAGTACACTTTCTTGAAACGGAACTTTTCCCATTAATCTTGTATGTACTATAAATAGACTTCCACTGCTTAATCACTAATTTGCATGCTGGAATTTGTATTGGTATGGAATTCAGTTCTTTCCCTCAGTTAAGATCAACGCTGAACACAGAATCTTAATGGAATAAAATTATTATTCAAAAAGCTTTAAAAAGCAGGGGAAGCCCTTTGCCATTTACATCAAATGATGGTGATTGAACCATTAGATAAAAGCAAGAAGATGAAAAAAGTGATGGATAAATATTCACTGTATCTTTCTGGCTGTGAGATGGCAAGTACATTAAGGAGAGTGGTGACAGAAATAACAGAACACGATTTCCTTACCAACCATTTTCAAGTTTTTAATTTTGAGAAAGTCTTGTAGCATAACAATTTTGCAACATCCATCATTCAGAATTCATTTAATGATGGCTTTTGCAAAAAGCTCCTTTGAAGACTTACATATGCTTCTTCTCATCTTTATCATAAAGTTTCAACATTTGTGTCATTCACTAATATTTAACCAAAGGATGAAACAAGAGGTGAACTTTCACTATGCTGTTTAGACACAGAATTGAAATAGCTCCAAAGTAAAAGAGGATTCAATATCTGGAGTTTTAAATACGTTTTGCGCACTAAATTTCCGTGATAATCAAAACCAACAGGACTTTCTAGATTGAGAATACTTAATAATTGATAGTAAATGTGAATGCTTTGCTTTCAAGGTGTTCAAATTAAGATGCTTGAAAAGACAGCTTCAAAGTCTGAGTAGCCTGTGCTTTTCAACTCCATAGATTTCCCAAGAATTTATGTTTTTCTATTTAATTGACTTAGATCAAAAATTACGGTTTGCACTTTCCCATTACAGAAATTATTTTTCTTGTGACTCCAACCATAGCTAAAATTTTATTTACCATACATAAGCAGAAATAATTGCTTTTCTGATGGCTAGATTATACAGATTATTTAAGAAATTCTACTAATCTTTGGAATTACTTTTTTTCTCATGTCATGCATTCAAGATATGTTCAATGTCCTTGCTATAAATTGTTCAGTGGGGACAATGGCAGTATCTTCTAAATTAGTAGAGCTTCAAGCATACGGTAAGTTACAAAAGCATGTCTCCAGTTTGTTTTTTCAACTTGTTTTGTGAATCACAGAGATGTTGTTTATTTACCATAGGAGAAGAAATAGCAGAGAACAAAGAATCAAAGTAATAGTGGGGTTAATAAACTTATACTATGCAACATTTTGCCTATGACTAAAGGTAGATCAAATTTACTTGTTTATTTAGCCAGTTCATTTCATTTCTCAGGTCACAGTAAAATGATACCGGAGTCTTTACAACTGCTCTCTGAATTGTTTCCTGCTATCCAGCAAAAGGATAGCTATTTGACCAATCTTTCTTCAAAACAGACCTACAGCACTTTGTTTACATTACCAACCACAGGGACCATAACAGCCTTTGACAAAGACATGTTACTATGCAGGTTCAATGTGTTTGGTTATCAAAAAATAACTCTTTTTATAGATGCAAGAACTGTATGTGCAGATTAAAAAGATTCTGTGCTGTGGAATAGCTTGGCCCAGGTTTTAACTTTCCTTAAAACAGTTCTAATCTTGTGGGAACTTCCTCTGACTTGTAAATAGCCTTTGAAAATAGTTAGCATTCTCTGGCAAAGAGACAAAAATAAAATAGCTTGGGCCAGGTTTTCAAAGCTTGTATATACAGTTTTGTACGCCCTATCTGTCTCAGGACTTCAAATACGTGATTTGACAACTCATCACAAAGCCAAGGAGAGGAATGGATGCTTGCTTTGTATTCTTAGGATTAGCACCTAGGAAAGTTACATATCCTATTACGTTTTTGGAGGACAAAACTATTGAAAAGTATGACACTTGACATCTGAGGTATTTACTTGCCATTCATAGGAACATAACAGTATAGCAGTGCCTCCTTTGACAGTTGTCTAAGATGTATTACCTAAACCCATCCAAGACAGAAAATTCACTATTTTCTACTAAAATTTATATTACTTTTATACCAAAAACTTAATACTTTCCTCACATGATTTTGCAAACTGCAGTGATGGTGATGCTGTTAAATACTTTCAAGACTTTCATATCTAATGAATGAGAAGCCTGGATTGTTTCTATGATTGGACTTAAGCTAGCAAATAAAGTAGTCACTTATTCATTCAAGCCAATAAACATCTAATTTTACTAATCTGGAGCATAAATCGGATTCAAAGAAGTCTTTCAGATTAAAAACTTTAAAATAAACTGAATGGAGTGAAGCATTTGTGCTTATAGCAGAAGTATTTAGTGACATTAGAAACCACTACCAAGTTGAATCACGGACTGGAGTTTGTATGAGGGATCCTTCAGTATAAACAGCTTCAGAACTCTGTGAAAAATACATATTCATAGCCCTACTTTGATGTTAGACTCTTGTCTAATCTGATTGAAATTACAAGGAAACTTTCCACAATTTATGAATTAATTTCTACTAATGAGTCTCCCAGGTCTTCATCAAAGCTGCAAGTCATCAAATACATGCGATGTCTTTCATTTCTTAGTGAAGGATTTTCATGATCTTTCATGATCTACGAAGTAAAGTAGGTACCTAGATACAGGTGATACTGTAGACTAGGCATCGTGCATGTCTCTAAAATGCCACTGACAATTAGGGGTGTGGCTTGACCATCTTATACAGCTATGCTGGCATTTTCTGAATAACCAATAGCCAAATCTGAAGCAGGAATGAAAAATGTCCATCAGTTCACAACTCTTGAAGGACCTAACTGACTTATATTAGCTATTCAGCTAAACTTCCTGGGATTTGTGGTTGAACAGAAGTAAGTCAATGTAGCTCCGATAAAGGCAACTGAGCAGTGCTGGTGGAATTTAAACTTCACTGGGGGGTTTGAACGTGGAGAGAATGAATTTATAGACTATATAGTCAAATTAGACTTGCAAACCCCACTGTTTTTGTAGCACTGTTTCCATCAGTTCAAATTTCTTTTGAGATGTGTGATTCAACTATGAAAATTAATTTTGCAGTCAATGCTGGCATAAACAGCTGACAAGTCTATTTTAAAAGTTTCATTAGATAAAATGGCTATAGTAAACTCTACAATAAAGGAGGACAGAAAAGGTGGTGATTCAAGAGGCTTTGTGTTCCTTTCCCTAATCAACTTGATTTGTATAAAAAAAATAAGAATTTAGAGAGTGTTAGTGGGACCTAAGCATGTTTCGGAAATAACAGTAGGCAGTTATTCACAAAGGCATTTCACCACTCTGGGTGCAGTGCAAAGGTGTACCAGTTAGCACTGCAAGTTATGAAGTCATAGCTGCTCTATGCTCTCAGGTCTCTTTACCTACACTATATGATGACTCTGCTAGTTAAATCACTCTGGGCAGAGGCCCAAAGTCTTTAGTTTCCTTCCTGTGACCATGTGTTCCCACTACCAGAATGGAAGAAGATGCGTGTAAATGATAAGCATCTTGTAGTTGGCAGCTGAATTAGAATAAACTGAGATCACTGGATAGAAGGATGTGAGCTGAGATACATGTTCACCAAAGAGGAAAGAATGGCAGAATTCACAGAAAAATGAGTTGGTATACAACAGCAATATGTAAAACAGACCATTTGCTTTTTGATTTGTGGGAAAGAGTTTGAGCAGAGGCCATTTCTGTTTTGGCAGAAACAGATCCTGCTTCACAAAATCATCAGCGAGCAAGGAAGGATTTTCTTGATTTCCCACTCAAGCAGAGGCCCCATAGCCACAGAAATCCATAGTTTGCATTGCAATGGAACATTGCACAGTGCACTGTATGGTGCAAAAACTTATCCTTGTGGAGGGAGAAAAACGTTTTGTAATGGCCTATCTGCAACTTTTGGTTAACCTTTATGCTCTGAAGAATGAAATGTAGGAATTTGATACCCTAAATTAAAAACAAATACATTTTGAAGGATTTCTTTAAAGAGAAGTTACATTTTATTGCTAGTTTTATGTTCTCATACCTCCATGTTGAAAATCCTTCTTTTCATTGCTGTTGAAAATCCAGCTAATAAATAAGAAGTATAGCAAAAATAGCAAAGAATTTAACTTACAAATAATACTGCTTTTGGCTCTAAACTTCAAGAAAAAATGTATCTGCCATAAGAATACATTCACTTATTTATTGACTCTTCTGTGTTTTCAAATCATGGTTCAAACCTTTTAAAAGGCCTTGGAAAGTAATCCAAGAATAAATCAAGTTTAAAGGAAAACAGCGTGAGGGAGGCTATGAATCTGACTGAAGCTACTGTGTTTGCTTCAAGACTGTTTTTCTCTGTCTGTATTCTGCCTGTGAAGGATAACGGAATGATTGTGGTATCGACAAGCTCATTCATTTTTTTTATTTAATTCAAACATTATTTCTTACCTAGCACCTTTTTCTATGGAGATATATGTTCCGAAACATTGTAAAACTTCTGTATCGATGTGGGTAGTCTTTTGGGCTGCATCTAATTCCTTTTTCTCTTTTCAGACAACAGGGTTTTAGGATTCATTGTAAGATTCTTCATCCAGGCTTGGACAATAAACACTGCACTGATGTGTTTGTACCCAACAGACCACACAATTTTTGTCAGCTTAGCAGATGGAGGTTAAAAACAACTGTATGCAATTTTTTTCACCTACTTGACACATTTTTTCAGTACTTTTCTGCACGTATCTGAAGTATCTTCAAATACAATTGAAAGTATACACAAACTATATAGAAGTATATAAAAATATTTACTTTATAAAAAGAGGCACTAAGGCAGGTAGGGTGAGGGTGAGATTTTTAGATGTGATGCCACTTTATTTCAAACTTCAGACCCTGGGACCTTGCTGTTCTTAGGTTCACAAGATGAAAGCTTTCACTAACATATGCAGTCATCTTGTTCAGTATATTTAAACATCTGTCCTCTTAGATGCTCCTAGAAACCAAAGCATTCAAAATGATGTATGCTATAGTCAGCACTCATTTGTCAAATATGAGTTATAGCTCTCTGCTCATTAAGTTATAAGCAATGTACATTATTGTTAACTACACGACCTTCTTATCCTGTTGACATCAGTTTTAATCAGTGCCTGGCATCCTCACATCTGATCTGTTCTTTCCAAAATCCTCCTGTTGATCTTCTGTCACTCCAAATTTCTTCATAAACCTGACATAAAATTGTGTTCAGCTTGCAGTAAGATCTTTTTCCTAATGGTAATATTAACTCAGTCTCTGCAAGCAAAGAGATTCTTAATGTCCTGTTCTTTTAGAGAAACAGGTAACTTTTAGGCAGAAAGTCAGGATCTTGGCCAAGAGCAGCCTCTTTTGCCCCATCCTCACATGGAAACGCAAGAAGCTCTTGCCTTTTTTCCTGCAGCAGTTGCTGGCTGCCAGATTAGCTTCTGGAGGCCAGGGGCATCTGAGCACACTGAATTGGAACTGGATTGACTGTCAGCCAGCTTGGAGAGGAGAGAACCACAAATGCTTTAAAGCCTTCACTTCCTCTTCCATTTTCCAGTCCTTTGCCAAGGGCAGCTCATTTAGTCCGGAGAATCTAGCCACAGGAATTCAAAATCTATTTAAAGATGTACGTTCATGAAAGGATAGTGATCCTGATTTGATCTTAACTCCAGCACAGTTTTAAGTTTGACTTCACCAGGGTCCAAACCCACAGAGTTTTAGATTCCATAAACAAACCAAGAATTACTACCTGCTATAATGGGGTGAACAAAATGCCTTGTTTGAGAGTATAACTGCACTAATCCTGCATCTTTTGATTTATAAAAGTTTGCAGTTATTTGCTGTTCCTGGAACTAAACTTGCTTTGGGTTTGTTTAAAGGCCAGACTGGGAACTTTAGGAAAAAATCCTTGCAGCTACAGCCTTCCTTTCTAGTATCTGGAGTATTTCCCTTTCACCTTTTTTTCAAGTGGGAAAAGATCAGGAAATATAGCTTTTTATTAGTGAAGCAACCTCACTCATAAGATTGGGCTGATAACCCTAAAACTCCGAGATTATACTTAACATGCTCAAGTGCTCTCAGTTGTAATTCTAGCAAACGAGTTGTAAAGTTTTCTAAGCTACCTTGATAATTAATTTTTAATACATGATCATATAAAAGAATAGTTTAAACCCACAAAATTTACTTTTAAATTTTTCCTGCAGTTAAATAATTTGAGTAACATGATAGGCCAAATCTTTTTGCCACTACAATTATAATTGTAATGAGTCTCAATTTCCTTAATTCTGAAAAATAGATTACTTAGGGTTTGCTATGTTTATTAGCCCTGTTTTATACTACTTAACTACTTAAGTTTAAGTGTGTAAAAAACTGATTGTTCTTTCTATATATATTTAAAGAAGGTAATTATCCTGTTAAAGTAACTTATATTTTTGGTTTTAATCATTCCTAAAATCCCTTTGTTTTCCTCAAATAATTTTCATTTCTATGAAAGCAAATATTAAATCAGAAAATTTACTTTAGTTTATAAATAAATGTAATGTCACTTCTGTGTCAGAATCAATACCAGAATAACTTACAGTGTGGATTGCTTCATTTTAGTGCTTCACTTCGAAAAATATAATAAATCTGCACTCCATTCTCAAAGATTAAGTAACATGGTCTTTTCAGACAGTATTTCATCAGTTCTCAGATCATTACGGAGAGACAGGCTCTGATTAAATGCCTAGGCTGGTGGTGTTCAAACACGCTGGATAACGTAACAAAATAAACAGCATTAAAACAGTAATGACTGGCAGTAGCATTACTATAGATTTTTAAATACAGAAGGAATGTAATGCTGATTCTCTGCAACTGACAAACAAATACCAATTGTTTCTAAAATTTTTGGTAGTTATGGAGATTTTTACAAGTCAAAATATATTTCCAGTTCAGCTATCTGGAAAAAGCTTCTTGAACTTTGTATCATCAGGGGTACTTTTAATGAACCAGTTGATGACTGATTTCTTTCTCTTACGAGGGCAATCACAGAAAGTAACCATACTTAGATGAAAAATTCCTTGTAAGGTTATTTAAGTGAAAAAGCTCCAAAATTGCAAATGGCTTTCTTATCTTTCATTTACATCTCCTCAGTTTCTCTAATCAGTCTTTCTGTTGATATTTAACGTTATTTCACTAGGTCACTGCATAAATTTGGCTGTACTGGATTAGAAAAATCTTTCAGAGTGGTTGGCTTCACCAGCCACTCTCTGCAAAGTCCTAAGTCGTCTCTCAGAAGTCCTACATACATACTGTGAACATACATAATGATAATCGAAGAGTGCTGCAGGGCGTGAACCTCCCTCCCATTGTTCTCCTCACATTTTTGCCCTGTCTAGGAAGCCCATACTTCTTTTTCCCCAGCCTCAGAGGGGAAAAGAAATGCTATGCTATAATGACCCAAATAATCCACAGTTATTTCTTTAAAGGTTAAAGCAGAAGAGAGATATTGCTTTGGCATACAACAATTTTACAAAACAAAATTAAATTTGTGGAGTGAAATGAATAATCTACAAGAATTAAAGGTAGTTTGAAACCACTGTGCGTAATAAAAAGCTCATATATACTCAGTTCTTGAATGCAGGAAGGATTCCTTCAGGGTCCTTGGCACTCAAAATTTCGTAAGCTATATTATACAAATTCAGGAAAATTGCCTGAATCCAAGTGTGAGCAGTGCACTTTTTTGTAAATAGTAAAATGGAATAGCACATTTCTGGATTGCACTGATTGTTCATATTTCACCAACGCAGAAATATCAGCTGAAAAATAGTAGTAATGGAAACCGTAGTGTCTCTATTACACTTTTCCCCAAGTAAAAAAAAACACAAAGCTAAACGGGATTACAAGCGGCCATGCTTTACCACAATCAGTCAAAAGCTAGTATCATTTTTAATGGATATTTCATAGGAAAAAATTAGTTTTAAGGAGAAACATGATTTTCAACATTGCCAAGTTAATGCACTGTTCCAGGACACAGCCATGCACTGTGGGGTCTCACGTAAAGCAGGAAATATTTGGCCACAGTTTCAGTCTTGGGCCTTGATACAGAAATCTGATCCATGTGTGTAGACTGCTCAGGCTGGAACTTCTGCACAAGTGGGATTCAATTCCATCAGACCTCTGCAGCCTTTAAGAGAAGATATGGAAGGAGGTGGTGGAATCTGGGTTGGGGAATGAGAGAAGAAAGGTATTTTCAGGGAGTAATGAGAGTAGAGGAGATTGCATAGCAGATGGGTTGCAATGTTTCAGCAGATGTTAAGAGCTCTGTAGAGGATTCTTTCACTTTCTCACTATACCCTGAACTGGGATCCCCCCCAGTTTCCCCAGTTCTCTTGCATATGAAATCCCACCTCAGACTCCTTAAGCCATGTAGTTCTCATTCTCCACTCCCTAAGCAACCTCTGCTTTCCTTCTTTTTTTCAAATCTTTTATCTTCCTGGGAAGGGGCTGTACAGGTCCTAGGCCTATTGCTATCCTTATAGAAAAGAAAGAAGAGTAAGAGAGAAGAGAGCTCTGCAAAGGTGGACTTTCTGCTCCTCCAGTGACCAGTATGGCAGCAATAACTGCAGAAGGGAGGACTATCTCCATTTACATTTTTCTTACCCTCTTACCAGCAGCAGTGGAAGAAGGGCTGTGCAAATAGAAAAGGGAGACAATTTCTCCAGGTACTGGTAAAACTAGCATTTTGTTTATGGGACTCCATCATTTTGAGCTTCAGTTCAGACGTACTTTGGGGAAGACAGCTGTATGAACTTGCACAAGAAAACTGAGATACAAGTGTAAAGACTCGTTACCTCCACCTTATTAGTGTCTTTGATAAAACTGCAATAGTGCAGCAGGAATAAAAGAATCCAAATGACAGCCAGTGGTCGCGCCAAATGCTTCTCCTTTCCAATAAATGAGAAATGTGAAAATACAGACTAATGCAAATAAAACCAAGCGACCACTTCATTAAAAAAACCGCATAGCTATAAGAATACAGGGCAAAAGAACACTGTGTTTTCTTTTAAGTTCTGCTATTATCTGCAACCAACACTTGGACATAATTTGGATAAACTGAATGGTTTTTTGGTACCTGTCCCTTGTCTGATCTATTTGGGACTCATAAAGAGTGCCTGTGCCTAAGTTCTCTATCCAACTTCCTCCATAACCCAATCTCTCAGTACTATAGACAAATAAAACACAGGATGTATTTCACTTTACACAAAAATCACCCACTTATTCAAAAAGCAGAAGGGAAAAGGAGGCTTTTTTTTACAAAGTAGTATAGAAAACAGCCAGAGAATTTGCCAAGAAAGTAGAAATTTCAGCACTACTTTATCCTGAGGAGGCAGAAATTATAGTTTTTATCTCTCAAGAGTGCCTAAGTTTTTACACTATGTACATTAAGATGATACAGAATATTCTGTGGCCCTCATCTTGAAGATGAGACAATATTTAAAAAGGAACACAAAATTTTGGGACCTAAGGCAGAAAAAGCCAAACCAGCTGTGTGGGTTGATTGCTCCCACGCATTTAAGCTATGGGGTATAGAGAAAGCAAAATCGATTAACCCAAGTTAGACTAGAAAGTACACATAGGTAAGACCATGGATAAGGGGTTACTGTCTGAGGAGGATGTCTGTAGACTCTTCTTTTATTACAGTCCAGAGAGCTTAATTGGCCTCTAGCAGTTTTCTCTGTTTCTTCTACTGCTGGGGATGTTAAATGTAGTCACATGAAGTTAACCCCCTGCTTGCTGCTGAACAGGTTATATTGTCCCTGAGTTCTGTCCCAAAATAACTTTCTGAAAGTATATATATATGTTTGTGATTTCTTTTGTTAATGCGTTTTCAGTGCTCTGAATACTCACATTCTCATGGTGCCATACAAGTGCCATTGTGAGGAACTGCCAAGAAAACAGTAATAACATAATCTAATAAAGCCAGATATTTCTTAGTTCAGCTTCAGTGAAGAAACAACTTGCCACGCCAGCAGCTGAAGCACGCTGTGTCAACAAGATGGAATGTAACTTATTTCATGCTGCAATGTGCATTAGAACGGAAATCAGGGCACGATTACTGCTTGATGTGTGGGGTTTGTTCAGGCATAAGAGCAGTACTTTGAGAGTGCACTACGATGGAAAACATCTGGCCCATTTGGGCCTTCACTTTCATAGCCAACCTGGATATGTCCACCAACAATAAGCCAGCTGGTCATTCCTTTCATAAACACCAGTTAAGTATCATCTGCTGATACTCATTTAGGAAACATGTCAAACATGAGAGACCTAGCTCTGTGAAAAAAGAAGCTTGTCTTTAAGAAATTTGACTGTCCTTTTCTGAATGTAACAAATCACAAACTTAACACTTCGTGCTGTCAGACAAGAGACATGGCATGGTGATGCCTTGGACGCAAATTTTTTTCTAAGCCATAGGGAGCAGGATATTCTGCAACAAAAGAAAGAACGCAGTTTGCACAGGTTTTGATTCATTTTCCCTCCAGTATTGCCACAGAATTTATAGGATAACCACAGGCATGGAATTTTGATAGTTTTTGGGATTGATGCAAGAAGAGGATAGTTCCACACAAGAACAAAAAAACAGAACAAAAGTCTGTAACAAAGAAGAAAACTAATTTTGAAGCAAAGAAAAGTCTCCAAATCCTGGACTCAAAAAAGAGGAGAATCTAATAGCTGGGCTACTTGGCTGTTTTCCTTGATCTTTTCTTTTTCTTCTGAATTACAGTTTAGCCTTCCAAGAGGTTCTCTTTCTTTCCTTAATTGCAAATCAAAATATTTTACAAAAAAGGTAGATAAGAAGAGAAATTTTTTGCAATGTTTAACAGCTTTGTGAGAATGAAACCAGATAGCAGACACTCTAGCTGTGTTTCTCATCGCTGTGTAGGTTTCTACAGCATTTTCGACTTTTTACTTAAAATTATTGCTTGAAAAAGAGATCTAATACAGTTTGGTCACTTGCCCATGCTGTTATTTATGCTGTTTCAAGTTTTCCCTAATATTTATACTTTAGTACATGAATATACGCATATTTTGAATACCACATGAGATCTGACTTATGGCTTTAAGAAAATACAAAACATGGGTAAACATAAATTGTGATACTGTCACATCTGGAGAGTTACGTACTGAAGTATTTCCATCAGATGGAGCTAGAGAGGAGAAAAAAGCATTTAGCAAAGTGCACTACACATTTGAAATAAAACAGATGTGTTTTCAGTCAGTAATGTTGTAACTTAATGTAACATTTGGCATGACATCTGAAGTGCCAGTGTGCTGTGTTCTGCTTCACATCCACCCTCACACCACTAGAGATACCTAAATGGGCTCTGAGAGAATTTTCATCCTTTATTTTGCTGCCTTCTTACTTCCCTTCTCATCATACCTTCCCTCTCTTTTCTCCAAAAGGAAGTCTTCTAACCACAGAAACAAAAGATAAACAAGCTCTTCCTTTCACTAACAACAACACTATAAAGAAACACTAAGAAGGATTTTATGGCAAAAATCATAATGGTATGAAGAGAAAGCAAGATTATTCTGCTTCACTTGATTAATGGGAAAAACGAGAAAAATAGAAAAAAATGGGGAAAAAAGAACAATTGGAATATTAAGAACAATAACAATAATAAAGAAGCAGAAAAAGAAGAAGCATTTTTCAGTGTAAGTTTTTCAGTTCCATAAAAATCCTAGAATTCCTACTAGCTGCTAACAGCAATAGTTGCTTTACCAATGACATTGGTAATAATATATGGTGACTAAAAATGAAGGTTCATAAAATCTGTATATCTATCTGTTAAATAAGCTCTGTGATTCTGAAACAGTTCTCTAAATCCTTTGATAAAGCTGCAGTCCTGTTTAAAAAACATCTTTTCTCAAGCTAAGTGAACAAACTAATTAGAGACCAAGGTAGAAAGTGGTTTATGCAGATGTTTTGAAAGGAGATCTTCTTTTTTCTCCAAAAGAATCATCTGAAGGATGATAGAAACTAGATATGATTAGTACAAATGGATTTAAAAGGAAGAGGAAGAGTGAGTTTGTTCTATTGGAAGCTGTAACAAGAGATATCACCTCTAAGTACTCATTTGGATGCTGAGGTCAAAATTCTAACAACCAACCACATTTCTATAGTCAATTTGGACTTCTACATCACAACTCAGAAATATATACTCAATCACTAGACTGTGCTTTGGGCTTCTGCATTAACAAAATCCATCACTACTGTTTGCACAATCTTACTAGTGCTTTCAGACTCTAAATCTTCTTTGGGGGGAAAATTAATGGATAATAAACATTCTAATCAGGAAGAATTAATATTTCTTATGTAGGGAGACAACAATAGAAAGGTTTTTCACAATTATCATTTCGGGCTAGTCATCTTCATGTCGCTGTTAATTTCTCATGCGTATTTTATTGAGATCCCTTTGGGGAGAAAATTTATTTGAGGTCTTAACACAGATTTGCATAACAAAAAGCATATTTTATTTTTTTTTTGAGCAGATACTACCCACTTCATCAGATATAGGAAAATATATTTGATTTAAGTGATGAGACAACTACAGTACCACTTGCTAAAGAAAACATGGCAAAACTCAGAAAGCAATTCCTAACTAATTGGGTAACATTTGTTATATTCAACATTTAAATAATTCTATATAAAGCAGCATATTTGTAAAAGCAGTTATTAGATGAATTCTATCTAAATTGTTTGACCAGGCCTAAGGAAAAACTTGCATAAGAACTTTAAGTGGTTGTAAGACTGAAGTTCCACTTCCAGGAGCCTGAGCCCTTAGGAAACTGAAGAGTGTTTTTAACCAAACTTGATGCACCTAACTTAGCCAGCTCGGTTTCTTTATAGTCAGTGAAGAGAAACAAGTTCCTTCGCTGGGCAATTCAAGCACTTAAATTTGGTTCTTGCCATGGATCGGCACTGGAAGAAAGCTATTTATCTCCATTAATCATACAGGAAGCCTGAGGAGATTAGCCAGTTAATCAAACTGGGTGAAATTAGGAACCTTAATTCAGTAGGCTAAACATTCTGCTGTGATTTCTGCAAGCTGCTGGTATTTATGCTTTCAAAATGCACTGTAACCTCTTTTTTGAAAGGGAGTTTAACTTTTATGTCATTAAGGCATTACTGAAACCTTATCATTAATATTTCCTATACATGAGAAACCTTTATATGGCAAAGGTTTTGCTGGAAATATTTTAGGTACAATTAACTCCTTATGGATTTTATATGTGAATTTTGTATGAGAGCTCTCCTTTATAGCCACAGATATTTAAAAGTAATTTGTACAGATCAGTAAAACAATACCTTAATGTTCCTCCAAAGTAAAATATTTTCCACCTTCCTATCTTCACAGTGTGCTGCGTACTTTAGCATTTTGTGAATATTTTCTTAGAAATAGTAAAAGAATCTTGCTAAAGAGGTGCAATAGATTATTTGGATGAAAACAAGTTATTGACGTCCACTTTTTCACTTCCAAGGTGTGCCAACAGTAACAGAAGGAGCAATACATTGCCCTACTGGAAAGAACAAAAACGCACATAAAATTCAGATTAAACCACAAATTCAAACCCTTATGCCATTGAAGTCCTGAACCTCAGCTAACTGAAAGCAGGCAGCTTTCTACCACTTACTTAAATGAAACCATGTTTCAGTCCTAAATAATAAAACATCTTCAGTGGAATTATTTCCTACTTTTCTACTTTTGATAATACAAAAAACTGTAAAATACACTGGAAGTTTAAGGAAAAATAGACAACTTCTAGTAGTTGTACTTTTCCTGAGGAGTATATTACATCTATTGACTGCAGAGGCACAACTGGTGGGAGCGAAAATTCTGGAATCCAGTAATGTATGGGAAAAAGGGAAAAGAAGATGCAGGGACAGTTTTGAATTCATTCTAAACGATGCTCTGCTGCTTGGTGCTTCCACCAGTTATTAGAAAGTGAAAGAAGTTTAAAAAGAGCAGGCCTGTGTAATTTGAAAATAAAGAAACAACACTATAGAAATAACTGTGATAGTTCAGAGCTTGGCACTGAATCAGGAAGGTTACGCTTATGCTACTTGACCAATTGACTATGACCTCATTATCACCGAGAGAGAGCTGTTTTGTACACAGACACGTCATATATAAATTTTAGCAACAGCTACCTACCATGTACTGCCAGTGACACTGCAGAAACCAGCCTGAGTATCATCTGTTCAATCCAAACATTTAAATGAATAGGAATGGTTGACACCTCCACCTCGATCAATACAGCATGAACCAGAGGGTTCAGAGAAACATCTCTCGGTAAAGAATGCAAATAAAGGAAGGGCTATACTCAGTAAATAAACAGTACATATTTAATATAGCATGCTAGGCCTTTATGGCATGACTGTTTTCTGATTCTAGCTGGTTCTTACAACATACCTAGGACTTTTAGCTTAAAGCACTGCTTAGAAACCTGACTGGGAAGTTAGGAGTGCTGAGAAAATCAAGACAAAGGATGAAACCAGATTTTGTCCCTGAGAAGTACTCAAGGGAACGACGTTTAGGTTAAGGCACTTTAGCTCAGACCTGCTAAATTAACTCATTATATTAACCTCTTTTTTTTTTTTTTTGAACTGCTGGCCAAAGTTTCTAGTGACAATATTTAAAGCACAGGTTAAAGTTAATCAATGTAGAAGTACTTCCAGGAGTCTACAAAAAGCTTGAAATGTAGAACTGGGAAGAATGAATTGCCAACTTTACCCTGATTTATCACAAAACTCACTGCTCTGGAGAGATTTCACCAGTGCTCTCCCATCAGAAAACTTCTGAGTACAGCAGCAGATGAAAGAAATGTGGTTACCCATCTAATAATTTGTGAAAATGAAAAATTCTAATAAGAAAATATTTGGTATATTGGCTATATTTACACCAAAATATTTGGTTATATATTAGAAGTAATTTGTTTAAGTCAAAGTCAGTCATATGTAATGAATCCTCTGGGAATTCTTAAGAATTATTTTACTTTTTCAGATGTTTCTAAGCTATATGTTCCTCTAGATGAGGGAATATATGTTAATCTTCTCTCATATCCTGTTAAATGAAACAATCTGTGTAAGTAAGAGTTATGACTATGTTCTTTACTCAAATCACTTCTTTAACTCATACAGAGAATTTCCCTTACTGGGTTCTTACTGTGTTTTTTGAAGATTATTGAATGCCATCAGACAACAGTAGGCAGCCAGACCTGGAGCTTCTAGATCTAGTGCAAACCCACTGAAATTGATTAAAATCATCCACCAACTTTAATGAAATGTGGCTCAATGCTTTAAAGCTCTATTTGCTTCCAGTGGCAACTTCTTCATACTGGCTGCCGTTTTAAAACACACCTCAAACCTCAGCTGGGGTGATCACCACTTATATGGGGAATAGATTGCTCTCTGACTATGTTTAGAGCAGCAAATGGTCTTTGGACTAGCTTTAGTTTAGACCCATTAACTGAATGTCCACTTGCAGCGTGTTAGTTGTGTTCCTGTTGTGCATCTTCCTGTTTAGTTTCACTCCATTTGCATTGAGACTCCTCTGCAACGTGATCTAAAGTACAGTGTGTAGGGACAATTGAGAGATTTGCTGCAGTCCTTATTTTAGCTGAAATATTACAGGGATAAAAATCAACAGCCTCTTGCCACACAAGCTTGCTTGATTTATTAAAGCAGGAGGAACATCCCCTTTTGCTCCAATAAACACCCTGACAAACGACATGTTAAGATAGTGATTGCCTACTATTATCATTTGGGAACACCATATTTAGCAAAACTCAAAGCTCTAAAAGATAGGAGTTACAGAGTTAAGGTAAAAACAAAAACCGACTGAACTGTTCCTTACTGCTGCATTTATCTGTTGGAAAAACTAGCATGTCTTACAGACACAAATATGGTATCCTGTTTGTAAAGGCAAAGGGCTTGAAAAATGTCATACATGTAAATGTACATTGTGTATGTATTATACATGTAGTGCTGTTTCTGCGAGACCAGCTATGTTTTTAGATGAGGTGTATCACCTAGTAACAAATGTGATGATAGCTTGACCTAGGCTGGTTTAAGTATCACGCTCTAAAAAGACAAAGACAGAATGCATCTTATAAACTATCAGAGCAGAACTTAAAGAAGTAAAATCAAGACTGAGATATTTAAAACACATTGTTAAAAAATGTGAGTTTTGCTGAACTCTGTGGTTTGGAGAGGTGCAAGAAGATTCTAGGCAACCCTAATTCTTGTTAAGCTGTTATTTAATTTCCATTGTTAAAATCAGAAATGTTCTTAGTGGCATTCGCATCCAATTCCACATTTTTGTTGCCATACAGATGTACAGCTAATCTCTACAGCAGATAGCAAATGGCAGAGGATGCTTTAAAATTCCAGTGTGTTCCTCATCCAAACTGTACATCCAGAGTAGTGGAAAGCAGAAGTTAAATGGATTTTGAAGTGTTTTGAAGACAGTCACTGAACAGGAGGGGAAAGCAGAAAAAAGTTGACGGTCATGAACTGACATTTTTATTCTATGGTATTTACAATAACTGAAATAAATTGGAGTACCTAGGATTATATTTTTTTCCCCGCTTTTGTCCTAATTTCTGCATCTCTCTATCTCTGCAAAAGGACACTAACCTCCTTATCCTGCAGTCAAAAACTACAGCTGTTCTTCCTAAGCTCACATGTTAAGAGTTAGCCTAATCTTTCAGGTTTTAAATATGTGGGTATGCTGCAAGTGCATTCAGTCTAACCTGTATCTTTAAAAAAAGATTTGTAGGTGGCCACTGAATGTAAAATTCTTCTACCCTTTAACTGCCTGTGAAGCTTATTGGTCATCAGATGCATTTTTTCAATAAGGCATGTAAATGCCAGCGGACAGATTCCAAATGATTTTCTAAAGAATGTGAAAAGTACATATTTTAAAATACTTTTGCATTTTACTTACAAATGTATATGTACTTGTTGAACTCATGTTCTATTTGTTTTCCACTTCTATTGTTTCCTTGGAAATGGTAAGGTTACATATAAAATATTTTTTCATAATTCAAGTGAATTGCTTAATTAAAAAATATTTAGAATAAGTATTTAAATTCAACCACCCTTTACCATTATTACAGGACCCATTTTTAATATAGTTAAAGAAAAAGACTTTAAAACAATCAACTGGGACTTGAAATTTTTCTTTGAGGGGAATATCATAAGTTCTAAACTCTTAGTGTTGTAATGGAAATGAATCAAATAAATACAAATATCAGAAATGTTCAATCATAAGAAAGTGCAGAAAAATACTTTGGAATAATCTAAATATTCCATTTTGATGTGACCATATTAGAATTGTATCCAGTAGGTAAAAAAATATCAGAATGATCTGATATGAAATAGGTGGAATAGAATTAATTTAAATTCTTAAAATAATTTTCTCTTTAGAGAAATTTAAAAGTTTTTCAAAGTTTTCATAAAGCACCTTTTGAGAAATCAGAATTTTCAATTTAAATATTACCAAAATATTCTAGCTAACTCCAAATATTAATTTAGCAATAAGCTTATGTTTACACAGTCTTCCATCCCAAAGTATTTTATGTTCTCACTTATTGAACTTGAGCATATTTCCATAATTTAATCATATCTTTGAGCCTCTGTTGAAGCCTTATTTGCATTTAATATCCCTAAATGTCCATTCTGATTTCAATCTAGAGCTATATTCTCTTTGAAGATCAGAGTTCCAAGCAGTATAATTTCCCTTAATATTATCTGGTTCCAATATCTCTCTGAGAGAAGACATGTTTGCTGAAATCTTATACCACTTGTCAAACCTGAGCATTTCTGTTTTGATTATTCTTCCAAATACTAATGCTAGCAAAATCAAAGATGCGATCCTTATGTTTGAGAATAGCAAACACAGATCAAAAGGCTTTCCTAAGCATACTGGCGTAGTTTAAGCTCAGTCAGCCAAGCAGCCTCTCTCTCACTCCCTCCCTTTCCTCCACCCCACTCCCGCAGGGATGGGGAGGAGAATTGAAAGAATGTAACTCCCACGGCTTGAGATAAGAACAGTCCAGTAACTAAGGTATAACACAAACCACTGCTGCTACCACCAATAATAATAATGATAAGGGAAATAACAAGGGAAGCGAATACAGCCACTCACCACCTGCCAACCGATACCCAGCCCGACCCAGCAGTGATCTAACCCTTCCAGGTAACTGCCCCCAGTTTATATAGTGGGCATGATGTGCTGTGGTATGGAATAGCTCTTTGGTTAGTTTGGGTCAGGTGTCCTGTCTCTGCTTCCTCCCGGCTTCCCCTCCTCCCTGGCAGAGCATGAGACTCAGAAGGTCCTTGGTCAGAGTAAACATTACTGAGCAGCAACTAAAACCATCAGTGTTATCAGCCCTGTTCCCAGGCCAAAAGTCAAAACCACAGCACTGCACCAGCTACTAAGAAGGAGAAAAATGTCTGCTACTACTGAAGCCAGGACAGTATCCACCCTTATTCCATACCATTCACATCATGATCAGATCCCACATTTTCAATATACCATCACTCTTATCTCTTATATACATATATATACATGCACACAGAGAGAGAGAGAGAGATCACTCCTTAGTGCATGGATCAATCCCTGTAAAGCTGCTGAGTCCATCTGGTCCATGATGTCAGGCTCCACCTCTTGTAACAGCCTTTCAGAGCAGGGGAGGCTGTGTGCAGTGTTCACACTCGTGAATAACCTGGGCAATAGAATCTATTGTGAAGTCCATCCCTTGATCATGAGTCCATCTGTATGTTGCATCTCTGCCCTGATGGTCTCAGGTGTCATGGGCCCACCAGGCTCAAAATAATTCACCCTCCCCTTCAGCAGTTTCTGCAGCTTGTTGCTGGGGACTCCATATAGCTGCCTTCCATCTCCGACGCTTCCAAAGCACTGGAGGGGCCCAGTGGACTAGATACTCACCCATACTGTCCCCCACACCCTGCCACTCAGGACTGTCCAGCCCTGGGGAAAATTTCTTGGTCCTCCTATATCGTCATCTAACCCTAGACAAGACCCAAACATGACTCCGCTTAACTTTTGAGATCAGACAAAATGGCCGTGGGTAAAACACACTCTGTATGTGTGCCAACATGGTGATCCCCATCACAATCAGCAGGCAGGTCTCAAGGGTACCCAAAGGCCATTTAAACCCTTCAGAACTCTCAAATGAGGCTGCTGTACTCGTCACTGGGGCTGGTGTAGCTGCTGTGCTTGCCAGCTCTCACCACCAGCTGCTCTTTGTCTGAGTCCAGATCTCCCTCCTCTGCCTTGCTGGGAAGTGCTGCACGGTCTCCTGCATCCTCTTGGGGCTCGGTCTCATGGGGCTCAGTGGGCAGCTGCCGGGGAATGCTCTCAGCTGCCGTGGGGCTGGGCTTGGCCGTGGGGCTCGGCTCCTCTGAAGCCTCCTCCCGCTGCTCGGCAGCCGCTTCCTTCCCCTCCTCAACTGCCCCAACCTCCTCCACCAGCAGTCGCTCCCTCCTGGCCTCCTGGTCCCCAGGGCCGCTTTCCTGGGCCAGTTTGGCTGCCAGCAGCTCCCAGGGCTGCTCCCCCTTGGCTCCCAGCAGCCTCACGAAGATGGAGGCAAGGATGAGGGCCAGGACAGTGAAGAGCAGCGGGACAGCAAGGTACAAGTCTACGGCCATGGTCTGTCCCGCTGTGCTGCCAGAACCCACCCCTATTACAAGTCATTACCATAAAGTACAATGAAACAAGAACCTTAGCCCAAGCCCCTCATCTGATAAACACTAAGACAGCAAATACCGGCTGTAAGTAAGGTACGACATGCTGAAACTGTGAGATCAAAAGCAACAACTTTGAGAGCCAATAAATCAGCACTGTGACGAGTGACTATTAATCCAAAACAATGAATGCTTATCACAAATATGATTAGACACACTCTGGTCAGATCTGTTGTTATCTCAACCCTTCATGCCCCACGTTGGACGCCAAAAAGAACTGTTGTGGTTTAAGCCCAGCTGTAAATCAGCCACACAGTTCACTCACTCACTCCCCCCCCCATCTCCCCCCACTCCCAGAGGGATGGGGAGCAGAATCGAAAGAATGTAACTCCCACGGGTTGAGATAAGAACAATCCAATAACTAAGGTACAACACAAACCACTGCTGCTACCACCAATAATAATGACAAGGGAAACAATAAGGGAAGAGAATACAACTGCTCACCACCTGCTGACCAATACCCAGCCTGATCCAGCAATGATCTAACCCTTCTGGGTGACCGCCCCCAGTTTATACACAGGGTATGACATGCTGTGGTATGGAATAGCTCTTTGGTTAGTTTGGGTCAGGTATCCTGTTTCTGCTTCCTCCCAGCTTCCCCTCCTCCCTGGCAGAGCATGAGACTCAGAAAGTCCTTGATCAGAGTAAACATTACTGGGCAACATCTAGAAACATGGGTGTTATCAGCGCTGTTCCCAGGCTGAAAGTCAAAACCACAGCACTGCACCAGCTACTAAGAAGGAGAAAAATGACTGCTACTGCTGAACCCAGGACAAATAATCTAATCCTAACGATAATCCGAAGACCATTTCCTCTTGTACTGCCCCTCACAAACATGGGAATAGGTTCTTTCCTTCCTTCGCAGCAGGTCTTTGTATATATTACACTGCTAGCAGATCTCTGCATATATTACACTGTTAGCAGGTCTCTGCTTTCTCTTCTCCGGATAAATAACTTCAGATTTTTCTCATTCTCCTTCTGGGTCTTGTTTCTTGGACCTGAGCACGTCATTGCCCTCCTCTAGAATCCGACTGGTCACCATCATTCTTCAAGTGTAGTATCTGCAGCTGGACACATTGTTTCAGCTGTGGATTTTCTGATAATGCTTTCTGCTTTAAACTTCCTTCAGCTTCTGCTGAGAAGGGCAGAACTACTTTACATCTTGCAGCACAGTATTCTGTTCTCATATCCTAGCATGATGTCTGGCTCTTTCAAACCCAGATTACACTGTTGACTAATACTGGTTGTGATCCAAAATAACTCCTTAGTCTTTTTCTATACAACTGCTACCTAAGTACCCCTTTCTCAATCTGTGTTTTTGCAGTTGAATATTCTTTTACATTACCTTACATTTTGTCCTCACTGAATCACATGCAGTTTGCTCTAGCACATCTCCAAATCTTTGAATATCTCTTTGCTCTTCAAATGGCTACAATAAATACTTGGAACTGCAATGCTCTATATGACCAGTTTTTTACAACGGAAACATACTGACAAAACAGAAGAGTGATTCTGGATTTAACAGGTTTTGCAGCTACTTTATGTTGATATTCTACATACTAAGAAATATTCTGTCACTGCTGCACAGAGAACCTTTGGGTGTTTACTTACTTTAAGGCATAAAACAGACCACTTCACATGTGTTGGGGTTTTTTTGTCCTGAAGTGGAAAATGCTCAACTGGTAGGTTTGAATTCTGTTCCTATGCTCCTTAGTGAATTGTCATGCACTTCATTCATTTGACCCTAAACCACTACTAAAAAACAACAGTACCTTCGCTGTAAGACAAATCAATCAATATAAAGTAGCTGGGCAGATAATGTTTCAGGAATGGAAAAAGCTAAACATTCTACTTCAGAAAGGAATTTAGAATAATAAACACCTATAAAAACTCCAGTGACTTTCTGCCATATTTTCGAAAAAGCTGCTTCTACTTACTGCTTCATCCTTTACAGACAGTGTTGCTCACTGTAGTCTCTGTTCCTGTTGCTGAATGCATTCTGGTGAAATGTGACTTTCTGCCTGCTGAGTGCAAGAGTTAATACAGAATGCTACTCAATAAGCTACAGTAACCTGCACTGCTAGTCAAGTAGCAGGTTTGTTTAAAGGAAGATGTTTCCTACCAACACCTCAGAAATCCGTAAGTAAAAACTGCCTCTGTACAGGAGCCAAACAGAAACAGGTAGACAAAAATAAGCTTTTGTAAACAAATGAAAAGGGAAGTTCTGTCTTGGAAATCCCACAGCATCTATATTCATTGCTCTCTGTGTTTATGAAGTTTCAAATGAAAGATTTTGTTAATTTCTAAGCATGTCTCATTGAAAGGTAAGATATTTATAAAATCTTCAATTCACCTTAACTCTTACTGACCAGTAAGGGGTCAAAATTTTATACAGCTATCACAATCTGGATAGGCTGTAAATGATTAAGTCATCACATAAGGTAAGAAAAAAGCCCTGCTATTTTTCTCATAGCATGTAGAAACAGAAGGTAACCAAATATTGGGACAGCTGATTATATGATATAATGAGCTTGTTTACAAAATAAAAAATTGTCCCAAAAGCCAGAGACCCCCAATTTTTTCTTGAGTTTCTTAGGGGACAAATTATGTCTCTCCAGTGTGCTCTCAACCTATTCTCATTCTGTACCATGTTCTGACCAGTTTCATTTTTTAGCAAGGTGAGCAAGTGTGAAAACATATCATCATCTAGGTATAAATAGAAAAAATATATGTGTATGTCATGGTTTAAGTCCAGTCAGCCATGCAGTTCGCTCTCTCACTCCCTCCCTTTCCTCCACCTGCTCCTGGAGGGATGAGGAGGAGAATCGAAAGAATGTAACTCCCACAGGTTGAGATAAGAACAGTCCAGTAACTAAGGTATAACACAAATCACTACTGCTACCACCAATAATAATAATAACAAGGGAAACAACAAGGGAAGAGAATACAGCCACTCACCACCCGCCGACCAATACCCAGCCCGACCCAGCAGTGATCTCACCCTTCCGGGTAACTGCCCCCAGTTTATATAGTGGGCATGATGTGCTGTGGTATGGAATATCCCTTTGGTCAGTTTGGGTCAGGTGTCCTGTCTCTGCTTCCTCCCGGCTTCCTGTCCTCCCTGGCAGAGCATGAGACTCAGAAAGTCCTTGGTCAGACTAAACATTCTAAGCAGCAGCTAAAATCATCGGTGTTATCAGCACTGTTCCCAGGCCGAAAGTCAAAACCACAGCACTGCACCAGCTACTAAGAAGGAGAAAAATGTCTGCTACTGCTGAACCCAGGACAGTGTGAAAAATCTGTAGTGTCTACTCTGGCACCCTGTGGTCTTCTGAAGGGTGCATTATCAGTAACAAAACAGAAATTAAATGGTACAGATTTTAAAACTTCAAGCCATACTTGGATCCCATATCAAGCCTGGGACCATGTTTACCCACTGCGCCATGATACCTGATAATCACTGTCCACAAACAGCCATGCAAACAATTCACATGACTGCATCGTTATTATTTATTCAATCTTCTGGAAGCACTAAACTTGCCTATAACTGATCAGCAGAACTACAAGCTCTTAACACTGTAAGCCATTTCTCCTTTTAATTTGTTTTACTGGTAAAACATGTTATCCTATCTCTCTAACACACAGCATCCTGTTCCTGATAGGACAAGGAGAATCCCACTGTCCTTGCTAGAAGCAGCTTCCCTTCTCTCTCACCCTTATACTAACTGAATAGAAACTGGATACACAGCCCATGCCTCACAGCCATGGAATCAAAATTTTAAAATTAAGTACTTTACACTCTGAAGACAAACTGAGAGGCATCCACAGAATAATACTGTGTCCTCAAACCACTAATCTGCTTCTAGATTATATTCCTAGTTATCCAGTATAAATTACTTGTCTCCTGCAGTGTTTGAAATGTGATTGTTTTTTCCCTACCCCACATCACAGAAAATAATGTATTTAAAGCCACAGACTGAAGATACTGGTAAAAATTGCTATGATTCTTGTCAATATTTAATACATAAATTTTAAAACCCACCTTGTTGGAGACATTTTAATCTATGTGGTTATCAAATCACTGTACCTCCTAAAGTTGTCATGTGTAGTGTTACATGCCTGAAAATATATAAGACTTCAAGTAGTTAAGTGAGTGAGAATACTGTGACCATGTGATACCACTGCTTCCAATTCTTACCCTGTGGGTTAACAATAAATGGGATTTTCTGTCTAATTAAGAAACTGTTAAAAAGATCCCCAAACAAATAAATGTTACTTAATTGTAATCTTATCTTTTGTCTTCTTCTTTTGTAACATCCAGATGGGAAGAGCCACACAGCAACAAAGCAGTCAAGTCAGGCAGAAAAGAAAAATGAAAGTCCTCAAGAATTCTCCAAAAGCAACTGAGTCTGCAGACTCAGCTACCATGTAAACTCTATGCTTCGTAAGTCATTTAAAGACTTAGTACAAGTAGCTTGTGGTTTAATCTTTTAATCCCACTACTCCACAAGTTTCCTTGTAGGTTCATTGAGCAAAGAATTCAGACAAAATATCTGGGGCCATTTCTTCTAGCAGGAGCTGGGTATGGAAAAATATGCAGTACTGGAGCTCCTAGAAGAGTCTGTGAACTAACCTCGAAATTTACGTGACGCAAGAGTCACTATCTTTCAGGGATTCTTGTGTTTCAGACTGTGTATATTTACAACATCAGATGTTTGCCGTAGGAGACACTCCCTATCAGTGAACATCTGTGGTATGTATTCAAGCATTTACAACTAAGCATACAAATTTGTGCACCAGGTCAAAAAGAAAATATGGCAAGTAGGAAATCACTTTTGCATTTTTGAAGATGCTGTGCACGGTTGCAGAAACGCTCAGACTGGTGTGCTGAAAATCTTAAAAATACACACACACATATTCCTGCTTTCTCTAATCAGAATTTTAATTTAGATTGTAAATAACTCCAGAATTAAAGTAAATCTAATTTAATGTATTGTAGCCAGACTTGGCTAATACCGTGAAGTTCATAGTAATATATGCCTAGCAGTGTTCAAGGCCAGGATGGACAAAGCCTTGGGCAACATGGTCTAGTGTGAGGCATGGGGGTTGGAATAAGATGGTCTTAAGGTCCTTTCCAAACCTAACCATTCTATGATTCTAGAATAAATAACATGGTTGTGGTAGACAGGATACATGAAGAGAGAAACATCTACCATATGGGCTTCTTGTAATTGTTTTAGATTTGGTGAAGGAATACATAGGCAGTAACCAGAAGCAGATCAGGCTGGCAAGAAGGAACTGATGATTTCTGCTTTTGATCTGCTGGTTGAAATATATATACCAAAGTTAGTATGTTATTTGCTTGAACCTAGCGTATTTTACTCTGATTTACATACATTTTATTTGCATATAATTTAACTTTGTAAAGCAACACAAAATGAATAACAGTTTGAAAAAGCTGTGACAACTATCACAATTTTTTATAAGACTTTACTACTGAAAACATAAGCATTGATGTATTTTATGTGAAAAGTTGCTTTAGCTTTTTCCTAAAGTTGTCTCAGTGACAAAACAACATAGGCTGAAAAGTCAAGATACAACATTTTTTTTCAGATCATATGGAGTAAAATTATTTATTAATAATATTTTAATAAGACATTATAATCTTTATTAATATAGACATTTAAATATTTTAATTTTGAAACTTTTTAACCAGTAGAGAAGCATCAAGTCCTACAGACTACTAAGAGGAAAAAATTATGGGTTTTTTCCTCTCTTGAGTTTTTGAATTTTTAATTAACAAACCATAAATATAAGTGATTTTACAAGCTTAATCTTCTCCTGAATATTGAGCTTGTTTATCACCACTATCACCATTGCTGTAGTGAACAGTCAAGCACACACAACTTTGCATCACAGATACTGAATCACAACTGAATCACTCGGAATTAAGATAGCTAATTTTTCTCCAGACAAAATCCCATTCATGCAAGGTTTTAGAATATGTTTTCATTTCAAAGTAAATCCATATCCTTACTTTGGTGTGGCTTCTACCTAGCCATAAACTGTGATTTGCATTTGGGTTACTTAACCTCAAGTTAGCCAGTTCCCTGGAGAAGGTTTCATTTGATCTAGTATGTCGCAGTCAGAACGTAGGCTGATCTGTCTGAACCGCAACGAAGTACCTTCCTTCAGATCAACCCTGCATACCCAGAGGAACAGAGAACCTATTCAAGAATTTTACTGGCAAAAGAAATGTAGAAAACTTTTTAAAATATAGGTCATTATCCTTGTCGGGGTACATGGCATATGCTTACATAAATCCCAGTGACATGCACAGGTGAACACAGAATGTGTAAAGTAACTTTGATTAAATTTAGGGTTCACACCTTAAGAAAACTAGTCAATGTTCTCATATGTGCCAAAGTAACTCTACTCTGCAGTGCTGACATGCTCATTATTATGAAGCACATTTCCATCCTCTCATCCAAGCTTTCAGAAGGTAATCTCGCCCACCTTCTCTTTTAATGTCATGTTCAACCACTGAAGATAATTATGCAACAGTTTACTGAAGTATAGGAAAGTATTCTTCTAGGAAACTGGAATGATTTTATATGGCATGTTACCCGGAAAGATAGTTTTAGTTATTAACTTCTTTCTTAGCTACAGTGCCAGTATTAAGCACATCTTAGAATCACAGAATCATAGAATCATAGAATAGTTAGGGTTGGAAAGGACCTGAAGATCGCCTAGTTCCAACCCCCCTGCCAGGGGCAGGGACACCTCCCACTAAACCATGTCACTCAAGGCTCTGTCCAACCTGGCCTTGAACACCGCCAGCGATGGAGCATTCACAACTTCCCTGGGCAACCCATTCCAGTGCCTCACCACCCTCACAGTAAAGAATTTCTTCCTCATATCCAATCTAAACTTCCCCTGTTTAAGTTTGAACCCGTTACCCCTTGTCCTATCGCTACAGTCCCTAATGAAGAGTCCCTCCCCAGTACCCTTATAGGCCCCCTTCAGATACTGGAAGGCTGCTAGGAGGTCTCCATGCAGCCTTCTCTTCTCCAGGCTGAACAACCCCAACTTTCTCAGCCTATCTTCATACAGGAGCTGCTCCAGTCCCCTGACCATCCTCGTGGCCCTCCTCTGGACTTGTTCTAACAGTTCTACATCCTTTTTCTGTTAAGGACACCAGAACTGCACACAATACTCTAAGTGAGGTCTCACAAGAGCAGAGTAGAGGGGCAGAATCACCTCCTTCAACCTGCTGGTCACGCTCCTTTTGATGCAGCCCAGGATATGGTTGGCTTTCTGGGCTGCAAGCGCACACTGCCAACTCATGTTCAGTTTCTCATTGACCAACACCCCCAAGTCCTTCTCTGCAGGGCTGCTCTGAATCTCTTCTTTGCCCAACCTGTAGCTGTGCCTGGGATTGCTCTGACCCAGGTGTAGGACCTTGCACTTGGCATGGTTAAACTTCGTAAGGTTGGCATCAGCCCACCTCACAAGCGTGTCAGCACAGACTGCTGATTTTGGAAAACCTGATTATGGAACTTTGCCTATGTTAAACGGGTTTGGTTAGTGATGGTGAAACACTTTAAAAAGTCTATGCTCTAGTTACACAGCACAGTTGAATATGCCAGGACAATCTGTCTCAGTGTTCAGGGGTTGTTGCGACTGAACCACAAAATTCATGGCAAACGCTAAAAACTCATATTTACATATCTCAATAAAAGGCTTTATTTTGGCTCCTTCTGTCAGTCTGAAATATTAATTTTCCCTCTCAAAGATGATGTCTTGCAAGGCACAAGCTTGCATTATTTAGGAGTTGCTCTGAACATACAAAAGCAATCACTGATTAGAATACCAAAATGTTTTTCATTAGATCTTCTTAATGAGTATTGTAAGTTAATGATTGCATACAGTTCTAACACTGTTTCACAACCTAATTTATCAAATATCTATGACATTCTTCAAATTACATTTATCAAGTATGCCATTTATATGTGAACTTAAGGAAGATCAGCCTTTCTTTATTCCTATAGTATACTTCAACTCAGGACTGCAAAGCATTAACCAATGTTATGCCTAGTTTATGAGTGTTTAAAGTGGGAGCATTGTGAAGGGTAAGTGACCTGAATAGGTCATTCAACAAGGCAAGTCAGCAGCAAACACAGGTCTTCTAAGTCTCAGTTCTCTAGACCAGAATATCTCCCTTGGTTCCTTTGGTTAAACTAAAAAGCATATGCATCCAATGTGTTGGCTATATCATGCTTCATATGGCTCATAAATTCATACAAAGTTTATGAATCTATCAAAGTTTACAACTGTATTAGGTATTAAACTCAGTTTTAACACTGAGTTAGAATTCCTTTTGCTAAACAATGTGAACCTCTCATTAGAAACTCCATTGTCTTCCCTTCCCAATCACCAAGTCGACTGTTGCTTTTTTAAACAGATCTCAGATACCTTTTCCTAAACAATGAATAAGGAATTTCTCCAGCATCTTTCAGATGTAGGGTTTTAACAATCAGCCTGACTTCTAGAATTTAACCATCTCTGGCTTTCCTATCTGTCCTGGTTTGTACATGTGGTGCCAACCTCTCTTCAACTGAAAGAAAACATAAGATATATCTCATCAGACCAAGCACTCTTTTAGAACAGCAGTTAAATAAAAAAAAAAAAAAAAACCTGAAAAAGCATTGTGTGGTGATGCTTTCTGACAGGTTTGTGATAAATACTGTACAGAGCCACACAGCACCATTAGTGCCAAATGGTGCAAGCCATAAGTTCTGAAGCACTGTGCAACATCAAATAACATTTGTCCCTTGCATGTCCCCTTCAATGTTTTCACAGATACTTTGAAAAATGTGCCAATACTTGCACAGCTTTTTGTAAAAATGTGCTTATGTATGAGTAGTAAATGAAGTAATTTTGATTTTACAAAATTCACCTGATTTGGAAGTATGTTCTTATACATTCTCAGGCAAAATTCCTATCCACAAGTCAGTCAGGCATACATAAAAATTAATGTCAAGCCAAGATAATAAGATTTACTTTGAAGCGAATTCTGAAAACATTTGTTTCTGGCATGGTCACACATTTGTTTTCATGCTGTCAGCTTGGGTTTGACATTAAAATCTCACACACATACAGAGTTAGGCTTCAAATATATTTAGTATTTTTCTTGGGTATCTTTTTTTTTTTTTTTAAATGAGACATTCCTGTGAAACAGTTTGATTTCAACAGAATGGTATTTTTCCAACAATTAAAATACTGCCAGAACATTCTTAGCTCTGCTGAGGAGGAAGCAAGGTGAGATAGATACCACTTCTGTGTGAAACTTCTGGTTCTGAGAAACCACATACCAAAATATTTTTTTCCTGTTCTATTTGCTTCTCCAACTGCATTACCACATAAAGACTAAATTCTACTGTCTTTCTCCTCAGAAGTTGGCTCTTTGAGGTAGGAATATTGTCTGTAGGACTGTGAAGCATGAAAAGCAAAAAGTGGTAACTCTCTATAAATTGAGGGTATTATGGGATATGAGGATATTATTATACTGCAACCACAAGACAAGCTTAGGGAATTTGTACTGGCATAATTTCCACTTTGTTGGAACAAACGTATGGACGCTGACATCAGGGAGAGAATTTTAATTCTGTAACTCTTAAGACTACAGCAAATGAACAAGCCTGATCACAGCTCAGGTGGTAAAACCTATGCGAGCTTTAAGTTGGACGCACAGTGTAAACAGGGGAGATGCAGCAGCAAAGACATGAGAGTAGCCCAGCAATGCAAGTATATCCTCCCCTGAACTGTCCCTTTCTATTGCTACTTCTAAATTAGACTAAATTCATTCAGATACGGCTCCACATCCTACATTCCTGGGTCATTTATGTAACATAGTCTCAGGATAGAAGAAAAATTTAAAGGATTGTGGATGGAAAGAGTGAAACGTAAGTGAGCCATTCCAATGAGAAAAAAGAAAATTAGTGTGAAAATAAAGAGTTAATATGAATAAGCAGCTAACCTTGGACTGCAACCCCCATGCTGTGGCTTAGGTTACATTTTACATTTTTTAAACGTAGCCTAATTTTTCAAAGTCAAATAGGGAGAGTTTCATTCTAACTGCTCTATCCATGCAAAAATACAACCATAAAAGAACAGACTGAACAACCAGAATTCTCCACTTTCTGAGTTCAACAGAAAGTATTTAAAGAAGAACTATGGTGATTTCACTGAGCTCTATCTAACAGAATTGTTGCTTTGTGGTTTTTTACCCTAACATATTCTTTAAAAATTACAATGGATGAATTCAACCTGCATATATATTCTTTCATACATTTTTCATATTCACATTTTTCATTATCATGTCAAAAGTAATTTACTAATAAAACAACTACAATCTGATAGAATTTATAGCATGATCTCACTGGTAGGGTATAGAAATGCTGTTCTGTCCATTGCATTTTGTAATTCTATGTCACAACCGACTAGTTTTTGAGAGCCCATATTTTGAAACTCTCTTTTTCTTTCTCTCTTTCGCTGTGAACACAGGGAATCCACAGAGTCTACTTATCATTCAAATCTTTGCTATTCTATGACAGGGTATTCACATTTTTTGCAGATTTTATCTTTACCATTCGTGTGACTGATTTGAGATATTTATGAGCCCCTGACTTTCAGCAAAGTGGGAAAGCTAAATTTCACGCCATAGGAAAGAGCATTATTAATACAGAGGATCACCAAATATAATCAGCTCTCAATTACCAGCAGACGACTATCTGGGTTGTGGATTAACTGTGACACCCTGATAGGGAACCTGCTATGTGATACATTCACTAAGTCTATCTTAGAGCTGAGCCTTCTTTCCTATCATGTGGTCTTATGCTTCTGAACCAGCATTAAACTCAGCACAGAATATTTTCCCCCAACTTTTCGTATTTTTTTCTGTTAGTTGCACTTCTGTATTACTGAGTTATTCCACCCTCCACTGCCTTCGACAATCAAAAACTGAGTGGCTATGTTACAAACTATGGAGCAATCCGAATAACATCCTTACAAGAAGATGTTCCTAGGTGACTCGATGTCCATGAGTCACCATAAGCCTTCTACACAATATTAGGAAGACTTTGCAAGCTTTTAGAGAGAAAGGTGGTTATAACCCTCAAGTAGGGCATGAACACAGTTATCTATGTCAAATTAATTCTATATTCAAAAGTACAGAAGTGCTGTTAGGATCACAGCGAGTGTTATTATGGTTATAACCGTCTGTATGCCCCAAAGGTAAATAACATTTGCATGTGGCACACTGACAGTTTCTTGAGACATGTTCTTCTTTCTCTGTGCATAATTCTCACCACTTCAATTTTTCTTTGTAGCTTGCATCTGATTAAAAATTTCATTTTGCCTAACAATGTGTGAGCAGAACCATAGGTATCACAAATCAGCATACTGATAGTGAAGGAACTCTTGCAGTGTACAGCCAAAAACAGAGTTCTGGTTTGTTTGGCTTTTTTTTTTTTTTTCCCCCAAGAAAGAAGACTAAGCCATATTACACTGACATTTTTCTTAATATTTATTATTTTTGCCTTAAGCATATCATTACAAAATGTATCTTCTGACTTTCAGATATCTGTTAATAAGAAGTTCAGTCAGTTTTCTCCTTAATCTACTGGGATAGATAGAAAGTGGAAGTAAAGAAGTCAAAATAGCGTCTTACGTGCAGTTAGAACAATAAGAAACAAAAATAGGAGTAGTTTATCAGAAATATACCACCAGTACCTACTGCTTGTCACTTTTTCAGGGCAAAAATTGGCTAATGGAAAGAACTGTGCATTTTAAGTTTTTTCCTAAAACATAGTTGGGGCTCGTCCATGAAACTGATAGTTTGCACATAAAGTTAAAAGGCACATTTACAAAATCATGTGAATTACAGTTCTTAGTTTGACACTAATAGCATTAATGCTGAAAGCAAAGTAAAATATCCCTGAAACTGGAAACACTACTACGTAAAGACTACTTCTGCTTTAATAGGGCTTTTTTATGTTGTAAAGATTGTATTAGACAGAAACATACTGGTCTAATATCTAGTTTGAAGAGCCACAAAATGGTCTTGCAAGTGTGGACAAAGAAAAGCTTACACTATGAACAATACTGAAAGTTCCTGAATAATCTATAGCTTAGATACAAGTGTTTAGACATTACAAGATGTTTAAAAAAGAAAATAAATCAATAAAAGCTGTGTTCTCTGGCTCATGGTGGTAAGATTTATTTAGAGCCGAAGGAAGGATGATTCTTCAAGAGAGAAGAGGGGACTCTTTCCTCACACTCTTCAGATCAGTCCAAACAATTGAATATCACATAGTCACAAATTAATAAAAAACTTTAAAGTGCATATCATTAACTTTTCCAGTTTAACAAGGAGCTTTAAGAACAGAAACCATTGACAGTTTTCTAAATTTTTTTCTTACTAAAAAGCAAGTTGCTTTAGGCAAAATACCAGCTCTGATGCAGGACTGTTCTCAAGTATCATTAAGAGGGATTTAAAAAAAGGCATTGTTATTTCCAGGCAGAAATATTATTGTACATGTATATATATTTATAAATATATACATAAAATGTAAAATATACCTTTAAAAATATTAGTTCACGTGTACACATACTCCATGTCCAGCCTTTCAATACTGAAGTCAAAAGAAAATTTTGATGGTAGTTAGCGCATAACATCTGTGGTTGCATATACTAAAACTAAATTGAAGGCATTTTGTATACAATATTTTGCTGGACATTGATACTGTCCCTAAGTGTATTTCAGAATGATACTTAAATAAATGCCTATTTCTACTTTGGAACAAATGTCAGGAGCTGAGATGTGGTCTCCATCCAACCAGCAACATTCTGAACCTTGGCTTATATTCACTCATCAAGTCCCTCACTGAATCAGGGGGTAGGCCAATAACCAAAGATTTACAAGGCAAGATTTCACTAATAACCACACTGAAATGGCAGATTTGTACCAGTGTAAGAGTGCAAAATATAATAAATAATAACTTTAACTATAAGTTGGATCATAATTTATATTTACATTTTGTATATTTATATTTGATGGTATGCTTTTAAATTACAAGATAGAAGATGTTTTCTCATAACAAATAAAATGTTTTCTCTTGTTCCAACACCTCAATAATTAAAAGATAAACAAGCAAATTGCAGTATACAAAAACTTCTACTTTTTGTTTAGTCGAGACTTATTGTTATGAAGTGCCATAAACCTCTATCATGTTATAATTACAAGAAAATAAAGAAGGCCTTTTTTTTTTTGTTTTCAAAAGCCAAAGGTAGAAGCTGATTGTATTTTTCCTTCTGTGTCTAGTGATCATTTTTTGTTGATCTTGGTTAGAAGGAGGAAAATGGCAGAGAAAAAGCTTTAATTTCATGCCAGCAGTGTTTATTTTGCAGTGGGGCTATAAGTTTTGTGAAGACTGAAAGTATAAAAGTGGAGTGGACTCAATGAACTGAAGAATGCAGTAGGAGGGGAGGTAAGACGAGCTGTAAAACTAATTGGTGTCCAACATGTTTTGGACTGCATTTAATTTTCTTGAGGGGAAGAGAGGTCAAGAATGGAATGAAGTCAATGAGAATAGGAATAAGAAAGTGGAAAGCAAAATGGACAGCATTAAAAGGTCAGTGAATATCCCAGGGACAGGAAATGAACTTTAAACAAAAGTATAATGTAGTATTTCTATCCACGTTTGGGAGTTGTTAAAATTACTATTAAAAGAAGGAAACTTAAATAACCAGATGTTTCTTGTATGAAAGCTTGTTTTAGTCTGCTTTCAATTTATTGGAGGCCTTAGCAAGACCAAGATTCTGTGTGCTACGCAATTAGGAAATGAGTATTTCAGCACAGTGCTAATGTTATTTAAATATTTTAAAAGACTTCGATATTTTACACTGACTTGCTTCCTGTTACACTTTTATAGTCTTTCTCTTGGAAGAAATCTCCATCCTGAATTGGGAAAGTAAACTTTTCATAAGCTTTGATACAGAATTTAGCCACAGCAGACAGCTTTTAAGCACCTAGGTAAAACACAGACACTTTGCAGTCTACCTTAAGAGATCTAGACTATATGCATAAATTCATACAGGACCTATAAAGTCATCAGTTCAGTATATTTTAAATTACCTTATTTAGAGCATCAAGGGTTTTGTTCCACAAAAAAGCAATATTTTGTTCAAAATCTCTGCCACTAAAGTTTAGGCTAAAATTGAATCCCGGGGTTTTCATTCTTGTTCTTAACTCATTTGTGTACACATCAGAAAGAAAAAATCTTCTCCCAGTATATTTAGGTTTTCATCCAAAGCCCACTAGTTTTAGCAAGAATCCTTGCTTTAATTTAAATGGGCTTTCAATGAGGATCTTCTTGCTCTGATCTAGCTGGACAGCAAATATTCTTCTGCTCCAGAATATGTTTAATTCAAAATATCTGCTATTTTTATCACTTGTGCAGCTCCACTATCCTCTTCCACCCCTGCAAGTAATTAATAGCTTCTGAAATCACATGAAGTAATTGTATTGAAGGCACTTTATTGGTAAGAGCGAAACTGGCAGTGAATGAGCCTCCATGAAGCCCAAAAGAATAAGTAGGGGTTCTAGGGCACGAGGGACACATTATAGCTGGCATCTAAGAGAAGTAGCACACCCAAGGGAGAATATTTGTTTAATGAACAAATCTCCCTCTGCCATGCTTGTAAAATACAGGATGCTGCCAAAGCAGCCTCAACTGTTGAAACTGTAAGTTTACTAAGAATACTTTGTAGTACAATCACCCAACGCAGAAAATACTAGCCTTTTAAAATCACTTCTGGATCATGTCTGCTTTAGCTCAAGCAAAGTTTAAGAACATTATAGTATTTAAAAATACATCCACATTTTAAAGTGAAATTTTGATTTCGTTTCCTTTCAGTACATAGAAATCTCAAACCAATGAGTCTGAAACCATACAGTTAATTACATTAATCCTAAAATTAAATTACATTAATCCTAGAACGTAGGTGCCAGGCTTCCAAATTTCTTATGCAGTATGAGCTTATGCAGTGACCTCATAGGGTGAGCAGAGTCATTTATTATCCTTTGTGTTTGAAACATTTCTGATAATACTTCAAAAGAATGAAGATAACAACAAGTACCATATCCAAGGACTGTGTGGATTTATGTTTACATTCACATGGCATCTTCTCTTGGAGATTTTCCAGGAATTTTACAAAAGTATTTTTGTGGAAATTTGTAGAAGCTTAACATGTAAGCATTAGTACCATTAGGTATCAGTGATGCCATAGTACTTTGGGTTCTTTAATTGTGAAGGAACTATAAAGCATTTGAATGCAAATAGGCCTGCACCAGATTAACTCTTGTATTTTGAAGATAAAATTAAGCGAGGCTTACCCTTTTGTCAGATCTGAACTAAATACTTTATAAAAGGGCAGAAGAATAAGATATACAGTAAGAAATTGCAAAGGGATTTGCTAAAAATCATTAAAGGATTACAGTCAGCCAAAAAAAACTTTGGAAAAATATTCCCTGCATATATACCTGAAGAAAAAAACGGTAAACGTATTTATGGTTCCAAGTTAGTGAAATGTCATGTGATTCCCTTCCTTATTACCTCTCCGCTCCTCCTTCTTCCCTCTTCCTCTCTTTTTTCCTTTTTTTTTTTTTTTTTGACCAAGTTAAAGGCTTGCAAAGCTTCACACAAGTTGTCAAAATGCAAGTTGTCTTTTCTTTGGGACTGCTATAGCTCATATATCCCCTGAAGTCTCTTCTCAAATGCAACTACCTCATGTAAGTGTTTGGAGTGTTCCTACTGATATCAAACACCCATATGGCACTGAAAATGAAAGCTGGACAGATCATTCTTCCTAGAGCCGTAGTGGGAGGGAAAGTGTCTACATTTTATTGAATCTGTGTTGCAGTTGAGGAAATCACACATCTGTATTACTTTACTATATCTTTAAGGAAGAAGAAAAGTTAAGAGCAATTATTTAAAGAAAAAACCTAAATAGATACCTCATCATCCAGCATATGCATCTTGCTCAGTGAAGACTAAGAAACCTCAAAGACTAATCTCTCATTAATACACGAGATGTTCACAGAATGCCTGCCAGAACTGGAAAGTCAAGTTTAGATGGAAACTTGGCATGGAGATACTGCCTTGTCCCTTTGAGGGTTGGGAAGGAAAGGAAAAGAAAAAACAGAGACTAAAACTGTGTTTGCATCCTTGAATGCATGTACATACGAGAAGACTTTTTAACTTCATTTTCTCATTAAAGAACAGTGAAACTATAAAGATTCCATGTGTGTTCTTATAAACTGTGCTTTTCACACATCTTTTGTTAGACACATGGAATGTTAACTGAAAGGGCTTATCTTAAAAATCAGCAGGGTAGCTGGAATGCAATTTTACAAAACCTGGCCATCTTTCAACAAGAGTGGGTGGATTTTCAATGCAGCAAATGTTTGTGTATTAAAAAGTATTTGCCATGGTGACAAAGCTTGGAGAAACATCCCATTAGCCACAGACGGGAAGCCGTTGCAGATTGTTCTGATTATCCATGCCCAAAACTTAGTCTGGCTCTGTTTATACGGCATTTCCCGATTAAAAAAAAAAAAAAAAAAAATCCAACATACCCCTAAAACCTGAGCAAACTGTTTGCACTTACTTACACATGCCTTGTGCTGTATTTTCTGGCTCAAATTCAACACATGATTAGATTCTTACTTTCCTGGAACTTAAAACATGTGCTTACAGCTAAGCATATGCTTAAATGTTCTGCTGCACTTGGGACCTAAGAGGATGTTCCCATATTCCTGGTACAGCCAGAACTCCTTGTGAAACAAATAGCAATTCTAGAATAAAAAGGCCTCTAATCTATAGCTCTATAGAGAGATGAGTAAAACAAGTTGATAAGGGTTTGTGGTGAGGGACTGTGTGAGAGCGCATGAGAGAGCATGTGGGCATACTTTATGTGTGTGTGCAAACATCTTATCTACATGAGGCTGGGACAGCTGCATTAATCATTGTCCCAAAATGCTGCTAGTAAGAGGTGTTGTATCATATCATCCTGATTTTGGTATAGAAACTTGGAGCAAAGTAAGACATGTTATTCTTATAACAGAGCTCTCTGCACACAACATTACACTTTCGAGATCAGCAGTTTGGGATGCTGTACTTAAGAGTACTGCATCTCACTGGAAAGTTAGGAGTCACCATAACTAGAAACATGAAGTTCTCATTTTTCCTCCTCTTGAATAGCAAGGTATGGAGGTTGCAAAAGTTAGAGCTGCCACCTCTAACATCTCTAAGAGCAAGTTCCCAAGCTAGACTCTACAGATTTGATATCTCTGGCTCATACAAAATAACCAGAGACAGATTAAAACATTACAACAGAAGTGTGAAAACTTAGCAGTAAAATGGCTTTAAATGCAAAAGAAACTGTGTGAAGCTAAGTCTCTTGAAATACAACACAATAGACATTTTTTATATCATATATACAGAAGTTCTTCTGCTAATATTTCCACAGGAATTAAATTAAATAATGGACTTGAATACTTGAAAGAGTGTGTGCAACCTCTTTTATTCCTCTTGGAACATTCACCCAGAGGCATAACCTGGGAAGCTTGAAACAGGCCCATGTTACTCCTATTTTCAAGAACAATGTTTATAGGCAAATGATCTTTTATGTGCTGGAATGAATGACTATGCTATAAAACTAAGTATCCTACAGAACGCTGCTTTGAAGTTATACTTGGCTGCCCAAGGTAGATGACAGACAGTGTCAGGAAAAGGGATAAAAAAACTTAAAGGTCGTAGTAAGGTCAAAACAAATAGGTCACAGCAAATTAATCCTTATCATCTGACCAGTGTGGAGCAAGAAAACAGCACTGTTCAAATCTGCTAAAATTTAGTGGAAAGGTATAAAACAATTAGTCACGACACTGACTTCTTTCTTCTCTTCAGTTCTGGAAATGAAAGTTCTCCTTGTGGACCAAAAAAAAAAAAAAAAAGTCTAAAAAATTCTACTTAATGATTCAGGTATCCAGAAAGTGTTGTTTTTCATCACAGATAAGCTCACTTGGTCATTTTTCACTCCAGGGCAAGTTTGGTCAAATGAGAAACACAGGGCAATTAAAACTATTTTGGTTTTGCAGAGCTGATTTTCACAGAAATCATTACTTATTTGCAAAATTTGGGTCAAAACTGTGCCATGCTAAGAACCAAATCAATAAGATCACAGTTAACATTAGCTTTTGACAAGAAAAAAAAAATACAAACTTTTCAGAACTTCTTACAGTTTAAAACAATACTGATAAAATGTTACCATTGTTCAGAGTAGGGCTGTCACATTTAATCAAATTGCCCAGTAAATTCTTCAGGAAGTTTTGATTGAATCTAACAGAATGTTATATCAGAATATTAGAATACCTAGCTATCATTTCACAACCTTCCATATCCATCGCTACTTGGTGTTATCAGTGTACTTAGAGGTACAAAGCTAAGAACATGCATTGCCTCAATGATATAACTGATGCATTTTAGAGAGAGCATAAGGGAAATATTATTCCTTAAAACATTTGTACCTAAGCTTAAAGTACCCAAAACTGAAACTGCAAGATGCCAGGGCTGTAAAGCTCTCTGGAATTGGAGGGAATTGTCAGAGTCCTCCTTTCTGACCATACTATTCTCCAGCACTCTCCCTGTCTTTCTTTCCTGATGACACCCAACAGCTGTGGAGAAAAGAGAAATTAATTTTTTCCATAGCTTCCATCTCTCCTAGCTCTGTGGAATGCAGGTGGGACTCAGTTTAAGCTGGAGCGGAACAACAGCTCAGGGTAAAGCTACTCATAGCTGAGAATCTTACTATGTCACATCTTACTCTGCTCTGTTGCACGTTGCCCTCTCCCCTGCACTTAACCTCAGACACGCTGTGCACACAAACTCCTTTGAGCCATCCATGACTCCCCTCTTATTTTACCTTTGTTCCCTTTCAAGCAGCCCACTTAGTTTGCAGACAGCTGTTCTCGACCATTTTTTTATCTGAAGGATGTCTATGTCCTAAATACTTCAATGGCAAGTCTACATCTCTTATGCCTCATATAATGTCCACTTAACAGAATGTAATATTCAAAATCCCTCCTGTGCCTGAAAAGTCCAAAATGAAGTTCTTGTTAGCATTGTTGTTAGCCATCTTGTTACCCATGAAATATTCTTTATTACTAAAAGCTTCATTAAGATTAACCAGATGATCTCTTAAGATATGCCAATGCCTAGTGGAACCAGTCTGAGGGTCCTGACATCTAGAAGAATTTTGCATACTTTTAGACTGGCTCCTGCCATGGCTACTGCTACCCACTGCAAAGTTCTGAGTAAGAAAGAAGTCTTTTGAGATCAGTGAAAAGGTAGTAGAACATCCCAGGTTGATTAGCTGAAAAGGGACAGCTAGAGAGAGAGTAAACAGAACAGCAGGCATATGTATTTCCCATTCTGAAGAAAAAGACAAATATAAGCATGGGAAAAGGAGGCACAACTGAGAAAGGACAGTAATAAAAATTTAAAAAGACATTCCTGTAGTAAACATGTCAATCGCCAATCTGATAATTTACTTACATGCTATAACTGCTCCTCGCCAACACTGAATTCCAGAATAACATAACTCTGCTTTTTGTTTAATGTTTCTCATAGACCTTGTAGATATCCCACTAAAGAAGAGAGCTTACCCTATTTGTATTGCACATTCCTTTAATACAAATTATCGGCTGAAAACTACAGCAAAGCTCCCACTGGCTGAACAGGGAGCAGACTAGGTCAAACTCTCAATTAGATGTGAAAACAGATTACCTTTGGAAAAAACACACACGCACAAAATGGCAATTTAATAAAATCAGAAATACTGTTTTAAGATTATAGCATTCCAAAGTGATATTAGAACTTAATTTGTTTTCTGAGAAGGACTTTACATTTATCATGTCTCTATGATATTTTATATGAAAAGTGAGCATAAGAGGCTGCATACTGGGAAGTGATAACTTGTGGTATCACATTTCAGTATATAGAGTCTTAAATATTTATGTGCAAAAGTCATTTAGCTATAAGCCTGTTTCCTGTTTTAAACCAGATGCTGTTGCATACGCTAAAAATACTTAAGAAAAGGTCTAGAATGATAAAAGATTTCATTTGTAAATGTACTCTGTGCATGGTGTCAAAGGACAGTCCTGTGGACTTTTGAAAAAGGAATTAGCTAGTCTTGTGTGTGCCTGAGCCTTGATGCATAGATGCCTAACTAGTTTCTGTGCGTTTGTACAGTGGCATAAGAGCTTTCTATACAAAGAATGATTTGCACTTACAATAGATGGATTTCCCTGAAAAACAGATATTCATCTTTTTCCCTTGGAAAGTTTTGGGTTTGGGTTTGGGTTTGTTTTTTATTTTTTTGAAACTGTAATCAGAAAGAAAAGAATGAAAAGCAGCAACATATTTAATCACAGATTAAAAACATTCCTTGTAGCTCTCAAATCCTGGCAGGTGCTGCAGGAAGGGATAAAAAAAGAGTTAATCATGACCATAAAATAGGAATGATTTTAGAAGGCTGGAGTTTGCTACATATTAGATTGGAGGTGGTTAAAGCTCCTCCTAGAAAATATAGGTCTAATTTCAAGCACACAGAATTTAGTCATAACAATCAATTAAAACAATTCAAAAGCTGCCACTGAAAAAATAAAACCAGCTTTTCCAGCCTTCTGTTTTTCAGTATGTCCCTTGAATAGGGACAAACAAATCTTAAAACAACCATGATGTAGGGCACAGTAGACATTTCACAACTCAAGTAAACTATCTACAATAAATAAAAGCCAGCACATTTTACAATGCAGTATATACACTCCAATGATTCTATTTTCAACTAAAATCAACTGCAGTGGGTGTAATGAGAGGCAACAAGCTGCAACTAGGGAATATGTAACATGTGGTAGTATGACACTGATATTAAGGCACTGCCTGTATCAACACTTCTATTTACTTTATGAGCTACTTTTTTTCTTTTTTTTTATTTTCTTTTTTTTTTTTAATGCAGACTCAAGTATTTGACCCTTACCGCTTCTTATTCTCCATATTCTGCAGGCATTTTTGAGAGGAACAGGAAACTCCAGATGCACTCCTCTTACCTGGTATCCATACAGACATTCTGCTTATTGTGCTACTGGGAGAAAACAAAGTACTTGTTTGCCCTTGTTGGTACCACGACATTTCCTCAGCCTGCTGCTGTTGCTGTCCACCTTACCAGTATGTCTCAAACCCATATTCATACACCTACAATCCAGAGTAACCTATGAATGTTCCCTTTGTAAGTTGTCACGCAGGCCACCCACCTGAAGGACAGAAGTATGAGTGCAGTTCAGTTTGATCCCACTGTATTTGTAAATCTTTCTTGAATGTAGATGTTATTTCCAGTATATTTTTAGAGGTACTACATTGCCCTGGCTAGCTGTCAGTTCATAAACATTTACTACCACTGACATACCCTGCCAGCTGACTTGCTGAAACCAAACTGGTTTGCAATACACCAACAGTGTCTGAAGCAGCCAGAGATGTGAGTGCATCTCATCCCTTTGATACTGGTATTGGTTCCTCTAAAAGTTTGCATTGAAATGGAAGATAGAATAAGTTTTTCATGTAGTTTCATGTAGAAATTCTGCAGCCAGTTCTGGTCATCCTTTATTTATATGCAATCCTAGAATGTTTCTTATCAACACAACTGTTCAGGCATCTGAAAGTCAAGTGACCTTTGTGTCCTCCTGTCTTCTGCAACAAGTATTATCTCAAAAACTTAAGTATCTCTAAACAACTCACTGAATGTCTACTCCGTTGTATAAACAACTCCTTTGAAAGCAGGAGGAATTAATTCAAAGGATCTGTGGCCATCTCCTTCATTAGATTGAAGCAAGAAGGTGCAGTGTAAGATCTGCTTCAGAAAAGTGTGTTGACAAGCTAAGCCACTTCTGCACATGCTTATTTAGGTTGACCAGCTCTCGTCTGAATCAGTTTTTAAGGCTGGATTTTCTTAGCAAAATGCTAAGAAAATTCCAGAAATCCTAAACCCAAATATGCCTGGGTTCAGTACCACTGGACCTATTGGAGGAGGGGGAGGTGTTTCAATTGGTTTTGCCTTTGTTTTTTTCACTGTATGTGGGGCATGCAGTATGTGACTCTCAGCAACCTGAAATCTTGGAAGCAAACTGAGTAACGTGCCTGCCAAGATACTGTTCAGTGTAGTGTTTATACATGTCATACAAGTCTGATTTATATAATTAAACCAATAGAAGCTTCCGTACATGGGCAAGCTTCAGTAAGTTTTCTCTCCAGACATTTGGCCTTCTAAATGAGCATTACATTAAGGAGAGCTCCTAGCACATGGAGCTTACTAGTGTTCAACGGAAGTGCAGAAAGCCTTTAGCATTTCTTATTCAACTGCTGTACAATTTCACTCTCTACAAAGACTGAAACAGCAGAAGGTCTAATACACTTAAAAACCAAAGGTAGCAACTCATATATAATTTAATTTTAAAACATTTTGAGACAGTATTCTTACTTTTAAAAATATTTTCATTATACACAATATGTGAAAGCCTCAAGAGATAATATTATTTCCCACATATTACACAACAAATAAATTCTTTCAATCAAAACTAGCAACAATGCTTTTCTCCTAAAAATAAACATTGGTATTCCCTTTCATAAGTAGGAGACCAAAACATGGAGGGATTCAGTCAGCTGCCCAAAATCACTGAGGAAATCTGAAGATTCCTGAACCCTGATTTTGAGTCTGAGTAAAAGGTTTTAATAACAATGACATCTTCTCATTTTAAAGTTGTGTCTTTTCAAACTAAGCACTCCATAACAACCAAGAGAAGGCCTGGTCAGGAGCAGATGTGAGAGAAAGGAAAAAGGGATTATGGAGAGCAGCAGCACAAACATTTGCTTTACTCAGAGCAGATGGGTAGGAGTTTAGAAAGATTTTTCAATTCTAAGGCCATAATGAAGGTCCTAAACCAGTAAAATAGTACAGCTTTTCTTGTAATTTCCAGGTTAGAAAGCATTTTCCTTCCTTGGTCCACAATGTGTACTGAAATATTGAAAGCAGTAAGTCATTCCTGGTAAGTATACTGCCCACTGCAAAAATAGACTGCATAGAACTTTTCTAAGTAGTTAAAAATAATGCAAATAATCATACCCAAAGGGAAGAAAATAATGTGAAAAGCTCACACATCAGAATTGGTTTTATTTATAGAGTATTTCCAAATTAAGAAATTGGTAGTGAAAATAAATCATATCTCTATCTAAGTGGTGGTGCTTCAGCACATACTGCTCCATGCCTTTTCACATAGCAGAATTTAGCAATAGTTCACCACGATATGACTCTGTCTTGCACTTCAGTGAATTTCTGAGTACTGAGCCCACTTCTACAGAACTGCTATTGAGCCGCAGAAATATTTAATTAGCCACTAAACACTGTTAGAAAGAAATATTTAGAGGCAGTGTTTTCATTTTGTTTCATAACAGCAAAGAAACAGGGAGGAACACATTTCTGCAGCATCCTTCAGTTTGATGCAATCTAAATTCTCGGTATTACTCTTGCAAGTGAGGACAGATTTAAGGACTAGACTCCAAGATTTTACAAGTTGTAATAAAGAGCATTTTATTTTTCTGTCTTTTTTCAGGCAAAGGTCTATTAAAGGCAGTGGTGAATATACTTTTTTCTGAATAATGATAGCAGTAGCCATTTCAACTATGTTTTGCTTTTATTCATGAATCCATTTAAAATGTTAAAAAGAACTAATGCAAAAAGGAACAGCATATAATGAAGAAATTAAATGTTTTGGAAAAGGATCATGCATTTTAGTCATTATGTCAACAGTTCTCAATGTATGCATTTGAAAATCAGAACATCCTCATTATAGAACAGTAGATTGACCTTAATTTAAATTATAATCTTTGCAAATCTGAGATTTAAAACTGGACTGGTGTCAACTCAGATGTCAGTAACCTGTGAGCATTTTGCAAAGGTCTGGAGAAGAAGGGAAAAAAAAGATATACTAACTATACTCACATGAAGTTATTTTTAAGCATATTGTAAATAAGTGCATTGTAAATAACTAAAGTGAATCTAACTGTTTATACTTGAATCAAGAACAAAAGGAAAATAGGAAGACTGCAGTGTAAATAAATTTTTAATATATGTCAGAATGTTGCTTGAAAACCCTGAAAGATCCAAAAGATTTGATCTATGAATGGAAAAGGAGGAGGAAAAGTCAAAAGCTGTTATCAGCAGTTAAGATTCAAAAAACTAAACCACAAAAAAGAATACTGAGAGAAAGAGATTAGTATGGTTGACTGATTAAAACAAATGGTGAGTTTATATCAGCTTGTAATTGTTTCCAGACAAATGCCTTACAGTATATCCTTTAAAGTAATCACAACCATTGGAAAACATCTTTATAGCAATTGATCTTTATATCACATAGTGAGAATTCCACCAACTAATGTTATGGTTGCTGCAAGAATGAGAAAAATATCAGCAAAGCATATCCTATATTGTACAGTTAACCCTCAAAAATACCTAAAAAAAAGATGTTTTTCCAAAGATAAGTTATTATCGCACAGAGTACAAAAGGATTCCGTCAACACAGAGGTTAAACTATAACAGTCCTAAAATACCACAAATTTTGTCTGGTTCGTTGCATTTGAACAGCAATATAAGGGTGGTGCTTACCTCCATGATTCTCCTTTCTAAGTGGAGAAATGGGAGCACTCTATGCCCAGTGATACTGGATAGACTTGCAATGAGAAATAAGCATGTGTTGTGCAAGAGGAAAACTCTAGGAGCATGTTTTAAAGAAGTGTTCCTAAAGTATAACAGTTTTTCTTGAAATTATGTGCTTTCATACCATGACATTCTTCAAGGGGGTCATAACAAATTTACCTGGTTGCAGGTTTGGTACCTAATGTCAATGTAAAAGACCTTAATTTGTAGCAAGAATGACTTACACAGGTGAAGTTCATTCACAAGAATGCATGCAGGATTTGGGGATTTAATACCTAGGGTTGGTGTGTCCCTTTATGCTATTGATTCTGAGGAGATATGATTCTGAGGGAGATAAGAATAGAAGATGTCTCAAAATCTTGTTTTAGACATGGTTTGTTCCAGGGACAGAAATATTACCTGCCTAACTTCAACAAATATACAAAGCAAACATCTGCATTGGAAGAGCATTTGAGTCTTGTTCTTTTTCTAATTCTGCTGCCATTTGCTCTGTAAAAATTCTTCTGCATTTGTATATATAAATGTGATGGGAATTTTTTTTCTTATGAATATGAATTTTAGAGCTGTTACAGGTGCTGACATGGAACTGTGTTCAAGAACATGGACAGTGTTCAAGAACAATGGCTCTATTAATTTTTTTTATTTTTTTTTTTCACTGAAATATTGTCATTTTCCTTTGCCTCACTCATTCATTCTAAAACGAATGGTTTCATTTCTTTGCACATTCAACAAGTGAGTGGGTACTGCAGACATAGGGCTCAGAAGCTTTTTGGTCACCACCCTTATGAGCAAGGACCTGAAATTCTTAATGGTAAGATAATCATTAGGAAAATTGGTAACTGGAAGAAGTCAGGCCTGAGTAGCACATTTTGAAAAGGCAAGATCTTAACAGTCTCCGGGCATTTTCTGAGAATAATAGTGCTTTGATGAAACTTGGCTATTCATAGTAAATTAAACTATAGTACCACATCTGTTAGTGCTGTGTGCCAATAAAATATGGTCTCATGTCAAGGCAAAGAATGCTGCGAGGAACTCACTTAGAAACTTTAGCTTTCTCAAACCATCTTAAAATACAAGTTTCTGGGCAGCCTCAAGTTTCATACAACCTGTTTGCCAGTCAGATATAAAAGGCAACAGACAACACTCAAGCAGAACTTATATTTTGCAGAGATAATCCTTATGCAGACATTTCTGTGGCATCACTAGTTCAGTGGATCTAAGTTGGTTTAGTTCTTGAAGTTTACCAGGTTAGCTTGTACAACTTCTGGGGCTCAAAGCAGAAGTTTGTGAAGCTGAGCAGTCCAACACCAAGTAGTCAGGCTGAGTGTTTTAGAATATTTTTGAAGCGATATATTTTAGAAACGCCTGGATTCCAGAGGTCAGGTAGATATGAAAACATTATTTTGATACTAAGCAGCAGCACTTTACTCTCCATTTAAGTCTTTCTCAAAATCAAAGTGTTTGGAAACTTAAAAATACAATATGCTCAATTACATTTATTTACTTCCCACTGAGTTCAATAGATTCCCACTATGTTTAGCAGAAAGTTCTTCTAGCTTTTTGTAACCTTAGTAACAGATTTTGAGGGAAAACTGGTCAAACTCTTTGCAGGACAAAGGATGTGCATGTTTTAATTCAAGAACAAAACTAGAAATGGATTATAGAAGACTGTAAAATAGATGGTCTGTTAAAGCACCTTTGTGAGAACCTGTGTACTTCCTTTAATTACTTTAGTGTAAGTTTAGTTTTCATCCACCTAAGCTTACATGGTCTGTCTTTCAGAAAATTACTCTATTTGGCTTTTCTTAGATGTAATCAGAACTGTTCTCTGTTCCCTTAATTACAAACACATTTCTTTCTCCATGCAATATCCCTAAGTATGCAACAACCATCCCCTTGCCAAAGCTTTCTGGCATTTTTATTCCAGTTAGAATCCAAATCTACATTTTTTTGTGAGAAAAGCTGTAGGGAAGACTGTAAACAGGATAATTATGTAGCAGTACAGTTTTAAATGCAAGTTTTACTTGCTATTATTTTGAATGCATGTTTTTTTAATTCCTAATGAGTTGTGGAGATGCAATGCTATTGTTCTCGAAGCACATACGTGTTTTCATTGATGCAAACTGCATTAATTCTGTAAGCAATTTTAAACAGAAAGGATGAAGAAGATTAAAAACTCTGCAGAATGTAAAAATTTACAACCATTGCAATGGTCTAAAATCTCTAATCTGTGTCAGTTTTGTGTGGCCTCCTTTATCTCACCCTGTGGAATAGCTCTGGAAAGTAACCAACCAACAAAAATACCCATAAGGAATGTAGCCTAGTTTTCTGGGTCCTTTACAGATGCCTCTAGCACCTCATGTTGGAAGATTATTTTCAGAGTTTTGGAAAATATTCATAAACATATTTTCAAAGAGGTAAGTCAGAACTCAATCAGTTAACTGTCACCATTTTTTTATGTTTGGAATGAAAACATCTGGTGGTATGCCAGAACATGTGGCTTCTGCCACAAAATTCCTGGGAAAGTTGTAGTGCTCAAGACCACTCAAATGGAAGTTAGTGGGAAATTAGTTGGAGGCTTTCCTCTTCTTTTGAAAGTTACTAAGATTTTGATTCATAGAGAAGAAATATTGGTCGTTACACCAATCATTGCTTATAGAATAAAAATTACTGAGTGTTTTCATTCATCTCTCATTTTAAGCAATACTTATTCACCTATCAATTGGAGACATTGCGTTAAGTGAGCTTATCATTATCTCTTCCATTTGAAAAGAGAAAAATACAGTAAAGCATACTTGAATGTGCACTTGTTCAGAGGTAAACAAACTGCTTGAAAGTGTTAGTTCAAAGCATTTAGCTATTGATTAAATTTGATATATCAAATAAGAACATTCACTTTCAGTGGCAACATTTTAGAGAGGATTTTACCCTTTCCTGGTTCTCAGTGAAATGCACCTGCAAAATAATTTCAAGTGATAAATTGTGAACAAAGTACTTACTCCCTACAGCTCATGGAATGAAAATGTAGCAAGTTTTAAGCAAAATTTGTCATGCTCTCAGCTATTCTAATGCTGGGCCATGTCTCCTTGCATCTATGCTGCTACCCACTAATAAACACTCTCCTTTTATTTAAGTGGGTAAATGGCCTTTGCTTTTCATAGAATCATCGAATAGCTAGGGTTGGAAAGGACCTGAAGATCATCTAGTTCCAACCCCCCTGCCATGGGCAGGGACACCTCACACTAAACCATGTCACTCAAGGCTCTGTCCAACCTGGCCTTGAACACTGCCAGCGATGGAGCATTCACAACTTCCCTGGGCAGCCCATTCCAGTGCCTCACCACCCTCACAGAAAAGAACTTCCTCCTTATATCCAGTCTAAACTTCCCCTGTTTAAGTTTGAATCCGTTACCCCTTGTCCTATCACTACAGTCCCTAATGAAGAGTCCCTCCCCAGCATCCTTATAGGCCCCTTCAGATACTGGAAGGCTGCTATGAGGTCTCCACGCATCAACCGAACCACACAGCTTAGGGTCATCAGCAAACTTGCTGAGGGTGCATTCAATCCCACTGTCCATGTCACCAACAAAGATGCTGAACAAGACTGGTCCCAACACTGATCCCTGAGGGACACCACTCGTTACTGGTCTCCAGCTGGACATTGAGCCATTGAGCACAACTCTTCGCGTGCAGCCATCCAGCCAGTTCTTTATCAACCGAGTGGTTCACCTATCAAATTCTTGTCTCTTCAATTTAGAGACAAGGATGTTGTGCACGACAGTGTTGAACGCTTTGCGCAAGTCCAGGTAGATGACGTCAACTGCTCTACCCCTTTCCATCAGTTCCGAAGCCCCATCACAGAAGGCCACCAAATTGGTCAGGCAGGATTTCCCCTTAGTGAAGCCATGCTGGCTGTCACCAGCCACCTTGTTGTTTTTCATGTGCCTCAGCATGCCTTCCAGGCGAATCTGCTCCAAGATTTTTCCAAGCACAGAGGTGAGACTCACTGTTCTGTAGTTCCCCGGCTCATCCATTTTCCCCTACTTGAAAATGGGGGTTCTGTTTTCCTTTTTCCAGTCATTGGGAACTTCACCTGACCGCCATGATTTTTCTAATATGATGGACAGTGGCTTAGCAACTTCATTTGCCAGCTCCTTCAGGACCCACAGATGGATTTCATCAGGTCCCATGGACTTGTGCACGTTCAGGTTCTTAAGATGGTCTCGGACCAGATCCTCTCCTACAGTGGGCCTAAGGTCTTCATTCTCACAGTCTCTGCATCTGCCTTCCAAGACTTGGGTGGTATGGTCAGAGCATTTGCCAGTGAAGACTGAGGCAAAGAAGTCATTAAGAACCTCAGCCTTCTCCAAATCCAGGGTAGCCAGTTCTCCTGATAGCTTTCAGAGAGGGCCCACGGTGTCCCTAGTCTGTCTTTGATTTGCAATGTAACTATAGGATCCCTTCCTGTTGTCTTTCACATCCCTATTTTGAAGTGAAATAATCTGAACTACATTCCCACCCCAGCCATTAAGTGTCTGCAAGCTCTGGTGTATAACCTTATGAAAAATACTACATTACTGGATAGCCCTTGTGTTAGCTAATAACTGAATAATTCTTGAAGGATCAAGTTAAAACTCTTGTTTCCATTAAAGCATTTCCCAAGAGTAATGATCAGTTAGTTTACCTTTCCCTAAACAAGCCGTGATTTGGCATGATAGGCAAAGTTATCTGTTTCTTCTTCTAGTAAATTCATTTTTGCATATAGATTAACTACTATTTGTATTTTGTCAGAGAAGCACTCATAGGGCTATCCCTCATGCTGCCCCGATTAACTGCTTATGCCCACATTTACAGATTTCAAATTATTTTAGGCATTCATGTATTCTTACTAAATTATGTAGTCATTGCCCATCAGTCAACTGAATTGTTCATATCAGCATTAGCAGAAAGTAGTATTGTATCAGCAAACTTACTAATAAGTGCTAATATATATAGTCATACACAATTTGAAACAGCATTCATTTACCTTTCTATTAATTATAGATTTTGACTAAGAGATCTCACATGTCTTTTCTTCCCCTGCTTGATGGAAGATAAATAGAATATTCTGACCTCCAAGAGAAAAAATTAAAAAAATATTTATCTTTGTTTATCTTCATCCGAGACACTAAATGTTGAAATACTGTAGGGAGAGATGTAGTTTTATGTACAAAACAGGTCTGAAGCCACTAACATCTCTCCAACAATACACATATAAATGTCGCAAGGATATTTTTCAAATGTTAGTCAAATGTTTTCTGTTTGTATACGCTTGTCAACATAAGCCAGAGAGGCAGATATGAGAATGAGAATTTGGCTCTATGGGTACAGCTGTTGGCCATACATAGCCATGAGAGCAGAATTTTAAAGATGAGCCTAGAACAAAATTATATCTTGATTCTGTCACACTAGATAAAATTTCCTCACTGTTTTTCTATGAACATGAATTCCTGCAATTGAAAGGAAAGAAGCAAGTGGAACCATAATCTGAGTACAAAAGAAAATGTCACAGAAATCCTTACTCCTGTGAAATATAAAAATATCACCTATGTTCAATTCAATGGATTTTACATGGCATTTCCACAACAGAAACAGAAGCAGCTTTTTAAATGCCACAAAGTATATAAACACAATAAAATGTTTCCCAATACTTAGTATAGGTATTTTGCATTTCAAATGCTGTTGCCAATATGCAAGACTTGCAAAGCAGTTTACAGGCCCTTTCCAAACCTCATGTCATCAATTAGGCATCTGCAAAACCATTCTCCAAAATTGCAGGTGGCTAAAGAGTAATTTGCAGAGAAGCCACTTAAGTAAGCTGAGGAATGGAAAAGAGAATTCAAGAGATGCTGATTTCCAGTTCTTTCATCAGTGTCCACATATCACAATAAGAAATATTAAAGGCAATCCAAAAAAAAGTATTCTAAGCACTACAATGTATAGCTCAAGCCCAATTTCAAAACCAGCTATAGAGTATTACAATTTTCAGCGTTAAGTTGAATGTATGGAATACTCTGTCAAAACAGATGGAGTTTTATAGATGTAGTTACTTTTTTAATGACGGAGATAAACAACCATTTAAGCCTCTTTCTTTAGATTCAGTATTTCCATTACAAATCCATTTCTTATACATCTTTAAGATTTCGATATGTAGTTTGGCAATGTTGGTGCATGGGGTTTTTTTACAATTTGTATGCTCTGCAGTACAAAAACCTGTACAAAAAAAATGGCATCAATATACAAATACTATTAACATAATGCACTTGGTATGTTAGATGTAATGAAGGAATTCATCTATTGAATGAACAACAGAGGTTGTTCTCAACTGGGGGTTAATTATACTGCCTGAGGAACCTGAAGTATGAAAAGACAACAACATCTTTAGAATTGCTACAAACCTACTTCATGTACAGTTATACATTTTCAGTGAACACAGTGAGTTTTAGAGCTTACCAAGTTTTCAGTTTTCTCAGTGATACTGAGAGACCTTTGCATATTCAAGTTTAATGCAACCAGATGAACTAGAAGTACATAGAACAATTGCTTAATATTTGCAAATATTTGGACTTCGCCTACTAGAACATATTTAAACTGCTTTTACTTTAGTCTGCTTTTCAGGTGTGGACTGATTTTTTGGGTGTGGATGCTTCAGGGAATGTCAAGTGTCTTCATAAGAATGATGCTTTTCTTGTTGTGCTTGATTTTTTTGTTTGTTAAGTTGTCTTTAAGTCAGTACTGTCAAGTGAATACATTCTTCAGCCCTGACCCAGAAAAGACTTATGAACATAGTTAGGTTTATGTACTGTGAGTGGTCTCATTGACTGGTGATTTAGTGCAATGTTTCACAGACTTTTTTTGACTTAAGTCCCTTGAGATAATGTAAAAATACAAAACTGGCTTACCATAACGTTTTGCTTTGAAAGAACAGAAGTAAAAATATACACTCTTAAAAAACTCATACAGGTTGTATATTCTGAAGTGCAAAGTAGTTAGAAATACTTATGATTAAAACAACTGAAGTAAGCACAGAATAACAAGCCAATGACACATGCATCTTGCACTCTAGAAAATACAATGCTTTGCCATATGTAATTGGTATTCACATACCCTGAGTGTAAATGCACCCCCATTTCTAGGTTATCTTTTGAGGAAGGGATTATCGTAATGCCTGGGTAAATCAAGACCTAGATATTGCTCAAATGATGAATAATGATAACTAAGTGGAATTTTGTGTTCATTTTCCACAGACCATATGAACCCCAAGGAGAAGCTTCCAGTAAGTATGTGGGAAAGCATTAGTCCCTCTCCACTCTATGTAAAAGCAGATTTCTCAGAGTTTTATAGGAAAAGAGTGAATGCTGAAGCCTTGTCTGAAATGGCATGAGACACTGTATTTCACAATTAAGAATCAACCTGATAACAGAAAACCAACAGACACAGGTGATCATGACAGTTGTGTTACTGCGCTGGAGCTGGGTTTGCTTCTATCTGGTAAAAATAATGACTCCATGTCCTGGGTTCAGCAGTAGCAGTCATTTTTCTCCTTCTTAGTAGCTGGTGCAGTGCTGTGGTTTTGACTTTCGGCCTGGGAACAGTGCTGATAACACCCATGTTTTCAGTTGCTGCTCAGTAATGTTTACTCTGACCAAGGACCTTCTGAGTCTCATGCTCTGCCAGGGAGGAGGAGAAGCTGGGAGGAAGCCGAGACAGGACACCTGACCCAAACTAACCAAGGAGCTATTCCACACCACAGCACATCATGCCCACTATATAAACTGGGGACAGTTACCCAGAAGGGCTAGATCACTGCTCAGGTTGGGCTGGGTATCGGTTGGCGGGTGGTGAGTGGTTGTATTCTCTTCCCTTGTTATTTCCCCTATCATTATTATTATTGGTGGTAGCAGCAGTGGTTTGTGTTATACCTTAGTTACTGGACTGTTCTTATCTCAAGCCGTGGGAGTTACATTCTTTCGATTCTCCTCCTCATCTCTCCAGAAGCAGGGGGAGAAAGCTGGGGGGAATGAGAGAATGGCTGCATGGTTTCTGGGTTGCCAGCTGGGCTTAAACCACGACCCTCCATTGTCTTACTTCTTACCTTTCTAACAAATGCCAGTGTTAGCAGGCCCAGAAAATAACAAATCTTCATTGTAACCCCTGCTTCCAAATGTGCTTGTTTGTTATTCTTCTGAAACATTATTTTTGTGTTCACTCTTGTCTACAGTGGAGGAGTCTTAGAAGGACCAAAACTCTTACCATCTGGCCTACCCTGACTGAGCCCCCTTGTTGCATTTCCTGTACAAGATTCATTGAAGTGCTTGGAAAGTGTGGGCATTAACCTGAAACTAGAGGTGGGGGTGGTGTTATGCTAAGTCCACAAGAGACTTTGTTTCTACATTAATGAATAAAGAAAGAGTTTAAGGAGGCAAAAGCAAGTGCAGCAAAAAGTTTTGAGATTCTACTACAACTGCAACACCGTTACCGCAGTAATTTGACAGTATTCTGGGACTTAACAGTTCTTGCCCTGTGTAAAGGAAATGTTTGTCCTTGAATAAATACATCATCACATTCGCAGCATTTTTTTAAGCACATCTTTCTGTCATCATTATTTCCTTGTATTCTCTGCTCTAAGATGTAACCAATTTAAATTGCAAATGGGATATTTTTACAATGTTTAAGTAAAATGTATAAAAGATTTGATTCCTCAAGGTCCTGTGCCAGAAGGAAAACGAAAAAGTTTACATGCAAACTAATACAGGATTAAGCAACCAGCTGAAAAAATTCTCTGCATAGACCACTGATGGTGAAGTTTCCATTCTAGGTGGAATTACTGTACTGTAGTTCCTTTTGTAATGAAAAAAACTATGGAATTAACTATGCATGTAGGGGCTGTATCTAGCCTTGCTTTTTATTGAATCCTCCCCCTTCTACAATACTTCAAGGATTTCCTTGAAACAGGAGAAAACTGGAAGCTAGACACTGTCTAGAGGATTGCCACCACCACAGAAGATAATAACTGGGGGAGCAATAGCACAAAGAATGGTATATAATGAATAAGTGATTCAGTGAAAAGCAGAGTATGTATGGCCAGAATATGGTAGAAAATCAGTGATTAAGCATTTTCATCATCAAAGAAGGTCACACATCATCTCCTTTCTTTCTTCTCGCTCATCTTATTCCCCTCTAAACTGCCATAAACAACTTTAGTTTATTATCTAAGCATCAGTTAAAGGTAGTGGAAGATATGTAGTGAATCAGCAGCATGATGCTAGTAAATAGCGTTAGCACAGTAATTTAAAGTTCACTGGGCTTGTGAGCGCTTTACTGAGTGCAGTGTCTTTTAAAGAGGATCTGATACCTCTATTATACTGCTATGATATTGAAACTCATAAAAATCAGTCACTGCTATTGGTGGATAGCAATGAGTAACTTTTTTGTCAAAACAGATTAAAGGTGGTTTCTGCAAATTTATTTCTCTATGTTGTAGAATTCAAAATGTTTTTATTTACCAAAAAAAAACCAAACAGAGTAAAATACAATGACTCTACTACTGTCAAAAAGTACTGAATCTTTCACAGAAAGCCATGGCTAAATGCAGAAATAACAACTCACATTTGTTCATGTTCCAGAGCTTGAAATATCAAAATGTCATCAAGAATGTTATAAATTTCAACTTGACTCTATCCCATTCCTGCTCCAGCACCAGGCACTCCATCAGTCCTATGGCATACTTTCTTGCATACTTATTTCCTAATACCCCATGCTACTGCACCAATATAGAAAGAAATTACATAAACTTCCAAACTTTTTAATTTCAGAGATTTGAGTTGGAGTAATAGAAATAAATTTCAACTGTCCAACTTTCAGTGCAGTTACAATCTCAAAGAATTGAAGATTCCTTTTCTGTTTGGCTGTCTTTCACTGGCAGCAGTCAGATGGTGCTTTCTCTTTTTGTCTCCACTTCCCAGTCAGCCACAGTACAAAATTCAAAAGAAACATACTGAAAACTAATTCTTACCTATATAGACTGTGGGCAACATTCTTCAATACAAATGGAATATTATTACTATATATAATCAGATGTTGTGTAGTTTCTAACTTGACAGTAACATGTACCCAAAACAAATAATCTTGTAATTATATTAAATAATGAAAATTTCTCCAAATTTTTTAAGATCTCAGCTTGGCCCTTGTTTGTTTTTTACTTGGCATTTTTCATTTTAATTTTGTCTTTATTTACAGAAAGCGAAAGAATTAAAAGTGTCATCTAGTACGATCCAACTTTCAGTAAAATTGTGGGGTTTAATTGACAAAATATTTAAAAGCTTTTAAAATATTTTAATGGACTCAAAATGTCTATCTTCAAGAAAATCAGCATTTTAGAGAAGAAAATTAGTCATTATTGTAAGATTTTTTAGAAAAGATTTGTAGCAAAACCATAGGAGACCTGCTCAATGAAAGAGTAACCACTCACTTTCTTTTTCTTTTTTTTTACATTCAAAAATTTGCTTCTATTTACATGCACTTACGTAAATGATCCCACAGAAGTTGCTGGGATTTATATATGAGTTAGTAATCAACCATATGAATGAGGACTGCATCATTTCAGCTCATAGTGTATAAAAGCAATAAGGAGATCAGGCTACAGTAAAGGTTTTAGGCTTTCAGGATTAGATAGTTGTAAGAGTGCTGCCTAATCAAAAAGATCAAGAACATTTTGAACTCTTAAGGAACAACTACACTCAGTGAAAAAGAAAATTGCAAACGAGATACAAACTCTAAGGAAGACAAATTTGTTAGAAGAAGGTAAATTTAGTTCTCTCAGTAGACTTGCTTTTATTTTGAAGAAAAACATGTATCTTCCTTTTTAAAACAGCAGACCTGACCTCCCTACTGAATAAAATCTACAATCTCAACATGGCAGTGCTATTTACTAGATTTTTCAAGGAGAATTCTAATATGTACAGAAAGGCAGCATAATTATTCAAGTTGACATGAACCCCCCAGATATCCTTTTTAATTAACCAGATAAAGCAGTGTAAGAGCAGTTTCATACTGATGCCATAGCTCTACCTGAGCTTCTCAGTGATCTGTGACAATTGACTTACCGATCTTACCCACATTTAAAAATATACTGTAAAAAGAAAGCTTCCATAACCCTCTAAGTAGAAGAAAACATGGTTTTGAAAATTTTGTTGAAAAATCAAAAAACAAGGCTTTGATTATCAAAAAATATACTTGATAATACTTGACAAGGTATTGTTGACCCCAAAAGCAGAAGTGAACCTTGTAGCATTATAACAACTGCCTTCATATTCCAGAGGCCTACAAAGTGTACAGCTGTCCTTTCTCCCCCCTCCCTTCTTCCCTTCCTTTCTCTACATTTATAAATGAGCCATTAGGATTTGTGAAGACATGAAACACCTTCGTCATCAACAGTGTGAGAATGACATGTCTCCAGTAAAAGAAATCAATGACATAAAATAAATGGCATCATATATTAATACTATAGACGTGGATGAATAGTATCTGGTTCAAACTGAAACTTAAGACCTATGTGAAGCTGTGAGATTAATCAAAGCACTGTTTTTTTCTTTTACTGAGGGATGGGTCTATCCGTTGTCAAATAAGCTTTGTGGTTCAGAGGAAAACAGTGGATCAAGTTTGCTAAATGCAAAATATTTAGATTGAATAAAGATTTGAATGGTGAAAGAATGTCTTCTTTTGTCTTTGGAATGCCAAGACATAATCTTTTTGTCTCAGAGGAGTCACCTCACAGTGACTCATGCAATACGTTCAAGGCAGACTAATGTTAGCTGGTAATTAAAAGAAATACAAAATCTCCACTTACTGCAAAGTAAGTCAGGAGCTTATCACCTTACCAGGACACTTGAGAAAATAGTACGTTTACTATTTTGTACCTTTCACTGGCTTCCAGTTCACATGTAGTGACAGTTCAAGGCCATGAACCTACTCCTTAGTATAATCATCTGTTTGATGCCTGCATTACTGACAGATCTCTGCCCTGTTTATGATCCTGCAAGACAACGGTGTTCCACTGGCACAACAGAATTACAATTTACAGGCTGAAAATTTTGAGACATTCCTCACAGATATATTTGCTCTTTTATTTTTCTCTGTTATTAACAAAAAAACCCCACATCATCAATAAATAAAACCAGACAAACCAAGGGGCAATGAAGACTCTATTAAGAGCATCTCAGTAACATTCTTCATTACTCAGTAAACATTTTTCTATACAGCATGAAATCCTTCAGAAACGTGCCTGGCCAAGTAACCTTCATGTATGAATTTAAGCATACAACACTCAGGTTGAAAAACAGAATATATAGGAGCCACAACTTTAGAACAATTTTTGTCTTTAAGGTATTTGCCTCTAAGGACACAGTTGCTTTTCTTATAGAGCAAACTCTTTGGACACTGGCACTACAAAAGTGAGGAAAATAATTTACTGTTTTTTAAGCAACCATGTAAATAGGATATGGCCTTTAGGAGCAATTGTTAACTCTAATACCACTTTAGTATCAAGGTGTGTTTAGTCCATGATAACAAAAAAATTATTATGAAGGCACCCAGTCAATTTTCCTTCAGGATTATTCTTTACAGCATACTGAAGAAATTTGGTTGGGTCTTCTTTTTCATTTTATTTGTTTGCACTGTCAGCGTGGCTTCAGTCATTTTTCTTTAAAAAACATTTTATGATTTGTCACATTCTCCCTGGTGCTCAGCCCAGCATTCCCCCTCTTAACCTTGAAACACTGGGTTAGGGTTAACAAAGAGTCAAGAAATTATCCAAGCATATTTGTGCAAAGCTTCTGTGGTGTTAGAAAGAACCCATAGTCACTTGAAACTTATAGCCTTTCACATGAGGTTTCAAGAAGGACCAAGATTTGATGCACAGAAATTGATGATTTGTTGTTTCAGCTGAATCTGGGAAGCGCACATGAACACAAATTTTAAAATAGAGCAGTCACATTCTTTCTAAACTTGGATTCATATTTATTTCAAGAATATTTCGTATTTATCTCAAATTTTCATTGGAATCATATAAATGTAAGCTCATCAGAGACAACTGAGACAAGGAAGATACAAAAGGTTGCCATTCCCATTTGCAGAGTCTTCACCTCCTAACTTGCTGCTTTTCTGAATCTAGTAACTGAAATCTGAGTGAATCTGACGAGCCCCTTCCAGGCCAAATAGCATCAGCTAGGTAGGTTGTGCACCACTGCCATCTTCGGTACAAAGGAGGAATCGCTTATGTGACGGTCATTCAAATGAAACATGTTGAAATAACTCATTTAAATATAATCAGATGGTTAAAATTTGACAGCAGAATGGAACAGATTTTTCCACTGTTTGCAATGCTACAGAAATCAATAGACACAGCTTTTCTGTGCTGTATGCGCATTTAAAAAAGAAATATTTGGAGATTGAAAATCCATGCACAATAAATAGGAAAATTAAAATATCTCGTATTACATTGCCAAATGATGGGGTAATAGACACAAACATATTGTTCTGTAAAAAACTGCTTTAAGAAGAAAAGTATGAATTGATTCATTTAGTCAAACACTGCTTGAACAGATGGTGTGATTAGCAACTAGTATGTTAGCCATCTCAGGAGCTTACAGAAAAAGTAAACAAATGCCTTTAAAATATATCACTTTATTCCCCAAAAGGTATTTTCATTCATTTATTAGGAAAATGTGAAAATCTATATATTTATGATAGAGCTATGAGTGTTTGGAAGATAGTAATCAGACATGCCTGGCAGTTGAAATTATTAAGTTCTGTTCTTAAATGCAGCCTTGAAATCTTGCAAGTGTTGGTTTACATCAGACCAACTGAGCTTTCACAGTGGTCACAATGCATCAATATCTGGGAAAAAAAGTGGAGGAATATTCATCACTCTGACCTTACTGAGTGGTTTAGTGCAAATCAATAAGTATTGTATCGGAAGTTGTTCAAAATAGGTCTGATTTTCATGTAAGGAATGTGTTGTATCATCGCAACAAAGCAAAAGCCCAAAAGGCAGCCTGGAGAGCAAGGTTACACATGCACAGAAAATGACAATGTTTTTCTTTCACCACCAGCAGGAGGCAGAACCAAAAGAAATGTTGGCTCATGCTGTCCCTCAAAATTTCTCAGGTATTCATGACAGCCAACACAAATGAGAACAAGCCTTTTGCTTACTCAGATGGACAGGATTGGAGTTGTCATGCACTGTTTGTTAGAAGTGTCTTGGGCAGCTGCTATAGATGAGTTTTCTCCAAGGACCAGTTTTCAGTAAAGACATTTTGAAATGGAATAGAAATAAAAAAGAATTATACTAGCAGCACTGAGGAATAATACTAACAACACTGAGCAGGAGAATAGAAACAGAAACAGAATTAGTTTTCATTATCATCTAAAAAATGTGTCAAATGCATAGCTGTTGTATTCCACAACATTCCTTGTGATCTTGTCAATGCGCTGCCAAGCCTAAGCCATGCACTACCCAGTAACTCAAACTCAGAGCTGCGCTGGCGCCATCACTCTGCGCTGCATAGAGCCTGAAGAACTTGTTACTCATGCTTGCATTTGACCTCAATCTACCATAAACAAATCCAACCTAAAATCTATGTACAAAATACTTGAGGAGAAAATTTAAAACGGTCCATAAATTTAATCTTAGAGCAATATATCTTTGTATCGAGACTGAAGACTAACATCCCTGGCTCAGAAAGGAAGATGGTCACATTCTTCTGATGTCTCATTGGTTCATCAAGACAACTCTTGGTTATATTATCTAGTCATCCTGGTAGAAAAAGGAATGTCAGTGTAATTATTATACAAAGTAAGTTACTTCCAGTCAGCTCATTTTATATAAAACTGTCAAAATCAGGGCCAATAAAGAATGATTCTGTTAGCAGAAAAAGACTAAAAAACTCTGAAGCAGTTACTAAAAATACATTTGCTTGATTTGAATGTGGCTGGTATGTGAGAGGGAATCACATTACCAAAAACATTTGTAAGACCAGTGTCTGGTAATATTGCCTAATTCTGACAATGCATAGCCAAAAAAAAAAAAAAAAAAAAAAAAAAAAAAAGGAGTGCATTCATTTAAGGTTTCCTTGCCCTCTTTCATGGCTTTTTCCTAACATTTGCATCAGCCAGATCTGTTTCAGAAACAAAAAGTTTTAACGAATCTTTGTTGTTAATGACTGAAAGATTTTCAGAAAAGACCAAGAGACAGAAAGTACAGATCAGTGCGCTGGATTGAATTTCCATTGTTTTCATTTTCACAAATCAGTTGTAAAGTAACAACGTGTTTTGTTCAGAAAATACAGTAGTGACAGGGATGATGTTTCTGTGTAGAATGAGAGTCATAACTACCAGAGAGAGGTTCTAATTTAATAATAGATTATTATTTACTCATCAAAACACCACACCAGACTTACATCTTTCAATCTTTCTTTTATCTTGATGCCTATAAATAGATTAACACTTGCAAATTGACAACTACCTCATTTATGAATATTACCTTATTATTTTTTTTTTCCCATTTTTTCCTTTCTCTCTGCTGATTTGAACTTTCAGCTTTGTGGGGGCAGGGACTGTCTTCTTGATGGAAGCTGATATGCCACAAAACCAGAGAGAATACTTGTGTAACTCTGAGACTCTCAGGCAATTCAACTATAAATTCATGTCTTAAAATATGCAGATCTAGAATTTTACCCAAAATGTGAGCAGCGCAGATGGTAATATCATATAATAAATCTAAAAATAACATACAGGGGAGCTAGAGATAAAAAGCATTATCTGAATTCTGAGCAGAACAGGCAGGAGACAGTCATTGTTAGGCGGTGTTAAAGTTTCTAATATTTTATACAGCTAATATTTTTTCTTGGTTTTCCTCTGCTGCATTTTTATTTGGTAGAATGGGATTTTTACTGCTGTGTGATATAAAAGTGCTTGCCTAAATTTCTGAGTGCCCTTGGTAGTCTTAAGAATACATTATTAAATAACCGACCTATCAAATGTGAAGCACAATAGTTTACCTTATCAGCGATGTGCAAAGTGGAGGGAATAAAAACCTTAATATTTTCAATACATAGATGAGCAAATGAGCATGGTTATTGCTCAAGAAGCATGTAAAGAAACAGAATGTCAGAGAGGTGAAATTCCCTACCACTCAACTCCATTAAGAAAATTTCCAGTTAGGATGGTCTCAGTGGATTACAACTGCAATAGCTCAAGGACATGAGCAGCAAATGATTTGCAGCTTTACATGTTAAAATACAAAGCACTCATCACTTGGTACAGGTTATACTTTGGTTCACTGGGCCAAAACATATTACTTTTCACACCAAGGTAGCCTCCAAACCTCATTTATGTACCAGGACCCTACTTTAAAATGAATCATGCAAACAGACACAAAATCTATTCTTCTTAAAGTATATCAGTTCAAAAGTGAAGATATTGTGATCTGGGTTTGGGCACTACTGTAACTTTCCGAGGTTTTAAAAACTAGGGAAAAGTTGAGATTCTCAGACTTACTTATTCTTTTGTAAGACTATATTGGAACTAGATGATCTTTAAGGCCCCTTCCAACCCAAACCATTCTATGATACTATGATATCAGAAGAAAAGAAAGAGGCAAAGGGAAGAAGGGAAATTATTAAATTATTCACTGGAACTATAAAGATCAGATCTTCCCTAGACTTTCTTTTTAATGGTTGGAAAATTAAAAACCTCCCTTAGAAGTGAAGCTCTTTTTCTTATTCTGGAGGATGTTGCCTCTCCTCACTGTCTATATAGCAAAGCCAAGAGGATTAGCCTAGCAAGGGTTCCGCATTTCGGTGCACACTTTACCATTGGAATGTTTGCTTCTTCTAGCACTTTTCTATCTTCCTTTGTCAAAAAACTTTTCCAGTTTTCCCTGTTGTGACACTTTGGGAGCATAATTTTGTTCCCTTGCCTCAGCTTCCTTCATTTGCCAAAAAAAGGTAATTAAATTTTCATTTCTGAGAGCTGAAACTGTTCTGCAAAGTAAATACAATGCAGACTTCAAGCACGTTTATGCAGTAGATCTCAACTTCTCTCTGACCAGGACTTTTCTGATTTTTTACGATGATCCAGAACTGTCTTATGATGATCCTTTCTTGCCACCACCAGTCTCCCTGAATACACTCGGACTGGTGACCATAGCACAGGTAGGTCTGCCAAAGAGTCATGGACTATCTTAAGGTCTCCCCCCCTGAGGTAAATGTTCTTCCCATGAGAATTCTGAGCCTCTGAATCTAAAGTACACTTGTAGCTTCCTACTCCTACCTGCATTCTAGGCCTGTATGTAAATGTTGTGATGAATGGGGTAAATTCACTTCAAGATCTGAAGTGTTATTTCATGAGTATGTGCTGCTGCCAGGAAAGTTGAGCAGTAAGCAAGGATCTTTAGTATAATTTTATACTACAGCAACCTAAAAAAACAAAAGTTTTCAAAAATTATTTTGTTTCCTTGATGACTGTAGTTTTTTTGCTAATTTTGACAATGAGCTAAATTTCATCTTTCTTTCCTCTTCCCTGGAAAAATTATTATGAAATAAAATGAAATTAAATTAAATCAAATCAACAACCTTGCTTTAAAATGCAACTTTTGAAAAAGCCTGGATTCAGAACAATACTGCTGTTAAAATTAAGAGGAGATTTCTTTGCCCCAGCTTGCTGTATCACTGTAGTTCACCACCACTCTCATGTACAGGGTTTCTAATATCATGCAAGGCCTTTTCATTCTTGTATTTACACAGGGGAGGCAACGTTGACTAAACAGTTTCTGCAAGCATAAACCTTGCCTCAGAAGCTCTGCAGGAATCTTCTGGGCCAACTTGTGAGTGACGAGGAACACCTCATCCAACACATCAGTTACCGGCTGCCCCCTAGTGCAGATTTTTACACTACACTGTCGGTCCTCAAACCCTAGCTCATTTTTCACCCCCTCTGTGTATCGTCTAAACTAAACTGAGAATAAAACACATTCACTTGCTGGGACGGACTCATTCCAAATTCCCTTTGTCTTGCTTCATTCTAGCAAAACATTCAATGCATATTTCATGTAGGAAATAGAAGAGCTGAGAAATCTCCCATGAACACAAGTATTTCTTTCCTACTTTTTTGTTTCCCTTATGTAAACCCAAAAAAACACTAAAAATTTAGATACAATTTGTTTTTCCAAAAAGAAACAAAACCAAAAAACAAAATACCAATTGTCATATCATTTTAAAAGACAAGCCATTTTGTATTTTCCTTCTGAGCATAGCACAATCATGCTAGTTCCTTAGTTCAGGATTCAGCTGCAACCTGCAAAGGGAAACCTTAGCCCTGGTCTTATCCATGTTAAGCTTGATCTCTTTTTCAAATTGCTGCTGTTGCAAATAGACACCCGTAGCCAAGTGTGTTCACTTGAAGTCAAATTAGATCCAGTTCTAACTCAGTACAGGAAGTTCATCATGTAGGTTAAGTACACACACTAGGTGACTGACAGAGTTTATCAAATTCCGCCAGAATTATAGCCAAACCTTATAGCCAGCTTTACCTCATCTTCTTTCTGTCTCGTAACTGAATATGGATGAGCGATGCTGCTATAGCATGTGTGTTTGGCATAGAAATCAAATTGATCTACTGTTCTTTCAGACTTCCAAAATGACAAAAACCAGCAAACGTATAGGTATGAATTCAATAGCAGTTAAAATTGCAAAATCTGCTCATGCAAATTCAGGATCACAGATGACTTTCCATTGGCTAGAAGCCATTCTAGAGTTCAGTGACTCCCACACAACAGAGCATAGCAGATCAAACTCCTGATCTGGAAGCAAAAGCAGTATGTCTGCATCACCATGGCACTAAGCTGCAGCCAAGGCTTACTACTGGGAGTCAAAGTTTCAACTGAAATGCAAATTCATACTAATGCAGCTGGTCTGTTTGTAGATGGGTCAGCACTAGTTCAGGGTTATCTGCACAGCATTTAATGGCACAGCACAGACATTCCCTGAGGAACCTCCCTTCCCTTTATTTTAAGTCCTTTAAATTTACATCTTTGAGCACAGCAGGATCATACAGACACTTACTGACCTCCACTTAATCATCTAACTGCCCTGTCCAACAATGTAGCCACCAGATATGAGATTCATATAGTAACACTAAATGATTTTTTTCTTGAGAGAAAGCAATTGTAAGAAAACTTGGGCTAGCTATCTGTACAGTAAATCCATAATTACTGAGGAAATAATGGAGAAATGGACAATGGCTTCACTGTTACCTCTCCAGTGACTAATAAACTAGATTGCCTAATGGCAAAAATTACTACAAAGCAAGATTGCTACAAGAAATGCTGTGCCACCATCATTGCTGCCTGAATGAACTGCCTACTTAAACATAACTAAAATAAAAACACATGGAGCACGTAAATTTTCAGATGCCAAAGCAAAGCATAATTATTATCCTGGTGGCATTAAAGCTTGCTTTGAGGAACTGCCAAGTTTGCTGGTATTATTGAAAAATACAATATGAAAAGTGAAAAGTCAGTCACCCATTCTTCCTCAAAAAATATCCTGAATATGATCACACGCCTTCAGATTCTAAGTAAAACCGAAATTCCTGAGAAATCTTCCTGTTATAAAAATTGGCAGTGATTGATTACCGCACTTTGAGGGCAATATCAGCCTCAGGAGGATTCAAATGTCAAAATAACTGACCTGTGAAAAGTCTGATATCCACATGAAACTAAACAAAACCTTTGGAATAAGGTAAATTTCAACAATTTTAAAGTTAATACTGCGAAATTGTTGCTGTAAAAGCAGCGCTTTGAAAGCCAGCTGAATACCACTACTGCAACTTCCTGTGACATATAAGCTTACTGGAAGTGATTCAAGGATGTTGCCTGTGCAACTTTGCACACCCTGGATACCTTTGAAGCAGAACAAAAGTGCTTCAGTGACACTGTCTACACAGCTTTGAATGCTCCGGACAGCTTCAAACACGCTAGACATCTTTGAACAAGTAAAGACCATGGCAAGTAGAGACCATGGCTCCCCATCAAATGGCGGCAGAAAATTTGCAAAATGGTATTGCAGATGCTGCAGAGAATGTCAGAGCTCTTCTGAGAGCAGGATCTTCCCCAGTATGCTCTCTTACCACTGTATGGCTGGGATATTCATAAGGATTTTGTTTTCTCATCCTACTCTCCATATACCACATGATGATTTCAAAAAAGCATTTTAGTTCTCCTCTCTTATCAACTGGAAGAGAAGGAAAAAGACATTCAGTTTTGGCAGTTTTCCATACTTGCCATTCCTTCACATGGTAGCAGCCAAAAGTGTTGCAATGGAATAATCTGCATCTATCTATTAGCCAGAGGTGGAATTAATTCCTTAAAAGAAGCTCACACAGGTTGCTTTCAAGCCATGAACACTGTTTTTAAGTACCTTAATCTAGGTAGAATTACAGTTTAAATATGTTCTACCAACACTGATAGCATTGACTGTAACTTCCTATCTCTAAATCTCTGTAGACATCACATTATAATGCTTCACTGTTGCCAACGTTTGCTCTTGCTACATTTTTTCAAGCTAGCAATCATCACACTCTGTTGGGATGAGAACCAAGGATATTTGATTTATTCAATAATTCATAAAGAAAAAACTTCTAATCCAAAGCAAACTTTAGCTTTTCTATATTTACCCCTTAATCTCTCACTTACACTGGCAGGAAATAGGTATATTTTTGCCATCAGAAAACAGCAATGTCAAAGCAGAGCTCAGATGATGCAGTTGGTGCCTTTACAATTGCTTTTATACTGCTGTTTTAAAAGTTGGCTGATCCATTGTTTGTATCTTGATTTGAAGCAGTGAATGATGAAGACCTTGCTGTTATAGCCAAGGAATACACTCTACAGAAGCACACTGTATTAAAGCTGTGTCACTTTGCTCCCTTCCAGGGAGATGACCCAGTGGATTAAACTCTTCCACGTTATTTTACTATGGGCATGATACAAAGACCAAGCCATTTTTGTTGTGCACTGCAGCTCGTTAGGCACTTCAGAGATCTAAAAATATTTTTTTTGCAGCAGCTGTTATATTTTACATATTTTTAAAAGAATTGTGTGTGTAAGTAACATAGTCAAATGAAAAACATATGTCCACAGTTAATAGTATACAAAAAGAGCACTATGTATATCACCGAGAAATGAATAACATAAGCTTTGGTTATTGGCTTAAATGAATACTTTACAATCATTTTCCCCCATAAAAGGTGTGAACTCTGGGGGAGGGGGGGAGTACTGCTGGGAATGGTGCCCTCTCTCATCTTAAAATGTGTGAGAATCCAAACAGATTATTTATATGCAGCTTCTTGTATTGATTACATTATGCTACATACTGTGCGATGCAATAGGACTCCTAAAAATATATTTTATAAGAGCTTATGGTTTGTAGTGGTAGAATGGCAAAGGTTTAGCTCTCACCATAATCCAGAGGCTCGGTATTTACACTTTAATTCTTGACAACTCAGAAGGAAGGGTTTGCAGCACACACTAGCATACAAGTACTTGGGGTTCAGCCCTGAAGGTCCTTTGCAAACCAAGACAAAATGCTGCCAAGATTTAAGACTCTGATCTTCCAGAATTTGCAACTTTGCAAAACAGGAATATAAATTATGACTAAAATGGACAAACAGAGATAACTGAATAAAGGAAAGCACTTTATTCTGGTTCTCTGTGCCATATTATGGATGTGATGAGCTCCCATAGGATGGGAACTAACAGCCCCATGGGATGGCAAATACTGAGTCCATTAGCTGTATAGAAAGGTCTCTCCACCTGCGTCCACTGGTTGGGGGCTGGATCTAATAATTTCTTCAGTGAGAGACAGGAAGAATCACTAGAGGGCTCCCAAACTATTTAAAGGGACATTCTCTTTCCTGTAATGTGCATTGGAGAACATGAGTTAAAGAAAAGACTTCAAGGATTCTCGTTTTACTTCTCTCGTTGGCTCAAATATTCCATCTTTGTGTTCAAATTCACTCTTTCTGGAGGAGAGGCTGCAAAAATCACTTTTAGGGTGATATAAAGTAGGAGGGGGAAAAGCTTTCAGATAGATTTAACAACTGGGGGATTGGCACTGCTGTCATTGGCTGAGCAGAGAGACAGGAATGAGAAATGTGACAAGGAATCAAAGTTGGAAATGTAGCTGAAGGCTGAATTTATACAGCTTGCAAAGAAAGGACAACAGTCTGTGGGATGGGACCACCATAATTTGGTAAACTGTCCTATTTCTAACCCACTTTCCGCCCACTAAATTCAAACACCTTGGTTTTCTTCTGCAATTTTTTAAGAGTAAAGGAATCTCCAAGAGCTACGCATTTATTGTGCTTACGTGTGTGTATAAATACATATATACATACATACACACACACACATACAAGAAAGTGGTCTTTAAGGGAGTCACTATATTGTAGAAAGGAAAGCACTGACTTTAAAGGGAATCACCTAAGATTTTCTCTTCATTAACATGGTCTGTCACTTCTTCCCTGCTAACTCATTTGGGCCGGAGAGACCTTGCTTCCTGAAGAAAATCACGAGCAAGTGGGATTTTTTCCAGCATTCCAAATAACCAGCACTTACTCTCTCTCCTTTCTGTGCCATGTTGAGGTTGCTGCTGGACAGGTTCTTTTGACTTGACTTACAGGAATTTTTTCAAAATTATCTGTAATTTTAAATGAAAGCTGAAAAAACACCTGTAATTTGGACTCTGACACCTGCTGAGAGAGTCAGGCAAACAGCTAACTGAAAAATAAGGAGTAGGAGGAATAAGTTGACTGTCTCCAGAGCATGAGCAAATCGAGCGGGAAGACTTTAACTCTTTTGATAAGCTACTATTGTTAGAATTACAGGTGATGAGGTGAGAGAATGGAATTTTTGACCACTACTACATAATTGTTACTTCATAATGTTCCAAACGTACCCATTCTGGAAAGCTAATACCCCACAGAGTTAGTAAGTATCAGCTTCCTGAGGCTGTGGTCTCTTCACCCTTGTCTCCCTAAGTTACAGCCATGTAACAATCTTCCTTATCAGGATACCAGTTTTGCTGGATTTTCTTTGAAGTCTCAAATTGCTTCTAACTTGCATGCTTTGACATCAGTATTTAAAGAGTTACTTATAAGAAGATCAGAGATGGGGGAGCAAAGGCTGAATCTATCAGACTTTTCTTGCAGTGGAAAAACAATATTATGACAAGCAGACTTCAGAGATCAATTTGCTATCTAGCTGAAAGTCTAGGAATGAGATCTGAAAGCTGCAATTTTATGTTTGACCCTGATGTTTTCCCTTGTGCCTTTCTGCTTTTGGACATTCTGTGGGCTCTAGCAGTATTTTCCTGAGTAATCATTTAAGATGAATCAAACACTAGTATATATCAAGTCAGCTCAACACTAATGAATTGGTACTGTAATGGATAGATAGGGTATATGGTTGAGAAATGGAACAGTTAACACTATTAGCATTAAAGTTGTCATAATTATGATTTTAGTCAGTGCTCCATTAAGATGAGTGGGAAAATTCACATCTCCTTCCAATGCCACTATTGCAGGCTATCTAAATGCAGACTAACCAAGATAATTCCATTCTAATTTTCTCTTCCATATCCTTGAAGCTGTCCAACATCCTCCATTCACTTTGTATCAGCTTGACAGCAGTAATTTCACTTTCTTTTTTAATTTCTGCTGTCAGTATGATTGTTCTACCAAAGACAGAATGGCTGACTTGAAACATAGAGGAAGTAGAAGGTTGCCTACCATAATAAGAGGATAAGGGAATAGAAAATAACAAATTCAACTGCATTTTAGCAGTTATTATTTACTATCAGGAATTGTTTATTTTTACAACTGGTATGCTGGTGGGAGTCATGCCTCTAATTTCCTTAGTATTCTACCGGGGAGTGAAGAAGTCAGCAGAGATAGCTGGCAAATAAAACACGCATCCAGTGCAGGTAAAAATCTAGAATTATTTGTGTACACATTCATGTCCTCTGCATCCCTGTGTATTCTTCAAATGTAGCCTCCTACAATATAGACTGTTTATTTCTATGCTCCAACAACTATTTTGATTTTAAACTTCATGTATCTTGGGGCATAGTTTTTGTGTCCTTTGTACAGCAATGAAGGACACTCACAGCCTCGACAATAATGCTCTGCTACTGAATACGTTCCTAAGTATTTAGGCTGTTTAATTCTCTTGATTTATAGCCTGTGTTTCTTTTGTTCATTCTTTTAAGTGCATCTAGGTCCAAGATTTTCTGAACTGACCATAATTCTGTATTAGCCTATTAATGCTAATTCAGAAAATTATATTCTTCCTCTGCAGTTGTAGTAGTTGTTACATCTTTGCGTCAGTTCTCACTTGAGGTATTTGTCTTCCAATTACAGTGTATCTCTGTAACCTTTTGGTGATTTCAAGAGCAGTTTCATTGCCACTGAAAAGGAAATTATTGACAATTCATAACCTGTTACAGTTCCTGCTCCACCTGCCATTTTCAACTTCCTAGACTATTGTGAACGTCAAAAACATTGCTGTTTAAAAATCTTTTACCATCTGCTGTATACTGCTTAGTGCTTGATATCCTGTTAGGGCTTCTTGAACCAGTTTTTGCAGTCTAGTTCTATTTGCATTTTCCAGGCTGAGCCAAGAGACAATTAGATAGCAGACAATTTGTGAGTCTCAGTCCTTCCCTACTGAGTTGGGAATGTCATGCTTAAGTATTCCAGGTAATCAGGGAGGCTTCTTTGCACTCATTGTCTGCAGTTGCATGTATTTGCAGCATGATTCTGACATTTTGCAAAACTGTATTTGTGCCATACTCAAAACTGTGTCCAGTATGAATAATTCTTTTTTCTGTAAATCACTAACATTGTTCTCTGAGATAGTGTGCTATAATTTTCCTTAGTTTTGAAACTCAAAGAACTCTCAGGTTTCCCTATAGTGCCAAATTTACTTTTTTTTTTTAATTTTTATTTACAGACCAGTCAGTCTCACCTCTGTCCCTGGAAAAATCTTGGAGCAGATTCTCCTGGAAGGCATGCTGAGGCACATGAAAAACAACAAGGTGGTTGGTGACAGCCAGCATGGCTTCACTAAGGGGAAATCCTGCCTGACCAATTTGGTGGCCTTCTATGATGGGGCTACAGAACTGATGGAAAGGGGTAGAGCAGTTGATGTCATCTACCTGGACTTGCGCAAAACGTTCAACACTGTCGTGCATGACATCCTTGTCTCTAAGTTGGAGAGACATCAATTTGATAGGTGGACCACTCAGTGGATAAAGAACGGGCTGGCTGGCCGTACACAAAGAGTTGTGGTTAATGTCTCAATGTTCAGCTGGAGACCAGTAACAAGTGGTGTCCCTCAGGGATTGGTGTTGGGACTGGTTTTGTTCAACATCTTTGTCAGTGACATGGACAGTGGGATTGAGTGCACCCTCAGCAAGTTTGCCGATGACACCAAGCTGTGTGGTTCGGTTGATACGTTGGAGGGAAGGAATGCCATCCAGAGGGACCTTGACACGCTTGTGAGGTGGGCTGCTGCCAACCTGATGAAGTTTAACCATGAAAAGTGCAAGGTCCTACACCTGGGTCAGAGCAATCCCGGGTCAGAGCAATCCCAGGCAGAGCTACAGCCTGAGCAGAGAAGAGATTCAGAGAAGCCCTGCAGAGAAGGATCTGGTGGTGTTGGTTGATGAGAAAACAAACGTGAGCCGGCAGTGTGTGCTTACAGCTCAGAAAGCCAACCATATCCTGGGCTGCATCAAAAGGAGCGTGACCAGCAGGTCGAGGGAGGTGATCCTGCCCTTCTACTCTGCTCTTGTGAGACCTCATTTAGAGTATTGTGTACAGTTCTGGCGTCCTCAACATAAAAAGGATGTAGAACTGTTGGAACAAGTCCAGAGGAGGGCCACAAGGATGATCAGGGGACTGGAGCACCTCCTGTATGAAGACAGGCTGAGAAAGTTGGGGCTGTTCAGCCTGGAGAAGAGAAGGCTGTGTGGAGACCTCATAGCAGCCTTCCAGTATCCGAAGGGGGCCTATAGGGATGCTGGGGAGGGACTCTTCATTCGGGACTGTAGTGATAGGACAAGGGGCAACGGATTCAAACTTAAACAGGGGAAGTTTAGACTGGATATAAGGAGGAAGTTCTCTACTGTGAGGGTGGTGAGGCACTGGAATGGGTTGCCCAGGGAAGTTGTGAATGCTCCATCGCTGGCAGTGTTCAAGGCCAGGCCGGACAGAGCCTTGGGTGACATGGTTTAGTGTGAGGTGTCCCTGCCCAGGGAGTTGGAACTAGATGATCTTAAGGTCCTTTCCAACACTGTTCTATGATTCTAGGATTCTAACGTCATTGTATGAAGATTAATAAAGTTTCTTTCAACTCTACTTCATCCAATTAATAATAAAATACATTTCATACCACACAATCTTTCATTCCAAAATGTCCTGCTGGAAACGCACCATAGCAGTCAAGTGGGGGATGGCTCAAGTTGAGGAAGTTACGGTGGTTTGCATCCCTGCTTCTTGCTTCTCTTTGAGATTCTTACCCTGACTACAGAGCTGGCTCTGCTTCTCGGAAAGCAGTAGTTGAACTGCTAAAGTTTATTACACAAATGCCAAGCTCTTATTTGCAATTCTGTAGCTGCTACATCAGTGTCTGAACTGTTCCTGAAGTGTGGGTAGGGAATTACTGCAGCCATCCCAATATAAGACATCCCATCCTTGATCATGACTCAGTCCACAGCCATTTCTGATGAAGAAGAGTGTCAGCTAACACATTTCAAACAGCAAGAGAGCATAAATTTTCTTGAGGAAAGGCCACATAGATAAAACAGAATTTGGCTTTTTATAGTACCTCATAAAGGATCACTGCTGAGTACACTGCATGGAATCTTTTCACTTGGAAAATTGAAAACTGGCTTGATTATACTAGCATTTGATTATCCAGTGCCAGAAAACTTACAAGTTTCTGAGGTATATGTAAGTTAACAGGATACTATTCAGTTTCACATCAAGACACAAACTTCCATACTTTCTAATAGCAACCTGTGTTTTTTCACATGTAGATTTTCTATTTTACCGAGTTCTGCTTGAGTGAAGTAGAAACAGACCATCACCCTGACTCTTCACCATCTGAGACTGACTCTGACTCACCAGAGTCTTTACAGGAGCAGAGAACTACATATGGGAAAGTTATTAATGCATCTTCTGGTTGAAGCTTTTATTCCTCACCATCTCAGCTAGATGAAAAATTACTGCAGGGCCAGGAACTACAGTTTCCTTTCACTGAACATATAAACCTTTGAGTATATTGGTTCATTGTACATTTTAGCATAAAGGTCAGTCTAATTTATAAATGTAAACACCTATGTTAACACCTAAAGACAGGAGAAAGCAACCAAGAATAAATAAATACATACATACATACATACATATATATATAAATAAATAAACTTATCATGGCAAACCAGCAACCAAGAAATAGGGTATCTTTTCAGAGAACACTGGTCTTGCTTGCAACTGGGAATATGAAAACTGTATCTCATTTGTTCTGACTGAATTCTAAGATCTATATGTAGTCATTGTAAATCAATGGAATCTTTTGAAAGATAACATGATTCATATGGTCAGCATCACATCCCAATAGATACATGCCAAAAAGGCCCAGAATATTGGCTAGCCATTTTGGCTATAAGTGTATTACCTAGTTGAGAGCTGTGTGAATAATGGAATTCACAGATTGACAAATGAATCACGTAATTAGGGAAATCATTAATTTTCTGTTGTACTAAACAATTTCAATTGTCCTGAAACAAAATATTTTGCTCCTTTTCGGGATTCTTCCATTTGAATAACTTTCTATTAAAAATAGAACAATTTTAAAAGAAAAACACTAATATTGAAAATAATTTTTTTTAATTTTGGATATGTTAAAAACCCTTCAATTTTAAAGCTTTCCCCTTTGTCTTTTCCCTGACAGATGAATTTGACTGACATTTATAAACAATGTTGCCATCCTCAAAACCATCTCAATGACTTCCATTCAACCAGCTCCTCACCTGCTCTGAGCTGAGTTAGATTAAAATGCTGGAAGTCAGTTGTAAAGCTCAACCATAGCACAATGATGGAAATGTTTTTGGCAAGTGGTGATAGTGTAGACATCGCCAATAAGTGCTTCAAACTGGACGCTTTGTCTCTTAAACCTCCATTAACACTCATCAGTATTTGATACTTATTTAGCAGCATTTCTTTCTTTCCAAAGTACCTGATCCAAAGCAATAGGAATCTTTGCTTGACTTCTGTGAACTTTGGATCAGGTCCCAACCTCCTGCTTCCTTTTGGAAAAACAGAAAGGCAATACAAAAACAGTGTAAACTTTCCTTTTTTTTCCTAGCCTTATCTTTGTTCTGTTTTTTGGGGGTTCGTGGGTTTTTTTCTTTTAATGGAGCTAAATAATTTCTTCTCAAAGTCTGCCTTGTTCTTATTCCATATGTTCCCTGCCTACGTAAATACCTTCAGTCTCTTTATTAATTCTTTGACAAATGTATTTAAACCTGCTTCCCACTGTTCCTTTTTTTTTTCTAGCAGGTTTTGATCTAATTTAATGGTATTTAGTAGCCAGTTCAGGTCCAGCGGAAGTTTGTGCCACTGTCCTGGCATTAGTGGAGCAATATAGCTTATTCTGGGTCTTGGTTTGACCCTCCCTTTCTCTACAGTTAACACTTTCTTTCTGCAGCTCTCCTCCCACCAAAGCTTGAATAATAAAACATGCTGCAAAGCAGTGGTGTTCCTGCGAGTTAGCATTTGGGGTAGCAGATGGGGTGATAAAGAAACTGTTTGTGGGGGCGGGGTATGGCCCCTATTACTCCACACCCACTACATGTATTTTTAGCCATTAAATATAATGTGGAAATGTAATGCATTTTAGAACTGTATTTTATCAATATATTATCCCCTTAAGTACAGTACTTTATAAATATTGATAAACTTGATTATAAACAAACTCTTTGCTAATTCCTGGAGAGCAGTCATCATGATGTGGCAGTGTTTACTGAAGTGGCGATTGGCATGAAGATGTGCTGCAAAGGATATATTTCTCTGGGTTAAGGATTTGATAGAGGATGTATCTCTGTGCATATATTCGGTTCAGTGGGTCTGCACAAGTATATGCGAAAATAGTAAGTGACAAACAAATGCTAATGTTTACATAATATCCCATGTAAGAGGCAAGCTAGTATTACTTCTAATTCTCAGTATCTGTACTTACATCAAGTATTAGTAATGAGGCTAATATGAAGAATAATAAACTGTCTGTCCCTCTCAAAAATGTTTTAGTGAAAAAATGCAATACTTGTTCCTGCAATTTTTATTCATATTAAATTCAATTCAGGATTAAGGTAAATTACAATACACATTAAATAGAAAATGGGTGCAAGACACTACCATTACAATTTGGTATTGCCTTACAGTCTGTTTTCGCACTTAACAGTGATAAGGCAAGGTGAACAAAAAGCAGCTCTCAAAATGATTCCTGATCCAATAATGCATTCCTCCAAGCAGAATGAGATTTCCCACCAAGCAAAATACAGGTCAGCATGGAAGAAATACAGAACACGTTCTGACAGAAACAGTACCCTGAATAAGATATAATACTAGTCATATGAAAAATCAGAATGCTGTAATAGTTCTCTTTTTTAAATTTGTTCCATTAAAAAAAAAAATCACTTGAAGTTCCTTCTCTTTCGCTTCTATATTCCAGAAACTGACACCTTGGTATTTTGCTATTTCTGATAACTTTTCTCTATCATACTTATATACAAATATTTTTACTATTAAGAAAAAAAATATGAAAACAAAAACTTTAATATTCTGTTTCTTCTTTATTCCTAAGTAAAATTTAATTCCTTCTTCAGCTGAGGGAAATTATTTGCCCGATAAAAAAACAACTTGGAACTTAAGTAAAAATATCAATAAGCAGCTTACTGTTTTTTCCCCCTCTGTTTTGCTTTATATTATATTTGAGATTAAAAACAATATTGTAGAGTTATATATTTTACTTTGCATCAGGTGGAGACCTTTCATTTAAAGACTAGTGTCACATTGAGATTATTTTCCTGAAAAAATTGACAAAATGTATGTGACAAAGTATTAAGCTAATGTAATTATCTGCATTTCATCTTAATAAAACAGGTTGAGATTTCATACGTATTATGTCTGTGTTTCTGCACACCGTATGGACACAGGAGGCTCCGATCTTCAGACATGAGCTATGAAAATTGCTAATGAATTTACATAGCAACATTTTTCATATAATAGGGGGGTATTTGTTTCATTTTTTCACACATCCCCTGATTTTTTTTATTTTTAAAAAGGGGTGGAAAAGAAAAAAAAAAAAGATGAAAAAAAGAGAAAACAAGATAAAAGCTTTGCTATGTTGTGCAATTGCTATTATTGTTATCTTTAGAAATGGACAAAAAGCAGTAAGGACACCCTTCTGCACACACAGAAATGAGGAAAACAGATTTGTTTTGACAGGCCATTATACTACAAAAATATTTATGAATGTAAGCTGCAGCAAAATTCATCAGCCCTAGAAAATGCAAACCCTTTATACTATGTCCACTAATGTTATAGGAAGGCATGGAGAAGTGAATATAAAAGATTATTTTTTCTTATTGCTAAATAGGCATGTAGCAAGATAGCCTAGCAATTTACTACTGAAAGGATTTCTTAAATGTCATAATTTTCACAAAATTATAATATTTCTTGCATACACTGTGAAGTGACCACCCTTTATTTTGCAATCAGAAAGCAGAGCTGGCAGAACTGAAGTGGTTTGGCAGCTGCAGAGATGAAACTGAACTGAACAAACAGTTTCTTAAGTGATGCTTGGATAGAAGAATTTGGAAACAGTTCAGCTTTTTTTTAAATTCATTTAAATGTGTGAATCCCGCTTGTTACATTCTTGGGAGTAATTTCTATATATATGGCACAGTAGTTATTATACCACTGAGGAAGGAAAAGTATAAAAGTATTAGAATAAATTCCCGTTGCAGAAAAAGTACAGCTCTATTTACAGAGGTAACTATAGTTAACACATACATGCAATGACATATAATTTTGGCAATATTTTTACATACCAAGTTACCAAGAACAATCACTTCTCGTTTCCTTTATTCCTGCCCAGTGACACAGTTCTGCATAATAAAGAAATCTCTTTCTATGCTGGCTAGATTTTGGATCTCCAAACACCTGTATTCTGCAAAGATGGCTAGGAGGGCATATTGAGAAACACTTACTTTGTGAGATTTACATTAGTTATCCATCAAGGGCTACAAGCAACAGCCTCATCAACTACTTTGCAGAGCAAACTCTCAAATAGCACAGAGTTCATACAATACAAAGAAATTTCATATTACTTTCTGTAATAGAAAAAACCTAGTATAGTTTTCAGAGAGGTCAGTATTTCATAGGGGCAAATGTCTCTACAGTTTCCTAGCTTCAATGCTTCAGTTTGATCAACTTCAGTTCTTCAACGTATGCATATTCTGAGCTTTTCTGATCTCGAAGGGACGGGCATGCTTTATTGCTTAAATTTTCTGTTCTCTCGAGAGTCCAAAAAGAAGGAAATTAAAATGCTTGCAAAGAGTATCTTTATTTCAACAACAGCTTCTCATTCAGCATGAGGTCTTAGAAGCAAATGAAGATTTTGGTTTTGCTGGCATTTGGTCACTCTAACCGAGGCAGCCAACTGGCTCAGGTTTTAATACATAAAAGCTTCTGTGAGTTTTATCTTTTGCCTAGATCCATTACATTGCTTGAAAGGAAGAAAACCGGGTTTTCAGACAAGGTTCATCAATTTTTAACAGCAATGTTACGGATTTTAATGTTGTTATGGCCTGGGGACAGTTTATCCATCATACGGTACTGTGTACCTGTGAATGGCGTGATTCTGTGAGTCACAGAGAGCCTATTTGAAGACACATAACATAAAGTTGACATGAGCCAAAGGTTATGGGAAATGCAAGGTCGAAGTTTACATTTTTTTACTTATGTCAATAAGTATGAAGTCAATCAGCATTCAGGTGCCTCAAAAATGTAAGTGCAGGCCCAGCAAATGTACTTCAGCATGTGCTTTCTTATATAAAGTCATTGCTCTTCAGTCAATATGTCTTTCACTACCTCATGATTTATGGATTATGGATAACCATGCTTTCTATCCCATCTTCTTCAACATAAATGATCCTAATTTTACATACTTTCCTTTTTCATCAGCAGAACACACAAGTGATTCCTTGTATTCCAGACTGTATTCTCTGGAAATCTTCAGTCAAATTTCATAATTATTATTTCCCTCTGACAATTTAAATTTTCAGCTTTAAGTATCCCTGTGAAATTTTCATCCATTTTAAATTTAATAGCTAGACAGCTATTTCATTATTTTGCTCAGGAAGAATGTGTTATAGTCGAGACTCAACCCTACATATAAAAAATGTTTTAAAAGCATTCTTCCTCTCAGTTTGCTGGCCTTTGTGCAATCATCTACCAAAAGACAGAATCAACAAATTTATAGCAGAAACAAACAAACAAAAAACCCATGCAGGCATAAAATGACTGATTTTGAGAAACTGCAGAAAAATGTACCAGATTCCTAATAGTTTAAAGGCTTACATGTGTGCTTACTTTTAAGGCAGATACTTGTGTTTCTGCATGTCTGGGCTATCACATAACTTGCCTTTTCCATCTCAGTCAGATACATGTTATATAGGTTTGGGATGAGAAGACTGGGAGATTTGTTGCCAAGGTTTTCTGATCATTCTGCCATACTGCATCTTTGCATTTGTACATCTACTGGTTTAGCGGGGATAATAATTTTCAGAATGCATGCATTAATTTTCAACAGCATTGCATAAAATACACTGTAGTGAATATTAAACAAAAACCTCAAAATATAGCAGGCGTGATACATAATGAATAGGTAACACCAACCTTTTGATTCACCAGGAATCAGAACTACTCCATGTTGAACCATGCACTGCTTCCTTATATCTAAGACTGCAAAGTAAGGAGGATCCATACCCACTCTTCTGCTGTGTCATCAAAGACTACCAAGACTACTACTAAAGATAATGCTGCAGTACTAGGACAGCAAAGGCAAGTTGAGCAAAATCGCCTCTATATGCTCCTGTTTTAAGAAGTTATCTTCTGTAATGAAGAGTGGAAACAGTTGAAGAAAGATGGACACAACAATAAATTAGAGCAGCGCACAGCCCCAGCCCCAGAATATGAAACTAAATCCCTGATTACATTGTTTTGCTAGAAAGCATTTATATACTGAGGATCTATCAGAAGTAGTTCAAAGAAACCATGAGGAAAGGGAGTAACACAAAAAAGCCTATTATATGCTAAAAACTCATTGCTGTATTTCTCATCATAAGGGGGAATTTAGGATTACTAAAACAGGAACTATGATAGTAGAGCTGTTTTTAGATGATGCATGACATAAGCTCATATCACTTCCAAAACTCTGTTTTATTCTTCTGACCATGCACTATCTAAACTATCTAAAACGGCAACTGATTAAGACTAAAGCATGAACAACTCACAGAGCTTTCCAATTTTGAAATAATTATCTGAAGCAAATAATAAAGGTTCACAGGTTCAGTGATGCGATGTTTCCCGTTGCAAATAGCCTCCTTTCTAACACAGTCACACCAGCATAAGTATACAGGTTTGTAATGTGTTTAGCATTAAAGTACTGCTTCCAGACACAGGACACAGGAATTAAAAATTCAAGTGGCTATAAACAGGAGTAAAAATCTCTTCAGACCTCATTGTTAGACTAGCCTATTTTTTTATAATGTCCCTTTTGCTCAAGAAATGACAGTGACTCTTTTTTCTTTTGGTGAAAGCTGTCTCTGAGCTCATTATCCACTTCATGTTTGCTTGAATTTTCTTCTGCTGCTGGCTAAAGAAATTAACTTTGTAAGATCCTTTGTAAAGGCAATGTAACTCGTTTGCTTTGTGGAAAAGATGTTGCTTTTTCCACTGGCCTTTTCTTGCTTGAAAGAGTGTTAGAATCAATAATCAGGAATGGGGCCTTGGTAGACTTTCCTTTCTCTGTCATTTTAATTCGGCTGTAGCTTTTGTTTTCATTAAACATGCATCTAACTGTGACCATACTATGCAATATGATTTTCTTAGGAAGAAAGAAAAAAATAAAAGTACTGAAAAACCTCCTGATGTTTACTTCGACACTTTGAAAAATGCCTCCATTCTGAATCCAGCATTATTTTTTTTTTCAAAGCTGTGCCAAGTTCCATACGATTTAGCACAGTAAAATGTACTTCTCAGAATGGGATATTCAAGTTCTAAAATCCACACTCACTGTTGGACAGTGGTTCAGCAAGGAAGATACCGAATACTGTGAGTTATGAAAAGAAAAGGACAGTTCTTTTTCTAAAGACTGTAATAACTAAACGTGTTCTAACATGGCACAGGCAAATTTACTCCACCTAATCTCAAACTCTGCCTAAAATTGGTGTGATCATACTGAGATCTGTATTCAGTTTAGGCAGTTTCCTAGAGAAAATACGAAGTGGAAGGAGAGATTGAGGAAAATTCTATGGAAACCCAAAACAAATCTGTATGTGATATTCAGGATGATGACCTATGTCAGTGCGATGTCATTATCTTCTTCTAGAACCACAGCTTTCTGGCTTTGTCTCTCATTTTTAAAATTATAATAAGTATCCAATAATCAAAGAAAATAGCTGTGCAAGGTTGGCACCATCTGCCACTGTCATGAATATGCTTGGCTTTTTGTTCTCACTTCTGTCCTCTTTGAATGAAATAAAGGAAACATGCATTTTACTTTTTTTACATATGCAATGAGCTAGTTACCTTCTCCAGGCTGCTCCATTATCTTCTACTTGATGAAGGAAACCAGTGCAGACAGTAAAATACTGGATAATACACGGCTGGCAGAGTTTCTTGAAAGTAACTTTTAACAACCGCTTTTTGGTTACAGGCAGATTTACTACAATTACTGCTTTTCTACACAATTTATGAATATGATTAAGCAAAAACTCTCAGTTTTGCTGATATGGATAAACAATTGAAGGAAAAATTATTTTGTACAAGAAAGACAGAAGTGGTGATCTTCTGTTACATGCCATGCAAGAATGACATGTGGGCGGATGCTGTAGTTCTAACATCGAAATATCTTTAATTAGAACGGCTGGGACTTTCCCTCTTGTGTTTCTTTTACAGTTTCTCTTTTATTTTCTCTTTTGTTGTTTTTTAGCTTTTTTCTCTTGTGTGCTCTCAAATGGTAGCTTATATTCGTTTCAAATTATGTAACTAGAGGGTCATTTTCTTGTATCTTCTATTATTATAATGTATGATATAATACATATTATATAAATGTATGAGCATTGATTATTACCCAAATACAGTTATCAAAGTAAAAACACAATTAAATAATTTTACTAAATGTTTTGATAAGTAATATCTATTTCACTTGTAATTTAATATTAGTGCAGTCAGTGCTGCACTAATAATGAATAAATACTGCAATATTAACAGAAGAACTATGCTTAAAATTACAAAGATATTACTAAATTAAGATGTTTTCTGTTATATCACAGCACTATGCATGGCAGATTTTTAAAATGAGTTTCAAGGGAGTTAAAATATACAACAGTTCTACCTGTTAACTGCTTTTCGTTAGAATGTTATACAGTAATTCAATACATTTGCGTGAGTGCTATTGTGGGTGTTTATTAAGCAACCATCAAACAGCACAGTTTCAGGTAAAGACTTGAAAGCTCTGGCACTATTCCTATCAACTGCATTACTAGAAAGTACTGTTTAGTAGCTGTTGAAGATAAAATGTCGAGACTAAATTTGTGGTTGATTTTGTGACACCTTTAGTTCAGGTTCTGCAAAACTCAACTCACTTGTTTAAACACTGAATCCTTGCATTTCAAGCGTGTGAAAAGTAAAGCAATTCACATGCTCCTCTTTGTCTATCAAAGTGATGAATTGCATACTTCAAAATTTTAATAAGAACCATTTATCCATCCTAATGATGGAGTACCCTTAAAACGACCACAGCATTTTGCAAAACAATTCATTTAGGAAACAGTCACATGACCTTTTTAACTGCCTTTAAGATAGCAATAAAATTGGCTCAGTCAGCCAGCCCTAATGAGGAAGAGACAGAAAACATCAACCTTTTGCCTATCCACTATCTAATTATAAACAGCATTGTCAACTGACTCCAAGATCAGCTGAATCCTAATTGACCTCAGACACTGCACAATAAAGAGTGAGAACTGCCAAGCTATATGCTAAAAAAAAAATTAAAGATAATCTGTAATTACTGTCTTAACTCTTAATTTTGAATTTAATTTTTTCTTCTCTTCATAATCACAGCTTTTCCCTTAAGAGTTGTTTTGTGGCTGAAATTTTCCAAAATTGGGCACATTTTAGCAAGTCTATATAATGTGTCCCTGAAAATGAGCAGTCAGTGAGATGGTGAAATTCAGAGGGAAATAAACAATGACGACTGTGGAGCATAAAATTTAATATCTCTTCCAGTGATCTATGTAATTATTAACTGTTCTTTGAAAATGGTATCTTCTTACCGGACCAAATAGCTTCTAGCAATATTTTCAAGAGCTGCTTCAAATGCTGTAACTCTGCAAATGTTTAAATGAATGCCTTAATTTAATTCCATATTGCTCTCCTGTGCTTCCATAAACTAATGGAACTACCAATATCACTAAGAACTATAATTATTTTTGTGACTGGGTCCTAAATCTTTACGGCTTACAGCTGTAAGGTTTTTAATTAGTGGAATAGCCATACACAGAATGTATCCTGCAAACAGATTAGCCAGATTTCTAGCTCTCTAGATGGAATGCACAACATCATGGGTTTTGTTACAAAACTGTATCTGCCATGTCTATTCCATGGACAAACTTATAAAAGCTGAAACCTTTTTCAAATTTTGCCTTACAGATAAAATCCTTAGTGCTGGCTTTATTCTGCATGACCAATTCCCTGTATTTACTTTAACCTACAAATTTATATCTAGTACCAATATCTGTATCATACAAAATCAATCTCAGCATATGACAGAAATGTTATAAAATGTACTAATCACCTTCCAACAACATTTTACTTTACAACTTGTACTTAGCATTTATCTTCATATAGCAACTAATGAATCCAATTAGAGCTTCCATATTTGCAAGAAAAACATTGCATTAAGACATAGCTCACTTTTGACAAATGTGCTTCTTGTTTGTAACTCCAGACCTAAAAAGAATGGCTTGTTCTAGTTCTGATCATTAACTAACTAGCCCTATCAAATTTAGAAATAGGTTGCTGCAACTCCACATGGTTTCATCTCATAGCCCCTATTACTTACTATTACAGTAATGATTTCCAAATTTAGATTGCCATCCTCCTACAGTTTCGTTTGCTGTATTTTTCATCCATTGCTACCTGAATCTCATTACAGATTTTCCTAAGTGGCACTTCAGTAACACAAATCAACCTCTGGTAGGGGTAATGATACTTCTGATTTCAGTTTTCATGATTATGCAGATAATGTAGCATGATGATGAATCTAGAAAACTGTGCTAAAGTGATCACTGCTCTCTAGCCCTTGGAAAACCGAAATGAAGGTGTTCACTTAAGGGAAAAGTTATGGTAATAAAGCAGAGGACTACATTTTCAAAGTTATTACCACTTCAAAGCCTCCCTGACAGAGTCATCTTTCCTATGTGTCATTTCAGAGTCCATTTAATTGTTTCCAGATTTGCTACTGACCCCCAGCAGATTTAGTTTGTATGTAGGTTATATTTTCACAGCAAAATGAGACCACAGTTTGATAGCACATTATATTCAGCAGCATTATTGGCTTAACATATCTACTTTCTGAAAGAAGCAACTTTACCTTGCAACATAATCCACAATCAATGGCATTGGCACAACTGAGAGATTGGTCTGTAGCACAGGAGCAGAAGCAGAAGCAAGTGATGGGAACTGCTGGGGTCAGAAATCGAGCTAGTCTCGGTGCCCAAGGCAACCGATGCTCAACTCACAGTCTCAGCTGCGATGGTAACATGCACTGCTTTAATTTGCTTTTGTTATCCATGTTACCTAACAGAAATGCAATGGCAAGGGTCTTATCCTCCAGCAGAAAACAGATTACAAAACCTATGGGGATTCTGGGGGGCTAACGCATACTAACGCTTGTTCTGCGGTGTTTTCACTATCATTACCTCTGCAAACTAGCATCTACAGTATTAAGTACTACCTTCATTTCACTGCATAAATATGTCCCCATATTTATTTTTCATCAAGATCATAAATTGTTTGGGATTTTTAAATTTTAAAAAGTACAGTGAGAGTGGTAATAATTATTACTTCAGGCAATAAATGATTATTGACTATTCTTGTGTTTCTTAACACTGAGCGTGCTGGTTTCTAACAAGTAAATAATAGCATAAAGAAAGAGAATGAATTCACAGTGAAATCACAAAATGTACATTTCGTGCATGAATTTATGTAAGAGAGCAGTTCCTTTAAAAAAATGCAGATGTAAGCATTTTTTAAATTAGGCACGCTTTTTAAATTGCATATTTTATATGGATTGAAATGTGTCTTGGTATTTTTATTCTTAGGCCAAATGATTAAAGATATTTTGACATGACTGTTTCAAGTGTGAAATCCTCCACATAATATCTCAACAATCTCTACTGTCTTCAAAAATATTTCTGCAATATAAGATATACCATATTAAACTTCATAGCAACAAAATCACTATAGACACAAAGGTCTCTAGATGAATACCGACAGAAGATATTTGTGTCAGTATTACAGACACAACTAGAAAAATAATTTTTGTGTGAAGATAAAACCATTTATAAATTAAAATCTTAATTTTCACCACAGGACAATTTGCACAGAAATCTTCGGTAAGCCATTGCTTTGTTCCTTTTTTTGTACCCCCTGTATTGTGACTTATCCTTTGACTTATTCTTTTTAAACCAACATTATAATACAAATGAATCTATATGACATTATTATCACGTTACATGCTCTAGTCATGCATTTATATTAATTTCTAAAATCATATCATAGCTATCAAATCATATCCAACCAATCATATTGATTGTAAAATAAAAACATTTTTAATTCTTTTGTTTTGATTTTGCCATTTATTGCATTGTCTCTTCTAAAAAATTTTGTGATGCACTTAGACACAACGGAAGCATAACTGGAACTGAAGACACTTTGTAGTTAGAACCAAGAGATTCAGAGCAGAGAATTGCTTTGCTATGTGCCTTCTCATAGTTCTGCAATGTCAAGTAAAATCACAGCTAAATATCAGGTAATACTAAAATTCTAATGCTTGCATCCAAAGAAGAGAATATACGTTATTCAACACTTTTTCTTAGTATGATGATTCTTTTCAGGTAGGATATATTATAAGAGGAATGAATACAAGGTTCAAATCATCAGATAGAAATTAATTTTAATATAATAACCAAAAGAATGACTATGGGTATGTGAAACATTTGTTTGCAAGATACAATGATGTTTTAAGCACATACCTAGTGCTTTCTCCACATGCTGAGTAACCAGGCTAATTAAAAAGCCCATACAGCTCTTGTTAAAATCTGTTCAAATTTTTGGAGCACCTGTTATAACAGAATGCCCACAGACTTGATAGTTTAGAGCCAAGACACCTGCTACCTTATGTCTCACAGTATGTTCAGTTTTATATTGATAGTAAAAAAAAAAAATCCACTTTATGACATTTAGCAATCTCATAAATCATAAGAAATAAATTGCAAAATTTCGTAATTTAACCCTTGACTGTCACTTCTCTTTACCTATAGCTTCTTGTGAGCAGACAATATGCTATGTACTTCTGGAACCATCTTGTTTCTTTGATGCTGATCTTATTGTATGTTCTACTACACTGAGCACAGTGCACAATTCTTCCTATGCTTTGGTCCACAAATTTTAAAGGTATGACTAATATATAGGTAAATACAGTTTATCTGGAAAGTGGAATGTGCTTCATATCTGTAATAAAATCCAGCTAGTCTGTATTTCTGTCTCCTTGAACTGGAGTTCCTTCTCTGTTAGTGATCAATAACTAAAATACACTGATGAAACAATTGCATCTTACTCCAAAACTTTATTTAAATATGATTTGGCAATATTAATAGAAATGTACCTCAGCACACAATTGTGTTAATAAACATGCATAAGCACTGATCTTTCTAGAGAGGAAGTATATTCCAGGAAGGGAATGAGGTATTAACAACCAGTTAACATCAGGCATAAAAAGTAGTGGCAGATTTGGTAAAAAATAAATAAATAAATTAATTAAATAAAATCACTAGCACAACAACAGCGTTATGACAGTGGCTCAAACCTTGTCAGCATTTATGTGCATGGCTAATTTTACATGTATGTAAATACAGCCTATCAGTATCTGCAGGATCATGGCAGTCACATTTTCTAGGTATCTGAATCATGCTGGAATCACTTTATGTAACTGATTTTATTAGGAACAGGATTTCACCTATGGATTCCCTGAGAAACTATTGTACTTATGTAGCCATAGCTACTAGTGCAATCAGAATTTAGTGTTTAAAAAGACACTAGGAACCTGGTTTCGTGAAGAGACTCCACAAGCACATATTGAAGTCAGCTTACTTTGGTAACCTTATTTACTGCAGCTTAGATCTATAGAAATATGGTTTGGGGTTGGTTTGGTTTCTGGGGTTTTTTTAGTATAGTAATGCTTTCGGTATATAGATGAACAGAAACACAAACCTCTCGGTGCAGAAGTACATTTTCTTAGATGAACAGTTGAGACCTCACACACTCTTCCCATATTAAAATAAACTACAAACTTGGAGAAAGACATGGTACAAAAACCCATGGGAAGCGCTTTGTGTACTCTGCTTTTGTTAGGTAACATTTCTACTGTGGTACGAGTAATAGGGAATGAAAACCTGGGCCTCAAAGCGCTATAAAAAAAATAAAAATTAAAGAACAGAATGTCAACCAGAAATGACAGACTAAAAAAAAATAAATAAACGACATAAGCACAGGTCTTTGACAGGTAGGTTTAATCCATCCACAACATGTACAAGTACTGCACTGTGAATATTTTGCCAAGAATGACAGCTGAATACCTTATCAATTATTTAATTTTTTAAAATATTTCTTTGTATTTCAAATTTCCTTTTCACATGGCTTTTCTATGTATTAGGAGTAGAAATGCTGATGTTTTAACACATCCCATTTCCATTTGGAATTTATTTTAGTTTAAGCCAGGAAAACTAATTGGTAACAGATATTAAAAGTTCTTGCAAGTTTTGTAAACTGTTAGTTGTGGAAATAGCTTTTTTTCCATTCTCTGCCTATTGATTTGCCTTTGAGTTAAAACACAACAAGAAAGCAGGTGATAAGCCTTTGTTAATGCCTCTGGGATGAAATGCTGGAGCTACAGACTACTGTTGATAAACAGATTTGGAATTAATTAGTTATGCATAATTATCTGAGCTACTAAGTCTTAAAATTGAATGCAACTGGTCTTCATACATTTGTTTATGCACCTCTTGCCAGCCATGAAAAACACTTTTATTTTCTAAATGATCACCGATTTAAAAAACCTAATTTTAAACAAGGTGAAAATAAAATATTCTTTTACTGTAAGATGGCATATGGCAGAAGAAATATTAATTACAGTTATTTTTGTTGACTTCCAGAGGCACATCGGACAGCTCTGCAAAATTCAGGTCAATCTGTTGAAGGGATGGGCTCTGTGTTGATAATTTTTTCAGTGTATGTAGTAAATTCTCTTTGCCTTTAAGCTTTACATTTATAAAACCAGGTAACTAGACCTCAAAACTGAAGGGAATTAAGAGAAAAACACTTTGTACTTTTCCATATCCACTTGAAAGTCATAGATTTGAATCATCTCAGATGAAAACAATTTTAAAATATTAAGACATTACAGCTATATCCCACATATTGCTTTGAAAGTTTAGGTGCTTGGGGGTATTTTGGGTTTATTTATTTTTCTGCTAAAACCTGAATTCAAAGCTCAGGATGACTCTTGCCAAAGCTTAGAAGGCTGTTAATACACAAAACAAGAACAGAAAGCTGCATTCTTTATCTATAATCTGCATTTTAAATTGCTTTTTTTCTGGTTTTCTTTTTTTGTTTGCAAAGACAGAAAGTTGAGAAAAAAGGATCTTCGTGTTTCTACCTCCTGATTTTTGATTTTGCTCGAGGACTTCTTACAAAATGTGCTTACCCTGTACACTGCTCAAGTGACATCTGCTCCCTCTGGCTGAAAAGTAGATGTTGCAACTAAAGACTCCATTTAATTGTTTCAATGTCACTCTGCTGTGATACCAACATTTCACCAGTTCTCCAATTCCTAACAAGTCACTGGGGGAAGATAAGGCTGACATTCATAATATAAAAAAATATCTCAGGGTTTTAGGGTCTGAAGGGCAGTAATACATACAAGTTTGACTACGTTTTCCTTTGCAGAGTATTGTATCTTGCATCATTTATTCTGGGGGAAGCACATGGGGCATGAAGTCCTGGCAGATATGAGCAAATGACATTACTTTAAATATTTAATTTTTTTTCATTAATTCTATAATATATACAAATTAGATGCTCATTAATAATTAGGATTTAAATCCTGTATGTTGGAACAGCATTTCAGTCCAATTTGTTTGGTATGCCAGAATATGTCTTTACTTGAGCCTCACCAATTTCAAAAATTCAAAGGAACAAATGATACTAATAACCACAAGAGAGCAACTTGCATTTGAGTCAGCTCTGAACTTCTCTTCAACACTTCATACAGAATTTGACCAATACCCATGTACAGTATATCAAAAAAGAGGAAGCAGTGTTATTCTCACCCCTCAAATAAACGCAAAGAATGAAATCACGTGATTCGTTATTGAAAATTTTGACAGAACATTATATCCATTAAGTAAGAAACACAGAGTTAGATGTAAAACTTTTCTGTGGACCACTTCCCATCGTATCTCCTCTGCTTTCTTTTTCTTCTAGTCCCATTATACAAACTAGGCATAAATGAGGTCAGGATATAATCAAAGCCAAAAACTGGAGTGAACAAGGAAGTAGCAGTTCAAAGCAAGAATGGTCAAGGACAAATAGCCCAGTTTGGGTGCTAGAGAGTTTACATTCATTGATCCAATTGGAAAAAGCAAAAAGATATGCAGAATTCAGTCAAGTCAACCTGAAGATTCTGAGGTGAAGAGCAGCCAGAAATCAACGAGGTCTAGGCAGGATGATTCCAGTAAAAATCAAGGCTAAAATATGAAAAGGTCAGAGCTCAGATTCTAGGATCAAGGCTAAAGAGAAATTAGCAAAGGACCGAGATGGTGGGTCTTTCCCTCCAAGAGTATTTTTTAGACCAAGTTCATTTCCTCTGAATATCTGTGATGCTTGAGCACAGAGGCTTGAGCTACTGTATGATTGCTCCTGATTAGCACAAACTTGACTTGAGATAGTGAAGAGTGTGGGAGAAGGGAGACGTGCACTCAGGTCCCTAAACTGCAGGACTACTTCTCCCAGTGTTTGCACACAGTAAAACACAGAAATAGAGCATAAGTTCTTGAGGAAGGGTAAGGAGAGAGGAAAAGGAAGATTTCTTGGAGGAACTTTGGAATTTAGAAGCCAAAGTATCTAAGCTTCTAACATGGTGGGGGAAGGAAATATCTAAAATGTAGACACACAGATTTTTAGACAACCTTTCTCCTTTGGCACTTTTACTCATGTAAATGTGCCATCCTCTTCTTCATTCTCTTACTTTCCAAATGTAGTGTCACAGCTACTGAGACTGCAGTTGTGGAATCTGTAAAGAAAGTTTCCCCCAACATCCAGTTCTTAGAGCCCTCTGAGAATAAAGCTAGCTAGTAGATAGGATACATTAGCATAAACATCTGAATTAGTACTAACATATCAAGTCCTGAGGACTTAATATTGCACTTAGGAGCTGGATCCTGGGCAATGACACACTCCGGTACGCAGGACACAATAGCAGCGGCTTGCTTGCACGGCGCTTCCTGTGCAGAGGCAAACTGAGTGGGAGGGCAGTGGTTTCCTGGCACACAGTATGTTAGGCAAGGCCTCAGCACTTCACATCTTCTGTGAGTCAGAACAAGGAAAGTGGTAAAAATAGGTATGTGGGATGTGGGGAAAATGTATTATAGTTCTACTTTAATTACAAATGGATGATTTCAGTCCTGGTGTTTTTACAGATAAATAATTTTGTATTGTGCAGAAAATAATAATAGGAAGCTTAATGTACTGCAGAAACTAGCAGTGTTGCCAAATGCGGAGCAATCCTAAAATGTGTGGGTGCCAAGCATGCCTGCATCATATCACGGGATTATAATTTTTTGACAGAGATCAAAGTGGTCACCAAGTTAATCTGATCTGCGGGGCTTTTTCCTTCCTGGAGTTTCCTCTCACAGGCAAATAAAATAAAACCGACAAAATAACACCAACAAATTGATTACTTACAGTTCAACCTTTTCTTAGCTTCTATGTGTCTGAAGATTATCTGAGCTACCTCTGAAATATATGTTTCCTAAATTAATTTTGAAGAGAGATCATAATTTTGGATTTTCCGAAGTGAGGGAAAAGGTTAATCAATTCTCCTGAAGTATACTGATCTCCCACCACTCAAAGCTATAGTCAAGGATTTGCTTACAGTAGTTAGAGCCAAGCCAGAACATTTTGTGTTCTAGAGCTACTGCAGGTGCAGGAGACCTCTCTTTTTACTTTGTAAAGTAGCTATTCAAAAACCTATTTTTCTTTTTTGACTTTAATATAAAATATAGATAAATGCTCATTTGTACTGTGCATACAAACTAGAAGTTTGCTGTTCACTGAAAGATGATGGTATTATTCATCATTTGTATGTGCTGTAAATCTGTAAAGAACATTGCAGTATAGAGTGAATTATTTGGTACTGCAAAATTATCTATCTAAATTAAGTTGAGAGCTTAAGGATGAAACATCGGCCAAAGGAAAAGGAGGAGAAAGGGAAGATGAGGAGAAAAAAAAATTCTGCAGGGTCACATAGAAAGCTAATCCTGGTCCTGGATAGCAATGAAGACTCCTCAGATTCAGAAAAAAAAAAAAAAAAAGAGACTATTTATAGCCTGTGGTGACAGTATGACTATTTAAGCTCTTGGTTTCTCAAAATTACATCTCCAGCATGTCTAACTATCTATAAAAATCACCCACAAAACTGTTGGACTACCTAACTAAATCTTGTTGAAGACAGCTTGTTTTTTTTCTCCAGAAAAGCTCGCTGAAGCAAGAGCTCCTGAGTAACAAACAACATTTGAACCTTGCAATGCACAAAAGCAGGGTGAGACATCAATGATGCTTTCTGAATGAAACTTGCATTAGAGAGGAAGACTTGTACAAGATGAGTAAGCAACATATTCAGTACCTAATTCTCACAGTTTAGTGCCAAGGTCCCAACTGGCATTCAGCACAATACTAAATTTCCCCTGAAGGTTAGTTACTCATACTGGATTTAGTCTGTCTCCAGAGGTATTCTCACCTAACACGACTGCTCTTCAGCCATATACCTACATGACTCTGAAAAGATCCTCACTCACTGGCTATGCTGACATTGAAAGCGCAGTCGGTGTGAATCCTTGCCTCGTGACAGACTTTGTATCCATTGTGCTTTCAGAGAACTGTTTTGCCCCAGCTGAGCTTGTCTGAGCACACACCAACAGCTGAACACAGGGTATACTTGTCATGCAATTTTCAAAGCAAATTCAAATAACCAGTATTCTCATAGGAAATATTAAAACATGAATGCAATTGTAATGGCTATCATCTAAAAATAATACATGTATATGAAATTGCAGCTCAGTTCAGAACTCAGCAATAAAAAGGGCATCTTAGGGTATGTTTACAAGCATGCCTGCCATATGCTACACTTAGGAAAAATAATGAGAATTACTTAGCAAACACATAGAATAGTTTCAGACCTCCGGGTACATGAAATACCTGCTTTTTGCAATAAGCCTAGCTTTGCTTGATTCAGAAACCAAAATAGTTTCAGGTGTTTAACCTCAAAGGCTTAAAAGACATAACAATACAATAAATCTGAATTGAACCATCCATCTAGCAATAAAAACAAGATCAGTGCATGTCTCCAATAGCCAAAATCTAAAGGATATTTCTATTTTGGAACTCATGTATTTGGACCAAAGAATATGCTTAGCGCTTTACAAAATGGAAAATAAATTCCTACTACGAAATAAGCAACACATAAACCTTGGCAGCTGGAAAACAAAGGAGCTGACACAGAGAAGATTTGAAGTACCACCCGCCTAATCCTGTATTCATCACTTTTTGGCAGAACTTATTTCAGAATCAATGTCAATTACATTTACATAAAAATTACAGAATTACCCCCCTGCTTCGTTAGCATGATTACTACTTCAGTTCTTCTTTCTGTTATGACAGCACAGTAGAGGTCTCAGACTTTGAGAGTTCACATACTGTACAAATATACAGAAAACAATACTGGCTGTCCTGAAAATCTTAATTTGATTTGAAGTAACTGTGAAGAGAGGAAGAGAATAAGAAAGCAAGGGTCGTTTATTTATACAGACAGAAGGGGAGTACTAGCATACATAAAGGTACCAGTATGTGGCTTCTATTTTCATGTGACCATAATTTCTATGCAGAATGTACTTCTGTTTCTTGTAATTAATTTCTTGTGAGGAATCCATTTTTTGACAGGTTTTGAAGACGTTTTTTGTCTAGTTTTTTTTTTAGCTTCAATTATTCTTTGAATTCTTACTGGTGTAATTTGGAGGTACGTTATTTCTCTCTGCTTTTTATGTGATACACATGTACATTTCTAAATGTTTTGTACACAAGGATAGCTTACATTTTTGAGGGAAAGTTAATACAACATATTACAGAAGAGACATATGCAGGAATTTCATTAATTCTTTTGTTTTCTGTTTAGTTTTTTTTTTCTCTTAATTTAAAGGAAAATTAATTCAGACAGAATGTCTAGAGTTGATCTTTGGGTAGGGAAAAACATGATTATTATTCATGCAGCAGTGTTTATTTCCATCTGTCACCATAGCAGTTCTTTTAATAACTTATTATACAATTAGTTCAATAGCCTTTCTGCTCCTTTTCTACCACTACTCATGGAACATTCTTATTGCCATAATGTTTTCACTGTCTCCATTTTACTCTCCATAAGTAAATCTATTTTAAAGGTTTTAGTGCCATGCTGATTTTATTTCCTGTGTAGTTTCGAAGATGAATCTCCTCAACACCTTTAGAAGCTACATATACAAAATATAGACAAGGTGAATTGTGAGAGAAGAAATCAAGGACCATTTCTAGAATCTAATTAAATAGTTATTACATTGCAAAATAAAAAAAAAATCTTACACCTGCAGAATGTTTGTGCATTTCTTCATGAGCACATGAAGGCTCCCATTTCATCTTCAGAGAGGTGCTTGAGCTCCTCCAGCTCAGAACCTTTTGGAGGATTCACCAGGGAAAAACTAAATGCACAGGCCTTGCAGTCCTTCACAACCCCACAGGCTTAACAGGAAGTTCTCTAGCAGAGAGAGAACATACGGGATAAGTTTATATTTACAGAACCAGCAGTCACTTAAATAAAAAAAAAAAACCAAACCTGACTGAAATGTTATGGGGAAAGGAAGGGAGAAGCTGGGAGGGAAAGGAAGAAAGATCAGACTAACTGGCTACATCGTATCTATGCAGAAAAGGGCAAGAGTCCTGGTAAGCAAGTTGAAAAAGTTAGCAGCTGCGCATTTGTGGTGTTGAAGGCCCTGTTAGCAGGGAGACAGGTAGGAGATTTAGAGAAGTGATTTAGCACTGGAACAGGCTGCTCAGAGAAATTATGTAATTGCCTTTTTTTCCAAGTTTTTGAAACTCAACCATATACGTTTCTCAGGAGCCAGATCTAACTTAGAAGTTTACCAGGCTTTGAGTATGAGTTGGGCTAAATGATCTTCAGAGGCCTCCTCCACCCTAAGTTACTCTGTGATTCTAACTGTACGCTAGAGGTGCATCTTTTTTCTTCATTATAGCTCATCTTTTTGGCTAGGCCTGCTTGGTTAATATTCCCACACTTAGAGAAGAAAATATGAACCTGAGAGTTGACTTGATCAGTTCTGTTCTTAATTTCCAGCCCATGTATCTCTAAAGATCTGATATCCAGAGGATAATTTATATCCCACAGAATTACAGGGAAAAAAGTATAAGAATGTTTTAGCTAAGGAAGAATGTTTTATTTCTATTTGTTTAAAACATGAGAGAGAAATGGTTTTGATATAAATGTTTTAAATTATCACACTAGGCCATGAAATCCATTTAAAAATCTGTTTGAAATACATAAATACAGAACAAGTGGATGAAAAAGCAGTTGTGACCACCATCTGCCTAAAAAAAAAAAAAAAGAGGCCAAGGACATCTATGGCCTGTGGAGATGCAGATGAGCTAATCCAATGAAGAGATACTGATATTTCAATAGTAGTTATTTTGGTTAAAAAATACAGAAACCTGATAGTGAGTGTTGTACTGATGCTTATTACTTCTTACTGTAAGGCTAAAAAAGCACCCATCTGCCATTCTGAAACTTTCAACAGTCTCTGGACAGGAAATGTACTAGAAATTTTATATCCAATACCACAAATGATAGCATCATAGTACCAAATAAGACAAAGCTTTCCAGATTTCTATACATAGATTTGTATATAGAATGTTGTACACAGATTTCTGTAATCCCGGAAGAATGAAAATATATTAGTAATATTCACTCTGTTAGATATGTTCTAGAAATGGTAGCAGTCTTCTAAGTGACTCTGTGGATGGTCATCACTGAGGAAGCCAGAGAAAAACATCAGCAAGAAACAGGAAAAAATGTGCTGGAAGTTTAAATCTCTCATGGCTACCTCTGGCTTTAAAGAGTTGTGAAAGTAGTAGTAGTAACCAGTACTCCTCAGCTTCCACCAATTCTTCTGGTCAGCCAGCTGTTCCTGAACTTACTCTATCCACACTCAATTTGTGAGAAACATCCCTTAGATGCCTCAAGTGAATGCTATGGCATAGGTATGACCTTCTCCTCCTCTCTCACTCACAGGGCAGAACATGGTATCATCTTAAGCAGCAGACTGCTGCAAAGACATTTCTGTTTGCTTAGTTCAAAACAATTCAAAACTCATAATCTAAAATCTAAATATGTTGAGAGATAAAAGCGAAACTCATTAGGCATGCTGATTGAATATATAAATATATGTAATGCTTAACTAAAAAAGGCTTTTTCCTGCTCTAGAATTAAGATAACTTGTTTCTCAAAATTACATCAATTGCAATGGTGTTTTACAGACAGCTGCTAGCCTAGTTGCCAGATCTACCAGATCCGAGTAGAGGAATTTGGACTAATCTACTAAGTGTGCTACGGGAGAAATGAGGTGGAGATCCTGCAGCATTTTATTATATCAAGTGAAATGCCAAGAAATGCAGCTATTTTGGCCTGATCCGAGCACATCTCTGGGAAAAAAGTGACCCTGACCATAAGAATCTTGACCATCATTGACCAAGTCTTGCCCAAACCATGTATCCTTTTTTAATCTTTACTTATATTGTCAGACATGAAACCTTTTCTTTCTTGTATCTTACAGGATACCTTAGTTCTTTTTGCTCTGTTTGTTTTTATTTATCTATTTACTATTTGTATTCAAGACAATAGCTTTTTTTTTCAAGTATAGAAACAAAGGTACTTAGAGATGAGCCATTTCGGAAGAAATAGTATGGCTTATTATGAATATCCACGGTTTATAATACAACCTTTCTCTATTAACTATTGCCTTTGTGCAAATAGGTTGCATTATAAATCTTCTATTGCACCTCTTTCTGCAGAAGTGCTTTCAGCACGCAGCCACACATCTGAGTCCCTAAGGTAGTCACCCTCATTGACTTGTGCTGAAGAAGGTACTTTTGCAATGCTAGTCACATTCTTTCACTCACTGCCTCCAAGCCACTGTGTCAGACTGAGGGGAAAAAGGAAAAATTAGAAAAACCTGTTAAAGGACAACTGAGGCATTTCTGTGCTGCATGAGTTATGAATTTTCAACAGCTAAACTTTATTGGCTGTATTTACTAAATTCAAATCATAAAACTCTCTTTATTCTACTCAAAAGCTTTCAGATTTGTGACCAATCCAATAAATAAACTGTTTTATTCACAGTTTACCATAATGCAGCATATAGTGAATGGCTCTTTCTATTTCCAGTTATAAAACATAGAAATATAATTAAAATCTCAACAATACTTTTCTAATAATACTTTTTCACCTGAAAGATGAATATTGCTACAGCTGGGCATAAGCTTCAGCAAAGTCAAATTCATGGAAAAAGTATAACTTCAAATAAGAAAGATGATATTCAGTCTGACATACTGATACGAGTTCCCTGAGTTAGAACACGCGAATATGGATGTAAAACATCCTTTATGACTACTCTAATACAGAGGGCCCTAAAAATCTCTAATTAATTGAAGCTGAAATAGAAGTGGTACATAAATTTTTTAACATTATAAGCACAATCTAGTGAATGACAGAAGAGGAAACAATACTGTATGTTTTGTGATCCACGTGTTTTTCTCTTTTAAAAGAAATATACATGTGTGTACTGCTCACAGCTTTGTAAAGGTAGCATCCTTTCTTTACATTTAGCTTAACCATATAAATAAGAATGATCCATCTGGGAAAGACCACCGGATCAAGCACTTCATAGAACTAGACCTTTTAGTATTTTAACTAATGTCAGAATCTCTATGGCTTCTAAGTAACTGAAGTAACTCTAGGCTTCAAAAGTAGCAGAAATAAGAGCAGTATACAAGGGTATGCAATGAATAACCAGTAGGAGCCTGTGTTGTAATGTGCATAGAAAGGTATCTGCAAATAATAAAAAAGTTATCTTCATAATAATTATATGATTAATTACTGTATTGAGGAGAAATTATAAATTGACATGTAGAATTTTCTCTACAACACAATTCATACTTAACAGATGAATTTGGGGCTTGAGTGTGAAGGAAATGTTTTCAAAAGCACCTGAATTAGTCAGCAATACACCTTGCAAAAGAGATTGTGTATAGCAGGCAAACTTACCATACAATAAATTCATACCACCATTACCACCTATCTTGTGTAGTCAATCTTTCTAGCTTGGACACTTATTTACAGCACTATTTTGATGGGGAGTCTTTTGAGTAGGCTTCACTGATACAGGGGAAAAAGACTTGAGCAAACCAGATAGCCTGAAGGTTTCCCTGGTAGTACCCTGGTAGTACCAAAGGTGCAGGTCAGATGATAGTGATGATGGAAGAACTTGTTAAAAACCATTTATTTTTCAAAGGGCCAAAAAGTCAATGACAAATAGTGAACAGAATGCCAGGCAAATTATTTACTGAATAATGACAGGAATTAAGTCCATAGTTCCAAGGACAAATTATATTCAAGCTGATGCCCACCTAGTAACCATTTTATAGTCCCTGGCCGTCAATATTGTGTGGAAAAGACTCAGTGTGGAAGTCAGCTGTTGTGTGGAGATATTTTCAAAGGAATTTTTGCAGGAAGAAGTATGATAGAAAGAAAAACCAAGAGCCCAAACCTACTTACTCAAATGCACTAATAAAGAATTATTAATATGTATGGCTTTGAACAGATCATCCTATCTCTTTAGAAATGACATGTTTATAAATATCTTGTTCCTATACCTTGGGCAGAAATGTGGGTCTGTAGTTCACCATATACTCCGCCCTGCCTTTCAAAAAATGAGCATAATATTAGTCTTTTTGCTAATCTTCAGAAACTTTCCCTAATCATCACAACTTTTGCAAAAGATTTTTTGCGAGGCCTTACACTGAAAACAACCAACCAATTTAGCACCACCAGATAAATCCCATCTGTCCCATGTACTTATGTATGCAGGGTTTACTCAACCTGATTCTGATTTCATTGTCTGCTGTGGACAGAAATTTTCTCCCTTGAACTTTGCTGCTAGGAACAGGGACATGTGAGGCCTGACAGCAGACCTTGCCGAAAAAGACAGAAACAAAGACAGCAGTGGTCATAGAGTCATAGGATAATTAGGGTTGGAAAGGACCTTAAGATCATCTAGTTCCAACCACCCTGCCATGGGCAGGGACACCTCACACTATGATTACATATGATAAATCCCATCACTATAAGATGATTCAGGACAAGCCTTCTGAAACCAGAAGTTCATCTTTCAGAGCTTTGCTTTGAAGGAATTTGGTGTAGGTTGTCTTTTTCTCTCCTGTCAGATCTGCTGCCTTTTTATCAGCTTGGTATCACTCTCAAATTTTCCATGAGCTCAAGATCAGTCTGTTTGAAGTCATTGTACAGGAATCACCAGAGGCACTTACTGCATGTTCAGATGAAGGCTCTCCACCTCAAAATAAAGCCAGTGCTGCCTGTAGCACTCAAATTCTATGGATCTGATCCAGTGGTGTCAAACTTCATTCTTATTATTAGATTTCTTGCCCTGTTCATCAAAGGGCAATGTTTTCCCATGTCTTCCTTCTGCTGCTAGTGTACCCACACAAGTTTGTTTGGCTTTTTTTTTTCCTTGTTCACATCCCTTTCAGTTTCCACTCTAGCTCAGCTCTGGTCTTCCTAATTGCATCCTTGCATGACCAAGCAATGTTTCAATAGTCCTTCTTGATAGCCTGTCCATGCTCACAGCTCCAAAACACTTTCTTTTTTGTGCTTGAATTGCCAAAGTTATGGGATTGTAAATGGGTAGGTCTGATCTGTAAATTTGTGAATAGACAAGGGATAATCCCAGTTACAAGACCATAATGTTGCAAAATCTGATCAATTTGAGAATAGATTCCACAAGTAAAGCTTACAGGGCTCTGTGTTATTCCTAATCATTAAACAACTCTGTGATCCATCTGGAAGTTCACCATCAGCTCAATGATCAGATACAAAATCTTGAAATCATCCATTAGATAACTTCAGAGAATTATTTGGAAAACTACAAACATGAATTTGTGAGCAATCAAGAAGCACCATCTGTAAGGTTCTATTCAAAGTGCGTTATAAGAAAAAACTGCTGAGGTGGAATCTCTATCGTTTTGATATTCAAAAACATAAGGTGAACCCAAATGCCAACTATGCATTTAATGAATCATGCTGTTTTATGAAACACATGTATAAAAAATAGGAAAATGAAGGTCATGAGAGGACAGCATTATTAATGATTTCCCAAAACACCTTTTGTATTTGACAGCATTACAAATCTTTTAAATACTGGTTATTTTCCAGTAACCTATTTTTATTCTTTGTATTATTTATGTAGCTGCTAGCTGAGATATGCTTACTAGCAACGTATGCATGCTCATCTTCAAGCGTTAGCAACAGAAAAGTTAAAAATAATAGGGAAATGGTACCTGCAGCACAGATGGGAGAAATCCCAAAAGAGCTGGATAAGCTTCCGGTAAATGCCACATTTTTCAATCAGAAAAAAAGTTCAAGTCAGTTCTTGTTTTCTCAGAAGCAGTTCAATCAATCTTATGCAAGCTGTTTGTTGGGGGGGGGGGGGGGGGTGTTTGACATTACCCTAATGCCAAACACATTCAGATGTCAAAATGAAATAGGGATGGAGATAAGGAAGAGAAATAAATCTGATAAAATAAATAAATCTGGTAATATAATTATTGTATATTCACTACCCTTTCTGCCAGGCTGACATTTGTAGGGCCTTCAGACATCCAAAGACTGCAGATAGATGTTTGCTTTCAAGTCAGTTTGTTTTGAAAACTCACAGGAGGTTTAAACAACAAGAACAATTTGGTTAAAAACCCAATCTACTCTGAATTCAGTATGGTTTCAAAGATTCAGTCTGAACATTACCCTGAATTTTGTGAAGAGGGTGAGATTGGACAGTGAAAAATTTGCATGCCACGGAAAAGATAAGGACAACCAGACAGGTAACTAGCACTAAGCAGGTGTCATGGGTTCAGCAGCAGCAGTCATTTTTCTCCTTCTTGGTAGCTGGTGCAGCGCTGTGTTTTTGATTTTGGGCCTGGGAACAGTGCTGATAACACCAGTGTTTCCGTTACTGCTTAGTGATGTTTTGGTCTGGCCAAGGACTTTCTGAGTTTCATGCTCTGCCAGGGAGGACGGGGAGCCGGGAGGAAGCAGAGACAGGACACCTGACCCAAACTGACCAAAGAGGTTATTCCATACCATGCCCAGGATGGAAGAGCAGAGAGCAGAGACCCAGAAGGGTGGGGGGTGCACTGCGTGGTAGGGCTTGGTATTAGGTGGTGAAAATTGTATTCTTTCCTTGTATTTCTCTTGTCATTATTATTATTGGTGGTAGCAGTAGTGATTTGTGTTATACTTTAGTTACTAAACTGTTCTTATCTCAACCTGTGGGAGTTGCATTCTTTTCGATTCTCCTTCCCATCCCTCTGGGAGCGGGGGGAAGAAAGAGGGGGAAGTGAGTGAGAGAATAGGCTGTGTGAGTTAGAGAGGCTTAAACCATGACAGCAGGCTAGAATCCAAGTAGCCCTCTCTTCTACCCTCTAAATACTGCTAGAATTTGCTTTAAGACTCTTCTAATTTTCCATAATCCAGTGTCCTTTGTTATTCTTAGTCATGAGGAAGCCTGCATCTTGGCAAATAGGATTTTTTACAGCTGCAGCTGCTCTTTAGAAATAACTCAAAGCTGACAACAGCCATGGCTCCTTCCAGGTTGCTGGTTGAAAACTCAGATTCATCATCTAAGTACAGATGATCTCACCACATATATCTCAGTCTGTATCTATGAATCCCTTGTTATAGCAATGTTTTCTTCATCTCTCATATTTTCTTCCTCCTTGGTCATCTCTTTCAGGGCAGATGAATTCCTGCTTTCCGTATTACATTTTCCACCAGTCTTCCACTTCATGTATTTTTCTAATGAAGTATTAACATAGCAAAATGAGAAAATCTTCTTGTTTCCTTATCTCAAACCCTGAGGACTCTTCTTTTTGTTACTAGTCTATGGGGCTGGTGTTTGACATGCCAGAGCACATATGCTAGAAACACATGCAAGCCACTGTGAGCAAGTATCTAACTGGGAAAAGTCATGGTGGCCATAGAATTGAAAGGATGGAAGGTTTCTGAGGTATAAGGAAAAGCATAGGAAAGAGCTGAGTTAGAGAGAGATGGAAGAATCTGGGCAAAGGCAGAGGAAAAACTGCAAAACTTTGCAAGCCATGCAGAGAATGAAGACAGGAGGATCTAGAAGGAATGGAAATAATTCTGGGGGAGAAAGAACAGAGAGATCAATGCATGCTGAAAGGCAATCAATGTCTGGATAAGAGAAAGGAAGCTTTACCTTGCAATCCTGTTTTGCTGGAAAAAAATTCCAAATACACAGGACCCTTCCTAAGATGCTTTGCATATGCTTTTCATATTAATTGGCTGCCAAAGGTAGGAATAGGAGTGAAAGCTGTATTTATAATGTAACCAAACAGTACTCTTATAGATTAAATAATTGGTGTCTGACATCTCTCCATAATTAATGTTTTTCATCATCCTGTAAACCCATCTTAACCTCTTGTCAGTGACAGTTTTTTCCTGTAGTGTGAGACATTACAGTCTCATCTTTTTAATATAAAAGAGGCCAAAAGATTCATTATTGCTGTTTATTAACATTATTCCAAATGATATAATGAGGTATTACCCATGGCATTTTACTGTATGTCTGCTCAACTGGATTGGGATTTGCAGCAATGTCCTGTTTAGACACTGAATGAACCCAACAGTCATGTTTAATAAGTCTTATGTTCTGTCAGAAAAAGCAGCTTATTGCTAATGAGATGTAGTATGTTATTCAATACCCAAATAAAACCATATTGCTCAAATATGCATGCCTGGGGCATATATCTGACAAAACTTAGGGAAGAAAATGCTGTCCAAAGAGACAATGATTAATAAAGAACAATAAAGAGGTTGTTTCCATGTTCTAAAATACTGGCTTTGCTATACTTCTTTCTTGAAGTGAATCCAGTCTGAGAGAACAGTGTAAATATGCTGCAGAGAGCTTCAGGGAACCGAGGAATATCCACAGGGTTTCTGCTACTGGCTGAAATGCTGACATCTTGTACAGCTATGTTGCTGGAAGCAAGAAGAAAGATTTGCTCTGGTACTGAAGTGATGCCGGGGTATATTCAGTTTCTTTAGTTGGGGTTCAACCATAAATAAGAATTATGATGAACTAGCATTACATTTTGCATTAGATTTGCATAACATTTTAGCCTGGCTGCACACTATGGACATAGCCTCTATTCAAAGAGAATTTGTATCGTTCAGCTAGCACGAAATACTTTTCAAAAGCTACATGATGGAAGAAAAACCATAATTGCTTTCAGTCTCTGATGGGCATCCAGTGGTAAACCCTAAAACCTGATATCTCTATACTGTGAGCTTACCCAACTTTCTCATACCTTGGAACAGTCACATCTACAGAGCCAGTAATACCTAGTGCTAGTCTTTCCTTGCTTACTTCTACGTAAGTAGAAGCTCCTGCATAAGAATGCACTTATTGATTCAGAGACTCCAACAGCAACTAGAAATGGATGCCTAAGGAAGCAGGTTCTATGCACAGAAGATTCACCCTTCCTAATTCTGCTCCATTTTATTTAAAGCTCACCTCAGCACACCTGTCAGGTGGCCAGAAAATACAGACAAGCCCACACTACAGAGGAGTCAGAATAACGCAGAAATATTCTGGGAAAAATACCCAGTTGGAGTAATTATAGATAATATTTATTTTCAAATTACTTCCATGTAAAAGCAAAAATTCCTACAGAATTCAAGAGAAATAGATTTATGTTACATATTCTATGGCAGTTACAAAAAAAAATAACAAAGGTAGAAAAATGCTATACCTGATAAACGATATGAATATACAGAATTTTCTCCTATTGAATTCCTCTTCATCAAATTCTACAAAAACTGTCCATGAAAGTTTGTAACTTTGTATTTTTCTCCTGTTTCCTAATTGCTTACAAACTAGTCACATATGTTCCTATATTCCAAATACAGATGTAGTTTAGGTTTCTCCTTGAGACTATCCTCTTGAAAGAACACTTAATTTTACAATTTATTAACCTTCTTATTCATAATCACTATGATGGCATTGACTGACAAATATTTGTGTTGAATTTTAAAAATAAATTAATTAAACCATACAGAAATCTTAAAATGGCTGGTATTCTATTTGGCACAATGGAAAAAAACCAGCAATTGTGGTTTTGCAACATAATTCATGTATTCAAATATCAGGCTTATGAACTAAGAGTACATTGTCCTGAATTGGCTTTATAATGGAGAAAGATGTTTAAGACTCAAGAAACAGAATACTGTGATGCTTGATCTAGGCTGCTACTGTAGACTGGCCTTTGGAATAATGAAAGCAGTCTGGGCAGAGCATAAACTACTGGCGAAAGAGTAAGGAACAGGTTGTGCCTATTTATGCTGCTTTTTATTGTTCACAACTAAATGAATGTTAATTGAGAAGTGCTGTTACATATTTTATGACACTCTGGGTACATGCTCTGAAATCCCATGAGGCCTGGTTTAAATTCAAATTAATCCTAAACTACACTTAATTAGCATTGCTGTAGTCGACTTTGCTTTTTCTGGTGCAAGGAAAAGTATGATATCTTACAGCTTTGCTGTTTTCAAATGTTAAAATATATGATGGAGGTGAAGAAGTGATTTGGTAGCTGAATGACTTCCTGGCAGGAGAGAATCTGACAGGATGGCATTTTACTAATTAAGAAGAGTGCTGGACTAACCAGATGGGAAAAATACATACTGAAACTTTTTTCTTTATCTCTTTTTTTTTTTTCTTCCCCAAGACAATGTAGAAATAAACAAGAACAATGAAGGGCACACAAAGAAAGACTGGTAAGAAAGGCAATTTGCTAGCATAAAATAAACTTACCCAAATCAGATAGTAACCAAATCATTCTGCTTTAATCAGATCAAAAATCAGCCAGGAATTAGAAGCCACTGATGTGAGCAAGACATTTCTGTGCTTCAGACCCATCTCTGACACAAATGTACAATGTGACGCCTTGCAAATCGGCCAGGACTAGTTCTATACAGACATTTTAAGTGTCTAAATCCAGTATGTTCCTTGGGGGGGTGGGGGGGGAGGAAGGTTTTCAGGAGATTTTCCACCTTCTGTAGAAAAAGAGGATATAACTCAAACCACCCAGAGTTTGGGACAAAATAAGAAATGTGCTTTAACAAAATCCCAACATGCTAAACAACAGTGAGATTTTTTTAACTACCTCAAGCTCAATAAAGGTTCTACTTTCTATGCTCCAAGTTAAATTCCTGAAGAGTGTAAAAGAATAATGCAACAATGTAAAAAAGATGCAAAATCAGAATAGGCAAGTACAAAACGGGATAAAGAGTAAGGCAGAATAAAGATGTATTTTGGTAATACATCTGTTGCAAGACAAAGCCAAAGGGAAGAGCTCTGCTAGTCAGTGGCGAGAAACTATGAGATGGTGCTGAAAAGGCTGATACCTTGTTCAGTTTTCTTCGCTAGAAGGGTCAGCCTCAGTCAGCTGGCTAAAATGACTGGTATCAGTGACAAAAGGAGAGAATACAGGCTAGAAATATGACTTGCATAAAACATTTTCAAATGAGCTGGGCTTGAAGAAATTCCTCTCAGAAAACTTCGAGAACTGAACAAAGACATTTTGGAGCCATTAGCAATTATCTTTGAGAACTTGTGGAGAACTTCTAAAAGAATTAAAAAGGACAGACATCATGTTTATCTTAAGAGGAAAGAACAGAAGAAACTAGGGAATTACATACTGTTCTGCTTTTATTTCATTCTTGGAAAAATACTGGAGCAAATAATTGAACAAGTTTGTCTAAAAGCTTAAGTTTTTGTCCTGTTTTAAGCACATAAAACTGGCAGCATGTATTTGTTGAAAACTATAGTGGAAAATCTCAGCTGGAGCATATTGTCCAGTTCGTTCATTGTACCTTGTGGAAAATGTGGTTCAACTGAAGAATAATTAGAGATTTAGAAAAAAAAATCTGTAAGAAAGAACAGAAGGTCCCTTGGGAGGCTGTGAAATCTTTATCACCAATATAGATCTTCAAAACAGGCAAACATATGTTAGAAATGGTTTAGGTAAAGCTGATGCTGCCTTTGGCAAGGATGGTATCTTCAGAGGGCTGGTTCTAGGCATCAGTAAAATAGAAAATCAGTCAGTAAAGGCGATCGTCAAAAGCAGCAATGTGGGAATGACCTACTACCTACTGTGCCATAAAACATACAAACATTGTTAGAATGGAGGCTAGAACCCAACCAAGGTTTGTTATACCTCTGAGACTGGAGAACTAAAATCTATGTCTTCTGCCCTAAATAGTCCATGCAAAATTGAATTTTCATCTTCAAGAGACATGACTAGAAAGGATTTAGGACTACAGAGTATTACCCAGAGGCAGCAGCTCTACTTAAAGCTTTTCAGCAAGCTAAATCTTCTGTGTAGAAAAGAAGTTACGTGCCAGAGGCTATAAATATGGTACACTGGTACCATAACCCTAAATTCTGTTTGTGATTATTGTCTGTAGCTACTCTACTATCTGTTCAACAAAGTAGGAGTATATAGGTTAGAAGACACAAATTTATCAGCGGTTGGACTGGTAGAAAAATACCTCATCAGCCAATTGCCTCTGAAGAATTTGAAGAAATTTAAGGTCACTTATAAAAGGTCCAGGCCACAGTGTAGACGAAATCATCTAAAAGAGAGCTTTAGAGAGAGCTATCAATTTGGCTGTACCTCAGAGTATGGATGGGAAGGGAAAGCCAAGCACTAGGGAAGGAGGGCCTCTGGTACTTCATTTTCTTATTCCCAACTAACATGACATCTAGCATTTTATCTTTCCTGGGTTTATTACCCATATGAAGAGCTGCCTTTTTTAATGTTCTTCTTGCCTGATCTCCCTTTTGCGATCTGAAATGCAGTTGTTACTCACTGTTGCAGGGAAGAATTTTTCAGTTTTTCTGGGTAGAATTCTACCATTTGATTCAATACACAATAAACTGGTTGCAATGAAATATAAGAGCAGTGACAGGTGTATGCTAACAGTATAGCAATGGTCAAAACCTAGTCAAATAAGAGTATTTCTAAATGGTATAGACAGAAAATAATGTGAGCAAAATGCCACTTAGAACATTTTTTTCTAGGCCTTCAATGTGTATCTACTGAAGGGAAATGGTAATTAATACAGATAAAGTAACATATAATAGCACTACAGGAGTATGGCAGTTTGGAGTTATCCCATGCTTATTCAGATCTGTAATATAAGCCAAAATTCTCTTACATCTTTTGCTCCCAGGAAGCCAACAATAAATGGATACAATGCTAGAAGAGCAGGTGTGTTTTCACTCAGAGGAAGCAGCTACAGATTTGAAAATGACTTAGCAGCTGGTGAAAAAGAAGACTGAAGCTGTGCCAGACGAAGTAAGTTAGCGTGTGTGTATGTGTGTGCGCACACACGTTTTGCCACTAATTATGCAAAAAGGCCCAAACCCATTGATCATGTGTTTCTCTCCCTACTTTACCAGGAATAAATCTTGAAGTGTGACAACTCTTTCAGAAAGTCAGAGCTATTACCAGCGATGTACTTTCTGTATTAGAACTGTGAGCACACAATGGATTATCCTTTTTTCTTCTTCTCTTTTTTTTCTTTTATTTGTATTTTTAGTACACGTATTGCTGTTTACAGCATGGTAAGAACAAACATCACTTGCAAGAAGATGCCCTGTATTTTTATCATTTAGTCCTCTTAGGCAATGATGCTGTGCTCAGCCAAGCACAGTGTCAATCCGCAGTAAGCCTCTACACAACACATAGCTTCAAGCTTTATTTGCTTAAAGGTGGGAAAGATTTTCCATAAAATTCAGCAGGCACAGCTGCTGATTTATCTTTGGTACATGTAGATATCAAGAAATTTTAGTTAAACCTTGAGTAGCCTGACTGCTCAACGACTACTTAAATCTTTTTTGTTTACTTGGTTACAGAAAGTAACTGCAATTGTACATGGTAAAATTTACACAAACAGTCATCTGAGCATCTTATTTTGTCTTACACACCCTAATTAGTCAAGCCTTAGACCCATCAAACTCTCATAGGATGACTATGAGTAAGAATCAAGAAAAGCACCCTGTTGAAGTCACAAAGGTATCTTTTAATTTATAAAACAATTAAAAAATTAACACAAAGAGCTGAAACTATATCAACAATACTGCAGGGTTGAATAATTTCAAAATATTTTTTCACTGTGCAGAGAAACAGAGCTATTGCTTTTCAAATTCTACTATAACATACAACCAAAAAATGTTGAAAGGAAGTATATCAACTCCACGTGTTGAGGAATTTACAGGTACATTTTCAGTTGCTTTATCATCTTGTAAAAATAATTAAAGGGAAGTTTTGTTTTCCTTAAAAAGTGAAACAGAATCAAAGCATTTTACCAGCTTTCCCTATAAATTTTACTTTAAGAGGAAGCATGGAAAGTTTCTTTCCTTGTACAGGTTTTAACTAGGGTAACATTTACTGGTGTATATGGAGACCCAGTTCAAAACTTCTGCACTGAATGAACCGCATTTAATGGTTAGGTGCTGTCACCAGCTCCAATCTCTAATCATTACTCCTTGTGAGGCCTTTTTCTCAAGAGCTGTTTACAATCCACTAATTAATAAGATTGCCTTGTTGTGTATTTACACAGACATATCTTCTGTTAAGCTTTGTGTGCAGTTAGATTGATTTCTAACAATGAAAGCAATGATATTATGCAGCTGATCTTCAGGTCATCACAATTTAACTGCAAATATAGTTGAACTATTCACAGTGCCTTTTCAGAAACCAGATAAAATTCACTGATTATCTTTAATAAACCTGCTCAAAGCTTTTATATTTCAAATGAATATTCTAAAATAACAAGAAATAATTCTGAATGGATGTTCCAAGGTCTCTTGGAGCTTCTGCATTAGTAATGTTCCCTATCCTTCTACAGTATCCTGTCTGTTACAGGAGATTGTTTAATGTAGAGGAATTCCTACACACTTTTATCAGCATGAAGTCATTAACATAAGAACATATGCCACATTGGTTCAGACCCATCTTCTCTTCAGCAGTGGCTAGAAATCAATGCCCTGGGAAGAATAAGAACAGGGCAAGCATATGTAATACTTCCTCAGAGTCTTCTTCCAGCTGCCAGCTATTTTCAGGTCAGAGAACTTCCTGAGATCCATGTTGCCTGTCTCCTTAGTTTCCCACAGTGAATCTCTCAAGTATTAACTTGTCCAATCTCCCCTTGAACACACCCCAAATGTTCACATCCTAAGCAGTTTTGACAAGAGGTTCCATAGGTATATTGACACAGGTCCATTAACTTAATGACTTTGCATCAACACATGTCTCTTCCCCAAACTTTGGGACTTTATGAGACTACAGAAACAAAAATAATAGCATTGCATCTGTGATATTCCTGCACCACAGAGCTCCCCTTTTTGCAGAATAGAAAAAGAGGTCATAAGATCCCAGAAATGAAATGTGTTATTTCAAATGCATCTCCTCTTTGCCTTCATCTGCTCTTACTCCACACTAGCAGCCTGAATAAAGGCTTGAAATCAAACAATATTCAACAAATACTGCAAAGGCTCCTTATATCAATCATGTTTTCTTAAATTAGATACTGAATATAATATAGCTGTATCTAAATCACCTACCAAGATTAACTGAATTTAGCAAGGAACAGAAGGAGAAGGCCTGTGTAACGTACTTGATATCAAAATATCTCACTTTTTCACACTGACAGGTCTAACGAATCAATGCTTATGTGTAAAATCTCCTGAGCACTTGTCTCTATGGCAAAAAAAGGCACCAATGCTAGAGAAAATGAATTTCCAAGGTAAGTGTTTTCCCTACATTTTTCTAGAGAAACTCAGTTTCACTACAGAGTGGTTTGGGGGAAAAGGGAAAATACACAATAAGAATAAAACTTTAACAGAGCTCAGTGGTCTGCACAATTAAGTTCCTTTGGAGCTTAGCTAAGAATCAGTGGGTTGGCTATTCTTCTCTAAGAGGTATTTCACCCTCCATCTTGTAGCACTCTCTCTATATGTAACACAGATTATGCTCTATATAGATGAATAGCACTAGTTCTACAAAGCTGTTGCTGCTTTCTGTTGGTGTCATTACCACCACAGGCTTTTTCTTCACGTGTTAAAAAGTATTTATTATATTCAGTACAATAGTTGCTATGTATCCAAGCATGCAGGGTTGCCTTTTTATGCAGTACTCCCTTTTCATGCAGGGTAACCTTTTCCCAGGGTAATGAGCCTCCAGAAATCATGGGTATCACTTACAAAAATAAGGAATGCTGCACTGGATCCAAAGCCAGTTTGCAGGCTGTTTCTGCTAAAGTCTATGCTTCAGTGAATGATTATCTGCTTGCAGTTGCATTTAAGGAAGTTCCTCAGTTGGGTATTTCTCAGTGGAAGTTCCCAGCTAATATTAGTCATAAGCTGTACTCAACTACAGAACCGCATTTCATAATACTGTTGACACTTCTCCCAGGCAACATAAAAATTGCCTATACTGTTACTAAAGAGATGAGAAAAGAAAATCCAAAACTTTGGTTTCTACACTTTGGAAAGAGCAAATTATAAACTTCAGCATTAACATATATAAAAATTACAAGATGAGCTAAAAACTTCATCATTCTACTAACACTACTTTTATGTTGCTTATAATGCACCAAGTCTGTACATCTGCATTTTGATTTCATATTCTTTAGTTAGCTTCTGGAACCCAGGTTTTGTCTGTTATTACAAACGATAGGCAAAATACATGCCCGATTTGCACTGTATATACTAAGATTTTCACAGACTCATCAACTAACTACTCTTGCTGTTGGAGAAAAAGAAAAAAGATTCAGCCTTACAGGCCCACCTTCTCTCTTACTACGGGACAGTGACATTTGGTCTAAACTAATACACAATTCTCCTTTTCTGACCAGGAAAGGCATTTCAAGAGCAAAATACGCTTTTCATTTCATTGAAACGACAGCAACAACAAGCTACTGAAAGAACGGAGATACTTTATGGCATACCTTATGTACACCATAAAGTAGTACAGACTGTCAGGACGGAGCACCCGGCCACGCATTCCGTTGGGACCACAGTTTAAAAGTTCTGGAAAAGGTTTAAACATCTGACGTGAGCCACCTAGTGTCTGAACGAATGGCGACATTAAGAAGTTAAACATTTTAACCTCTTTCCGACAGCTGGTAGAAGCCAATTCGTATCTATAAACTTAAAATTGTAGAGAGGGATCAGATTTAAACCTTTACTGAAACACAGCCTTCCGGGAACTGCTAGGCTCAAGCATACCTTAAGAGCACTCAGTATACTGCTAAGACATCAGTAAAGACTAGGTAAAATTCCTGTTAGAATACTATTTGAGGAGTAAAGTCAATCTGTGAACTGTACAGATGATGAGAGGTATTTAAATAACTGACCCACTCAGAGCGAACTTTCAAATTTTCACTCTGTAAAAGTATCAACTTGTTACTTCAACCCCCCCTCCCCCCCAAAAAAAAAAGGTTCTAATTATAATTAGTCAAAATAAGACTCTCTCATAGTCTGAAAATAAAGTGAAATAAAATAATGTACATCTTCACCACCACTCCCGAACTCTAGATAAGTGGCTTGCAGCTGGTTTTAAGATTACTAGATTCCTAACTATAAATAATTTTTAACTATGCTGATATATACCTGTTCTTCCCAGCTAACTTGTGAAGACTGCATACAGGAAAGCAATTCAGCCCTAACAATGACATAAAGATGTGAAATATTGATACGGGACAGAAAGTCGTTACTGGAATAGCTGTAGGGAAGGAAATACGGAGGCTGAAAAGGAGACTACAGAAAAACATACAGAAAAAGACAGCAAGATGAGGAAGAAAAGGACAAAAAATAACTGATTGTAAAGCAGAAACCACTCTAAAAGTTTAGAGATCAGATTAGCTATACAATAGAAGGTTTGTATTATTTTCACAGGTGTTTTTTCTTTTCTTCCATGTAACAATTTATTCAAAGGGTTGGAAGTCTCCAAGAATGTCAAGGTGGGTTACTGTAAAGCTTGTAACATACATCTTTTTGTATTTGGGAAGGAAATGTAAATAAAAACGCACCAAATATTGAAGATAGAGGAATGACCAGATTCTCTTGTGCTTTATTGTGAAGGAATATTACCGATAAAGTACTAAAAGAATAATGCATGTGATTTGAAAAGTCATGTTTACATATTATTGTCAGTTTTGCTTTGTCAGGTTTGAGACTTTCACTGCAAATTTACATTAAGTACATTTCTAGAATTTAATAAACAAACTTTTGTTTCTTATAACAAATAGCATGCAATGATAGTGTTTTGGATTTGACATATGTGTTATGGCTCTACTCAAATTCAGGTAGCCGTAATCTCAGCCAATAAATGTTTATCAGCAGATAACACCTACTTGTACTTTTCTGCATATTATCCCTTTTTAAATGCACAGTTATATTTACACACATTGATCTGAATTTAAGAATTGCAGGTTTTATTTCAGTTACTGAGATAGCCATTACCATTTTAAGCACAGAACTTCTTGGCAAGATTGAATAAAAATTTAAAATGTAGATATTTAAAAAGAAATAGCTTCTTTTTGCCTTAAAAAAAAAAAAAAAAAAAAAAAAAAAAAAAACTAAAAACTGATTGAATGAAACCTGAATGTCTCAAACACTCTGTTTCTGAAAGAGAAAATTGAATCCCTCCTTTTTTTGTAGACATGCTGACACAGTAAACCCCCTCCAAACCTTAACAGTTCATTAAAACCTCACCTGAAGCTCTTGACAGTGGATAACCAGGAAGTATATTTATTGGCCCATCAAACTATCTGCCTGTAAGTCTCTTTAATCTTAGTACAGACCAAAAAAGTTGTTAAAGACTTAGCAGAAAAGGTAAATGATAATAGAAATAACTTTCAAAAGAGTACAGAGAACAACTCCTGGCCTTCCTGTGGCTATGTTCAGGCTCAGTCCACAGGCTTCCAAGGGCACACACCCAGAGTAGGTAAGGTTGAAATGCAGATTATGATCTGTGAGCGGGCAAAGCGGAAAGTTCTTCTCTAGCAGAAGGAAGACCACAGCCTGGCTGCATGGGTATGTTCACCAGCGTTCAGAAACGGCTGAGGCCAATTCAAAACCTGTAATGCTTCTCTGCCACTAGCTCTGTGACTGTACCCTGTGCAAGTACGTAAGAAACGCCTCATTTTCTCCCACCAACTCCCACCCTCCTACACACCTTCAGGAAAAACGTTGTACTCATACATGTGACCTAAAGAGAGAGGGGCTTGTAGCAGGAGAAAAATTAAAATTCTGTGTTGCCATTATATTCTTAAGTATATAATCCATTGCCCACATGCATTAAATGCAGGGAGGGGGGAAATGCTATCTTAGTAACCTACAGAAGACCCTTTAATCAGAAAGTACTCTGGGCATGAAAAGCGCAATTATGTTACAAATACAAACACTGTTCTTCACAAATCACGCTGAATCAGGGAAAGCCCGGAACAGGAAAGGATCTGTAGAAATCAGGAGCAGTACAGCCCCTGCCTGAGGGGGGTGCCGGGCTGCAGCCAGGCAGAAAAGGCACTGCAGGACAGACGGAGGAGAGCCGTGAGACGCTTGTCCTTGCGCGGAGCAGGAAAGGCCAGCGTTGCGCTGCCTCTGCGGCGGGCGGCTGCGGGGAACGCGCGGCCTGGCCGGGCAGCGCTCTACTCCCGCTGCCCTGCCCTGACCGGCGGCGCGGGGAGCTCCGTGGTCCCGTCACAGGGCGGGGAGTAGCACGACAGGAAGTCGATTCTGGTTCCTGGGTTAAGGTGCTCCGGCAGGAGCAGGAGGCCGAGAGTTTCGTGAGGCGCTCGTAAGTCTGAGCCCCTTTTAAACCGCTCTTCTCCGTCCCCCGGGGTGTGGCGAGTGCTCGGCCCAGGAGATGGGGTGCGGGCCGTGGCGCTGGCGGTGGACTCCCCGCCCGCTCCCGGGGACGCCTGTTCCCCCTTTGGCGCCGTTCTGCCCGGCTTCGGGAGTGGGATAGGGGCCGCATAGTTTGCGCGCGTAGGCGCTGTCGGTGCCCGCGGGAGGGCCGGGGTAGGAGCAGGACCCTCCCCGCGCCGCTCCGGGTGGGCAGTAGGGGCGATCGGCGGCAGGCGGCGGAGCAGGAAGCGGTGTGCTGCCTACGGGGATGGCAGCGGCGGAGCCGGGGGTAACTGCAGCGCCGCTAAGATCACCGGCTGCTTCACCGGGTGTGGGGGCTACCCACCTTCTGAGCCATAATTGGTGCGGCATTAGGGGCCCTTGCCGGCTTTAGGGGTTTCCGGCTCTTCCCGAAGTCGGGCAAAGTCGGAAACTCGTCCATTAGACGGAACAAAAAGCCCTGAAAAGCAAAACCAAAACCAGAACACCAAATACCGAAGTGCCATGAGCACTCAGTCTCTCACAAATTATTACCTCAAACAGGTTTCTAGTTCCCGAGATGATGGCAGTGTAACTTACAAAATATTTCCTTCGAAGAAGCTGTTTTGAAAGCAGAAATGTGTAGAGAAGTACTTGCTTCTGAATGACATCTGTGTTCTCATGTGAACCTATGACAGGTAGGCATGCGTATTATGAATGAATGTGTATATACACATGGTTAGCAAAAACTTTATTTCTTTTGAGTTTAAGGGGTTTTTTGAGGCACTATGAAAACTCAGAATGTGCCACTTCAGTGGTCTGTGGAGCTGGAATTTCAGGATGTATGCAGCAGCATGTTGCTAATCTTTGTATTGGGGTTCTTTTGGCATTTGACACACAGAAAATTCATACTACTGTTTGTTGGGGTTTTTTTCCACCTATGTCAGCAAAATGTTTCTCATTTGACGCGAGCATTTCAAGCGCATCTGCAGGTTTCATTGGATTTGTTTACTTAAAAGTTCGTCTTACAACATTCATTATAACCAGTTGCTTTAAAGTGTTCACTCAAAGATAAAACTCTAGTTCTCATTGCCGTAGCTCTGGCAACTCATTACTCACAGTGCCCCCCCTCATCAAACAAACTCTGGAGCTAATCTCTCTCTAATTCTGTCCCTGTTACAATAAATGCAACATTTTGTATTTCTGCATCTGTTCTGACTACATATTGCTGTTAAATTGTGAAAGTCTTTAGGATCTAATGAGCATCTAAAATTCAATGGCTAAAGATCAGAATTGTTAACTTTGGCCTGAATATGTTCCAGATGCTTTATGGATACAGCATAACTGAGCCCGATTAAAATAGTGAGGGTATTTGTTTTGGGGGTTGTTTTATTTTAGGGTTGTTGGGGTTGTTTGTTGGTTTTGGTTTGGATGGATGTAGGGAGAACGGTAAATGACAAGGAACAGTTGGCAAATTCCCTGATAAATATTGATGCCTGTGAAGGAAAAGCAGGAAAAGGAGCCAGTTTTTCTAACTGCAAGGAGTTCTGAATGTGAGATAGATAGCATAAGAAGCAGTTATTTATTCCAGCAGCAGGCAATTCAGGGTGTGACTACAGAGTAGTTTAATCCAATCTAAACCTAGACTGCTGCAGTCCTGCCCATGGTTAGTCTCATGTTCCCACTGCCTGCTTGTGTTGATAGTAGTGCTCCAGCAGCTGCGCAGTGAGCAAGATCCAGTTTTACTTCAGGGATTGGATTTTTTTAGGGGTATTTTTGCTGCTTTTTTGGGGAAGCTACTTTGGCATACTCAACTGTATAGCATAGAAATACTAATACCAGTACAAGTAAGTGGCAAAAATACATGGCCAGAGATGAGGTAAGGCAGGAGTATCCCTCGCTGTGGCAAGGCAGACTTGTATCACTGTTACATAACTGAGACTTCATGTTACAGTTTCAAAGCCAGTGCTGCCATTGAACACAGCTTTTTTTTTTTCAACATTGAACACTGTGTTCGCTTTTTGCTGTTTTCTGCTCCCATGCATCTTCCTTGTGTTACCATGCCTTTTGAAGTGGTCTGTTGAACTGATCTGCATTAGAACTAACAGCAAGAATACCTCTAACATTTAGTTTTTAATTGGATTAGTTTGCTGATATGGTTTGCAGTAAAGCTGCTTGCGCTGGAACAAAGGGGAGGGTGAGGTGGAAGCAGAAATGAATGTCTAGGTTATGAGGGAATATAGGACCAATTCTCCCAGTTACAATTCCATCTGAAAGTGTCGCTAGTAATAACTTTTACTGCCCCTTTCCCACTACATCGAGTCTGGATTTCAGGGAGCTACCATTCTGTTTATTTTCCCCGACCAAGTAGAAAATCAGGTGCAGTGCTACAATTCTGTGTGTTGGATCAATTACCCATGGTGCCAGCAGGCCAGATAACTCTTTGTTAGTACTCCCAGTCTCAATCAATCTGTAAGTAAAAGGCCGGAAGTTAAGTATAAATTTAAATACTGTTTTTCAAATTGAGATTTGAATTTGCATGAATGAAGGTACTGCCTTCATTTTCTATGAGTCATATGGGGCTGAACCCTGTTCCCCATGCTAGAAGCTGAACATAGACTTCTAAATTCCACTGCAATAATTTTTTCAAGTTACCTTTTATGCACACAGGACATTGCCATTTACTAGGTAAATTGTTACAAGTGCCTCTGGAGAATTCCAGAAAATTACAGAATCAAAATCAGTGCAAACTCTGCAGGTTTTTAAAGAATGCAAGAGCACATTTTCAATCACTTTCAGCCATAACAATACACTTCTGCATTTTAGTACCTGCCCCTGCAGTCACGTGTAATATCTGATTTTATTTCTTGAACTACATAAAACAGTCCTTCGTTTGAAACTGAAAAAAAGCCTACCCATGTATTTAAAGATGTGCCTCAGGTATTAGAATGAATATTACAGTTAGTGAAGGGATGCTCTTTGTGGGAGAAAACGGGTGGATGAAGTGTTATTAATGATGCTTTGAGACAGTCTGCATGGGTCTCAGGTTATAAACTACTGATGTTCAGAGAAAAAAAAAAAGCAACCTTTCATATGAAACAACGTGGGCATTTTACACGAAACTTATAAACTTACATTTCATAATACTTGTTACATCACAGGATCCCTAAATGATTCCATGCTGTTAAAGAATTCACTTTGCCACTGTTAAGGTACAGCCACACTGGAGATGAGATGTAATTGCTTTTGCAATACACATACATCATTAGAATGAAGTTTGCAGGACAAAATGGTGCAACATCCATACAGCAGTCTGTTGCACCTTTTAGCAAAGTCAATCCAATTTCTGTATTCAGGCATTATGATATGGAAGATGTTCAAGAGCAAGAAAACATGAAGAAAAGCTTCAAGCTGCAATCCTTAAAATTTTGACCAGGGTCCAAGATAAGTTATCTTCATCACTTCTTGCTTGGCTTATCCTTTTCTGAGTGCACCACTTTCCTTAGTAGTATCTGTGGTTTAGGAATAATCCCAGAGGATAGTGAGAGATGATAGTCGCTGTCCATACTTGTGTACTGTGAGATAACCATCTTTAAATATCAGGGGAGATGATGTGAAGTGCTGATATTTTTTTTTTATTTATTTTTTTTTAAATTCTTCCTTAATGCTGACACCTTGGGGGTTTTGGATTTGGGGGTTTTTGAGACTTCACTTAACCTGTCTTCTCCTGTACTTATGATAAATTTTGATCTTAAAATTCATATAACATTACTATAGAAGCAAAGGACCTGTGTTTGCAAAGTTCACTCTTGACTTGAAGTCTATGTCATTTAACAGTGTTGTAGTTTTATGTGTCAAAGTTCATGAGCTGTAGCTTCAGGAATTGTTACTGAAATTGTTCATAAAATGTAAAAAGTTGATAGTATTGTGTGAAAGTCTTGCTAATTCTTACTGGTTTGTACTACCAGTTTTTAGATAAATGATGTCTTCATTCACCTTGTAGTGTTACTTGTGTTGCCATTTTCAAATATGGCATAAAATAGTTTAGGTCCATGTGATGTAATGTTATTGAACTTTTATATTTTTATCACTTAATGCCAAAAGCTGAGTTTTAGGGTATTTTAGTGCCATTTTCTCACAATTGAGTAAGCGTGAAACTGTTGGAAATGTCATAAAATCAGGTAATAGGTGATCTACATCAATTCTAAGTCTCAGTCCTCAAACACTGTAACCACACATACATTTACACATTCTGTACATCCAAAATTAATCTGCTTTTATTTAGCTTTTGGTTAAACCTATACCGGGACTTAAAGTGAAATTTTTGAGGTGAGCAGAGCTATACTTCAAACTATTACATGAGTTAATGTTCAAACATACGGCACATACTACTTGAAATTGATATTGAGTCATGTTATATATGGTTTTAGTTATGCATTTCTGGTTTTTAGCATTCTTTCTTTTTCTTTCTGATTACTTTTCAGGTCTATGAACTTGACCACCTTTTCAGTGATGAAACAACATTGGGAATTGTGGACAGAATTGGAGAGCAACTTAATAAAGCTTATGAAGCCTATCGACAAGTGCATCTGGAAATTGCTCTTCTGAAAGCAGGCCAGTACACTGCTGGGTAACTCCTTAGGCTGTGAATGTAGTAGGTGGGTTTCAGGGTTTTGACATTTAATTTGTTTAATTTATGTTTCGGGGGTTTTTTTAGTTTTAAAGGTAAGAATGGTGTTGTCTGTTTTGGAGAATTAATGAAGTCTAATGTGAACAGCAGTGATGTATATAACTTTATCTAGTTTTAATGAAGTTTTTTTTGAATTTTCATTTGTTTTAATAAAAAATTACTTTAAAAATTATTAATGTAAATAGCTTATATTAAATCTTTTTTGTGTTAATGGGAAGATATGCCATAATAACATATTAGTTTACTTGATGTGAAGGTCAAAGACTCTAATGGGTTAAGCACTGTGCAAGCTATTAGGAGAACAGAGTTTGTGTGTTGAAGCATTTACAGCAAACTCACCTTTAAATTATTATAATAAGTATTGATTTATGAAAATAATCATCTGTCCAGTTATTCTTTTAACTATGAGGTAATAGAAAGATTCTGGAGGCATTCTGACCACTAAGGAGCACTTTTGAATTTTTACTTAGTCTGTTTTGGAATATCTTACTTCAGGCAGAAATCTTCTAGAACTTCACATCATATATGCCAGTATAATGCAAAGCTGTCATTTTTGGGCTTTGTCATACTCATTTGATCATGTGTATTCTGCTCAGCAATGGAATCTCTGCTACAGGAAGGCTCGAATGTTTTTAATGCTGCAGGACTTTCTGATACTTCCACAGAACTGGTAGGTTGGCCTTTTGTTCAGGGGCAGATGAACCATACTGAGTGTCAAGTTATGGAAGCTGTAGTAAAACTGGGAGCAGGAAATGGTCTACTAGAGAACATTCTGATATTTGGGCACAATCTTGCTATCCCCTTGCATGGCAAAATAAACTAGCTGAGGCACTGCAGAACAATTATCAAATCAGTCCTGTGTGCAATCATCGACTGTGCAGTCTATCTCCATTCATAGTTTCTTGGAGCAGTGCTGGTGCAAATCTGTAGCATTTTCTGTACTTAACAAGTGCAAGTAGCATGCCAATATGTTTTGTGCTGAAATTGCAACTAAATTAATCAAAGGCAACATATTTTAGAATATTATTTTAGAATGTTTCCTATGATGAATTATTAATTATTTAAAGGAAAACCAGTCAAATTAATACACCTGGGTCATTTAACAGTACATGAAAGAAACTTCTGCCCAAGAAGTACAATGTCAGAAAGCCATTCTAAGGTCTACGGAAGAAAACCAGAGAAGTATGTGAGCTAATCAGTGTTAAGTGAAATGCTTGCAAGGTCTTTCTCTGCATTTTCTCTGGTTCAGAAATCAAGAACTAAAGCCTTTCATAAAGTATTACTACAAGTTCAAATCTTTGTCCTAATCAAACTTTCAGTAGCTGGATTTCATGACTTCAAAAGAGAACAAAAGTATTTTTCAAGCATTGATACTATCATTAGTTGGGCTTTTTTTGTGTTGTTTTTCAGGCTTTTTATCCAAAGCCCTGGTTTTTGAATGACCTTTGTACAGTGCTTTACTCTTGTAACTTCCTCTGTTCATTGTGTGGCCTTCACACACTGTTGGATTGTCCACAATTCTGTTGTTAACAGTTTACTACTTAAGTTACCAATAGGCCACTTGTTTTGCCAGTCTCTAGAGCTGGGAGCCATGTCAAGCACACAGAAGCCAGAGTCATCTCGGCCAGATGGTGTTTGATACAGATGGATGGTTGGTTGTCATGCAGATCTTCTAGTTGGTAACTTGTTGCTGCCATCTGACTCAAGGAATAATTTGTGCACACTGGCTGTCAAAAGCATCTTCTCTTCTATCTGTTTTAGCTGTCATGTCTGTGCTCTGTACAGAAGTGTTGACAAGACATTGCTGTTGTACATTTTCAATTTGCTTCTCAGTGATTTTTCTGCTTCATGAGGTCTCTTATAGCTGCTGGAGTGTACTGCTCTTTGATCACTTTTTTTTTTTTTTCTCTTTTTTTTTAATAAAATCTCACAGCACAGCTCCTACCTGGCCTTTTAAAATACAATTTGCTTGTAGATTTTTTTTCTTTTTCCTTTCTGCTTTACAGACAAACACATTGGGCAGTAAGGGGCTGTGGAATTTAAATGTGACTGAGATTTGAGAATTAGGCAGTAGTATGGATAAACTATGATTAGACATGAAAATAATGCTAAGTCTTGGCCCAAGTCATGACCTGTTCAGTAATAGACATATTCTTAGTTTCAGGAAAATTCAGTGAATTCCTGTAAGTTTCCTCCCTGGGACTTCACAAGTTTTCTTGCTTGTTTTTAGCACTACTATAACTGCAACATTAGGCATGTGCTAATGAAATAATAGGTTTTGAATACTAGCATCTTCCTGCCACCTGACTATTTGTTCAATTAACTGGCTGTCTAACAGTATTTATACACTTCGATGGAATGTGAGCAGTCTTACTAGGGTCTGTGTGGCCTGTTTATAGCATGAGATGGAGTATAGCTAGATGAAGAATGGGCTGCTTGCTTGCTTGTTTCCCCCCCATTTTCTAGGTAAGAAAAACAAGTTATTACATTCAAAGGAACAGGCAAAACTCTGTTCATAACCAGTTAAAGTTATTTACAAAATATTTGTTGCATGGAATAAGGAAGACTGTTTTCCATTTAAAATTATCTTTTGAAAGCTTATTTTTATATCATGTATTTGTTAGAAAATATGGGGGAAGAAAATTACATCTTTCTATAGATAAACTAACTGACCAGCATTCTGAAGAATATTAACATTCTAATTTTAAACCTGATGTATTCTATGACTATGTGAAGAATCCTGACTTAAAAGTTACCCTATCCTGTACAACTGCCACAGTTGAAGCAGTTACTGAAATCAGGATTTATTTCCTATAATAACTTTTCTAATAAGTGTAGTCTCAAAAATATGGACTCACCGAAGGTGACTGTAGTTGGGCTTTCACACAATTACAGTTATCTTTAAAAATCAGAGCTGCTTTTTATATGCCAAATAGGAGACCCCTAGTCAAAACAGAATAAGATTAATGCTAATTAAATTATATTTGCAGACAGAAAACTACATGCAGCAAATACGTGAACAGCAGGAAAAGATAGAGCTTCAAAACAACATTATTGCAAAACTGAAATCACAGTTAGCTGCTCTGAATGCTAATAGAGGTATGTACTCCAGTTTGCACATTATTTCTTTTTATGCTGTGTTGCATTGATGAGTAGTTCTGACTTCGTTGCTTCAGTTTTTACAATATACATCTCTCAAAGCAGTATCATACTTTTCTGTGAACTTGAGAATTAACACAAATGTGCAGTTTCAAAATCTATTTATAAAATGCAACACTTGTGAGGTCTCTCTTTATCCTCTTCAAGAAGTTGTGAGATTTTCTTTAAAGGTAGAACCTGCTTACACTGAAGACAATAAAAGTTATGAAAATATGGGTTCAGATTGTTCACTAGAATTAGAACCAAATTTGTTACATATTCTACAATTATCTGTTACTAAGTTTTGCTCAGGTTATTCTAGATGTGAGTGCTGTGGTTATATGTCTTTTCTGTTTGATAAGTCTTGTGGTGCTAATCTTATTGGATAGCCAAGCTTTACAAGCAGGTGATTCTCTTTCAAATCAAATAGTCATTGATGGATAATTTTCCACTATTTGACTGTATTACACAAATAAGAGAAAAGAGTCAAAGTAACCATGTGTTAATCTGCCATGCTCATTAAATATTTATTCACACTAGCCTAACACTCGTGGTTTTCATAAATACTAGCAAAGTGGTTGGCTCTTATTTTCAAGCGTATATGTGCATTCTTTATTGCTGGTTTAATCTTGCATTGTCTCTAAGCACAGAATTGAACTTCTCTTGTTTTTTTGATATGAAAGCTTGCTCAAAGAAAATAGAGAACAATATAAGCCTAGCTTCTTTTAATTTTGCTTAGTTAGAAGCTGGCTGGGGAAAAATGAAGTGTCAATCAGCTGCTTTTTTTCTTTTTTTAAGGTAATGTACACCCCTACATTCCAATGCATGAAGACATCGAAACCTTCAACTTGTCTTTAAGCCAGCTCTCTGAAAAACTGAATGCAGCAAAGCAAAGAGAAAAACTCTTGAAGGTATGGTTGCCTGCAGTATGTTTAACATAAGATCACATTTGTGCTGTGATTATACTGTAAGAACCTAAGGAGAGAAGTGAGATTTTTACTTTGAACTGCACATTTTCTAATACAAGACCCTCACCTGAAGCGCATGAGTGTTGTGCCACTTCGGTCTCCGTAGGTGAACTAAGCATCTACCTTTGATCTTTCCCAGCAATCACTGCTTGGCCATTAAGCTCCCTACAATAGTTTTGATCATAAAGTAGGAACTTACTTGCTCATTTATTTCTTAACCTGCCCAAACCAATGGTCAAGACGGGGCCTTCTCTTTCTCTCACAAGAGCTCTTCACAATGCAACCAGTCTGTGTGTTTTTGCAAGGAATAGAGAATCTGCACCAAAAAGTGGTGGAGTGGAAAATGAACTAGCCATTGCTTGGAAATGCTAATGATTTCTTTGGGTTTTTTTAAATAGCCAGTTTTAGTACAATTTCTCTTCTGCCCCTCTTCACTGAACTGACACTAAGATTGTCACTAAGATTGTTGAGAGTAACAGGCATGAGAGTAAAGCAGTAGTGCAGAATAGATGAGAAATGCCTTGAATGTGTTTTGCATATTGAAAAAAGATAGGGACAGAGATGCGCTAAGTTGCATTATTCTTATCCTAGGTCATCCTACTGTGTTGTTTAAGAACTGTCTTGTAACACAAAATCTCTGATGTTTTAATATGAATCTGCATAACAGAGACCCTGTAAGAGTCATAAAAAAACCCTTATAGAAAATCAGGCATTGGATTTAAAAAGAATTAATTTCAGGATTTTTTTCCTAAACCCAAGCTATAAACAAATTAATTATGCTAAATTCATAGAATTTATTTTTTTTAATCAGAAATGTTAATTTAAAAGTAATTTCATTGGATTGCTGATGCGTGCTTAATTGTCTTGAAGGAATCTCATTTGAGACTAAACCTCTGCAAACATTTTAAACATACTGTTACCAAAGATTTATATACATTCCTTTTTTATAAAAAAAAGAGGTTTTATATAATTTTTCTACACTAGAATCTGTAATCACAAGATATAATTTCTTTCCTAGTCTCTGCATTTATTCAGAATACAGCACAGCTGAAGGGTTAATTCTTTGATGAATCACCTTTGCATAGTTTCATATTTCTGTGTCTTGAGTTGAATAAAAATTATGTCATACAATTGCACATGGAGACCTGACCAAGTCTCGTATTTCATGCTGTTGTTTCTGAATGCTTGCTCAAGAACAATAGTTCTAAGTAACTTAGTTATATAATGAATAGGAGAAAAGAAGCTGTATTATCTGCTCTTCTCATGGGAAAACGCTCAGAAATTATATGATCTATACACAAGATTAAAGCAGTGCATGAGAATCTGGGATCGTTATTTCAAGGGCTTTTTCGTAATGGAATGTAGGTTATTTGTTTTTATCTGCATTTCTTTGTGTAGTCACTTACTGCAGTTACCTCTCAGCAACAGGTAGTTCATCTGGATTTTCCTTCATCTGTACCATGAACAGAAATATTTCTGATGCAGAATCAACTGTACAGTCTGTCTGCATTTAAACCCCCAGTTTATAACATAGTGCTATAAAAATAAGGTCTTTTCAGAGGGCATCAGTAGAGATCTAAACCCATGCAAAGTCAGGTTGCCCCAGGCTACTCTATGTTCCTGTTACTCGGAATGTAGTAGCTCTCTTACTTGTAAGTGTTGAGAGCATGGAGCTTGAGGGAAAATAAGTTTGACTGGACCGAGGCTGGCTTCTTGCGGAGGCATGTGGATATCTTTGCACCATCCTTCTGATATAAGGAGGATCCTAATGTTTGGTGGTGTGCCTAGTAAGCTTCTGCTAACCTGATAAGAGGGATACAAAGATGTCCAGACAGCGCAGCAGAGGTACACACACTTCTGTTAGCTCTGGCTATGTCTTGGCCATGCCATTTGTGAGCTGTCTATGGAGATATACAGCAGGCTCTGTACCCAAGTCCTTGTGTTACTGAATAAACTCAGGGGAGGAGAACCATATAACCCCTGTTGAAGGTGGTGGAAAAATAATTACATTGTTATAAATGCCTTATATGCATTTATGGCAGCTGCCAACTTTTTGTCCATTTTAAACGTACAATTTTTGACATATGATGGATAAAAAGGTAAACTGCATGGAATAAATGTACGGAACAAGTTGGGGGAAAATGAACAAGTAGCAAAGCACCGGGACCCCATCAAGATAAGAGAGTTTTCATTTCTCTTTCTGAATAAATGAAGTAAAAGTAAAATTAAAAAAAGAAAAAGCTGCTTCTTTACAAGCTAGTTGGTCAACAAGTGGAACTTCCTGCTTCAAGGGAAAATTGGACAACTTCATGGAAGACAAATCTGTTGAGAGTTAATCAGTACATAGAAACTATTACTGAGAAAGTCTGGGAATTTATTAAAGGCTGTACCATCAATGCCTCCTGTTTCCTCATACTCTTCCCCAGACATGTTTTGATATATGTTAGTCCAGAAATCCATCATCCTCTCACTGACACAGCATAGTTGTCTTATATCTAATTCAATAAAGTATTGGCCATTTTCAGCTATTGAAATTTGGAAGCTCTTTTGAAAGCCTGTATTTTTCTAATAACATTCTATCCACATTCTGCTCTAAAATAGATTATGTCTATAGCTTGTCCTCTGCTGCATTAACTGCTTTATTCTGCTTCGCCACCAAAAATTTCAGACTTAAAAAAATTATAGCTCCAGATAATAAATTATGATTGCAGTCTTTAAGTTAAAATGTTGCTGTTTCTTCCTGGTCTTCCTTGAAACACAGAGTCTCTCCCATGGCTGGAGGTGCCTGAGTTTATCAGTACCTTTCAAAACTGTCTTTTGCTGAGTCTAATGGGATTTCTCAGTGGACTGTCCTCCAGTGAAGTTAATAGAAATCCTGGATTGAATGTAGTAGGTGCATGGTTAGAGCTTAAATTTTAGAAGTTTAAAATGAGGGAGGGGTCAGCTTTTTTTGTTCTCTAGTAGGTAGCCATAGTTGTGTATTTTACCTGCTATTGTCAAACTCTGTTGCCAGTGTGTTATAAAATGTTTTGGTGAGAAGGTTGGGTTGTGAGGTTTTTTGATTCACATTCATGTTCACTGAAATAGCTGAGTGGACCAGATTGGCTTGGTGGTCAGTACCAAACTATATACAAGATTATCAGATTTTTTCAGTCACCTGCTTGAGGAGACCAAAGAGACCTAAACTTCTGTCTGGTTTTGAGTACAGCCTGGCCAAACTTTATTAAGTAAGTAGAATATTGATCCAGTTACTGTTTCAGACCTACACAGCAAACAGAAAACTTTAGTAAGCAAGATTAGACAATGTGAACTAAAGCTTCTTCTGCATGCTATTTTTAGTACAAAATCAGACATCTGAATCCTTGTAAACTCCATATAACATGAAACTAAAGTCAGTACTTATGACAAGAAAACATGTTCATGTAGAATTAATTAGACCCTGCTACCCAGTATAAGAAATTCTGGTATTGATATCTTTTTTCTTACTGCTTCACATGTTTAATACCAATAATAAGAGTTTGTGGTTAAACTGTTAAAAGCTACAGTTAATATTCCTTGAGACCACTTGCAGTACATCAGTTGAATAGTATTCTTCCTTGAAGTTATCTGACAATTTGTTTATTTTGGGAAACCATTGAAACACTAAAAATAAAAGGACCTGCCTTTGCAGCAGTACACGCTAGGGACTGACTGGCCGTGGAGAAGCTCTGCTGGAAAGGAGCTGGGGTCTTGTTAGATAGCAAGCTGAACATGGGCCAGCAGTGTGTCCTGGCAGAAATGAAGGGCGACAGCTTCCTGGACTGTATTAACAGGAGCACAGGTAGCACACCCAGGGAAGTGAATATCTCCCTCTATTCAGCATTCATTGGACTGCATCTAGAATATTACATCCAGGTTGGGACCTCCAGTACAGGAAAGACATTGATAAACTGGAGTGAATTCACCACCGAGACAGTTGGGAGCTTGAGTACATACCCCATGAGAAGGTGCAGAAACTGGACTTGTCCAACCTGGAGCAGATAGGGCTTCAGGGGAAGCTAATAGTGTTCTAATAACTGCGCTGAGGTTAACAGGCAGATGGAGCCAGGGCCTTAACCATGGTGCATGGCAAAAGGATGAGAGACAATGGGCAGTTGAAACATGAAGGGTTCCACCATGAGGACAGCCAGGCATTGAAAAGAGTTGACCGTAGAGGTTGTGTAGTCTCTATCCTTAGAGAATTCAAGGCCAAACTGGGTAACCTGACCATCGTAACTGCCTCTGCTTTGATTATGAGCTAGAGAACCCTTGAAGTCCCTTACAGCTTGAATTCTCCTCTGATTCTAGAAAGCCTCTCCCAAAGAAAAAATATAGATCTATTCATAATACAGATGTAACGTCTTTGCTGGCTGCTAGTACCAGCATGTTTTAAAAATCCATTGTATGATCAAGTACTTAACTGAGCAGATACAGTGTGTGTGACATACTTAATTGTTATGGCATTAGCTTTATAAACTTCAGGTAGTTTATAAATCTTACCACATTGTTGCAAATATCCAAACTCAGACAGTACTAGAAACTGTAAGATCATCAAGCTATGAAGGACTATATTACTGAAAGATCCTAAAAAGTGTGGTCATTTCTCCCGCGTTTCTCCTGGTAGTGTATCCTGACAGTGCATGCGAATGATGATTTACGTCAGTTAGGTACTGATATATCTTCATTATAACATGTTGCATGGCTCTTCTCACGCTGATTCCCACATGGCTTTTCTCACTGCTTGCTTGAATCTTGTCCCCACTTCCTGCAGGAGAATGCAGGAGAAAGGAAAAAAGAACTACTGTCCATTACTGCAGTTCATCCAGTTATCTGAAAGCTTTTAGAAGCTCACATGTTATTTGGAGCTGTAATAATCACAAATAGATAAATTATGTGTGTACAGACCAATGCTGTATCACAGACTCAGTGAGTTATTTTACTGTCTTTAAGGCAGAGTTGTTCTTCAAGGGCAAGTGACATCTTTGACATGAGCTTTTTCCTAGGTGTTTGGATTTTCAGCAAATCATTTTCAAAGGAGAAACTGCATCCCATTGGCTTTTTAAATGAGAAATTGAAATTGACCATCAAATGGCCAGACGTAGATATAAGGAAGAAATTCTTTACAATGAAGTGGTGAAACACTGGCACAAGTTGCCCAGAGAGGTAGTAGATGCCCCATCCCCAGAAGCATTCAAGATCAGGTTGGATGGGGCTCTTGAGCAACCTGATCTGATTGAAGATGTCCCTGCTCATTGCAGGGAGAGGTTGGACTAGATGACTTTCGAAAGTCCCTTCCAACACAAACTATTCTTTGATTCTAATGTTTGGGAACCCTGTGACCAAACAGCGGCTCAGAGATAGCTTGGGGTCTATGAGCCCACACTATATCACTGTCCATTCCTGGAGTTGCAAAAAGCAGTTCCCCATGCTATAATGTAGTCTTTAAAGAACATGGAAAAGGTATAGTTATAAAACTATGTTCAGCCTATGGCCTTGCTAAAATTTTCTTCAGATCTGTTAAGCATACTTTTATGCATGTCTCCATCTTCTCTTAACACAAAATTATATTTTTTTCCCACAGCACTAGATATGATTGTCTGTTCTCATGGATCACATACTTCCTTAACTTGCTTTCAACTTTCTGTGCCTCATAGCAGTGTAATTCTTCATAGTGTTCTTGTTGTGCCATTTGAGAAATCTAGCTGCTTTAGCATCAGTTACAGATGATGACATATGACAACTATTTGCAGTTCTGGTGTCCTCAACATAAGAAGGACATGGAGCTATTGGAGCAAGTCCAGAGGAGGGCCACGAGGATGATCAAGGGACTGGAGCACCTCCTGTGTGAAGACAGGCTGAGAAAGTTGGGGCTGTTCAGCCTGGAGAAGAAAAGGCTCCATGGAGACCTCATAGCAGGCTTCCAGTATTTGAAGGGGGCCTATAGGGATGCTGGGGAGGGACTCTCCATCAGAGACTGTAGTGATAGTACAAGGGGTAATGATTTAAAAGTTAAAAAGGGGAAGTTCAGGTTAGGAGGAAGTTCTTTACTGTGAGGGTAGTGAGACACTGGAACAGGTTGCCCAGAGAAGTAATAAATGCTCCACCCCTGGCAGTGTTCAAGGCCAGGTTGCACAGGGCCTTGGGCAACATGGTCTAGGGTGAGGCATTCCTGCCCCTGGCAGGGGGGTTGGAACTAGATGATCTTAAGGTCCTTTCCAACCTAAACCATTCTGTGATTATTTAGCCTAGAACCTTTAATCGTCTATGCTTGTTTTTTATCCAGAACTATATATATATATAAAAAATCTTTCTCTTTTTTTTCTCCTTTGCTATTTGGATTTTCTTTTTTAACTGCTTCCCTGGATTCTTACCTACTATGATGTATATAGATTCTACAGTACAAGAGTGTAGAAAGCATTTAATGATCTACATATATATTCCCTATACCACCTGCCAGAAGTGCAAAGCATGGAAGAAGGGTTAGGATTAAGGAGTTCTGCTGGGATACAAACATCCCATTTTTGGACACTTTTGAACCTACTGAGCAGAAGAGACCTAATATGGACCCTTGAGACACCATCCAAGTCCAGAGTTCCTTTGAAGCTCTTACTATAGGTTTACTATTCAAAGTCACAATTGAGACTGAAGAAAAAAAACAATGCCTTCAAAGCTTGTTTTCTGCAGGGTTTTTTTTTTTTTCCTATCCAGCTAGTATAATTTTTCTAGGCTAAACTATTGTGTCAGCTGCATATACACACATCCATGCTTAACCACCCAGTGTCTCTGTAGACCAGCTCTGGACACATCCAAACTATTGTGTCAGCTGCATATACACACATCCATGCTTAACCACCCAGTGTCTCTGTAGACCAGCTCTGGACACATCCTTACATGGTCATTGTCTAGAAGAGTAGCCCTTACCTACCCAATTGCCAAATGCACAACCTCACCCAGTTTAGGTCCCATTTGTAAATAAAGCTAGTGCTCCTGAAAAAGCACTTAATTTGCTTTCCTTTTTACCTTGCCCTACCTCCCTAGAGAGTTTATCACTGCTTTCAGAGTTAATCCCCTGGGCTTACTTCTCTTTCAGACACAGACATTGGGCTTCAGGCCACATTTTATAACACTTGATACAATTCAAGATGAGTACTTCTATAGATTCCATAAACAGACAACTATAAGGTTTTCATAGCTACAGGTTTTATCATAAGTTGTTTCTTGAAAATTATTGAAGGACTATCTTTGTTCATATTAAAAAAATATGCTATATTCTTCATTCCACCAAAAAGCCCACATACATAAAAGTTCCATTAATTATATGGATAGTTAAAGTGGGGCCAGCCATTGCTTTTTATTTCACTTTATACTGCAACCCTATTTTGAGTACTGTTTGCTATTTTGGGCACCTCAGTGTAAGATAAGGACATCAGACTATTAGAGCGAGTCCAGAGGAGGGTGACCAAGATGGAGAAAGGGCTCAAGGGTAACAGTTAATGGGGTGCAGCTGAGGTCACTTGGTTTGTTCAGCTTGGAGAAGGGGAAGTGCTCATCTCCTCTCTCTGACCAGCAATTGGACACAAGGAAGTGGAACAAAGCTGCGTCAGGGGAAGTTCAGTTCAGGCTGGACATTAGGAAAAGGTTCTTCACCAGAGGGTGGTCAGTCACTGGAACAGGGTTCCCAGGGAAGTGGTCATGGCACCAAGCCTGTCAGAGTTCAAGGAGCATCTGGACAGTGCTGTTGGTTATATGGTTTAGTGTTAGGTGGTCCTGCAAGGAGCAGAGACTTGAACTCAATGACCCTTCTGGGTCACTTCAAACTTGAGATATTCTGTGATTCTGTGGTTCTATGATTCCATTATTGGGTCTGCTCAAAAATTAAGCAGAATATAACCTTCTTCAAAATTATTTAAGATCAAAATTAATTAAATACTATTTTATATATTGTACATACAATATATTGTACATAAAATGTTGATGTAAATGATGCAGTAAGTAAACCAAGAGAGCGTCTTTGTTTCTTATAAACAGTAATATGACTTTCAGAAATTCAGAACGTACAATTCTTCTGAGTAATTATCTATGATGAGTTACCACTCTTTAGTGGTAGAAGGTCCTTACTATCAGTTTAAAATTATTAATGTCATAAATAAGACTGACTCTTACTTATGTTGCAAAAGCTTAATTTAGCTTATTCCAGACTGCTAAAGAGTGATATTCCACAAGATTCAGTTCTATTAATTGTACTGGTGTTTCTAAAATTGTTTTTTTAGGAACAGTTAGAAATTGAGAGCATGAAATTGAAGCAACTTGAAGACAAAAATAATCAAAAGGAAAGGAAGCTGATATCTATTATTTCCAACCAAGAAGATACAATAAGAAGTCTGAAAAGCAAATTGAAAGAATTAAATGAAGCACAAAAGAATATACAGGTGCCAGCAGATAAAAGGGAGGTAAGATACAAAACCATGTAGAGATAAAATGAAAAAAAAAAAAAACCCAGACATTTTTAAATTATTCCTTCTTTCAAACATGTTTATACTAATTATTATAAGAAATCATTTTAAATTTAAGCATCCTATAATTACTTGGAAATCATTAAAGTATAGAAAGCACATAGGGAACACCAAACTATTAAATACATATTGGCTGCTTTGTGTGTTAATTATTTCATGTTATGTCATCAAACTTTAGAATTTGTAAAAACTCCAGATTAGCATTTCTGTTTTATAATTTTCCATTGGAAGTTTTCACCAAGACTGAAGTTGTTTTTTCATTTTTATGCCACTCTATTTCTGGTTACAGAATAGCATCCAGACTGCTATTCTGTCCTTGTGGGATAGCTAGATTTAAAACTGTGTAATACTGGAATGAACCACAAGGTGGTAGTCAAAGTTAATAACTTATTTAAAAAACAGCTAGAAGTCTTGACATACTGGCTTGTGATGTGTTCATTGAAAATTTCAGTGAATATATTGATTTTTCAGAGCTAAAATAGCTGGCTACCTCACAAGCTTATACACAATACATAATCTTAACTTATATGTGACTGAAATGGAATTACAGTCAAGCAATATTCTTAGAACCAGTTTCCTTTCAGGGGAATATGAGCAGAGGAATGCCACACCGAGTTGCTGAGTTAAACTAAAAATAAGAATTTCACAGAAACAGTAAAAAACCATTTTTGTAATTCTGTGAAAGTTTTGAGAGTTTCCAGGACCAGCGGAAAAATATCCCATGATATTTTTATTCAGATCAGCGTGAAAAGCAAAATTAATATGCTTACTTCTGACCAATATTTTCATATTTTACTTCAAGGTGAAAAGTAAGAAAGTTGTTCCAGATAAGCCTGAATTATCTCTAGGGATCTCTGGTGTTCCACCTGTGTCTGAAAGGTAAATGCTTTTGTAGCACTGTTTTTGAAATTTGCTTTTATTTATCTTTTCTGCTATTAAATAAGATGAGCTATTTCCCTGTTGTCTACACAGCACCTTAAAAAATGAATGGGGAGGTGGGGCGGGGGAGGAGCAGAGGTCAAAGAGCCAATGTGGGAAGGTGTTAAAGCCAGCAACTATATGGAATCATAGCTGAGGCTTTGCAAGTATGTAGGGATAAGTTGAGAGGAAGAAAAATAGCCACTTGGTTCAGCAGGAGGTTAAACTCTGTGGGAAACAGCAGTGGATGTTAATGCTGGGTTTTGGGTAAGCATTAACTCTCTTCAGAACAGGAATGTACAACTGTAACGGATTAACTGATGGCAGCACAGCAGAGGAGCCTGCTGCGCTGCCAGGAGGAGGTCTGATAGTCAGCGTGAGCCATCCTAAGTGAGAGAGTTTGAAATCAGGTTTATCTGTAAGCTAAAGCCAGCCAGCCCTTGCTATGACCAAGGGACCAAAAGCAGTGTATTTGCTAAGCCAGTATTCCCTCTTCTGCCTGTTTTGGGAAAAGTATTGATCGAAGTCTAAGGTTTGCGTTTTTCACAGGATAGGTAGTAATACCACTTTTCACAATTTTGCTGAGTTTAAGTAGAAGATTCTTTGAGGTGAAGCTAGGAGAGTATTAGGGAAAAGTATCACCAATTCTTGCTGTCTTCTTATACTCTTGCCTAGGCATCTGCTTTTGGCCACTCTCAGACACAGGCTAGATGAACTACATGGATCTGTAGTCTGAGTCACTACTGCTTTATGATAAGAAGGAGAGGAATAAGATTGTGATGTGATAATGACTTTTTTGTCCTTAAAGATTTTTTGTCTTCATATTGATTTATATCTAAAAAATAAAAGAACCTTTACCTGTCTTCTGTCTCCCTGCTCTCCAGTAACTCCCTTACCTTACTGTTTGCTTGGAAAGAGGTATGTGACTGGTAAGATTACTGGTAATCTTACACTAGTAAGATTACAGTATCACAAAAGTCTAGCAAATTAAGATTGATTCATCTAATCATATGTATATTTTAAAGCTCTGATTAGGAACTTGTGACAAGAATCTTTTTTAATTCTTTGTTTATCAAACACCTGAAAAAGGGTCAGAATGTATGTGGTAACAGTAGCAACTTTAACTCCTTCTGTAGATTTGGGGCTTTTTTCAAACGAATTACAAATAGACATTTGTGTCTTCAGAAAGAGAAACGCAACAGAAGTAGGAATGCAGCTATGACACTCCTGATTGCTGTATGAATAAGCAATAAAGAGGAAAACAATTCACTGGATCAAAGAAAAAGCCCTTTTGAGCTCTTCTGATACAAAGATGCAAAAGAGAACTCAAATCCAACTTCACTTTTTCATCCTTGAAGTTCCATTTTATAATATCCATTATATTATGCTTAGAAATATAAATCACGCAGCAAGTTTATCAAAATTTTGCAATGGAATTTTATGGATGCAGCAATAACTGAATAACCTAGTGCCTTTAGGCAAATAAAACTCACACTAGCATGAAGAACTATTTTTCTGTTCTCAGTGCAGATAACTAAATATGAGATGTCCATATGATACTCTGGAAAAGATATAATAAAAAAAAACCCTCAAAATAAAAGGGAAAGTCATGTGATAAAATAGAGAAGTAATGAGTTCACAAGTCCCTCTTCAAAATGTCAGGTAGACAGAGAAGGAAGAAGCAGTAATAAATGCTAGTGTATTCCTTCTCCTGAAAAGTCTGAAATGCACAGAAAAGAATGGAAAACAATTAATGTTTGCAGAAGCATCAGTAGCTTATTTTCCATATAATGAGATGGAAACAAGTATCCTTGTGAAAGATAAGCTGTTCCACAAAATATGTGAGAGAACTGAAGGAAATGTAAACGCTGGATTTTCGGGGAGGGGTCCTTGCAAGGTCAGGCCCTAAGTTCAAATGTATGTGTGTGTGATATGACTGAACAGCTCTTTGATGAGATTTTCTTTTCCCTTTTCTGCTTGCTTTTACTGAGGAGAACAAAAATATGTATACATATGTCGAGGAACAAGGTATCCAAGAAAAGTAGCTTACACTATTGTTTTTCTCTGTTTTGTGGGTGTGACTAGATTAAAGGTCACAACAAGCTGAATTGGTTGACTAATTTACAATTTTGATCTTCCAGGGAGAATCTGGAGGCTATTTTCCAGGACATGAAAGAAGAGTGGCATCGAATATGTATGCTAGCCAGAGAACAAACAGACCAACTGAGTAAATTTAAGATAAAGCCAGAACCTGAAACTGGTAATACCATACTTAAGCTCTTATTGTGATTCAACTGTTTGAAAGCTTTGCTTTATATTTGAAAATACTGTAAATTACACATACATAGAAGTACTTCCACTGTTTACCATCTGCCTTTTTCAAGTCTGTTCACATGGTGCTCAGTATTTCACCAAGAAAACGCACCGCCAGTTTTGGCATTCTATGACGAATGCTCCAAATCACATGCTATAAAAGACAGTCATCACATCAATGGCTCTTGTAATTGTTTTGTCCCTTGGAGTGAGAGGCAAGCACTTACTACATGTGATATTCCATCATACTGTGTGAATGACAGCACTTGCTTGCTTTTAATTTAGCTGTCAGTTCAAAAGATGTCTGTTATGAATGTCTCTAGCCCCATGTCTGTTAGAGGAAAACTGCTGGACTGAGGAGAGCCAGAGGACTTATTTTCTAGACTTCCTTGTGCAGACTTTTGAATGCTGTTTTGTTATATGGGACAGGAGTTTAATCCAACACTTCCTGAAAACAAAAGAAAGGCTTGATTTTTATTGCAACTGGAAGAGATTCTGAATGTTGAGTTCTGCTAATGCTTACATTATATTAAATGTAAGTTATTATTGGTATTCCTTACTAGCTAGCTGCTTAGGTGATCTCAAGAAACACCTGCCAAACTTACATGGTTGAAGCAAGAGATGCTGATTTCAGTACTTGCTTCTCATTTAGGTTATATAATTACTGAAGTTTTGTTACATTAAGTGCTCATGTACAGCTTGTGGCTTCAAATTGCTATGTCTGAACTGTATTATTGTATTCTGATTGTACAGTACTAAACTTTATGTATTATTTAGGGGTGGGAATTTTGGGGGGTGACTGCTTAGCAACTTATTTCAGAATGGATTTGTTTTCCTTAAATAAGTGCCTAACTCAACAGTGTGAATAGCTATACGTGATACAGATTCAATCTGCTTGATTTCTGTTATTCTGTGGCCCACTTCACTACAATATCTGAGTGATGTCACAAGGCTGCTGTACATTAAATGTGTACTGAAGTTATTCTCTCACCTGATTAGGAGCAACCATGTATATTATTAACATTTTTCTTAATAAAGTGCTGAAAATCATAGAATCACAGAACGGTTTGGGTTGAAAGGGACTTTAAAGCTCATCCAGTTCCAGGCCCCTGGCACAGACAGGGACACTCTCCACTAGACCAGGATGCTCAAAGCCCCATCCAACCTGGCCTTGAACACTGCCAGGGATGAGGTAGCCACAGCTTCTCTGGGTAAGCTGTTCCAGTGCCTCACCACCCTCACAGTGAAGAATTTCTTCCTTATATATAATCTAAATCTACCCTCTTTCAGTTTAAAGCCATTCCCCCTTGTCCTGTCACTACAAAATGGAGTTCTCAAAACAGAGGGAAAATTTGGTCCCAGTTCTGAATAGTTACTCAGTTTTAAGTATTTACCAAATTTGGAAACCACTGGGATTTTGGTACCTGAATACCTTTTAAAATTGTGCTTATGGTGCTTAGCATGTTCTTGGCACCATGTGAAATGGTTTTGGTTCCAGCTTCTATTTCTGCCAGAACACTTCAGTAAATATATGCAAGTATGTGTTAAAGAGTATGGGACAACATAATTTTCAATAAAAGGAAAATGTTTACAGTCATAAGTCAAAGAGAAATATAACTATTAGAACAGAATTACTTCCTTTTATTTCTGTTCTGATAGTTTTGTGTCAGACCTAACGTTTGTGAAAGAGAACTATGCCTCAAGCTGATTTCAAAGAGAAAAACTAAAGGTTAGAAAGCCAATAAGGACTATCAAAAACCTCTCAGGAAAAATACCCCAACACCACGCCTTTAATAACTATACTTCAGTGGACTATTTAATTTTTTCTTCATTCTTTCTTTGCAGAAATACAGTTTTCCATGCCGATACAGTGTACTGATAAAACTGATGAACAAGCAGAAGAGCTTTTTAAGCCTCGGGTTATAAAGGATATAAATAGAGGTGCATCATGCATCACATCTATCACACCAAGAGGAGTGGGCCAAGATGAGGACAACTCCTCTATAGAATCACTTTCTAAATTTAATGTCAAGCTTCCACCTACAGACAATGACTCTGCTTTCTTGCAGAGCACTCAGGAAAAACCAGCAATTCCTTGTACTGGTATAGCTGAAAACATGCTTCAAGATCATCATTTTAACCTGGAGCTTAGAGACCGTGCTATTAACCTCAGTAAATTGGAACCTAACTCATTTGAAGCTCATGGAGTTGATCTAATGACCTCAGCTTTACAAAGTTTAACTACTGTTGACAAAACAAATCGCCCAGATTATGCAAACATGTCCATAGAAAATACCCGTGACAAAACATGTTTAAAAACAACAGACACTGGTTTCACATTTGTACCTAAGCACACAGACCAGGGTGTACCTGAAGTAATTTTTTCATCTTTAGAAGCTGCTGGGACAATCGTCAGAGGTCCTCATCAGGTATCTTTCTAATAGATACTGTACATTCCAAAAAATTGTAATGATTCAGTCAACCACTTTGCAAAGATCTTTGAGGCAGGATTAATATATTCTATGGGGTATCTCATCAGTCTTTTTTAAGACATTCTCTCTTGTCAGTTTTTCTTCCTGATACTGCAGAATGTGCACAAGGCACTTCTCCTGTGAAAGAGCAGGAATTTAAACAGATGTAGACACTGGATATGCTGGCACAAATTTCAGTTCATTTAGATATTAATTGCTTCTATATATTTCAAAGCTGTCATTAATCGGAAATTGCTCTGTAGATTGCTTTCTTTCTACCCTTGATCTCGGTTGAATAGGGCACGTATTTGTTTTAACTCTTCTTAGTGTACAGCAGAGAATACGACAAACGGACAATTAAACAGCTGAACAGATACGTACTTCACTGTGGGAAAATGATCTACTTTTTATCTCTATGTGAGGTATAAACAGCGCCTTATTCCTCCCTTTAAGAAAAGTTAACTCTTTCCTTCATACTTTAGAAGGAGGAAAGCCTATTTATTTTTTCTAATGAAGGGAAGTTCACTAAAATACTTTATTTTAGGTTTATGTATGTACTTCGGGCTTGAATTTCACTTATAGCTACTTGAAGTCCATGGGAACTTCTGAAAGCAATGCCCAGTTGCTGTAATGCAGAAAAACATTTCAGCAGGTTCTGACAATCACATCTCTGAATACTTCGCTTCTTTTTTGTAATCCTTTCTCAAATTAAATTGCTGGCAAAATAATAATGGACCCTCGTAGACTGATTTTTTTTACATTTCTGTGGCTTTTCTCACACCTTGTGAGAGGAGAAGTTTTCAGGTATAAGCAAATAGTGATACTTAGAAATTCTGAGAGGATGGATTTGGCAGATTTTTACTATTCATATTAATGTAGTTTTGTGTTCTTTGCTCATGAGAAGGCACATGCAACAGAAGTGCTTTACCTCTTGATTTTGCCGCTGCATGACATGCAAAACTAGCATTTGGAAAGCTATTTGTAGGACATGATAGCTTTGATGTTTTTGTCTCCTAAAACATATTGCAGTTTAGATTTCTACTGCAAACCAGTTCTGGATGAAAACTTTAAAGCATGTAAAGTTTGCTGTTCTTCATCATTGTATTTTAACTATAAGCCTGATTTTTTAAAATGTACTTTAAATATTTATTTGTAATATGGGAGATCTCAATTCTATGCCAACTTATTAATCACAGATTTTATTGTGCTTTATTTTCCGTTGGGTCCTTAGTTGAAGTTGTGACTGAGTTAAACAAATCAAACCATTTATTTCATCACTGGTAGAATTCCTGTGGAGCTGTGAAGCATTCACTCCATTACTTGTTACTATCTTCTTTTTATGTATTCCCTCTCCAGCTAATTCGTTTACTAGTTAGTCTGTGTATTCATTTTTCAATAGATGGCACCCTGCATTGTGTATTACAGAAAGTGAAACAGCTGGTATGTGATTATAAATTGAGAGGGGAGTATGCAGCTTAAAAAGTAGAGAATTGTGGTTGAATAGCAATAAGCCTTGGGTTTGATGATGTATTTTTTTGAAGGAAAATGTATTAATGCTAACACTTGGAGAAGAGAAACCTAATGGTGAACCATTTCAGTATTTGTAAGTCAGATCTACAATAGTACTGTAGCACATACAGGACATTGATTAAAATGTTATACCTTATCAAGAAGCTTTCTTGAAATGAGCCAGTACTACTTTAGAATTCATTAAATATATATGTCTGCATATGTCAGTAAATTTAAACATCCATCGCCTTTATCCAGCTGCCTTCTGAAGAGGCTTTTAAGTATTTTTCTGAGTGAATTGGATTCAGCTTTAGTTTTTTGCCTGTTAATTGTGCTAAAGGTTTGAGTCACAGATAATATATATGGAGGTCAAAATAATAATGTTTTTTAAAAGTTACTTGCATACATGCCCTTTCAACTGTATTAGTCTTAGCAAAATTTATGCATAAACTTGTTATTAGTGTTTTTACCATCTTTCTAAGGGGTAGTTACACTGCTTACTGCTTCTGTCATCCCTGCTGCTGGTGAAGCTCCAATAGGGAGGAATTACATACCTGATTTTTTTTTTTTAACTACTGTGGAAAAAAGTTTCAAGTATTTACTACATATGTTAACTTATAAAATGGAAAACCCCATAAATGAAATAGATTTGGCAACAGTAAGTTCTTGGAACTGCTCTCAGTTGCTATAATAAATTTAGCTCTTTCCTTCTATGTGGATACTAAATGTGAAAACTCAGTCCTGTTTCTTAGGATGTAACTTTAAAAAAAAAAAAAAAAACGTGACTGAAAAGAGCAGCAGATTAAAATAAACATGGATATTAGTGGACCTAGGATTTTACAGACTACATTTAACTGAGACTTGAATATAGATGCATATGTTTATCGGTATTCACAGTTTGAGGGGGTTGTTTCCACCAAAAATTGTTCTAAGAATGTTCATGATTTTTAAAGCAGATTTATAGTCTATTGATGTTAATCTGAATATTAATGTTTTTGAAATGGAACATCTGCTTAAATATATCCGTTCTGAAAAGCATATTAAGTACACTCAAAGAAAGGAATAGAAGTTAAGTGCCTGCCTCAGTGGGTTGCTCTAAGAGTACCTCCCCATCTTGTGCTTTCAAGATTAGAAATCTAACTTTGTCCTTTGTGGGGTTTTTACAATACTATTTTATCTTCTTTCAAATTGTGCTTTACATCATAAGGTATTAGAAACAAGTAATTCTAAACACATTTCTGTAGAGATGTTTAAGTGTGTCAGTGTCTAGATAGATTTAGTATGCAATTTACACCAGCAACATACAATAAGTACACTCTTTGAGCTGAAAAAAGTGGTGTGATTGCACTTAATTACTAATTAGTCAATTTAATTATATGGATTGCTGACCATAATGAAAGACAGTAAATCTGCTATTGCTATCTGATAAGCTAAACACTGTTTAAATAGGGAATGGGCAGGAAATTGACTTCAAGAAGTTTAGCTGGTTTAAAAGGAAGGTTTAACCATAATGAATGCCAGGTTAGTTGTACAGTGAGTTATCACAAGAGGAATAAACAATAGAGTCTGACTATTTGGCATGATGAAATTTGAATAAGAGCTAAAAATTGAAAGTCTTAGGTAAGTATCAATAGCAAAAAATTTAAAACTTCGAAAGAAACTACTGTCTGAAGTATTCTTGTTTGCTTTTCCATGTGTGACTGAAGCAAGAGAGAAGAAAACTGAGCCAAAAAAAAATGTAGGGTGCTCTTCTCTTCTAGGTTCCATCCCCACATAGAGCTCAAACCAGCTTGGTTCCATTCTGTCTACTTTGCCATCGCAATAGTGTGCATTTAGTTTTCAATTTACTCAAAACTTAATCATCCTGGCCATATAACATAACAATTTTACCTTGGTTTGCTAATACTAGTGAAACTTAATTTTTAACTTTACTATGAAAAATTATAAAAGACTTTTTGATTCCTAGTTGGTATGATGCTAAATAATTAGTGCACACTGTGACTTAGAGTATATATCAGGCTGAAGTCTCTTGAACTCCAATGTCAGGTAAACAGACTTGCTTGCTGACTTTAAACTAGCTAGCTCAGGGAGCAAGAGCAATGCAGCTGCTGGACTAAATTTAGTATAGTTTACAGAATTGCCTGAATGCATGGATAAATATGCAGGTGGTCCCATTGAGTATAATGATGTTACGGCAGAAGGAATTCCTAAAGAGATTTTTTAGACAATTTTTAGACAAATATAACATATATTTACACTAACAGGCAGTCAGAGCAAATAAGTAACTGAGGCTGTGTGACTGCTCTAGTCATTTTGTAAGTGAACTGAAAAATAGTTAGATGTCAGTAAGAATAGAAATAAAATATGACTCATATTAACTCTTACAAGAAACATTTTTTTCTAAGGTAAAAATGTGGGTTTTCATTTCTTTTGAATGGCTGTTTGGTACTGTGACTTCTACAGTAAAATACTGAAATGCAAAGTTAAAGAAAAGCTTTAATATATATCAGGCTGATATTACAGGCTATTGCTCACAGCAGTATTTGTCAATAATATATACCAAGGCATTTTAATTGTTTGCAAGGATAGTATGTTTATAGAACTTAAAAATAAAATCTAAGTCCTATCTTGCTTTTCTTAAATGAGAACTCTCTAGTTTATGTCTCTGGCCAGACAGGTGTAAAGAACACCTATATAAATACAAACCACAGCATAATGTAGACCACATAGTAAACCACAGCAGTAATCATTTTCTGTTTCTTTTAGCTCATTTGGCAGCCTGAAGACAATGATCTGCTGGCACAAGCTTATACAGACTCTGAACTGAATCAGTGTGGAATATGCGAATTCTGTCAAGAAGTTTTCCCACCATCTATGACATCTAAGGAAGATTTTCTTCGGCATCTGAATTCCCACTTTAAAGTACAGTCTTAATGTATGAGAATTCAATGGTTCACTGTTTTGCATACATTTTGATTTTTTTTTATTCAATAGATACGCTAAGAATTGAAGAATTAAGACTTCTTGTAACAAGAACTCATGACTGAACCGGTGTGTCAGATAAGCAAGTTTTTAATTGTCCTTTGACGAGGTAACATGAAACTGCCAGTCACTTCAATACTGTAATTCACATTATTGCTTATTATGCTATAATACTGCCTTCAAGAGTGATGTTAAAAACATTTTTTTTCCTTCTTTTTTCCTTCCTTTTTCCTTTTTTTTTTTTTTCTTTTAATTTATGAGTGTAGACTTGCAGAATTAATGCCTTAATCTAGCTGGGGAAACTGGTGTAATGCTAGGATGTTTTTTCTCCTTATCCAGTGATGTGATTATGTTCTCCTTGAAGTAAACAGGAAGAGAAGTAGACTCTCATTTTTCATTTCTCTTACAAAAATTCCATATGTAACTTACAGTAGTGAACCTCTTAATTGAGATTCTTGTAAAATCATCGCAGTAACTGAATGCCAGGTATGTCAAAATTAGAGTAGGCTTGTTCATTAGTAACATAAATGAATGGTTGACTCTCCCAGATGAATTGTTTACTAGAGATTAATCAAACACAGCACATAAATTTCCCGTTTGCCAAAATGTATCAGTAGCAATTTTATGGATATCTGTTACACGTTATAAAAAAAATATTATTTCGTGTATCTTTCTAGCATTAATAATTTGTAAAAATACTCCCATGGAAAAAGTTTTATTACTATGAGGGATAAAGTGAGAAAGGATAAAACTTTCCCTAAAACTAAGAATACCAAAGATTATTTACCTTTCCTTCTGGTCTGCTATGAAGGATTGCTGATGTCTGTTACAGCCTAGAAAGAAAAACCTAATCACCAAAATCTCAGTGACTTCATTTTTAACTAGAATAAGCTTAATGGCCTTCTCAGTGCAATTTAAATTTGTGTTTAATTGAAACATTGTATTCTGATAAAGTTTGCATATTTTCTGGATTTATTAGGATCAAATTAAAAAGGGGGGGTACTAAGTAATGTCATTTAATCATAGCAACTAGAAGCTTTTTTGCATTTGAACTGCTTATAGGTTTTAGTTCTGATACTTGATAATTAGCATTAATATTTTCATAGCAGCAAAGCACAACAGTTTCTCTTTTTAAAAATTTGTTTGCAGGTGACACTTTCTGGGGAAAATTAACACCTGCACATTTTTAGAAATTTATTTTTCTAAAATTATTTCTTCTATTTTAAACATCTCATGTTTGTGACTGGCTGTAAACAGAGTGTACTGTAATAAACAGCAGTGCACAGTGCATGTCTGCTCCCTGACCTGGAGAAAGAGTTTGTTACTATTAACAGCTCTGAACCCCGACGGTATCCAGTGCAGAGGAGGATACGTTCATCCCCGGGCTCGCCGTGCGGCGTGTGAAGTACCTCCCAGGCGAGCGCGGCTGGGGGTGGTTCCTGGGAGAGACAGAAGTTCCAGGATTGGGAGGAGAGATGGGGATTCGCACATCTCCAGCCAGCCCGACACAAAGCCGACTCGTCCTCTCAACCGTGAAATTCGAGCTCAGGAGCTCACATTATTAAGAACTGAACAAACTGCGAGTCACCTTTAAAGAAAATAAAGTCATCTCTGTGTGTCCGTCCCCATCGTGTCCCCCGTCTCCACCGTGCGCGGACGCTGTTCAGCTGGCGCAGAGGGAGCCCCGCGCGGGGCCGCGGGTCTTTGTTGCTGAAGGCAGCCAGAACTCCGCGCCTCCCGCAGAGCCATGCCCCCCGCCCTGCTGCCGGGGGAAGGGGGGTGGACGACAAGACGACACAAACACAGTTGTCCAAAGCCTCGTCTCACGCAGAACCCATCCCTCTCCCGCTATGAGTGCTCCTGCCTAGTGCGGCGTCTTAGGAAGCTGTTTTAATTCTGCGTGCTTTAAACTATTGCTGCCTAAGGGTGTCCGGTTAGGCTCGCCCATCAGACCACTGCAAAGGGGCACCACTCTGGTTTAAAAATAAATAAATAAATAAATAAATACCACGCTAAGCAGTTGTGAGCGACTTAAAGTGGGAGGCAAGTGCGGTCCTTGAGCGGGCCCCACTCATACAGCTTTCCTGGAGGAGGCTGCTGCTGCCAGCAGGGACATCTGCTTTATTACACTCACTAGAGGAGGTTCAGCATTGCTCCCGCCGCTTCCCCTTCCGCACCAGCTCAACTCAGCAGAGGAAGTTGAATCCAAACGGGAAGTGGGATTTCATTAAAAATAATAATACTAAATTATTACTAATACTTGAGAGGAAGGACCGAACAGCAGACTTAGCCAAGGGGCACTGCCGAGTTCCTGCCGCTCCGGGCCAGCGGAGTCCTTCCCGAGGCCGGTGGCCGCCGTTGGCGGGAGGTCTCGTTTCGACCCGAAGGGAAAGCAGAAGGAAGCAAACCACCCCCCGGCTGCTCAGGGGCGGGCTGGGGCGTTACGGCCCACTCAGACCGGTGCAAGAGCTCGGTGCCTGCGGCCAGGGAGAGCACACGTAGCTGCTGTTTCCCCGGCTAACTCGACAGCTGCTCGTAGCTGCTGTAATTAGACTGTCAGTGCTTGTTAGAGGAGAGGAAAACGCTCCTGTGACAGATTCCACGAGTCCTCTGGTTTTTTTTAAGATCTCTCAGAAATCACCAGAGCATTAGCTGAGAGCTCTTATTTCTCTGGAATCAGAAGGGAAGAAGTTCCCTCTGCCACTTCGCACTCCAATCAGAGCGCTCTTCTGACTCCCATGAAACACATGAATTTATTCTAGGAGGCTCTACCTGCCTTCCCTGTCAACTGGAAAAAAAAAAAAAAAAAAAGGAGCTCCCTGGCAGTGTGAATTTACTTTTAAAATCCCCTCCTCGATATTTCTGAATTTAACTAAACAGATAACTCGGTAGAAATGCAATTTTTATTAACTGAGCGGAGGAGTCTCTCTACGCACGATCCTTCCCCACCCGAGCTAACGTTAATTCAGAGGATGCTCAGGAGAGGCTCTTCCCTCTCACGAACAAAAGCACTGGAGGATCAAGCCGAGATGCTCCTACCCCCACCCATGGTTCACTCAGCAGATGAAACTCAGAGGAGGCGATTTCTTTCCCTCTCTACCATACATTCCCCTTTCCCCCGCAATCATACAAGGTTAACTCAACAGAGGAGTCTCAACCCAAATGGCAACTGGGATTGCATTTAAAAAAAAAAAAAAAAAAAAAAAAAAGGAAGGGGGAGAAAAAAATCAGAAATAGGGAAAGAAAAGAGAAAAAGCAGCAGGCTGATTACGAGGTGTCAAAACTGCCAGGAGCAAGAAGGTGATAGCAATCAGGGGTGAGAAGAGTGCGCCATTCGTGCGGGGCAGCTAATTATCCGTCTCATTTGAGAAGAGCAGCATTCGAGGCAGCAGCGTTCGCCTGCTGAACGGTGACAGATTGGCGCGGAGGAGAGGGGAGGTGTTAAAACAATGGAGCCGGGCTTGCGAGCGCTGCTGCATGCTAATCAGCCCGGCCTCCTTCCTTCCTTCCTTCCTTCCTTCCCTCCCTCCCTCCCTGCCTGCCTGCCTGCCTTCCCTCCCTCCCTCCGCCGGCCTGCCGCGATCCCTCCTTCTCTGCGGCCGCATGGCAAGCCCCGTACAGCCAGGCCCCTCGCAGCAGCCAGCATCGCACCCGGCAGGGCTGGTACCCAGGGGAGTTCCGGCGGGGCGGCGCGGGGGGCGGGCAGCGCCAGGGGACGCGGCCGGCTTGTGGGTATCGCTGATAGATTTCAGATCTCGCCCTGGGTGCCCAGGCTTCTAAGAGCCCGTCAGTGTGCGCCACGCAAGGGGAAGAGGCGAGGAGCCATTCCTACAAGTCCTGTGGGTTCTTTAGGCTGGCATCCTGGCTCCCTCTTCCCTGCAAGAGGACAGCCGGGACTGTAGCAGTGTTCCCTAGTAAGAGACAAACTCCCGCCAAAACCCCAGAGCAGGCCCGCAAAGGTGAGGGAAATGCAGAGCTGTGTCAATTAGTGATGGGTTGCTGGGGCTGCGTTGCTTAGCTCTGCACAGTCACCGGAGTCCAAAATGCTAAACAGGTTGTAAGTAACTTGTATGGCCTCTCTTCCACCACTGCCTTTTGCCTCTCAGATCACTTGGCCTTGCAAGCCTAAATGACCGCATATACCCAATTTGACCTCCTGAGTTGATACGAAAAGGGCCAACTTCCCTCAGACCAGGAACAGCTATTCCCATTTGCAATCAGGGCGTTAGGGTCTGCAGAGAGAGGATAAACACTTTGCGTGGGATCACTTTGGCTCTAGCTCTCCCAGAAAGTCCATGCTCTGTGGGACTCACCGGGCAAACCCTCGTGGTGGAGCGTTGGCAACCCAGCTACTGCAAGTGCTCCACTCTGCCAGGGAGAAGCAGAGGAATGAGCGTTGGAATGTTTACTCTCCAATATTTCTCAGTTTCCATTCCATCCTGCCCTGAAAGATTTCTGATTACTATACACTTCAAAATAGTATTTATTACAGATTTACATAATCTGTATGTTTTATGTTAAGGGAATAACACATTGATGCTGTACTACCGAAAGGAGTTAATCTAAACTATGTAGTGTCTGCTATAACAGAGCTCCAACTAAAACAGCCTTGTTTCCTGGCACTGACAAGTAACACATATCCAGAAGGACACTGCCCAGCACATTAGGTAAGATGCCAGGTGAAGCCATTGCTCGAATCCTGAACCTTCACTGGGTTGTGGATCAACACTTGCCAAAATGAACTTATATATGTCTCTCTGTAACCTCCCATTTAACTTAAGTGTTATTTCAAATAGCATGTGCCTGTTTTACAACAGGATTCCTACGAGTAAGCAAACACTGAAAGGGATTAGACTGGTTTGGGCCTAAGGTAAGCAGCGTGATAACTCAGGTTGAATGCTATTCAAAATAGATTTGAGTGCATGCATGGCCAAGTGGTAGTAATGGCATTTATGTTTTGTTATTCTATCATTGAGTGTACTTGATGAGATTGTCCACGAGCATACAGATGGTGAGATTTTCATGATGCTGTGGCATACTGACATCTCAGGCTGCAAAAAATAAATTCCCAGATCGCTGCAATACCTAAGAAGTAGAAAAATGCAGTTCACCTTAATGCTCCACATTCAAGGGCTTTATGTTTGAAGAGATTTTATAATACTAGATTCATAACTTTGTGCAAATCTGGAATGCTGATTTAATGGATTTACAATATAAATCAAAATACACGACAACTCCTGTGCCCTCTTTTTAAGGAGATTATTTTCCCTGTGTTTCTGAATTTAGAAATATGGGGTGTAGAGATAAAAACTTGCCTTTCTTTGCTATTATCTATATTTTTTTTAAAAACTGTACCTAAATGTGAAAAGGAGGAACTGACTTTTCACTAGGTCAAGTTTACTTTTCATTAAAAGCTTTTTGGAGTGTTTCTCGATTTCACATCATTTTCCAAACTGGTAACAAATTACTAAATCTATTTTGATGATTTATGCTGCACTGAAAAGGTACTTGCATCAAATACGAATGCTGAGATAGCTTCTCGAATATAATAATCACTTTCCTTTTTCCTAAGCAGACATACTGTGGACTGCTCCGTGCATCAGCCTCTTCAGCCTGGAAACCAGCACTGATACTGCTCATAAATAGCTGCAGTAGGGCACACCCATTGGTTAAGGTCTGGACGCAGACATGGTGCTGTGCTTATCAAGGTCTCTGAGCTGACCGAATTAAACATTTTAAGTAGATATATGTATCAGGGTGATATGGTGAAAATGAGCTAAAAGAAAAACATTTTGCAGAGATAAGTACGTACTTTCAAAAGGTTTAAAATATTCAATCGGTGAAAAAATAACTACTTATAAAAACGTGTGTATTTTCATTATGCTTAATTTGCCATTCAAAACAAGTTTTTCTTAATAAGCTCTATTGTTTCTCTCTGTTTTGTGAAATGTAATACGTGTGAGACAGAAAGCAGACTCGGAATGTGAATGAGTCTTGGTTTCTCTTTCTCTCTTTCTATCGTTTTTAAAATACAACTTTATTCATATTCACAGGCTTCTTTAAGTCGAGAAAAGGATTAATGGAAGTGGCATGACATTCCTGAGGTCATGATCTGCAAAGATGAAACATGAAATCGTATCTGCTAGTCTTTTCCTATATCTTATTTCTGTGCAATATGAAAGTCTCCATAAGCAAAACAGTCTCTGGTTAATAGTTATGTTTTCGCTCTCAGCAATGACACAAGCTTTGTCAGGTTTTCACTGTTTGCACAGTTCATTAAAATACTTTAATAAATGACTCGTTGTTTTAAAAAATCACCACACTATCACTCGAGTAAAAACATCTATATCCTCCCAGTCCTGCAGTGTCAAAAAGTATAGTCTCCCAGGGCAAAAGGTTATAGAGCCTTCATAAAGGTTTCCCATCTGTCATCAAGCGCGACATCAAGCCCTCTAGGTGCTGTGAAAATGATTTTCTCCGGAATTCTCCAGCCCAAAGATGCCACCCTCTTAATTACAATCATTCGAGATCGGGAACACCACTGAATTCCCTGGAGATACACAGAAGATATGCAAAAATAATCTCTTCTCTTGTTCGCCTGCCAGGGCTTCTGTACCTGCCCACAAGCTCGTCGGCTCATTTGCTGGGTAGTGCTGGGTGCACGGAGGGCAGCCCGCTCAGCGGCAATGCCACCCTCCCGGCATTGCTGATGTGCTGCCATCGGAAGTGGCTTCTTTATAGCTGACCGCCAGCAAAGAGTGACAAATAATATTTTGGGTTTTTTTTTTTTTTTGTCTTTTTTTTTTTTTTTTAATTGATTAACGGCCCTTCTCGCCACCACCAGACTCCTGTGCACGGGTTAGTCCTCACGTACACGGGATAACGGAATGAAACAAGTCGTTCAGATTGTCAGAACATCTACTTACAACAGGTGCCCTAAAAACCCACAAAAACTCTTCCTGGGGTCAGTGTGCATGCAAAAGAGTATACGTACAGACGGGGTGTGGAGTCGAGCCTTTGTGTGACAAGACCGTGCCTGCACAGCAGAAACTGAGCCTCCGGTAGGGCGAGAATCCTATCTACAAATGTCCATTAGCACTTTTTCCAGCGGTGACAAACAGGTGAAAGGCCATCCGACCCATCAATTTATCAACAGTCGAGCGTCGGAAGTTTCTGTTGGGTTAAAGGGTTTACAGTAGTTGGAGGAGGAGGTACAGAATGAGAAGTGAGCAGGAGAAAAATACCACTGTAGTCTTATGCAAGTTCTCTCCCAGTACAGAACCAGACCAAGGACTAGCTGGCGTGAGCGATACTGTTCAAAGCGCCCAGAGACCTGCTGATGGATACGTCTGGAGAGGCTCTGATTGTGTTGCCAATCCGAGCAGAGTAGACTACATTTTTAATATGGGGAAACATGTACATAACTCTGGACATAAGGGTGGGGGCGTAAAAAAAGCCACGTCCAAGCTCAACGGGAGCACGGGAGAGAAACCTCGGGCTCCATGCCATCCGAGATGTGAAAGCCCACGGAGACTCAGCAGCCAAAATCGCATACACTGATTTTTTAATAGAGTTCTCATCCATGTGTCCATCTAACTGCAGTTGATGCAGACCACTAAGCTTGTTACTTATAGATTCCCAGTTGCCTCAAGTGATACAAGACAGACGCGACAGGAATATCCCTAATTATAAGGGATTCATCTGATTTCTTTATTCAGGGAGTTTGGTGCCCCCAAGTAGTCAAAGAATGATAAAAGTCTTCCAGCCTAAAGCCGCCAGGTTTAACCCTCCCGTCCAGGGAACAGGAACAGCATGTTTCCTTCTAAGGTTTCCTTCTACCATCAAAACTTCCTTCCATTCTTTAGTATCATGTCTGAAATCTCCTTTAGCAGGCCACTCTCCGCATTTCTCTGAAGTTTTCATTTCATGTAATTTTGTGTGTATACACACACACATTTCAGGCAAGATAAGTCTGAGAAGAAAACGTAGCTGGAAAGTGATCGGAAATACTCTGTCAGTTGGTCATGAAATATCTTCCTACACCTTAGCAAGGTTTTAAAAATATCGTCTTTTTTATTATTATTTGTTTACTTTGTGTAACGATAACTTGGAGTTATATGCCATGACTGCAACTGCAACTATTCGAAGGTACGTGTAATAATCTGTGAGCGCATCTTGCAAAAGAAGATGTTTATTTTAAAGTTAGTTCAGTTTTACGTGGGGCTTTCTTATTGTTGTTTAAAGGCGTGCGTAAGTCTTCCCGACCTGCTCTCCACAGAGGCAGCACTGTAAGCGCGACCCGCACCGCAGACCCACGCTGTGCGCCATGCGCGCTCGCAAAGCTGCGGCGTAGCTGAGACTTACGGGACCGACGGTAGGTGTGAGAAAAGGCCGATACAGCCGGTATTAGCAGTAGGTTGTAGCCACGCCTTCAAGCTCTCAAGCTCATTACCAGGTAATGGGCGTAAGTGCAGTAAACATTTTTAAGATACTCTGGCTTTTTATGTCATGTAGAATACCACGAATGCCAAGTAATGCCCTCTCACCCGGCAGCCACTAAAGGCGCAGGAAGAAAAGGCAGTCCCGTTCTTTCAGCCTCTCCCGACGCCACCATCCTGTGGAAAATGACCTGGAAAGGGATGCAGTTCTTAGAACTGTCGAATGTTTTACGGGCTTCAAGGGAATCGTGTAGCAAATAGATCGAGCTTCACTTTGATTTTAGTCAGTCTGTCAAAGTGAAGATATTGCCCGAATGGCAAGAACAGCAATTACCTAGCCCTTTGCGTGAGGGTGAGGAGATGATCAGGATGATGATGAGACTCGCACAGCATTTCAGGAGGTCTGTATTTCCCACTGGGCCTAAGTGACTTTTCCAGTCAAAGGGTGAAGAAAATGTATACTATAAGAAAATGCCAGTGAAGGAAACGTTACTATAGAACAGCCTGGTTGTCCCTTTTGGTGAAGACTTTGTAGAAAATAACACATAGAGGGGACTCACTGTCTCGCTGTCCACAAAACCGGCCGCTTTCTTTTTGCGATGTTGCTGAGACAAAGCTAAGAGGGCATTAGCTTTCTTTAAAACAAAAAGCTCGTGGTGTGTGTTTGTGTTGGGAGGGGAAGTATCTTTCTTTTAAAATAAAACTATTCCTTGGATTTTATTTTTTTTTAACTAAGGGTTAAGGGACACGTCCTCTTCTTTGTCTTCAGAAGAAATGTCAGAAAGTTCGAATCTCCTCGCTTTCTCTCCCCAAAATAAACTCCTTGTTACGATTAGACGTGTGGCACCCTAAAAAATGAGCAACAGCTTCCAGGTCCATGTACGCGCACACACACACAAAAACAACATTCAAAACATCTTTGAAGAAACAGACTAGTCTCAACCTTCACATTTAAAGTCGCACAGCTGAAGTAAAATGGCGTTTAACTGGGTTCTTGAAGTTTTATTTGGTGGCATTTCCTTAGGTTAACTGTTCGCGATGCTGAGACGCTGTGAGCAGCAACGCAGCTCCCTCAGGGACCCGTGCTTGAGCCCGCTGGTGACTCCGTGAGCCGCCAAGCGTAGTAAAGCACGGGCTGGGATGTACAGTGGACTGACTTTACCATCTGATTTAAATGTGATGATTTTCTCATTTGTTGCATTGTTTGTATTAATACGAATATCTTGTTATGTTTGTTTTGTCTCCTGGGAGCCAATAAAGCTGTGAAGTTTTTCTTTACACCAAATGCAGCTCTACGGGCGATCAATCAATGGGTAGTTTTTGGATAATCTGCGAGAGTGAGAAATCTAATAAAGCAAGCAACTAAAAAAGGAAAACAAAGTCTATTTTCTGTTAGGTTAGCTACGTCAGGAGTCAGGCTTTCCACCATGCCTTTCTAAGATATTTAAACAGCTACATTTAACTCTCAGGGCAGCACCTTGCTAAATTAACTTGCTGGCATATAAAGGAAAAAGTTTAGACATCGTGACCTCGGCAGCAATGTGGGTGACTTACTCTTACAATTAAATTTACTTGACACTTGCATTTCTTCCCACCTCCACCTCCGCACTGGTATATGAAAACACACTAAGGTGAAACAGGGACCTCTCATGAAGTGAGGGAACAAATAAGGGAAATTTTTAAATTACTATTGCTTTACTATACCAGGTATAATATTAAGAAGTAGACAAAGACGACGTAGTTAGCTTCTAGGTCGCAACAAGGTCCATAGGAAACCGTGCCATTTAATTTCAAGGCAGCAGTTCTCTTATCACAACAAAATGAGTTATAAACAGATCAAAATAACAATCTGAATTATCCAGCATTAGTGGCTGAACTGAACAGCCCCAGATTACGTGATGAATTGTTAAATTGCAGTAGCATTGTTTTGGAATTGCTAATTAAAAAATAAGTAAACCCCCATGACTCTGGATATGACAACTGAAAATATCCACAAATTATTTAATAAATGAAGCGTCTAACAACTCTAACACTTCCTGCTCGCCTTGTTAATAAATGTAATTTGAGGTAGATTTAAAAAATCTCCCATCTAAACAGTGAATTCATTACGCGACGTTCAGATCTCCAGATGCCTATGGACTCCTCGGAATTAGGTGTTAAATAGACAAAAGTGAACCAAACTGCCTTTAAAAGCACAGCATGACCATGTAATTCTTTTTCCAGTTTGTGGTAAAAAATGATGAAACTTCTTTCCAAGTAGCTATCACCCAGATTTAGTGTGAAAAGTAGTGTAATTGTAATTCACGCCATCAGGGTCTATCACTGATAGACTATCAGCTGTTCTGTAGTTAGGAAGGCTTTCTTTTCAAATAGGAAAGCTGCCAAGTGCTCTGTGATACCTCCAGCAAGCTTATCGGATGGAAGATCGGAGCCAAAACAGCAGCTGCACACATATGCAAATTGGCAATTAATAGTATAACATTCTGGGGAGGATTTTTTTTTGTTTTTTTAATATGGGAAAGTATAGCTGAGCTACCTTAATATTAACCTTAACAGTGACAGGGAACTTCTTGCCTGAGCGGCCAAAGAATAATTACCCTCTGGTGAGACTTTCACTCTATTACTTTCTTCCTTCACACAAAGATCAAAGCTTTGTTGTCCTGCCGAGTTTGTCTCCATCATGAAAGTTAACTTCAGGCGATGGAAAAAAAAAAAAGGGGGATACCTTGTAGCTTCAGCTCTCGAAAGTAGAGAATCGTGGCAATTTGCATTTCCCTTCCCACCCCCAGCTCCCCACAGACCAAAAAAAAACAACAACAACAAAAAAAAAAAAAAAAAAAAAAAAAGAAAGAAAGAAAGAAAGAAGCAAACCCAAAATAAATAATAATTAAAACCCCACCAAAAAGGGGGGTCATTTTAGTTCTAGTTTAGGATGCTTATCCTGTTCCCTGAAAAAATGTTCCTTGCTACACAGAATTCTTAGGACTGTGCATTTGTTATGGATACTCTAATCAACGACAAAGTAATTGAAAGGATTAGGTTTATGTATTTTTTGACGTATTTTCCCCAGCCTGCTGCAGCAAACCAGCTTGCTTTATTTAGCCCAGCATGTATGAATACAAGACTCCCAATTAATGCAGTTGCTTGCTTTAGTCAGAACATTGCCTTTCAAAGGGTCCTCACATGATCCTTTTCTTGTAATAGCAGGCTGGAGCTGGAAAGGCTTTGCAAGGCTGCTGCATTTCACAGCAGCCCGTCCCCAGCGCTTTCCCCAGTGTCTGTTTGCCTCTTCTAGGACAGGTGTGGGGTGATTAGCTATGTTTTAGATAATCCGTGAATTTTTAATAGTCCTGTTTTCACGAATAAAGATCCTGGAGTGCTTAGGGTTAGGAAGAAAAACCGGGTTTTGCACGAAGGCAGGCCAGGCAGTTCTCCCTTCTTCAGGGGCAGGTGCCTCAGGACGGGCCGCGCGCCGTCCGCCTATGCCGCAGCCCGCCGTGCGGCGGGAGCATGCCCCGAACCTCCCCACGTCTGCCGTCCTTGTCCGCTCTTACTCCCTCTCCTACGCCAATCCCTCTTCATTTTATTACTCAGTAATAACATTTGGAGTTGAAACCCCTTTGTGCTGCTATCATTGAGCTATATTTCGGCTCCAAACAGAGGCTGCTTGGGAAGGCGGCGCAGGCGACTAGCGAGGTGTCCGTCCCGCCCAGACGCCGCTTGAGCCCGCCGGCAGCACGCAGCAGCTCCGTGCGGCGCGGAGCAGAGGCTCTCGCAGCAGCGGCGGGCGCGCCAGCATTGCCCCGTTGAGCAGCACCTGCCACCGCTGCAGCCAGGGATTGCTCCATACTACTACTTCCTTAGTCACGCAGCAGCCTGAAGTCTGACGGCCCCCCCCCCTCTGTTTCCAAAGGAGGCTTTCCCTACCCAAGTCCAACGGCGGCTTTCTAAACAGCACCCGACAATCCTGTCAGACAAAGAAAATATAGTCAGATCTAGAATGTAATTCTTCACGATCCTGTTCCGTCATCAAATCAATATCGCACACCAGTTAGAGAAAAGTGGGGATATAAACAGATTCATACATTCTGGTTTTCATCCGGAACTGGAATATATAGACATTTATCTTCACAGATCCTAAAAAAGTCAGATCTTTGGGAGGGATATTCTTCCTTGGAAGACTGGGGTCTCAAAGGCAGGATGATACAAATCCTCATCTAAAGTCGACTACGGCAAAAAGAAGACCAGCTCGACTAAAGTATTAGTTCAACTGGACACACGCAGGAAAATCTGTTTGTAGGCTGCTCAACAAGCAGTACTTACAGTCACACGAGTTTCCAATCTCTGTGCTTGTCTGGATTACTATTTGAGGTGCTTTTTTCCAGACTGCAAACACTTATTCAACACCTCCATTGAGTCACTCATTTTCTTCCAGGGTCTCATAAACACATAGAACATAACTATTCTTTAAAACTGCTGTAATTTAAAGTTGTGTTTAAAAGTTTCATACCAATTATACCAAAATGCTTTGCATTCACATAACTCCTTTGCTTCTTCTGTTCTAATGATGGCATATATCTGTTTAATCAGTTAAATTCAAAGAACAGCCTTAGATTATGTTGAACATATAATCTCAAATAATGTAAGGAATAACCTAATAAAAATAATCCTGATGATTACAGTCTCATATGAATCAACTGAATCCAGGAAATTCAGAACAAGAATAATGGGATTTTTTTTACAATTAAGGAGAACAAGGGTTGGGCCTTCATGATCAGTTAATTAAAGCAGTACACTGGAAAACATGTGGTGCTATACTAATGCATGCATGGCTTGGAGAGTTCTGTTCTCTCCCAGCTTTGGGTATGGTTTCCATATAATTGTTATCTGGGAACATTTGCATCGGATACAGGTATATGCACAATTGTGCAAACAGTATATATATATTTTTCTCCCCTTTTAACAGTTGTGTTTGGTGGGGTTTTTTTATCACTACCATGTTACTCGGGCATTTTTATGTGTGCATTTATCCTGCTTTAGGAGATAAGGTGGTAGTGTTTTTTTAAAATTCTGGTCTCCAGAGAAAATAAGGAAAAAGAGGGTGTGTGTTCTGGCCTGTCTCCTAATAATTTTAAAGTATGTTGGCAAAGTGCAACCATTTTTGACTTATATATCAAGATATTGGTTTGTTTGCTTGCTTGTTTTTAATGTTATAAATAAGAATAAGACTATTAATACTAGGGAAAAGGCACAAAAAAGCCAACCATTATTTGCTCTATATGGCACCAGTTTGTTGACCCAAAAGCCTTCATGAGCTCCTGAACCATTCTCACCATGTGATATCTCTTACCAACCTGGCAGGCCAGAACTCAAAACTGGAAGTTATGGGAAAAGACAGAAATATCCTGGGGATGTCCCATCAAAGAAACAGAGACTATCTTGGAGGTTTTAAAATACAGGGGTAATCTAAGGATTACTTGCGATACTGAGGGGATAGGAGTAGACACAAGCAAAGAATATAGGGGGATACAGGAAACAACTACAAGAAATCAATTTTGGTGTTATTTGGAAAGCTTTACACTTGAGTATTCTATTATAACATTACTGTATTCTTCTCCATGGTTCTGAGACAAAAGATAAGAATGACAAATCACTCACAATTAATTTCAGAACTTTGTCCACCAATCCAGTACCAATTTTGGTATTGTAGAAAGCAATCTTTTAATTTTTACATCAGTAGAGTTGGGCAAAAGATAATTTGATGCACTATTACAAGTACATTCTCCTGACATTACTAAAGAGAATCTGTGAACAGCAAAGGTTCAAGAAGAAAACAAGTCAGTTAAATGTGATGGTAAGAGAAGAGTCACAGTGGCAGTAAGGCTACCTATGTCAGTTATTTCCATTTGATTCATAAGAACCACAAAAAAAAGGCTTTGTTTTCTTCCTTTTGTTTTCCTCACAGTATTTAAGCACTTTTAGTGAGATGGAGTCTTCCAACGCTAAAAGGTGATGCTGTATTATTGCATTTGAAGGGCATGATTTGAACATTCTAGAACAAATTGCTCATGAAAATTAGAAATAAAAAGAAAGGAGAATTACAGGAAACGAGCCACAAGAAGAATCTCTAGAATATTGCATCACTGTGTCCTGGGTTCAGCAGTAGCAGTCATTATTCCCCTTCTTAGTAGCTGGTGCAGTGCTGTGGTTTTGACTTTCAGCCTGGGAACAGCACTGAGAATACCGATGGTTTTAGTTGTTGCTCAGTAATGTTTACTCTGACCAAGGACTTTCTGAGTCTCATGTTCTGCAGGGTGGAGGGGAAGGCAGGAGGAAGCAGAAACAGGACACCTGACCCAAACTAACCAAAGAGGTATTCCATACCACAGCATGTCATACCCACTATATAAACTGGGGGCAGTTGCCTGGAAGGGCTAGATCACTGCTCGGGTCGGGCTGGGTATCAGTCGACGGGTGGTGAGCAGTTGTATTCTCTTCCCTTGTTATTTCCCTTGTCATTATTATTATTGGTGGTAGCAGCAGTGGTTTGTGTTATACCTTAGTTACTGGACTGTTCTTATCTCAACCCATGGGAGTTGCATTCTTTCAATTCTCCTCCCCATCCCTCCAGGAGTGGGGGGAGCAAGGGGAGGGAGTGAGTGAATGGCTGCATGGCTCTGAGTTGCTGGCTGGGCATAAACCATGACACATCGGAAGACAGAATTGCTCCTCAGTGAGAGTGAACTTTAGAATTTGATTTTTCTCGAGAAAGAAAGGAAGAACTATCAGGAAAGTAGTAGAAGCTGGGCCTGAACCAGCATTTCTGGATAATATTTGAAAACCTTGGCTAATCCATGGCTGTTTCAGCTACCATAGCCATTCCTCTGGAGATGTTTTTGTAGAAATTGAAGAAATCACAGTGGAGATTGATAACTTCCATGTTAGAGAGCTGGAGAAAGCAATGTGCCTATGGATATAAACTACTACAGAAAAAAAAAAAAGCCTTGTTCTTAATAGTACACAAATCAGATAATATTAAAACACGTTAAATTTAATTCACTTAATTTAGATAAGCAATTTACTATATTATTCACTTATACAGAATGTTTTCAGCAATAATTCTAAGGAACTTTTGAATGTATAATTCAATATATAAACCCACATCATCTGTATATAACTGATGATGAGTCATCTCTTGAAGATAAGAATGGAAAACCAGGTAAATGTGTAGTACAGAATACAATATTCAGTAACTGAGAGGCAGAGACAATACTGTATTAGTTTTAGGACTGCTACTGGACGTATCTGTCTGATTTAGAGGGATATTCCTTAGATGGAATGAGAGTAAAAGTCTTACAAGCATTTAATCTCAGGGATACCTGGACTAATGGGGAAAGGTCACAATGGGAAAAAACCCCACTTTTGTAAGATCTGTAATACTGGGGCTGGTCAGATGTTCACAATATATTGCTCACCAAGAAACTGAGCCCAAGAATTTTAAGTTTTTTGGTGAATAACTTTGAATAATTAATCATTCTGAGAAAATCACAATCTGTTCACCAAGAGTTCATGAAAAAAACAAGGTGAATAATTCATTATGAATTATTTGACCAGTTTTAGCAATGAGATTCTAAATCTGTCTTCTTATGGATATTAACCTCATTAATACTATTCAGATACAACGCTTCAAGATAATTAAAATGATGCAATATTGCACATCTAAATGGCACAATTGAAGCTACTGAGTTTTTTCTGTAAATACTTTGAAAAAAGTCTTTACGTATTATACTTTAAAAAGACTCTCTGTCTTCCTTTAGAAGTACTGGTAGTCTTAGAACAATTAATGCAGTAACAGGATCTTTCTTACATAAGAGGAAAGCCTTGATGGCAGACAGATCTAAATGTTTAAAATCTGCTGGGGTCTACTGCTGCAACCCACAGCTGGGTGAGCAATTCTGTGGTAAGATGCTGTCACTCCTGAGTTTTAGGGAGTTTGAGAGTACGTCTAATCCTGCACTGAGAAACAGAACATCTACGGATGTGAAGAAATCAGGTTCAGATTTCCCACTCTAAAATATTTTAAACCCATAACTATACAACAATTGTTGTACAATAATTTAGTAACTGAATAATGTTACAAGACTAATTTCAAACTGATCCAATGTGCCATCCTAAACCAGCACATTTAACCTATTACTACACTATTTCTTTTTAAATAAAGCATGACATTGTTTGAAATTAAAAGCTAACATATCCTGACAATTTCCAAGCAACACATAGACAAGTATTCAATTTTATTAGGTAAAGCTGCAGTTTCATGACACTTTGAACCGCTCTGCATCAGAGCTGCTATTGTGCTTTCTGCCAAGCATGTCTGCCTACTCCCTTGCATTAGCAGTACTGTTTGGATGACTCTGTCCCCCCACCGCCTTCCCACAGAGGTGAGTTGTTTTATGGCAAAGTACTATTTTGAATGCAGCCTGACAATACAACTAGGCTGGTTTAAAAACAAGCCCCTATCAAAAGAGATTCTTTTTTGTTTCTGAACCTGGTTGCATGCCTTCCTATCATAAACATTGATCTGAACCCATAGGGAAGCCAAAGAGGCAGAAAACCAGTCTTATACTACTTTGGGTTAGTAGCATGCCTTTGAGCTACAGGAGAGTCAGTTTAAAGTCAGATGAACGAAGGTGCCAATGAAAATGCTGGAGAAGAACACAGCAAAGAGAGCTCAAGGGAAAGCGGTGGTAACATATGGCCAAAAGTAGGGTTTGCAGCAATCAACATTCAGATTGGCTTCAGCTTTAGTGGAACCACAGTCTTGGATTTACTGTAAGTAAGATCCAATTCTGAAGGAACTTTCTCAAAACAAACATAAGGCAAGTCATTCCATACTCCTCCCCCCCGAAAAAACCCCAACAAATCTATCAATTACAGTGATAGTAATAGTAGTTACAACTTACTTCATCTAATGTATTTTCAACCATTTGGCATACCACGTGTGAGTCCACCAGTTTATTATACTTGATGCTGAACAGAGTTTTTTACCCATGCAAGATTTAATCTGACTCTTCAAAGAATATTTAAAAAACATTTAATTGTAAATTTAATGCAGCGCATTTTGCAAAGTGTTTTACTGTTTACTATATGCAAATATACATCATATTACTTTTAAATGTCAGCAAAAGCCTTTTAAAAGAATAGCTCTTGTGAAAGAAATTTTCCAGTTAAATAATTATGAAAGTAATCCTCCATCAAGTGCTAAGCTGTTAAAATCAGTTCATATAATATGATTATGAAGCTATTTTTTATCTACTATTTATATACTTCATGCGTATTTTCAGTCCTACTTCTAAATTTTAATATCAAATCTGAAATTATGTAGATACAACTTCAAAACAATTTTCTTCCATGTACTACATTAAAACGTATGCAATGAACACATAGTAAATATGAAAGACAATCCACAGTTTGACAGTTAAAAATTATGCTAATAATAATCTCTATTTATAAATACAGTGAATTTGTCGTTGCAGTGTGTTGGCAGAATGCAAAAGTGCGTATAGGTGAGATTTGGCTACATGGTTCCTATTCAGACCAATGATTCAATCGCGTACCAACTCTAGAAATTTTCTTCTCATTAGCTGAGTTGTTTGCGGTTTTTTTATTCTTTGGCGCATTTTAAACTGGAATTAAAGTGTGACTGATCTTTGCCAATTCCCTCGGCTGTGGCATTCAGAAATACAATCTACCCAATTCTACTTTTTTTTGCTCTGTATTAAAGAACGAATTTATGTTACAAAACAGGGCTGTAGCTTTGTATTACTAATAGCTATACAGCTATAGTTACTACTGCAGCTATACTCTCTTTACTGGTTAGTCTAATGGTCATTCATATGACACCATAAGAATTCTGTAAAAAAAATTATGAAGACATAAATCAGAAGATTATCGATTGGATGGACACGATTTCATAGAAACACAACATTTTAGAGTAAAATATAGTAAAGCGGCTACTAGTAGAAAACATGCACATGGGGGAAACATTCATCGCTTCTTGCGAACTAGTTCTCCCTTAAGGTCTGAGGCAGATCTCTGAGAACTACATATCTTTGAGTACTGATGGGTTGCCTGGTGGATCCCTATTGCTCTGCGCTATCAGAGAAGGAACTTTTTATCTTCAAGCTAGATAAGTCTTTGAAAAGTTAGCTCTTTTTTACTGTCAGGCGGGTTCCTGGGCTATGAATAGAGAGATCAGAGTGAGATGAAAGGTCCACAGAAATAAGTTGCAAGTCTAGATGGATGGAAGTCACCCCTAAAACAAGGTATGTCTTGGTACCTATCACTGAGAAGGAAAGGGGATCTACATTTCAAAAAATGACAGACAAGAAACTTGCTGAAACAAAAGATTATCAACCATTTATTTATATGAGAGGGTGAGATGGGACCTCCCACCGACTACCAACTTGTTCTACTAAAGCTTTAGCTCACTAAGCTTTCAGCAGTTTGCTGTTTGTCAGCAGTTGGTCATGATTTTACTGAAAATTTCCCAATACTGTGTGATGGATTACATTGAGAATCTCAACTTCCATTAAATAAAATTTAAAAAAATATTTTTCACACAAATAACTTAAAGCTTACCTGAAAAAAAATTTAGTGATTTAATAGCACAAATGCGACAGCAGTAAGAAAGAAAATGTATCCCTCTTTGGCACTCTCTCCAATCTCTCTCTGATATTCTATGAACTATCTCAAGGTACAGATGAAAATATCTTGGTTTCAGACTTACTAAATTACATTAAGAGCCTGTTTGGGTTTGCTGTTTGTTTTTAAAACTTTGTGAAATCTTTTCAGATCTTGTGGCTGAATTACAGTCTCCTGAATATTATTGTTTCAAAATATCACCTTAATTATAAGCATAAGCATTTACTATATTTAGTCTCTTCAGTCAGCAATTCCAAATGCTCAAAAGATATACATATCAAATTTCACAAGTCCTTTAATTGCAGGTGAACAGGCTTCTTCACTCTATTTAACCAGACACGTACTAAGAACTAAGATGTTATATAATTTCTATAAAGTATAGACAGTTCACAACAAAGCCTATTGTTGTGAGGTTTTTGTTTTGGTTTGTGTTAGCTTGTGTTTGGTTGGTTGGTTTGTTGGTTGTTTTTCTAAGTCCTATGCTCCCTCTAATGTATGACTTGTTTTAAAAAAAGGATCAGGTAAATAAGGGCATTGTGTGATAAGTAATCAAACTTGCAACTAATAAAATGCATTTATAATTTTTGAGAAAGAAAAAAGATTGTCTGCTTTTTACTATTTTTAAGACTATTTATTTTTTAACAATTTAAAAACCAGCTATTTTAGTATCTATAATCTGATTTATTTTGCAATGCTTTAAATGTCTACTATGGAACTAAGAACAACATGTAGCTTTTAAAGGAGTAAGCTCAGAAATGTTGTTGTTAACACAACATGCTAATATGATGGGACTGAAAATTAGGACATGCTGCTGTCACCCTAGGAGAAGCTATTAGACTATTTAGGTTTTAGTGGGAGACTATTTTCCTTTTGAAGACAACAGCCTCCCTTTTGTTCATATTCTGTTCTGCTCCTTAAAGCCATGGCTTGATCAGGCATTCCAGTGTTCTGTTCTCTCAAAATAGCAATATACCCCTTCTTGCAGTAATACTCCTCTTTCTTATTTTTCCTGGAGAAGGCAGGATAAAATGGCTAAAAATGGTCAGTAAGGAAGTTTTAACAGCTTCAAATGGCTGCAAATATAAGATTTCCATAAAGATTAATGGCAACAGATGATCTGTAAGCAGCAAACCCAAATATTCTCCAGGTAAAAGTTTTGTTCAGGCACTCTAGCCTCTAGCTTTAGTTCAATAATACTATTTAATTGATTAAAAAAAAAAAAGCCCTCACAAAAAATCCCCAAACAAAACAAAACAAACAAACAAACAAACAAACAAAAAAAGCTTGCGGGCATGTTTCATTTAGGCAATAGATAACATAAGAAGGTCTTAGAGATATCTAATTAAATACATTTCATCTCTCCAGTCTACCCCTCAAGTGCTCTATACCTTAAGAGTTTATATTAAAATATATATCATACATAAAGACAAGTCACTTTTCTCTCACCATACTATTTTTAAGAATTCCTTTAGCATTTACATTAATAATAAGCAACATGATTCACTAGGGAGTTCAGCAAAGAATTCCATAAATGGTAAAAACTGGGAGATCATTCTTGCCCACCCTCCACTCATGAAAGCAGAACTTCCTGTAATAGTTTCTAACTCATTGTCTAGTTTAAGTATGTCCAGTATTAGTGCTTTCATCCATCTTCTTTCGAGTCTGGATACATAGCTTAAAATTAATGAAAGTAGGCCCTACTTTTTTAAAACAACTAAACATTTCAGTTCGAAAAGCAACTACTGTGCAAGCAGCCTGACTTAAAGAGAAAAATACAAGGGAATTCTGGTTCCATAATTCACCCTCCACCTTCTGACCCCACCAACCGCCATATTAGTGTGCCCCCACCAAAATACCAGCTTGTGTTTACAGTTTCGTTTCTCCTGATGGTGGATGGGCGCATGTACACGCACTCACTCTATGTGCACTCAATAGGATCATGATCTGGAGAGCTGAAAATGTAAACACAAGCTGGTATTGTGGTGTGACTAGCGGTTTGTGGTTTCTTTGTTTGAATATTTCAAAAATGGCACACTGTCCAGAACTATAGAGGAGAAAAGCAGAGCTGCTATTTCTGTGAAAATTTGATGGTTCCAATATTCACATTTCAGGTAGATAAAAAGGGCTCCACAATTGGAAGCTATGTTTTCAAAACCTTATTTTAATCAATACAGTTGATTACACTTCACTGCACAAATTTTGTTTTCAGGGATAGATAAATATTCTTTGCCCTTAGTTTCACATGATGAGGAATGTCCTGTTTGTTTAGGTGCCCATTAAGCTATTTTTTACAAATCAGGAATGTTCTGTTAATCCAAAACTGAAGTAGATATATGGCTAAGCATTCACAGGATTAGCTCATTTTACATGACTACAGCTCATTCTCTTTTCATAAAGAATGTACGTGAAGCTGGCTCTTTTCCTTATTCAAGCTCAAACATGGATTCATATGTGGACCAAACATCCCAAGCACAGCTCTGAAATGGAATATCCATACAGTTACAAGACCGCAAACTTAAATTGGTGTAATTTCAGAAATAATTATTTCCTTTTTGCTTCACTGGAAGTAAATGAAACAGAATGACTCTATGAAAAGGCCATGAGTCCAAAACCTCATATATTTTTTCTTTTTCTAAGTGTATCAGCCAGTCTCAATAAAACTTCTTAATAAAAGCATCATTTTGCTGCTGTTCTGAACATGGGAGGAGGGGAGAGGACTGAAATTCAGCTTATAAAGTACTGGTTTATATTCACTTATATTATCATATTATACTTTTTAAAATTTATTTTTAATGAGCTTCTCAAAAGTAGGTAATTTTGAGTAAGGTTTGGTTTTTTTCCAACCATTTATTTTAATCAGAGTTGTGGACTGGTTCGAACACCTATTACACATACTATACATGCTCATCACTGCAAATTTAAACAACAGCTGAAAGTAAAATCTAAGAAAAGATGGAAAAAAGAAGAGTGGTCTTCTCAAAACAGTAAAAATGGTCCAGAAATTCTATTAGTATTAATGCAATAACTCTGACTCTTTATTCAAGAGTGACAGTTCTGCAACTAATACCAGTGTTCCATCTAAGAACAACAGTGTTATAGTAACTTACAGCTCATGAAAAGAGCATCTGGTTTATAAATACTTATAAGTTCCATCTGATTGAAACATATCTGTCACATAAAAAGCAGAAAATACCTTCCAAAAGCATGTAGTATTACCTTCCACACAAAATCATACAATAACAATACTCAATTCTCCTCTTTAAAAACTTTTCATGTGTATTTCAGGAACATTTAATCACTTTACACAAACTGCACAACTGCAATGCCATCATAAGGCTGAACATCTTGCTTCTTTTTAATACATTACTCCATATAAGCACCCTCACAAAGACAGCTTGTGAGCATTTCACAAATTATAATAATGGAACCACCTACATGTATATCAGTGCTGACAGATCTGGATCATCTTATTTTCACCTGCAGTAAGTTCAGACTCAGCTGAAAACTAAATTATACAATGAACAGCTTTGTTGTAGGAATATGCATGGCCTTATTTTTCACCAACATTTGCAGAAAAATGCATGCAGTAGCACAGATATTTAATGTAAATGGTAATAAATACTAATGATCTAGTGATCTATTTTTTTTTCCATCTAAATCAAAGATAAAGTTCATCACTTCATTTTTTAACATACTGCATTACAGAGGAATGGTATTGTCTACATTGAGGCATACCTGCTCAATAGATAATATATGTAATAGTTTAAAGCACAGAGGAAAATGTATTAAAAAAATATTCTTGCTGTCAGCTGATACTAGTATATAGTATACTAGTAATAGTATTCCCATTGACTGCAATATCATGAATTAGATGAAGAATTAACTAAAAGAAAAATTAGCATTTAGCTATTACAGAAAATACCATAGAATTCTGATGACCGTTTATAGTCAGGACCTTTACTACATGCAGTTCTTAAAGGTAGTAGCAGTTCTGGTCTAAAACAAGAGGACTACCAACTGAGTTGATAATGACACTTAAGAATTTCTGAGCTTTAAAGACAAATATTGATCAAATATAGACCAATAAAACCAAACACTCATCTTATTCCTTGGCCATTGTAGAATGGTTTATGCCAAGATGCCTTGAGTCATATAGAACATGTTTGCAACTCTTAAAAGGCAAAGACAGCATTATTCACAACATTTCCTTGTGTTTGAAGATCTATCTTAACCATTTTTTCTAAAGAAATAATAAGTATATACTCCATGCAAACATGAAATAAATGTGTGCAATCCTACATGATAATGTCTTCCCCTCCTACTTGCATCAGTCGATGTAAAATAAAATAAACCCATCGTTCTTTAGTAAGCTTTATGAAACAGCATATTTAGCACTCTTAGCTGCTTCTACAAAAAAAAAAAAAAAAACACCCTGCTTATTCAACTGGCAAAATGACAAAGACCTCAAGAGGCTATAGATCTGTGTACCCAAATTTAAGCAGAGTGGATTCTTCTTCCCTAAAAATACCACTTTGTTCAAAATGTATAAGGGATAGCTGCTTTCTCTGTCATAAGAAAGACTTGATATTATTTAAGGAATTTTTCTATTTGTACAGTAAAGCATAATGCTAAAAGCAACAAGGAACAAAACTTACCTGCATTGTAACAACACATAATTGTAACAACACATGAGTATGAAAACATTACACTGCTTCATTCATTATGTTAATGTAACCCACATCAGGCAAGTCTATCTGAAGATAATTTTAAATTATAAAGGAAATATCAAAACTAGCTAGAATTTTACTGGTAAATAGTGGTGGAAATTTAACAAATGTTCAGGAAATGAAGAAGAGCTGAAAGAAATACCATAAAATAAAAGGCTTACACCACGTTAATATTGTAAATAGCTCACCAACTTTTAAGTCTACTGGTTGTTTAAAAACTAACTGCAATATCAAAGACATCCTCAAATAATTAGAAGCATGGTTACTTTTCATGCAGCAGGCAACCTATTCTTACGCTTCAAGACAGTAAGGGTGGTTTGCATTTAAAAAATTCTTTTGTTACTTAAATATCTGTGAGTATAACAGTACCAGTCACATAAAGTATAGATCTAGATTGGACAATATTCATACTGTCAGCAAGAAAATAATGTTACAATAGCTTTGATTTGTTTTCTCAAAATTAAAACTAGAAAATATTTTCTTAAAAATTGTGTCCCATGCAGAGGATCAGAAGACATGGTTTAAAAGACTTGGCCTCTATACCTGATTTTGATGATTATCTGAAGAGATTTTTTGGTAGCCTACATGTGATGATCACTACTGGGGATTATTTTTCTCTTTACTTACTTGAGAAACAAAACCATAACAGACTGTAAGGAGAAAATCTGAATGAATTGTTTTGGAAAGTTTTTGAGTGGGATGGAGATCCTTAAGGTTACTGCTTATGTATACATCAAGAACACATTTTGCCATCTTCCATTACAAAAGAACAGAGCTAGTTCACCTACCACTCATTTAAAGAATATTAACTATTCATGTATTACTACTATTATAAAATCCCATCTCTATTACCAAGAACAAAATCAATGGGTAAAGTAGAGCACAAAATTTGACCTTTAAAAATACTTGTTAAGTTTTCCTGGTTTTTAGAGAGAGAGACATATTTTCCTTAGTGGTTAATAAATTCAGATAGTGACCATTTGACCTGGTTTTTTGAAAGCAATTAGCAGCTCCAGTTACCTGAAAGATGGAGCTAAGATGAGCAGGCAGTTTTAAATCAGCGCATTTCTAATTAAAAATAATGTTATTTACAGTCACTCAATAGAAGTTATAAGCATCTGTGCTCATAAAGAAATATGCAACAAAGGATTGATGATTTTCTAGAGGCTATCCAGAGTTGCTGAAAACAGCAAGTGAAGGATGTTGAATACAAAAAATGATTGATTGCTAGCTAGATGAGATTATCACTCTTGCTTAAACTGATTCTTTCAGGTTACTTGGAAATATGTCATTTAATTCATTTCTGTATCCAAGTTCTGTGGAGAAGGGAAACTTCTTCACAATACAGAGCATAAAACTAAACTGAAAGAAGCAAATAATTATGTTAGCTTGTTGGACAGGTGCTGAACAGGGTACTACAGAAAGGACAACACAGTGGGAGTTCTAAATCTACAAACACTAGTCAAAATCCCCAAGCTCCCAAAATACACAAACATACTATTATAAGGCCCTGATGCCCTGAGGTACTTTCCACAGAGTGCAATTACTGTAAGGAAAAGATTATTGAGACTAACAATTGCATTTATTACACTCAAAGTTCTCCATTGCACAAATGCCATATGAATCATCACCCTGTATTTCAGATATTATAAACAGTGCAATTCATGACAAGTACTCAAAACCACTCAAAAACTCCAAAGCATTTTTAAAGCACAAGAGACAACTTTGTGAAATGCAGACTATGGAAAAGTTTCTCTGCTATATTAACTAAAATCCATGATCTTCAAAAGGCTCCAAACCACAATTATAGATTGTGTATTGTATCACATCTAACAACCCAGCAACTTAGGTACCAGGAATACAATAGTTTAAAAAACTTAATGAATATCAATTTTTCATTTTCGTGTTTCAATATTTTTGTTTAATTACAACAAGCTTTTGTATTTACTTTTGCCTCAAACATTTTGCTTATCTGTGTGATATTCTGCTTATCTGGATTTGGACTCATTTTTATCAGTGAAACAAAATGTAGTCATTTAGACAGTGCTGTGACAACACTTTAGAACAAGAATATACAAGCAAGTCCTATTTTTTCAGCAGAATAACCAAATCTGAAATACAATCATAAAATACAGTTTAAAATAAACTAAATTTAGTTAAATTTAATTTAAAATTAATGTGAACTTTTCACAGAACAGATTAATGATGCCTTAACTAATACTGAGTGCTGCTTCATTAGTTAACAGGAACTCAAATGACAAATATGCAAATATTTTAATAAAAAATTGTATGTGCAAGTGTAATATTTACATCTACCTTATCTGCAAGAGATAAAGATGTCATACTGATTTATTATCCTAGCAAAAAATATCTGAAATGGATCATATTTCCCACATCCTACCTTTGCAATGAAAACTCATAGGTTCAACTGGTGCTTGGACTGAACTCAGGACCTGGAATAAGATGGGGGGGAGGGGGAAAGAGCTTAGTAGCTCAAGCTAAAAGAATCAGAAGTCCCTAAATGAAGAAAAAAATCTGGAAGCATATGATTTTTTTAAAAAATCACTGAAATTAAAAATCTGGGCAGTATTAAGAGCTTCTTCAGATCATTTCTGCAATGGAGATTCAAACTGCTACCACATGGTTCCAAATATTTAGGTCTCCAAATACCAACTGTTACAACATATAATTAAAGTCAGTTTATAACCTTAAATCAACTGAATCAATATAGCTAGTGAGATGAGATAAATTGCTACTGCATTTATTTATGGTATTCTATGATTTTATGGCACACAGCCAATATAACTAAAAAAAGGATCTTGGCTTACCTGTAATACTTCATTGCCAATTGCAAGTACTCTGCTTATCCAAATTACAATTTTATCAATGTTTGTAAGGAGCTTGCCTATTCAGTAAAATAAAACCCTGAAAAATCATATTTCTGACAATTCAGATGCTGCAAGTATAAAACAACCCTTTTCTACTGCTTCTAATATTTTTATTCTGATCAATGCAGAGAAAAAAACATGATCACAACCGTACATATAATGCATAGTCAAGAAAAAATTATGCTGTATTTTATTTTCCTTTTCCTTCTAATAGTGCCTTACATTACAAAGAGCTGAACCAGCTGAAGTCTGATGTATATGTTCAATCAACAAAATAGGTATTTTCTAAAACAACCAAGAAAGAGAAATAGCTAAGCTTATCTAGCTGGCTGTTTACAATTTGTATTATCTCAGAAAATTTCCAAACACAATAAGGCTCCATCATGCTTTAATGTTTATACGCATAGCAGAGAATTCTACTAAGGAGGAGATGGAAGAAAGAGTAAGGACAGTGAAGGGAAAGAATTCCATGGGATGTATCTTGGTGGATTGCAAGAATTGAAACCATCCTAAAGGGAAGAGTCAACATCTTCTGATCAATGGCTTGCATAATTATGAAGAGGAAGATTATGTGGAAGTTACAGATTTCATGCATAAGTCAGATACATTCTTTTGTGTTTAGCTCAAGTTTCTACTTAATTCTACTTAAATAGAAAGTGTGGTTTTTTTCACTTCCTAAGTAACAGCGTAAAACAGAAGTATGAACAGATTCCTGTTCTGTAGAGGTACCAAGACTGCAAATACCTTAGTCTCTGCTATATTATTCTGATTATTAATGTAATCTCTACAGACTTAATTCATTTATGGAAGCACTGTCGAATGAGGCTATGTAGCAATTCTTTACTTTTGTGTCATTAGAGAAATGCACAAATTGCATCCCTGTTTGTGGGGCAATTTCAAAGGAAAAAGTTCTGGCTGAGTGGAAAATCTGCTTTCATAGAATAGTATCATCCCTACCATCCTTTAATAAGACATTATAATTACTTTCACTGTTGTCGCCATCATTATGTCCTCCAGCAGGATAGTCATGGGTAGCTTTTCTTTAGCATATCTTTACAAGTTGAGTTGAAAGCAATCTATTTTCTGCAAAATGGCTGCTTTCATTGTATACAGGACACTGAACCTCTTGTGCAGGACCTTTTCACCATGTTGTGATTGATTTTACATCTATTGAAAACAAGTCTGGTCTCTGCCATTTGTTTACCCTTATATTCTCTCTTTATGCTTTGGTATGCATTTTTAATTAGATACACTCCAGTTCCTTCACCACTAGCTAACACTTTTATTTGGGAAGCAGTCTTTACTAGCCCTGCAAATATCCGCTGTTCTTTGCAATGTCAAGTCCTTTTCTCACCTTGCTTTGACTTGGTTATCACTTATATCACAAGTAATTCATCCATCTGTTAACTGCTCCAATTCACATTACTTGGCTTTATTTTAAAGATCTTAACAATGGTCAATGGTCTCATCTGGCAGCTGGTTTCTTGTAAAAAATGTGCCTTTCCCAAGTGACACTCTAGTGAGGATCAAAATATTCACTGAATGGGTTTTATCTAGCAGTTTACAGGTCCCCTGGGCTCTCCATAGAACATATTGTATATACCCAGTGCCTTGGGCATCCCATGTGTAGCAATGTGGAGGACTTCACCTTCTTCAGTTTTATTTAACTCTTCTCCAGCTTTCTGCCATGTTTTCTTTCCATACTGTGGGTTAATTCTTGCCACAAAAAAACCCCCATATCATGCATCCACGTGAAGGCTTAAGTTATGGATCCAGGGTGTGCCTTGAAAGCAAAACTCTTCGTTCCGAGCACTTTGATGCTTTGTTTTGCCCCATGAAGATGTCTGGGAGTGCTGGAAATGGATTCTTTTGTATGAAAAACTGCACACCAGGAATATGCTTAATACAGTTTTGTTGCAATTGGGCATTGCATTCACTCTATGGGTCTCAATTAGAGCTATCCAAAGTAAAAAATGCTGAAAGAAATAAAACATGGTTACCCTGTTTAGCCCTACAGATCTGCTCCTACTAGTCTGTACTACATTCTAACCCAGACATAGCCACAAAAGTGATTGAAATTGTCTTTATTTCTTGGCTCTCACTACCTGACACTGGTGAAAAACAATTTACCAGTTACACAGCACTTTTTTAAAAGAATGTTTAATTCCAACAACAGAAATATCTTAAGTACTAAAGGAAGTGTGAAATTTATTTTTATTGTGTCACAAGAGGAAAAATTCCCACTGAATAAAGAAAAAAATTAGAATTAGGTGGAACATCGTTCCATCCCACAGTAAGCCAGAAAAAAAAACCCCCAGTATGTCCACCTTACATACCACCTTTCTCTTAATTTACAGTCTTCAACTGCCAGTCTTCTACACAGTTATTTAAATAATATGTCTCTCACGGAGTAGCACCTTTGCAATTGCCAGGGACACAAACCCACTTCTCTGTTTCCTCATAAAAATTTTCCATTGACACCCCCAACACAGGCATTTCCAGCAAGACTGATTTTTTCTTGGCCTTATCTTCTCCAGATGGTTTGTAGATAGTTCTCACAACTCAGCCATCACTTTAAATAGACATAAAAAGACAAAAGTCCAGTTTCCTTTAGGACTGTATATGAAACTAGTATTGGCTGGCGAATACTGAAACTTCCAATAGAAACAAGATCTTTTGGCTCCATTTGGGAGGGGTGATATTATGACTCACTGTAGGGAATGTTTGTTTTCTGAATACTCTCTTCTTTCAAAATGGGGATGGATTATATCCAAATACATTGTTACCATTCTTCTCACCCGAATTAATCTGGGTTTATACTTGTCATACTTTAATGGGCAGGTCTATGTTCTAGAAGAGATAGATTTGTTTGCACATTTTCAATAATCATATGTTTCATGATTAATGAAGCCTCTTTCAAACCTCTAACAGCCTTCTGCAGCTGATTGCAGAATTGCTGAGAAGACTAAAAAAAGTCATCTCACTCATATACTATCTTTAACCAATCTTGTAAAATTTTATTCATTGTCTGTGACAAGACCTGTTATTAGTCTGTACACAGCAAAAAGTTATCAGGCATTTTACAAGCTGTTGGGGATGTCACCGGGGTCACTGTAAGCACTTGTAACTGTTTTGAGTGCTTGCCAAGTATGACAGAGGAAACCATTTTCCCATATATAGGTTTGTCAAGGCAGAGCTCCAGTCCATTCTCAGGGTTAAAGGCTTCAGCTTAAGAAACTACTGTTCCTCTACTTTTTCAGTGTTTGACTAGCAAACATAGTTCTAAGAAGAAAAAAGAAAAAAAAAACCCCACCAAGTGTACTGCTGCTGATTCTATCCTTATCCCCTCACATTCTATCCGTATTCCCTCACAAGGATGATGTCAGCTTTTGCACTCCCCAATGTATATTCATTCCCTACGCTCTCTTCTACACGCTTAAAACATAGAAAATGTAACCGTCCACAACTCTTAACGTTTTGTCCAATCCACAATGCAAATGGAGTGCATTTTTATCCTAGACTTTCTAAAATTCTATCTTCTGTTGAGCTTTAGTTTTGTTCCGTTTTTTAATATTATAACAATGTCCTGGAGACTTCCTCCTGTCCCGGCACTAACTACATTCTGTTTGTTTATATATACAATTTGCAAGGAAAGTGTGGCCAGTCCCTCTGTATATTCCTCATGTTCTACATACAGCTCTTCAATTTCGTCACTCAGCCCCGTAAAATTAAACTCATTAATTACAGACCTGCAGGAAAATTACTGCTTTAACCCAATCAAAAACAGACTTGGGGGAAAATCACACACCAGAGAAGTGAGGAGTCAGGAAAAAAGGTGTGATCTCTTTGCAAGTCTGATCCCTCCTGATCGCTTTACTACAAACAAGGATAGGTTAGTATGAGGAAAACCAGAAGAATGTAAGGGTCCATTTGAAAGAAGTTTTTACCACTTATGACAGCCACCCAAGCAATAAAAAGGGCCTGTTTCTTGAACATTTTCACTCAGCACTGCATTATAGCAAAACAATAAATAAAAATATTCTATGGATTAGTGCTGGTTAGACCAAAACAATAAGGGATTCAGGAGTATGCAAGAGAGTGCCCTTCAGATTAAATGACAATTTGGAAGTGTTTAACAACATATGGTCTCTTTTCTTTGACATATATGATTAAGAATATATCTTTTTTATATAAAAATATAAAATACCATCTGTCATAAGTACCAACTATGATACTGCCTCTGTATATCCAATTAATTCACTATACTTTCTAATGTAAATATTTCTCCAATTTTCTCCTTTTTTCTTATTCTGTAACTATATTTACTTATAAAATTTCAATACATGTATATATTTAAAAAGTCAATACTATGACTTGAAATGTAATTAAGAATAACAATGAAAGTCTGTTTCACTTTGTATTTCAAAGGAGAAGGGCCAAATCTTCACATGGCTTGAAATGACATAGCTCATTTAAGTCAGTGATTAGAGGTAAATTAGAAAGACCTATCTATGTTGGTTTTCCTTATTGTACACATTAACACAGGGGAATGCTTTTTGTAAATATTTTTGTTTCTTTCTTTTTATCAGAAGTACTTAACGACACATGACTGCAGAGCGAGGATCAAAATATATTTAGTATTTCTCATGGAATTTTGTCAGAATTTCAGTGAACACAGAGGAATAGAAGGATTGTTCTCAAAACCATTGTACAAATCAGGAAAATATGCAATGCATTTCAGTTGACTGAACTAATACTTTACCTCATTGACGAAATAATAAAAAAAGAACTTTTTACCACATAATTATTTTAATTACTTCTAAGAACATTAAAATATGCAAGAGTCTCAAAATACAGTCTCAAGACTGTAGTAGTTAGGTTTTGCCAGGTTAAACCAGGAAAGAACATAACAGCCTGTTTGAAAATGGGTGAAACTTTTCTTTTGCATGAGACATATAAACACACATGCAGACAGACACATGTATGTCTACTTTTTTTTCTGAACAATTTGGCTGTGGGTGCAGCAATAAACTGCACCAGTAAGTTTTGCATTAGTAACAGGAAAAAGAAATGCCTGAACCACAATATAAACTACATTTTAAGCCTTCAGCTTTTAAAGATCTTTTGGGAATTTTAACTCTTGTGATTTCCTCAGCCTAGTAAAGGTCTGAAAAGGGATGGAAGAGATAGTTATAGGAATATTGATTTTTTTGGGGTTTGGGTTTTTTGGTTTTTTTTTTTTTTTTTTGAGTGTTTGTTTTCTTGTTTGTTGTTGGTTTAGGGATTTTTTTTCCCCAAAAAGATTGCCCTTCTTAAAAAACAGAACAGCAGTTATCATGGTAACATACTTTCTCTTTCTCTTGATTCATTTTACACATCATGGTATAAAACCCTAAGACTTCCGAGTCTCCTAAAGTGTCATGGAAGGGGTGACTATATTGGTGTGAGGTTTTATCTACATATCTATATATTACCTTTTCACCTGCTTCCATGTAGTTGTCTGTGAGCAGAAAATGTGGACCATCTTCTAATAATACATTCTCAATCCTTAAAGTTTTCAAAAACAAACGATAATGCTCTTCTTGGAACTTTTATTCACAGTCCTAACAAATTGCTTTTAAATGTGCTGAAGTAGTCCAATACTTTCTAAAATACTTGTAACACTTCAGTAACTAGATAAAAATGAAAGTCTAAAAAATTGTATTGTTTCAGCCATAATAAGCTCCTGAGGCACTGAGTTCCACGACCTGTTCACATATTGTCTGAAAAAAAAAGGTATTTTTTCAGTCTTGTATTTTCCGCTTTTAATTTACAAGACAATTTGTTCCTATTTTAATGTAATAGAAATTCCAGCTTGCTTCTTTGCATCAATCATCTCCATGCATGCTTTTATCTGATAATCTCCTGTTTATCTTCCATGTATGGCAAAAAATCTCACTTTTTCATTTCTGCTTATGCTGATTTTATAGGTATGACCATTCTCTCTACTCTTCTTTAAATACTCTTTTCTGTAATACTGTTTTTGAGGAGTACACGTGATACTGTTCCTATTACATAATCATTGTTTTATTGATTTGATGCCACATGCCTTGGCTCTTCTGCAGTCCTGTCACTTAGTTCTCTGTGCACAGGTGCCATTCGACTGCAGTTTGATTCTGAGCTACAGGCATTAACCCACAGCACTTCATAGTTTAAGGGCTTTGTATCACTTTCCATAGTCACCTAACAGGCGGCGTCTGAAGGCCGCCGTTTCCAAAAACTCGAAGTAACTGACAGTTACAGATTTGCTAGTGCAGAATACAGCAAACACAGCAGAACGGGGCTACGATCCGCTGCCTCAGCGGCTTCTCAGGCCTTTTCTCACTGCCGCGGCCAGGCCCTCAGCGGCCTCAGGCCCACGTTAGCCTCAACTCGCCCTCTAGTCTCGCCGTCCCAGGGACCGCCGCGGCTACCTGCAGCCTTATCGCTACCGGGATACCGGGCGAGGCCTGCCTCCTCCCCCCGCCTCCCCAAGGGAGACCGGCGGCCGCCAAGGCCGCCTGCGGCCAGGGCACAGCAGGTTTAACGGCCGCAGCTGCTCCCAGGCGCCAGCGACACCCCGAAGCCCATCGGCGGCACGCACCGTTGCCATGGCTCCCAGTCCCCCCCCCTCCACTTCCTGGGCTGCGGGACCGGAAGCCCCAGCCGTGTGCCCTTTGAACTGGGAAGTGGTTGCGGAGGCCTGGGCGGACTTGGTTTGAATGAAATCCGGCTGATTCACCGCGGCCCGGATCGGGGCGGTGCAGGCGGGAGCGGCTCCGCGCGGAGGTGAGCACCCGGCGCGGCCGGCGCCCTCCGCGCCGCTCTTCTGGGGAGCCCGGCGCGGCCTCTGCTGGCTTCGCCGAGGCGCGAGGCGGCCTCTGCGTGGTGGCGGCGAAACTGGGGCCCGCGGGCTCGCGGCCCGGGCGCCAGGCGAGGGGGGGGGCGACCCAGGAGCGGCGGCGTGCACTCCCTGGGGGTGAGCGCGGAGCAGATCTGGGAGCCCCGGAGGCGGTTTGCTCCCCGGGCCCATGGGGTCGGCGATGCCTGCCCCTGTTTGTGCTGCCCCGGAGAAACTTTGGGCAATTTCGGGCAGCGACGGTGGGGCTGGAAACAGGTGGAGCGAGGCGGCAGGAGGCGGCCGGGCCCTCGGGAGCGGAGCGGAGCAGGGTGGCGGCCCGTCTGGGCCACAGCGCCTAAGAGGCCCAGGCGGCTCTGCTTCCCTCCCTCCCTCCCAGCCGAGAGCAGCCGTCGCGTCTCGCTCGGCAGCGCCTGGGTCGCGGCTGCTGGCCCGTGTCGCGGGCCGTGCCCCCAGCACAGGTTTGTTCCCCGGCCGCAGCTGTCGCTTCTCATCTTGGGGACTTCGCGGACTGAAACTGCTGCTTCTGGAGTGAAGTGCTGCGGCGGTGCCCGGCGGTGTGCGGCTCGAGTGCCGGTGGAGGGGGGGAGCTCTGGCTGGGACACGAGGAGGAGTAGAACTCTCTAATCCGCGTCGGAAAGGATGAAGCAGAATTGCGTCGAAATGGAGCTATAATCAGAATTAACAGAGCAGTTTCTGGTATGAAGCAGACATAAGTATCGTTTTCAGAACAAGTCCATGTGTTGTAGTTGGATACTTGTAAAGAGTTGATAAATGGGAGTGTGTGCTGATGTCATCGTTTAAAATGGTACTTTTTTCCAGTACACTGTAGAAACCAGAAAAACAGCAAGGATTCAGCTACAATTATCTCCTAACATCTAGGATAATGGGAAAAGACATGTAGTTAGGAATAATAGGAGACTACTGAGATGATGGAGTCTTGGGTGACGTGGCTTAGTGTGTGATGTCCCTGTGCGTGGCAGGGGGGTTGGAACTAGATGATCTTAAGGTCTTTTCCAACCCTTACTATTCTATGTTTCTATGAGCTTGTGGCAGGGAATGGTTCCACAGTACCCACACTTACGTAGATTTCAGAGAGTCTCATTACTTTATATATAGCATAAAATGAAAATTATTTTTGTGGGTTTCTATGGTGTTGTGATTTGTTTTTTTTTTTTTCCCTTAACTGCAAGTTTGGTGTGGATGTACTTAAGTAGCTTTAGAGTAGGCTGCTTGGGTCTGGGTTACTTTGGTGACTCTAGCTCAGCAATTAATGTAGTTAGAACTAGGTTTGCTGTGCTTCTGGAAATCAGAAGGCAGAGTCTGAGAAGCTGACCTGCATACCTTCTAGTCAGCTCAGGTCTATTGAGATACAGGTCTGTACAGTCCAGAAACATTGGGTTTACAGAGCTAAGTACTTTATGGGAGGAAAATAGTCATGTAGCTCCGGACTTGCACTCCTGAGACTGCATTTGTTTATGGCATGGTTAATCTTTAACTTTAATGAACAGATTACTACAAATTAATGTTGGTTTTTTTAATCTCTCTTTTCATACAAAAAGTATAGAAAGATAAGTCCACCCCCCTTGTCACATGTGAAGTCTCTGGTTGAAGTTTCTTTCATTCAGCATTTGGTGACTTTACCTGCAGTGAGGTTTTGTTCTTGGTGAAACAATGTTTCTCTGCAAGATGGAGTTTCTCAATTAATTTACCTTCATAGCTGTTTGTCATCTCTAGTGAAGCTGAAACTGTTATAGTTGCAGCAAAAAGCCTTAAACCATTTTTTAACATGCTGTTAAAGTTGTTAATCCATCTGCTATGTGGAATTTGTCAACGGGAGATCTGGAAGTGCTTATAAAAAGCTCTGTATGTAGACTCAGGTGGAGAAGCCGAATTATCAAAGATGAAATGATTTGCACTAAGTCATTCAGTGTACAAATTGCAAAGTGTGCAATAAATTGCTGTCACCCAAGTCTGGCCTGATACTCTCTCCACTAATTGGGTAGTTTAGTAACCAGTGTTTTCCATGTATGTTGAAGCTATTTCTGATTTTTTTTTAAATTTTTTCTTTTTTTTTTTTTTTTTTATTAACTCAGAAGTTGTCAACCTGGGAGAACCCTCATTCCTTGAGGGATTGCATCATGGAGTGTTAATGCTAGATAAAAATAGTGCACTGTAGTGTGAAATTTGTCTCATGCAAGAAGATACAGTAATTTAAGGCTATTTCAAGTCAGTTTCAAAATATGTGCTGAAACTTCTCAAATATAAGCACAGTAGCTATTGGTTTATGCCTGTGTGTATGTATACATTTGTGCATAATGCACTAATATAATTTCATCCCTGTGTTGCATTACGAAAAATATTTTCATTAAAAGTCAGCATTTAAATCAACATTCAAGTGACTTGAAAGTAGCAACCAACAACTGAATGGTGAACCAGAGCTCTCCAAATGGACAGCTTTTGCCAATTGTTAGTTACCTAACAGTAGTATTATGAACACATATTAGACATGATTTAAAAAAAAGGTCTGTTTTCAGATCAGTTATGAGATGCTCTGTGTATACTTTGACATGAAGTATATACTATACCACATGTTTAATAGCAAAAAACATTTCCCTTTTGAACCCAGGAGAGTTTTTAAAAAATTACAATAATGGAGTAGTGGTTTTTTTGTTTGTTTGTTTGTTTTTTTTTTTAAATACCATCTTGTGTCCAAGACTTTTTAGCTGAGGTATTTCAAGCATGGACATACACAAACAGAGAAGCTACTTAGCTAGGGTCTTTTGTTTGGTTGTGTTTTGTCCCACCAAAGTGCAAGTTTATTATGATTATAACTGACTTTGTGCGGCTTTCTGCAACTTTCTGATATGGAACTGTTTGTTTAGTCTTCTGTGCTTTTATATATATATATCTTTAAGTATGTGTATAGGGGAAAAAACATCAGATAAGTGTGTAATTAAAACTAGCCTTTTGCACTTTACAGCAGAGGGGAAAAGTTCTCACCTGTAAGTTACAATGTTGTGTGCCTGCCCTAGGAGACCCACTAAGCTCACAGAGATCTGTCTCTTTACTATCACTGTGGAAGTGGGGAAAGGGTTGCAGGACTCCTGGGCGGCCAGCTGGCTAAAACTGAATTGGGTTGCAACTCTGAAGCCCACTTGTGAACTGGTTGCAGTTCTGTTGCAGCCTGTGCTAATATGACTGCTGCTGTTGTGGTCCTGTCTTGTCTGATATGGATCATTTCCTTTTGCAAAGCCAGCAGAATTGTAGTCACTTTTTTCTTTTGACTTTTTAGTGGAATTCCGTCCCAGCCTGTCAGCGCCAAGAAACTCTTTTGTTCTTTCTCCTCTTGTACTTAAGGTTCAGAGTGGTCTTTGTTAAATTCCCTCTGTTCCTAATAAAATAAAAAAAATAAATCCAACTCTTCAGACATTCTTTGGGCAGCCTCAGCTTAAAGAATGATTTGACATAAATGTCTTCTGGGGTCTGGATTAGTGTTAGAAGCAATCAGCTTTTCCAAGGCCTCTTTTTCTGGGATGCAGTGTGAATCCTCTGTGAAGTGAAGAGGGTTAAAACCAACATTTTTGTTAGCCTATCAGTTTATTGCAAGGCTGCACAAATGGCTGTCCTGGCAGTACTGAGAAAGCAGCATCAAGTTGGTAAGCAGCAGCAGCAGCTTCCCCACTGCTCCTTATGTTAACATTGACATTGAAATAAATGTCTATCAAATCATGGCCACAGATCATTTCACAGATCTGTTTTAAAACACTGCACTACAAATGGTTGAGTGGATTGAATTAGTGGGCAGCATACTCGGGGAGGAGACTTTTAACTCCTAAACTGCATGTGAAGCACCCTTTCTTAACCTGAATTTAGGCGAGCCTAAGAGCCTCTGTGACTTTCCCAGTGACACCAACAGGTCTTGCAGAAGCAAACAGGAAAACTGTCCATACCTGTGGAATGTGCTTTACCTTTGTGCTTAGGTCATCTTAACTGTTGCAAAATTTTCCAAACTAGTAACAGAGGACCATAGTTCCAGTTTGCGACAGCATTTTTAATCATTTGTTAACATTAAATTGCTTAAATGGGTTATTAAAATACCTCAATCTTGCATGGAACTCTGAGAAACTTGGGAACTTATTTCAGTGCTACAGATACTTGGGCAAGACATGGCATGTACAGCTTCCAGGAATTATATAGTACAAGGAGGGGAAAAAAAAAATAAAAGGCATTCTTTGGGTTGTTCTTCAGTGGTGCTTTGTCTTTTTGTAGGTCATCAATGTAACATTTAATTTTACATATACTACTGTTTCTAAATTTTATTGGGTTTCTGCCCTTTCCATCCTGTCTACTTTTTTCTACAGGAAAGAGACTTACTGGCATCATCTTTATAGTCAAAAAGTGGGAGCTGCTGTGGAGTTTTGTCTGCTATCACCTCTTGCTGAGCACCAGGTTAGAAATGCGTATTTGCTTTATTTGTAATTGCTATAATTATCTTAATTAAGACCTAAAAATTTTGCTCAAGCTATGTGAAGGTTTACAAAAGCATTATTTCATAAACTGAACTTGTGGCTGAAATACTTGGGCACAGTGGATGAACAAAAATAAAATTGATTTTAATTTGGAACACTAGCCTGAATTCTTCAGAGCTTTATACAAAGTGAACAAATATGATTAAGTATAAATATACTAGAACTAACTAAACCACCTTCAGTTACAAATAAGACAGAAAAGTAGTAGTTGCCAGAACTCTAACCAGAGTCAAAACACAGAATTAGTGAAATAATTTGCTGTGCATCTAGAACTGGTTTGTGAATATTTTTTTTTTTTCCTTTGTGCTGTTGTCTTGAGAATCAGAACATCTTCGTCTTGGTGGCTAGTCTGTGCTGGGTGGGAAATGTTATATCCCTCCAGTTCTGTAAGACAATGAGATTTTGTTGTTTCAGTTTGTGTAACCAGTTATTCTAATCCAACTTTAATATGGCAAAATATGTTTTTATAAGTTATGTACTGTTTATTTGGTTGGGTTAGAAGTTGGAATAAATTATGTAAATATTAATGAACTAGAAATAACCGCTTTTCACTTGTAAAGTGCAATGTAAGTAGGTATAAGATTTGTTATTTAATAGTACCTCTTAAATGTACAGCGGTAATATACCTCATCATCTTATGGAAGTTGTAGTTAGAGGAAAGACCAGTTTTATAGTTACCAGTTGTAGAGACTAAGAGTTTCTTAAAATAAATGTGCAGCTGTGATTGATCATAATTTTAGTTACTGTAAATCTAATTCTCAGCTACTCTTCAGCCCTCATTAGTGTCATGAAAGATGAGTCATTGTGGGTTTCAATGGAGGAGTATCTACCACAGAGGGGTAAAATGAAATGAAGTTGGTGTTGCTTTGTACTTGTGACTTGAAGCCATTTACCATGTGCTTACATAATAGCTTTAAACAGCAACTTAACCTTTCCATGGAAATCCTACAACTTGATTTGGAATTTATTATAGTTCAGGATAGAAAAGTATGTTTGCTTTATGTGTAGCCTTTGCCTGTAATAAAGAAGCTTGGTTTCAGTGACTGTCTGAAAAGAAAAACGTAGCCACTGACCCTTTAATAAATCCCTTTTAATTCTTATAGTGCCAAGTTAGCTTTAAGAAAGTACTTAATGTTATTTGAGGCCCCAGTTGCTGGATTTGCATGTTCCACAAAATCAAGGGAATGAATCATATGAAGATAATAGCTTGCTAGTGCATTAAACTAGGAAAGTGAAATTAGCAAATAGAGCAAGTGATATAGATCCATGTGTCTTAGGTACTGGTGTTTGAAATGAGTGAAATTCCATGCATGATTAAAGTAGGAGTTAGAAAATCTTGTGTGGTGGTAAATTCAAATGCTTCCTCTTTGTGTATTATCAAGAAGCTTAAAATATCTGTCACAAACGTCAACTGAAATAAAGCCTATTAGTATATAGCCATAAAAAATAGTAGCAAATTTCAAAGGAATAATGATACGACTTTAACCTTCAACATAAAGGCTTTTAATACACAAAGCAAATTATTTTTCATAAGAAGTTCAGAGTTCTTTTGCATAACTAATTTTTTCAAAAAAGCTTCTTGAATTAATATTAATGTAATCTGTTGAAATTATGTGTATAATTCTCTTATGTGTATTATCCATTTGGAGCATGTATATTGGAAGTATTGCTACTACTTCTTCTCAATTGCTTTTGTATTATCTGAACAGGCTTTGTTGTGTTGCATTAAGACTTGTGCAGTTAAGTTTCTGATTACTTAGTGTCTTCTATTTCACAAATAAAATAAGCCAATAAAGTTTACTCATTTCTATAACCTTCGGAAATGGCTTGATTTGCTGAAAGAAGCTGTTTAAAAAGTAGTATTCAGTAGAGTTTTTGTTGTATAAAGATAAGCACGATAAAGGTCTGTTACAGCTGGGACAGAACCTTTACTTAGACATCCATAATTAAATTGTAGATTGCTAGAGTGCTTTTCAACAAAAGAAAGTGAATAAGCATTAGTGTAATTTTTTTTTTTTTAGTTGAGTACCTTAACAGTTCTTATTCCTGGAGGTCACTCCTTTGAAAGCTGCAAGATAGAAAAGCTGCTGCCTTTTTTTTGTTTGTTTTTTCCTTTAAGTAATGAGTTAGTTGCATTGATTGGAATAATCTTGCACTAAAGCAATGGCACATGCAACACTGGAAATGTATTAAATGACAGTATTGTCACTAGTTTTCTAACTATATACACATTAAATGTTTACTTTACAGTATTTCTTTTTCGTATAATGAGTTCATTAAAAAAAAAAGCTTTTGATGATAATTCAGAGATCCATAATCTGCTCAGTGTCTTTTATATGTAGTTTTGATAATAACTGACAAGCTGTAAGTTAATTAGCACAGAACTTACTAATGAGGATGCTTAAAATCCTTACTTTCACGTTTTTATTGATGCTTTCTGAACAAATTGGAGTAAACTTGATTGTATATCTAATAAGTTTTAAGCACTTCCTGGATGTAGGTGCTGTTTTAAGCAATAAAAATCCCCCAATTAATTGAATGAGAGGAAAGTTTTGAAAAGTTTGTCAAGAGTGCTTGTCTTCAGAAATGGGGATAACCCAAAACCAAAGCAATAAAACGAAGTCTGTTAATTAGCATGGAAGACAGCTTCTTGAATTAATATGTGGTGTTAATTAACAGGAAGTCTGATGTTGTGTTGTAATTACCACCAATATTTTTGACATACTGAGTGACTGAAGGTGAATTATATAGATAGCAATTTAGTAAACACTTCAGAGATTGGGAACATTTTTCCTTTGTTTCTGTTTTTCTAGAAATATGGATAGACTTCTGCGACTTGGAGGCGGTATGCCTGGTCTGGGACAGGTTAGTATATAGCTTGTTAATATCTTCTCTTATATTAATAAATTCTGAAATATTCCATTTACTATATTTAAACAACATGAAAAAAAAAGGTTCATAGTAATAATCTCTGACTCTAGAGATGCTGTATAAGTGTATGCAAATTATTGTTACAGCCTGACTGGGTTTTTTTGTCAGTATGAACTCTTGTGTTGGCACTGGGTTTACAGAATGTTTATAAACCTTTCATTTGGCGTCTGAACATTTTGAATTCTGGATTGAAAAACATTGGAAACACAGAATAAAATAAAAAAAATCCAATTATATGGATTTTAAGAACATAAAGATTGTTCTGAATAGCTGAGCTCCTTTGGTGCATAGTTTTTTTTTTTTCCCACTCGATCCTTCATAAATGATGTACTTCAGTCCTTGGATCACATTGTGATTGGCATTGTAAGACACTGAAGTATATGTAAATTTTAGGATGTAATTTGAGTTAAATTTATCACTTGCAGGTAGTTGTAGCCACAGATACGTGCGTTTGTTTCTTCATTTCTTCTGTAGTCCTCACTACTGTAACTGTACTCACAGCAAAAAAGGCCTTCTGGCAACTGCCCTTGTTCCAGTGGGAGACCTACACACATTGTATGACTTCTGCTACCACTAGAGCAAGTCCTAGTACTTTTCTTCTTGGCCTACTGATAGGGCAGGTGGTCTTGAAAATTAAACCAGGCTGATCTTACTACATTGTGGTGACTACTGTGGATATAGGGAGGAAAAAAAAAAACCAAACCCAAAGGCCGGGTTGGACAGAGCCTTGGGTGGCATGGTTTAGTGGGAGATGTCCCTGCCCATGGCAGGGGGGTTGGAACTAAATGACCTTAAGGTCCTTTCCAACCCTAACTGTTCTGTGATTCTTTGAGGCTTGTAGGAAGAATTATTTCCTTAAGGAAAGGGCTCCAGTATCATTTCCTTAAGGAAAGGGCTCCAGTATCATTTCCTTTGCAGTCTTGGCTGGCCACAGTAGCTGGCCTTTCTCTGCTTTCCTCATTTGCCTCCAGGGCTCTGTTCTACACTGAGAATAGACTCTTGTCCTGGAGGAATCAGTTCTGTTTGTCTTAGGCTTCATGATGAGTGTGTGAGTTTGCATCTGGGATGATTGAAATTGCTAAACCCACAGGTTCTTTTGGTTGTGTGTAGTGTGTTTGTGTCCAGTACAACTAGGAAAGGATTGTTTTAATACTGAAGCATTTGGTGAAATATTCTAGGCTGATTTACAGCCTCTAGGTGTTTTGCCAAGTAAACTGTAACTTTTGGTGCATAATTTTTTTTCCTTTTTATAGCTGAAATTCTATTCACGCTCTCTTAGCAAATCTTCAAGCAGCTCTCAGTTATTTTTAGTTTTACTTTCTTAAACAGTTATTTCTCTTGTTCCTCTGAGCTGCCAGCCTGCTTCATGACTCTTCATTTTTTTAACATCTGCGCAGTCTAATCACTCAAGCTTTCACTTCTTAGTCCTCTCTGAACTTGACGCATATCAAAGCTGTTTTTCAAATTTACAGTTAACTCTCTGCTGCTTTCTGAATTTCTCAGCTTTAACTTAAAGCTTGCTAGAAGATTGTGGCAGACAATAGAACATTCAAAAGCTTGCAGAACTCCTGTAGCAGCTTTGGTTTGCAGAGCTGCTCTGTGTTTAAGTGGGGAATTGTCTCTTAAATGAATTGATGAGTATGTGCTGGATTAAAAAAAGAGGCAGAAAACTGAATTGCTCTTCATGCAAGTTGCTGCTTGCACTGGATGTCTTGACTACTTTTGTAGTCTTTTGGTTTATTGAATCAGCAGGAAGGCTTTTCAAAAAGAATAATTTTAAGTCCTCAAAATACAGTTTCAATGGATCTTCAAAGATCACTTTTGTTCCAAGTATTGGTTGATTTATCGTTGAGAGATAATCCAGAGTGAATCAGATAGCTTTGAGGTGGAGGAGAGAAGTTGGATATTTTTTGGGTGTGCTTTGTCCTGCTAGAAAGTGAACAAAGTTGTTACCATTTGTTCATATGAGACAGTTTTAAACAGTTGTGCGAAGCTTTTTGTTTTTCTTACTGCTGTGTCACAGTTGTTCTGTCTTTGAAGGTTTTGCTTTTAGAGTTGAACATAGTAAAAACATCTGAGTCATTCTTGCTGACATAAGAATCATCTGTGTGTATAGTCTCGTAGAAAGAGTATAATTTTCAAAGTAATTTTATAACAATTTGGGGATTTTTTTATTTTTCTTGTTGCTGGGGATTTGCTTAGCAAGAGGAATGAATCACGTAAGATCTGCTAACAGTCCGTTTGATTTGCTTTGTAACTAACGTTCAAGTAACAGCAAATGGTTGGTCAGCGCAGTTCCTATTTGATCTCTGCCAAAAAATTATTTCTCAGTGACTTGCCTTAGTTTCTCCAATAACAATTATTCAGGTCTTTCACTTTGGTAAAAACACCTCTGCTGATTATTATCTTGTTTGTTTTTCTTTATTTCCAAACTCAATGTGTTGTCCCAAGTGCTCTTTGGATTAATGTTTTTACAACTTTCTTTTCAAGTATTTTTGTGTCTTATATTCCACTTGAAAAATCCTTTCAGTGATTTCATGGTGGCTCTCTTTTTGTAATTCTTGCTCTCTGAGCATGCTGTTGAGTAGCTGAATGGTCTTCAGTGTTGAATTGTCCAGAGGTGGATTGTGCTAAATTCCACTGATCCTAAGCCTGTTTTTATACAGCTAATAAACATAGCTTTAAGGAAGTGATATTAAGGTGATATTTCAACAATAAACTTTCTCTCCACTGACTTTGTGGCTTAGAAATTTTGAGCAATTTCCTCTCTTTTAGTCTTAGATAAACAAGGGGCTGTCTTCATGAGGCAGCAGGTGAGAAGAGGGAAGAGAATCTGATAGCTTTAGCGTCACATAAGCCATCCACGCTATTTCCTGACAGTGAACTTGGTCATTAACTTTGCGTTCTTTGTATGGGAAGGTACCCATGTTTAGTTTTGAACTTGATGGAGTAGATAAGGCCTTCTTTGCAGCACTGCTTTATGCAGAAATTGTCTTACATGCTGGGTACTCTGGGCATTTTTATCTTGCCCTATGATAATATATATAAAAAACCCAAGAGATTTAAAAAAAAGATAGGGGGGAATGGTAGAAGTTTGAAAATGTTGTAATGTTCCAAACAAAACGCTTATTACTTTAATTTCCGTTCTGTTCATGGAAGTTCAGATTTTGGCAATGCCCTTGTTTTCCTTCTTTTGTGTGGTCTTCTCCCTTCCTCCTCCTGCCCCTTGTCATGTTTTTCAGTTATCCTCCCTTTCCTCGTTCATTCTTTGTCTCTCTGTCCATCCCCCTGGAATACTGCCCACCACAGAATTTCACTAGTGATTTAATACTTCACTTGTACTGTACATTTGCTGCAGACAAATTAACAGGCTTTGTGGGGTATGTAAAAGCATTATACTTATGTAGCAGGCAGGAATTTGGAGCAATACTCCTCTTCATTTTGTATGCTGAGCTATTGTTTGCTACAGTGCCACATATGCCTCTATTAGGCAATCCTACTGGATACAGTTTGTGAGCAAATAAAGTGCATTTTTAGCAGAGCTCTTTCTCTTCAACACTTTCAGAACAATAATCCAAGTTCTTGTCCATGCTAACACATGCTATTTTCCTGAATCCAGATGTGATAGGAAGCAGTGAAATAATGACACTTTTAAAACATGTTGAAAATTTTTTTTTTATTACTTGATGGATATTTTTTTTTAAATACTCATTTACATTGCTCTGTTGGTGCAGACAACTGTTCTAGTGCAATAAATGGAAAATAAAACTGATTCTCTATTTCTGATTTAACATATTTGATGGCAGAGGGGAAGGGAAAAAATCCAAATGGGAAGGGAGGGAGAGACAGAGAAATGACCTGTGTCTTATAAGGAGTGTTTACACCTTGACTTGGAATATAGAAAATAGAAGTGCAGATAGCTATTTTATTTGAATAATGGACTTGCCAATTAGCCATCAAGTGCTTCCATCTGTGAAATAGTTGATCAGATGGGTTAGCTGGGATGTTTCCAGATTAGGGCATTGTAAATGGCACTTGAAAACTGTCACTTTGATTATGAGGTTTCAAGCATTGTACTGCTTGATGCTGTGGAACCTTTTTCCCTCATATTATCATGTTTTTTTAGGATATGCTTGTCCCATTTAGTACATCTATGGCACTGTGGGAACCTGGGAGACCTGCTGCTGATCTAAAGTTATGTTTCATCTGCTGATCTAGCCAGAATGGTTGTTAGAAAAGAGCACTGCTGACTCCTTATTCTGCGGGGCTTCAGAAATAAGAGTTGGTGATTTGGCAGGCAAGGGAAGGTCAGGCTTAGTGTAGATTGTTCCCAATTAAGTGCAAGTTTCCTTGAGTTACTTCATTAAGCTGATGTGTCTCCTGAAGTAAGTGATGTGTTCTAGTTGGCTAATCTGCATCCTAAGATTCTGTATGCGATAAAACAAAACTAAACACACTCAAAAACCTAGCCAACCAAAACCCTCAAAACCAGATCAAATCCAAATACACACCTCTCCAACCCCCAGAAAAAAAAAACCAACAGAAGAGCAACCCCCCAAAACCCAACCACAAAAAAAAACCCAAAAAAACCAACAACAACAAAAAAAAAAAAAAAAGACCATAACGTCTTACTGAAAATTGTTTTAGTTCATTGATTTTTGAACCACATTGGATTTTAGTTTGAAGGGTGCAAATGTGTTTTATTTAATGAAGCACTTCTTTCCTTTGGAAAGCTGTAGAATGTTTTACTGTCTCAATGTCTGTTTCAGCTTCATGACTTTTTTCTTCCTGTATCTCCTGGGTGTATGTACTTTGTGGTTTGAATTGTGGTGATACTCTATTGTCTGTTTTTCACATGTATCTGAAGCTTCATATGTTCCTTTTGAGAATACCCTAAGGGGAATAAATCTGAATTATAGTTTGTAAAGTTGTGCATCATTTCTGTGCCATTGCTTCCAAGTTATTTTCCAGCAAAGTTCTCAAGTACTAAGAATGTTAGTATTTCTGGAATTCCAGTGTACCTCCCAGTAGATGAGATGGTGTACAATTTCGGTGGGTTATTTCAGTTTTACTTTTTTCCTCAGAAACTATCAACCCATTTAAAGATTAGAAACATTTTCTCAGGGACAAAACATTTTTCATCTATTAAAAATATCCAATGTTAACTCCCATAAAAAGTTAAAATTACTTTATTGATTGCCTATATCATCTTCTGTAGAAAGTCTCAGCCTCAGTTTATATAGCCAAAATATATGATTTTGTTTTAAGGAAAAAAATATACCTTAGATATAGAAACTTTTTTACTTGCATGGTCTGGGGTGAGTATTTTACTGCATTGGTTAGTGTTTTAATACAGGGCTGTTCAACCAAAAGCTTCATATAAAATTTAGGGAATATGATGTAGCCTGAGTCTGCTTACATTGGAAATGATCATAGCTCATTGGGTGGTGTAGGCTTATTTGAAAGTCACTGGCAATTGCTAAAGGCTGGGTATAGTTTTCCTACATTTGAAACATGGTTGAGTGATTGTAGTGTGATTTATAGCCAAAAGTGCTAATGGAAGTGGGAGAGAAAAGCATGCTAGAATTGGTTCGGGAACAGTCATGTGATTGTACTTTCAACATGGTGCATACTTTGTATTATAAAAGCTGCTGTAAGCTATGATGAGCTGCACTACAGCTATACCTTACATATTAGTTGCAAACAGACATAAACCTAAAAATAACAAAGCTAGTGGGTTGTACCTGGGCATTTTCAGTTTCCTCTGATCTACTATTTTCCTGTAAACTCTGGAGACCATTTTTACCTGCCTTCTCTTGGCCTCAGATCTTAAACTTCCTTATTTCTAATAATTAGGCAATTAGCTTCTCTCTCCTCAATTTAATTGCTAGTGTAGACCAGCCTACTTTCCCCAGAAGAGACAAAGGAGCTTGGACAAGGAAATGAGTGTAGCCATAATGAGAAAGAAAGGGGAGGGGGAAGCCTAAACAAGAGAAGGCATCTTTGTGCCTTTTGTGTTACACCTGTTCACTTGTAATGTTCCTTTCTGTAAGCAGGAAATAGCCCCCTTACAGTGATATATTTATTTCTCTTAGAAATTGTTTCTTCTTTTTTGAAATCCCATGCTATTGAACATTCCAAGTTACAATGCTTCTATGTATTACTTTTAAACAAGAGCTTGTTTAATACCTGTGGCGGTGAAGAGTCCTCTTCACTTTTTCCTGGAAGTTTGAAGTGGTGTACTTGTATTAATAGTGGTATGGGGGTTTGGCTTTGTTTGTTTTATGTTTAGTTTAGTTGTTTAGTTTGTTTTTTGGGGATGTGTGTTTTGTTTTTCAAACAGCTCACCTTCCTACACATTGCCACTGAGTCTTCCAGTTCGCTTGCTTGTCTTCAGAGGACCAGCTCTGCGCAACAGGGGGCTTGTAGGCATACAGAAAGAACCCAGTGCATTCTTTTACTTATTGAGTAAATCCCTTGTAACTGCTCTGCTGTATGAAGTGTACTTTAGGGTGATCTTAGGTAGCACCCGCTAAGGGCTATTTTGCCTTCTTGGTGGAACTGCTGTTTAGAAAAAGGTAATTAAAAATCTGCATTAGAACAAGACTTCCAGAGATAGACCAAATCTGCAGCTGCTGACTTGTTATCTGCCTTGAGGCTCTCATTTCTAAGTCCCAATGCCCAGTACCCAATGTAATAGAGCTAGGAATAGAAAACAGGTTAGTCCTGGGCTTATTCTGGAGTGAAACTGACCTTCATATTTTCTGGGTTTTCTTCTTACCCAGTAGTTTGAGGTTGGGAAAAACAGTTCTTTTCAAAAATATGTTACTGAGGATCTTATGGCTTTTTATTAACAATAACATTGTCATAGACTCTTAGAAAGGTTTGGGTTGGAAGGGACCTTTAAAGATCATGTAAGTCCAGCTTGTTCTTATGCTTGATAATAAGGAATATTAATTGCAGTGATGCAGCATACCTTCCCATGCTTTTTTGTCTCGAATTTGTCTGGAGTAAAGAGAGAAAAAGCACTAGAACTAGGAAAGATTACACTTAAGAGGCCATTTCATGCAAGAGTTGTTGGGAACAGTGCAAAAAGTCTGATTACTGCAAATTATATCAAGGTGATATGTATATAAACGATTTTGTATCGTGAATGCATGTTAATATTGGTTAATAGATATTGATTTCTAATAAAAATTAGACTAAGTAGAATCATAGAATCATAGAATAGTTAGGGTTGGAAAGGACCTTAAGCTCATCTAGATCCAACCCCCCTGCCAGGGGCAGGGACACCTCCCACTAAACCATGTCACCCAAGGCTCTGTCCAACCCGGCCTTGAACACCGCCAGTGATGGAGCATTCACAACTTCTCTGGGCAACCCATTCCAGTGCCTCACCACCCTTACAGTAAAGAATTTCTTCCACATATCCAATCTAAACTTCCCCTGTTCAAGTTTGAACCCGTTTCTCCTTGTCCTCTCACTACAGTTCCTCATGAAGTGCCCCTCCTCAGCATCCCCGTAGGCTCCCTTCAGATACTGGAAGGCTGCTAGGAGGTCTCCACGCAGCCTTCTCTTCTCCAGGCTGAACAGCCCCAACTTTCTCAGCCTGTCTTCATACGGGAGGTGCTCCAGTCCCCTGATCATCCTTGGGGCCCTCCTCTGGACTTGTTCCAACAGTTCCATGTCCTTTTTATGTTGAGGACCCCAGAACTGCACACAATACTCCAAGTGAGGTCTCACAAGAGTAGAGGGGCAGGATCACCTCCCTTGACCTGCTGGTCACGCTCCTTTTGATGCAGCCCAGGATAGGGTTGGCTTTCTGGGCTGCAAGCGCACACTGCCGCCTCATGTTCATTTTCTCATTGTCCAACACCCCCAAGTCCTTCTCTGCAGGGCTGCTCTGAATCTCTTCCCTGCCCAACCTGTAGCTGTGCCTGGGATTGCTCTGACCCAGGTGTAGGACCTTGCACTGGTCATGGTTAAACTTCATCAGGCTGGCATCAGCCCACTTCACAAGCATGTCAAGGTCCCTCTGGGTGGCATTCCTTCCCTCCAGCATATCAACCGAACCACACAGCTTGGTGTCATCAGCAAACTTGCTGAGGGTGCACTCAATCCCACTGTCCATGTCACCAACAAAGAAGTTGAAGAAAACCACTCCCAACACTGATCCCTGAGGGGCACCACTCGTTACTGGTCTCCAGCTGGACATTGAGACATTGAGCACAACTGTTTGCATGCAGCCATTCAGCCAGTTCTTTATCCACTGAGTGGTCCACCTATCAAATTGCTGTCTCTCCAACTTAGAGACAAGGATGTCATGTGACAGTGTCAAATGCTTTGCACAAGTCCAGGTAGATGACGTCAACTGCTCTACCCCTTTCCATCAGTTCTGTAGCCCCATCATAGATGGCCACCAAATTGGTCAGGCAGGATTTCCCCTTAGTGAAGCCATGCTGGCTGTCACCAACCACCTTGTTGTTTTTGATGTGCCTCAGTGTGCCCTCCAGGAGAATCCGCTCCAAGATTCTGCCAGGCACAGAGTAACTTTCTGTAAAGTACATTGTGGTAAAATTAAGCTTATCTGACCTCAAAATAAATTCAACTAGCATTGTTTGGTGCCAGTTCCTGGTAAGCACATGTTTTTCTTAGTAAGCTTTAAGCCTCAGTCTTCAAGAACATTGGCCTTCTATGATGGGGCTATGATGAGTTGTGCTCAATGGCTCAGTGTCCAGCTGGAGACCAGTAACGAGTGGTGCCCCTCAGGGATCAGTGTTGGGACCAGTTTTCTTCAACATCTTTGTTGGTGACATGGACAGTGGGATTGAGTGCGCCCTCAGTAAGTTTGCCGATGACACCAAGCTGTGTGGTTCGGTTGATACGTTGGAGGGAAGGAATGCCACCCAGAGGGACCTTGACATGCTTGTGAAGTGGGCTGATGCCAGCCTGATGAAGTTTAACCATGACCAGTGCAAGGTCCTACACCTGGGTCAGAGCAATCCCAGGCACAGCTACAGGTTGGGCAGGGAAGAGATTCAGAGCAGCCCTGCAGAGAAGGACTTGGGGGTGTTGGACAATGAGAAAATGAACATGAAGCGGCAGTGTGCGCTTGCAGCCCAGAAAGCCAACCGTATCCTGGGCTGCATCAAAAGGAGCGTGACCAGCAGGTCAAGGGAGGTGATCCTGCCCCTCTACTCTTGTGAGACCTCACTTGGAGTATTGTGTGCAGTTCTGGGGTCCTCAACATAAAAAGGACATGGAACTGTTGGAACAAGTCCAGAGGAGGGCCCCGAGGATGATCAGGAGACTGGAGCACCTCCCGTATGAAGACAGGCTGAGAAAGTTGGGGCTGTTCAGCCTGGAGAAGAGAAGGCTGCGTGGAGACCTCCTAGCAGCCTTCCAGTATCTGAAGGGGGCCTACGGGGATGCTGGGGAGGGACTCTTCATGAGGGACTTTAGTGATAGGACAAGGGGTAACAGGTTCAAACTTAAACAGGGGAGGTTTAGATTGGATATGTGGAAGAAATTCTTTACTGTAAGGGTGGTGAGGCACTGGAATGGGTTGCCCAGAGAAGTTGTGAATGCTCCATCACTGGCAGTGTTCAAGGCCAGGTTGGACATAGCTTTAAGTGGCATAGTTTAGTGGGAGGTGTCCCTGCCCCTGGCAGGGGGGCTGGAACTAGATGATCTTGATGTCCTTTCCAACCCTAACTATTCTATGATTCTATGATTTCAATGTTTCATCTGTCCTACAGGTAGATGTAAAATCCTGCATGTGCTCATGTTGGAGGATTTCTGTATCTCTTCCTGGCAACTTAGTGCGAGAGGGATTACTGATAGATAGACAGAGTGGAAACATAACCTAAAAGTTCAGTGGTGTTCTTTCTTTAGCTAGAACTCTAGCCAGTTTCTCTGTGGAGCTTCCCAGTGAACTAGAGATTATTTTTGTTTGAAGTTTTGCTTAATTTAAAAACAAACAAAAAAATCCGGTAGAAACAAACCCTCTGAACAAACAGAAAAAGTAAGCAGTTGAGTTTTGGCTCTGCACTGTGGAGGTGTTTGCAAACTGGTGATCCCAACCCATTTAAGTAACTGCTCAAAACTGTTCAAAGTTGCATGTTCCTGTAATTTAGTTTCTTGTTATGGGTTGTTTTTGGTTTTTTTTTTTTTTTTTTTTTTTTAAAGAGGGGGTGATGGGAAACCTTATATATTCCAAGTCCATCTGTATTGCTGCTTATAGAGTTCTGTTGTAAATATGAACCTGGATACCATTTTTTTAGGAAACAGGATTTTGTAAAACATACTGGAGTTTGTTTTTTTTTTTTTTTTTTTTTCCTTCTAATCTAGCCTGTTAAGGTTGGGTTTGGGGTTTTTTTGGTGAATTCTTCCCCCCCCCCCCCCCCCCCCCCCCAGGTTTTTTGAATTTAAAGTACCAGTTGGTGCCATCGTATTTCCGTAGTATCCCCACTCCATTTTGGAGTCTAAGACTGTCTATGAGACTAAACATATTTCTACAATTTTTATTTCATCTGACATATGGTGTAACAAGACAATGTGATCCTTTCAGAAATCTAGGCTGTTTGTTGAGACTTATGGTATTTTGTGGTCTGTTATGTATGCTTGATTATAATTGGTATAAAAATGGGCCTAAACATACAAACTGTTTAGACATAATGCTAGCTTCAAAATATAATCCTGTTGATGTGGAGCTAACTATAAAGTTCTGTGTGTACTAGCTTGAAAACTGCAATAAAATTTCCAATTGCCCATAATTAGTGTGTGATTCACAGCGCAAAGTAATATATTTTCCCCTTTTTATGAACTCTTACAATTTTTTTCAATCTTTTTAATGAACTGGATAATTTTCGATGTCATGACTGATCACTTTGACTTCCTGTACTGTTGAAAATGCAATACATGGCTTCTGGTGTTTGTCGTGACAATGTTGCTAGAACCGTTGAGATCTGTGAATATGGCTTACCTCCCTTTGCTGCTTCCACTGGTGGAATATGTACAAGTTGGTATTTTCTGTTTTGTCTTAATACAGGGAAAAATTGTTCCACAGTTAGTTTGGTTTAGACTTTTAGGCTTAGTGATGTGTGAAAAGCATTATGCTCATCTAAGAAATTCTTTATTCTTTATGTCAGTATATCATCATGTTATGCTACTTACTGACAAAAGGTAAGTAGAGATGAACAGTGGTACCCTGGTGAACTTTTAAGGTCTTTTTGTTATCACTGCTATGTCTGAGTTTGTTCTCTCTGCAGGTAATACTTTCTAACGTATGGGCACTCCCCCCCCTTCTTTCCCCCCTACCCATCCTAAACTATATGCTCACTGTTGGATTTACCTCCACAAAATGGTAGTTGTAAGCTCTCTTTAAGTGCCTGATCTTTGCATGCATCCTTTAATATGATAAATTATTATTTCAGAATGATTGTCATTGCATTTATACCCCAGTTGCCATTTTCGGCCCCCCGTACCCCCCCCATATTTACGTGATAAAAGTTATTATTACCTGAAACACTTGTCTTGGCAGAGGTAAAGACAGGAAGTAAAGAAAAAGGGGGAGGGTGAATACTTTTTTAGAAGTAATGCAATTTTTTGTAGGTTTTGTTTTTCTATTAGTTAATCTTTCTCAATAGTCTTTAGATGTAACAGCTGAAAATATGTACTGAAAGGGTTAAGTCGGCATGAAAGAATTCATTTCCACTTTAATGACCTAGCCTTGCTGGGTTAGGACGATGGGGAACATGCTTCTGACTTGTACTCCTATTGCCAATTAACACCTCCTATAACAGGTTGCCTCAGCTAGTCATTGAAGCAGAGGCAGTAGAAATAGTTTACATGCAGCTTGTTTTTCACACTAGTTGTTTAATACTCACAAAATTAAACTATTAAAAGGTTCTTTCTTGCCTTACTGGGAAAGAAATAAACACTATAGCAGTCACTGTTCGCTTGTGTGTTCTATGTTCACCTTTGAATTGTTCCAGTTGCAAAAAATAAAGTAGTAGTGATTGTAGCAGTTCTTATATTTTACACAGATATATGTCTTTGCAATAAAGCTTATATTTGCACTACAGCACCTAAGTTCACTGCCCTTTTTTTTTTTAGTACAGTTACCCTTGCAAAACTATGTTTGTTGAAATAACTATGATGTATTTCAAAATCATCTTTTGTGCTATTAGCGTGACACCAGAGCAGTGTTTAAGATCCGCTTAAACAATAGAAAGCGTATCCATTTGCGGAATATTTCTCAGTTGCTTGTGTAATTAATCAAGTCCACTTTCTATACCTATTTGAATAAATGTGGAATAGTACAAATAAAGAGCAGTGCTCTAAAATGACACTTTAGTTCACATTTAATCAGCAGGTATTTTAATAACATAATAAAATTGGCTAAATAATTGATACCAGTTCACACTAAGAGAAAGGTGGAGTAATATACCTAAAAGTGTTAACAAATTTGCTAAAAGGCCTGAGTAGCTAACACTTCAAGGCGTTAGTTTTTATCCTGTTAGAATGGCAAATGCCTTTAACACTTCGTCAACAAGGGCTGCCCAAGTAAAGGGCTGCTTTTTATACTGGATCATCTCCCTAACTGAAACAAAAATAGTATCATGCATAATTTAATATTACAATGTAATCTTCTGTTCATATCTTGAACGTGATTAGTTTTCTATTACGAATCTTACTGAGAAAATTTAAGGGGGAAAAAAAATATTTTAATAGTGGTAACTTAATTTTACCAATTATAATTGAAATTAGGATTCGGCCATTCTAAACAAAAAACAAAACCAGAATTTGGTTGGGGTTTATGAGATCACTGGCCATCAGGCAGCTCATTTCACTGACTGACAGCATGTATAGTTGATTCAGAAAAAACATCCATTTTCAGTAAGTAGCATAATAACATTATTATTTGAGAACAGATTTTGAATTTTATTAATCTCTGTATCCATCTTATGTAGGAAAGCTTGGAGAAAATAATAATTCCTTGTAGTTTTCAGATCAGATTTTTCTCCAGTCTGTTGGAGAAAAAGCTGTGGGCACGCATAAGGAAGGCAGTATTTGCTGTTTTGCAGTGAGATGGACAGACTTACAGAACTCTGTGCAGTGGGAGAGCTGTTTGACCTTTAAATACCACAGTGTAATCAAAAATACAAGCAGATCTCTTGCACTGCAGATACAAATGTTTTCTTGTTTGGTTTTCTGACACCAGTTAATTTAATTTGGTGTTCTGCTTCATAAGGATGGTGGGTCTTTGTTAAAGTTGGCAGGCAGTGAAGTTTATAAACAGTGATAACAGCACATGCTGTGGAGGGTCAGTGTAAAATACTTTGACTCCATGTAGAGATTAGCTAATAAAATCTTTCTTCCTCTTTGCTTCATGAAAAAAAAATACATAAACTTCTGTGGAAGACTAGCAGAAACAGGCCGAAGAAATCTCAAAACATGTAACCCATTGCTAGCTCCCATATACTGTGTAGCTAGCATGCAGGAGCTGTGACTGTCACTCCAAGATTCTGTTGGTTTATCAGCCATTTATGGAAAAGGAAGTGGTCAGAGATTGAAGTAAAGCGGTTCCAGTTTCCAAAAGTCTGTTTTTCAAATGGCATCTTCTAAATCTAAGTGAACTACTTGGAAGAACCAAGATCTATTCTGTTTTAACTGTTAAACCTTAAAAGTTTTAGGTTAAGAATTTGAACTTTGGGGTTATAATTTTTTTGTAGAAAGACAGATATATGTTTATAGCATTTTATGTGCCAGTTAATGTTTGGTAGAAAAAGAATGTTAAACTAGATCTGGTTTATATGTCAATTCTTGATAGTTTCTGACATATGGATCCTTTCCTCCTCAAAATTCTTGAACTGGTTCATCAGAACAATATCAGAACAATTTCAGAACTCTGAGCAGCTCATTCTAATCTATAGTCAAACAAAGGAAGCAGTATTAACATGAGAATTAATACACATAATTGGTACAGTGCTGTTAATTATAATTAATCTGGAGAACAGAGCAGACTGAAAGGATATAGCGAGGTCTTCACAAAAGAAGTATCTGTGACCAAAAAAATACTTAGTATGTGCTGTATTTTATAAGACTGAGAATGAATAGACCTACATTATTTTTGCATTGTATGCTACCATTAGCTAAATTTTAAGATTTCAGATAATTGCCTGATTGTGTGATACGAATGGAAGCTAATCTTTATTTTCACTATCATTCATGTGCTTCCAGTGGAACAGTGAAGTTTGCAGTTAATATTTCCTAACACTACGTATTTAAGTTCACATCTAATGTGCAGAATCATTCACAGTGAATACGATGGTTTAAAAACCAACCAAACAAAACTCCATAAGTAAGCAAGTTGATTTGTACCAATGAGGCATTCCTTTATGAATTAGCAGTGTTGCCTGTTCTGAAAATGAGTTGTTGGCTATGGATGCTGGCAGGAGAACTTTAATATAAGTTTTGAAAGAAGAACCTACTCTTATCTCATAGAATGCCTAAAGTATTGCTAAGTTTATTGAGGACAAAAACATAGTAACAATCAGAAAATTATTTGGGCATTTGAAACTTTGTCAGTCAAACAATCTAATGGTAGTATTTCCTCTTCTAGACCATCACCAAGGTAAACAAGCATTTGAAAGCTCCAAGGAGTATAAAAATAATAAAAGAAGGAAAGATTAGGAATGAGTACAGTAGGATAATATCCCACTTCAGTTCTTACCTTTGCTTAAAACAGAAGGTAATTTAGTTGCCTTGTTACAGAAACAAAATGTACTAATATTTGTGTCCTCCCTATCAGTGTTGAATCTACTGACTGATTTTTAAATAGATTTTAAAATGGGAAAAGTTACGAAGGATAAACTCTTACGAGCTATGAACACAGGTGTCTGCATACAGGACAAAGATGAGATTAATGCCTTGGCTACGGGAAGGGTGTCAGTGTGATCTTCATCCTAACAGATGTTAAAGATTCTGTACAGGAGAGCTTACTTAGGAGCCACAGTTTGTGGAATAAACTTTAGTTCAAGTTACTGGTTTTTGAGAAGCTAGTCTCAATCAAACGTCATCATTAGCTTTTCAGAAATCACAGAACTACTTACACTAGTTTTGGGGAGACTTTTTTTTCTTTTTTAATGCTATTAAAAAAAAAAAAAAGGTTTAATGGGATGCCTGCTTACAGTGGAATGGTAAAATCTTTGACAAATGTAGAATATGCATGGTGATCACAGTATGGATGCTATGGTTCTTTCTAAAGTAGACTGTTACTGGTTTTGTACTTCTACCCCCACTTCAGACCCTCTCTGGTCTAGAGTTGGTAGAAAATGGGAAGAAAGCTTTATGTGTGGAAAAAGGGGTTGTTATCAAACTAGGATGTTGGGTTTTTTTTATTAAAGCACAACTTATGTGTCCTTTATTATTGACAGTGATTAAGTAGAAATATGAGTCTTTATCCTTTTCCAAGTATTAAAACTTCTAAGTGAAAAGAAGATAATTTAGAATGGACTTAAGGTAGGGGAGAAACAGTTAAGAAAGTGAACATACATGTTTATGGAGGAAAACCCGTAATAACAGTATGAGAAAATGATTTTGTGTTTGAGACTTTGTCAGTCAAACAATTTGTAGTAAATCTGGACTAAGTGGTTCAGGTGCCTTGTGCACCTGGTTCTGTGAAATGTTTTAAAGAGCTGTTCCTAGAGTAGCTTTTCATTGTTAAATGTTATAGGAACACTTCTCCACTGGAACATCTCACCGTTGGGCTATGGCTAATCAGGGAAATAGCTGATGGAGTGGTACAATTGATTAAAAATGGACCTTTTGCAAGGATATTACAGAAGGTGAAGTTAAACCTGATGGAAAATTGATGCTGGAAAGACCGAAGTCACAAGAATTAGCATTGAGTAGTAAGAAGTGAGGGAGAGCAAATATCACAAGGTGGTGATCATTGGTATCAAAGTTGAAAATGAAGGTTTGAAGGTATTAGAAAGCAGTTGTGGTTGACACAGATCCATGCATGTATGTGAGTTTCAAGATAAGAAGATAGCATTCAAATTATAAAGATTGAATGTAGAGCTAGTAGAGAAGGAATGAATTGACATGGGGAGGGGGGAAATAAAAACAGCTGAATTTTGTTACTGTCTTTAAAGCATTCTGAAGACTAGATGATGTTTTTTGTATGTTTAAAAGTGAAAGTATGATGAAGTTTAACCATGACAAGTGCAAGGTCCTACACCTGGGTGGGAGCAATCCCAGGCGCAGCTACAGGTTGGGCAGGGAAGAGATTCAGAGCAGCCCTGCAGAGAAGGACTTGGGGGTGTTGGTTGATGAGAAAATGAACATGAGCCAGCAGTGTGCGCTCACAGCCCAGCCAACCGTACCCTGGGCTGCATCAAAAGGAGCGTGACCAGCAGGTCGAGGGAGGTGATCCTGCCCCTCTGCTCTTGTGAGACCTCACTTGAAGTATTGTGTGCAGTTCTGGTGTTCTCAACATAAAAAGGACATGGAACTGTTGGAACAAGTCCAAAGGAGGGCCACGAGGATGATCAGGGGACTGGAGCACCTCCCGTATGAAGACAGGCTGAGAAAGTTGGGGCTGTTCAGCCTGGAGAAGAGAAGGCTGTGTGGAGACCTCCTAGCAGCCTTCCAGTATCTGAAGGGAGCCTACGGGGATGCTGAGGAGGGACACTTCATGAGGAACTGTAGTGAGAGGACAAGGGGTAATGGGTTCAAACTTGAACAGGGGAAGTTTAGATTGGATATGTGGAAGAAATTCTTTACTGTAAGGGTGGTGAGGTGCTGGAATGGGTTGCCCAGAGAAGTTGTGAATGCTCCATCACTGGCGTTGTTCAAGGCCGGGTTGGACATAGCTTTGAGTGGCATAGTTTAGTGGGAGGTGTTCCTGCCCCTGGCAGGGTGGTTGGAACTAGATGATCTTAAGGTCCTTTCCAACCCTAACTATTCTATGATTTTAAAAGGACAATTGCTGTACAAATTTAATATGCTGATTGCTTGCATTCCTGGGGTTATCTTCAGGAGGTGATAAACTTGTGTCGATTGCTATTTTTGTTTGATGTTGTGTGGATGCCTGTTGTACCAAATTTTTCCACTTGAAATGAAAAATCAAGAATTCACTCAAAACTTTTTTCCCCGATTTTGCTTGTGCCTGTGTAATCAAAGTTCTAAATCCTGAAATATTTGTGTAAAGAAATTATTTTTTTTCCTTGTTGATCTTAAGGTGGAGTATCTTTTTACCATATTTCATAGTTGTTTTGTTCTAAGTTTATATCTTTTAGTGCAGAAGTAACCTTTTGTCTTTTCAATGGAAATTTTTTGTACGCAACTTGGTAGTAAAGTAATGAATGTACTGTTCATTGGCGGTGAGGTATGCTTGTATGAAATTATGTATGTAAGAGCAATATGTGTCTTGCTTCTCGAGAAAGGGACATTTAAATTGCTGCCTCCTGTGTTTTTCATTTTCAACAGTACACAGAACCTGTTTCAACCAATCATTCACACCTGGGACAGTTGTGCTAATTTTTGAGTAACTACTCATAAGGCAAAGAGCAAAGTATTTTGTTCACAGCTTTTCCACCTAGGGATCGGAGGTCCGTTTTTTCTCTCACTGTACCAGTGTATCTGCAAAGTACTCCCATAGCCTTTATCTGCAAGTCCTCCTTAGCTGAAAGCTGATGAAGCAAAGGGAAATTGCTGTTTGTGTTGGTGCCAGTTAATCATGCTAGCCCAGCAGCATTTACATTCACACCGCTGTAAGAAACACATAGTTAATTGGAGAACTGGCCGTATTTTACAGCTGAGGAAGGTTAGCATTGTGACAAAGCTGACTAATGGAAACTTATCTGACTCTTAGCCTTTGTGTCTTGTAGCAGGTTTGTACCTAGTTGCCAGTTTATTTGATTATTTTGATAAGTTTGCTCTTTAGATTGGTATTGTTTTGGGGTGGGGGGAAACAGGGAATGATGACTAGGTGACTTGTATTACAAAATATGTTAGTGAAGGAAGGTGCTGTGAAGAAGCATTTGAGGCTTGGGTGTGCTTTTTTTTGTTTTGTTTGTAAGAACTGTAACACACAAAATCACACTTATATATGCATTTTCCTGTAAATTTTGTAGTATGGAAAAGCAAAAGAGAATTATTATAAACTGCAGAACAACAATGGTGTAGAAAATAATTATTTATTCATTTCATAGGGGCCACCGACAGATGCTCCTGCAGTCGATACAGCGGAACAGGTTTATATCTCTTCGCTTGCACTGCTGAAAGTAAGTGTTCTGTGTGTACTGCATCTGTGTATACTGTTGGAGATAGGGCACCTGGCACTTATCCAGAGTTTATGGACTTGTGCTCCTTACGTGCTGGTCAGACTAATTTTTAAAGTAAATTAATGCTGTTTGGAACACTTAAAAAGTGAGAAATCTATTTTAATTAATTCTATTTTATTGGCTTAATTTTTACTGTTTTGTAGTTCCTTACAGTTTCCAAAAGTGCTACGAGATGGAAATTATCAACAAAGGCTGAAAGAACTGTCCCAAGTCAAACTTGAACCTCCTGTTAAACATACAGTGTCATTTGGTCTTAATTCTAGATGTTGAAGCATGGCCGTGCTGGTGTCCCTATGGAAGTTATGGGTCTGATGCTTGGGGAATTTGTTGATGATTACACTGTGAGAGTGATTGATGTTTTTGCAATGCCACAGTCCGGAACGGTGAGTTCTTTGCAGCCAGACGTTGGTTATTTTGTTTGCTTCTGTAGTTTTTTTTCTGTATGGTTAACATTTTTTAAAAGCTTTTAGTGCTTTATCTCATTCGTGCAATCTTAAAGTATAACGTATGAGGTATAATTCAAACATGTGTAGTGGATTTAAGTGTTTCAGTAAAAAAAATAGTTCAGAGATTTATTTTTATTTTCAGCAAACACTAGTACATAAGTGTGTAGCGATATATGGAGATACTATATCTTCATGTATGTATAAACATATTGGTATGACATCACTTATAAGATTTATAAATTGATAACTTGAAGAACTCATGCTGTGAGCCAAGGGAAGGATTCAAAATGTAAAAGGTTTGATTAGAAGTGTATCATGCCCTCAGTTGTGATGGTATTATAGATATGCTTCAGACATGCTCTCTTTGAGAGATCTTAAGAGTGTTATCTCTTAAATGATATTTTTGTGATGTGAAAAGATTATTTTAATTTTGAGTAAGATATTCATATTATAAAGAGATATTTTAAGAGATCCTGAACCAATGGGTGAAATTGGAATTTCTAATTGAAATTTTTAAATTCCTTTATCCTGAGTTTTTTCTGTGCATGTGCATAGTACAAGTAGAATCTGCAAAAAAACAGAATCTTGAATAAACCTGTAGTGAAACCACAGGCCAGAGTGTGCAGAACAAAAAGAGAAAGAAAAGATTAATTCCTATGTCTTTTTAATTGTGTTGACTCATAGTAGAGATTACTTAAATAGTAATTCAAACTCTTCTTTCGACATTTTAAAAATCACATTTAAATACATTTATAAAAATTGTATTTTACATTTAGGAGTGTCCTGTCAAGTAGTTTTAATGTAGATGGGTTGCCCGACATAGGCAGATGCTTATGAATGGTATTTAAATTTTGTTTGTGGAAAGGAAAAAGTTAAAAATACTGCTTTATGTAGAACTACTATGGTTTTTGTTTATCTTCTATATCAGGGTGTCAGTGTGGAGGCAGTTGATCCTGTATTTCAAGCGAAAATGTTGGATATGCTGAAACAGACAGGAAGGTAAGTGACCCTAAAGAGGGCTGATAGTTACAAGTACTCCCTGCATGTTGTTTAGTTAGAAGTTTAGTTGTTAGAAGGTACAGCTGGCTTCCCGCAACAGTGGTGATCTAGGGGCTATTAGAAATGTTTAAAAAGAAATAATTGGCCCAGAAATCAGGTAAATAGCATAGCATGTAATTCAGTCCATTTGTTTCAATTATCAGGAGATTGTTACTCATGTTAAACCTACAGCTTTGATTATTGCACAGAAAGATTAGAATGCTGCTTAATTTAGTACAGACAGCTACTAGACAGTACCTGCTTAAAAGATTGATTTTTTGATTTCTTTTAATTAAGATAAAGCCCATGAAGATGAAACTTACTTATGAGCAATTTTAATGAAATGGGGAAATAATTTTGTAAAAGATCACAGTATTTTAATAAATCTTTATTTCACTCCTACCTCTCAACAGTTGTCGCCTGCTTGCTCAAATTCTTTAACTGTGGGAAAAACTTCAAAATTAATGTTAGCAAAAAGCTCAGCAGCTGAACAGAACAGTGCAAATTGCTTTTTGACTGAGTTCCTAGTTCTACTGCTGGTTTAATTGATATTTAATCCTTTCCCACCGTTGGTTCCCGTTGTCCATGTCTGAAATGGACTTTCTGCCGTGAAAATTCAACCCTCGACGCCAAGGAGTTAAAGAGTAGATATTTACTCAAGTGCTGAAAGGGTAAAAACTGGTTCAGGAAAGGTGTGGTAACAGGGTGAAAAACTGAAAGCATGATCTACCACTGCTAATGTGCATCCCTTAATGATAGCCCTCTTTTGTCGCATTTATTCATGTTTTCACCATACTATGGTGAGTAATTTAAATATTTCTAATGGTGTTTTTTTCACAGCTCATCCTAATTTATGCCCCGATACATTACTATTTCTTGTGTTACGTGTTTTTGTTTTTAAGAATCTCGATGTCTTTTTTTTTTGTTGTTGTTTCAGACCTGAGATGGTAGTTGGTTGGTATCATAGTCACCCTGGTTTTGGCTGTTGGTTGTCTGGTGTAGATATCAATACTCAGCAGAGCTTTGAAGCCTTATCAGAAAGAGCTGTTGCTGTGGTGGTGGATCCCATTCAGAGTGTAAAAGGAAAGGTACAGTAGGCTTGCTGCCATTTATTTTATTTTATTTTTTTTTTTAAGGAACTTCAGGAAGATTTAATATAGAAGCACTGCAAATATGTGCAAGTTCCTTATTTTTTTCCCAAGGCCCATTCTGCATTAAAAAAAAAAAATCTTATTGTAAATGAAAAGATAATTTTTAGTTTATTCTGCATCTTATATCAGTTGTCCTTAAATAGACTGGACATCTTCAATATTGTCAGTACACATAACCAGTCATAATCCTTCCTTAATATTTTGCTGTTCAGGTGTCACTCAACATGGATGCAACTGATAATCCAAGTATGCATTGTTTCAGATATTACATTTCAGCCACAAAATCTAAGATCAATTACTAACAGATCAGAATAGGTTCAGCCCCTTATCATGGGCACTAAGAAGGCATTGATTTATAGGCATTGCGTATGATGGCTTTTAGTATCATTTCTATTCCAAATGTTTTGGGAAATAAAACTTTACAGAAGACTTGGTTTCAAGCATTGGAGTTTTTGAGAAGTGTGCAGATGAATGATTAAGTATGTTAAATGATTATGAAAAGAGATTAACTTGCAAAGCATATTGGGTTATAGTTGTCCTTTGTTGAAATCTCTTTTGTTCTTGTTTAGTTCTCTTTTTATTTCTTTCTAGCCCCATATGCCATTTTCCTATTTCCTGCCTCATGACAGCAGGGAGCAGCTCTATTATCACCTTCACAGAGCTGTCTGCAAATGTGAGAGGCAATTCGATTTTGCTCAACCACAGGGAGAGTGGATTAGAAAAACTACAGAACGTACAGAAATTGGCTAGGTGGTTTACTGCTTTAAAATACTGCTGAGGTGTTTTGTTTGAGCATGCACTCCCATTGTATTGTAGAATAATTATTGAAATGCGTCATGGTATGTATGGATGATATTAATGTAAATTTATAAATATTTTAAAAGGAAGTGTTCATTTTCTGTAAAGCTGTAGTATCATATTTCCTGTGAGACAGATCATATTAAAGCTACCAAACAATTTCACTAAGGGTTCCCTTTATTTCATAATAGAATATTCTGAAGCTACAGTTGCATTTTCAGTTGGGTTTTTTCTAATTCTGATTTTCAAAGCAAAGTTGTTTGTGTAACAGGAAATAAAAAATTAATAGCTTCTGGTTGTTTGGAAGCTATTAGACATCTGAATCAGTTTTGCTTCCTTTTAAATTGCATAATGAGTAGAAAAAAATTTAGGTAGTTTTGAGGGGGTTGGGGGGGACACCAAACAGTAGAATATTTAATTACTCCTGACTTACTTTTTATATAACTTTTTTTCCTTTTGCTTTTTCTTATTTTCCCACTCTAGTGAAAATGTTGAAATAAGATTCTCTTTAGTTTGTCAAAATACAATTTTCAGGACTACACTAATAATTATTTGGACCTAAATAGCTATTAAATCCTTTAAGGAGAAAAGCCTTCCAGTAAGTCATACTACTGTTATACCAGACTTGGACTCTAAATGCTTTTATATTTTTGTATTATTTTTTTGCTACTATTGTTTGACACAGATGTCATCTTCAAGGGTCTTTGTTCTCTTCAAGTAAATAATCTTTTGTGTATTTATTTTGAATGTGAATAAATTTTTGTCCATCTAAACATTTCTCAATTGCAGCTCTTATGTCATTGCTGACAGTACTTGAGACAACTGGAAGTCTTGTGATGTTTGTTTTTCATATGTGTCTAGCTGCTACAGTCAGATTAAATTATAGCCTCAGGTTTCACATTAAAAAAAAAGTTTGCATCTGTCATTTTTCTGGCAAGTGCATGCTTAAAAGCTTTGAAATAGAAGGAATTCCCAAATTATGAATTCAGCTACTAATTAATTTCTTGATTTGGGGAGTGAGATTAGGCTATGGAATATGTATGATTTATGATCCTGGTTGGCAAGATCACCTATATTAAAACCTATTTTGATTTTGATTTTAAATGAACTGAGAGAAGAACAGATACATTAGAGTACAAGGGGATTTCTTAGGTCAGGTTTGACTGCTTCATGTGCATGGATGCCTCAGTATGGCGTCCAGTGCCTTTTCGTATGTTAGGCAGCTCAAGCCAAGCTGATTTCAGGGAAGTACCTGCTTTTTCTCAGTGCCAGCAAAAGCAGAACTGCTTGTAGAGGTAATTTTGCTGGTGCAGTTGCCACTTATACTGGTGGGCTTTTGCTCATGTATGTAGCTGTTGAGTCCAAGATCATTCTTTATTATACCTTTTACTAGCATAACTGTCTGGCAAAAAAATTATAGTGCACATGTGGCATAGAAGATTTTAATATGGTGTGTTTTGACTGAGATTAGATGTATTTAAAAACAAATTCCAAAATAACATATTAGCTAATTTTAAACCTGCCTCGGGGCAGGTCCATGTCCGTATAAATTTCTATGGCTTATAGTCAGTGAAGCAGTCATGGTTGTGCTAATGAAGAATAACCAGGGCAGAGGTTATTTTCATGTGTCAGGAAGTTGAAATGAATTCTGATGAGAAACCTCAGGTTCACTTTGACTGGCTAAAGTGTTAAAAAGCAGTTTGCCCTGTTATTGGTAGAAAGTGAAAACTTCCTTGTAGCTGTCCTCATCTGGACACACGTGTTCCAAACACCTGGGGGTGATGATGATGCATGATTGTAATTGAAAGATTAGAATACATACAATTCTCATCAGTTAACAAAAGAAAAAGGAAAGAAAAGTTATTTTATGTCTTACTAAAGCAAATGAGCAAAAATAGTCATATAAAATTCTTATATAAAAATAAAACCCTCTTGTAGATCTGTGGATTAAATGCCAACTGCTTTACTGGGCATTTTAAGACTGTGATATTATTACATCAATATAGTAGGACACATGAAGGACAAGTAACTCTAAATACTGATCTTATTACTTTCCATACATGTTCTTGCACAAGCAGTATGCTTTTTCATGACTGTGTACCACATATAGCAATTTTTAGGCTAATAATGTACTAACGGTCTGTAAAACAAGCTAACAACAGATCAGTGAATTTTAACTGAAGGCCAATGTTATCAGAACCCAGAGAGATAAATCTTTGTTTTGGTTTTTTTTGTTTGGGGTTTGATTTCTATGAAAGAAGTCAAAGCAAAACATGCTGAAATATAGCCAGTGGGGCAACCTGCCTAGGTGTTGCTTCATCTTGTACTTACTAATAAACCTTTCTTTTACTCCCTCCAGTGTTCCAGTCTGTGCAATGGAAGTTGTAATTCATATTTAGAATATTCCGCAGAAGCAGTAATTTCATTAAAGATCTGCAGTAAGCTAAATATTGACATTTCATATTTATTTCCCACATGCATTTTGAAATGTCTGTACAGAGAGCTATATACCTTTGCCAAAAGTTAAAAATAATTTTTTTTTTTGGACTTTAACTTAACAGCTGTTCCTCACCTCTTAAGGAAAATATAACTACACTAAACTTACTGTAACATAGTATCTTTAGCTCCACAGGCAGTAAGAAAAAATGTGGTGGTTTTGGTTTTTTGGGGTGGGTTTTGTTGGGGTTTTTTTTAGCTCTTTTAAAATTTAAATCTTTATTTTATAAAGGAGTCACCATTTGAACCAGTTTGTTTTTCTGAGGCAGTTCACTGGTTTCCCGTGATTAATAATCAGTGGCATAAAGATTAGTAAAATATCCAAATTTGTCACAAGTCCATTTTGTACATCTGAATAGTTTATTGGAGTTTGTGGTGTCTAGTAGGACATGTAGCACAACCTCTTACTCATACAGAAAACTTTAATGTCCATTACACCATCATTTTTTCTAGCAAGGCACTGTCAGAATTATTTGTAGGGAGATCTGTTGGTTTTATGTTGGTTTTGGTTGCTGAGGAAAAGGCTTGTCTTTGTGATAATTTTTTATAAATTCTACTTTGCGTGTTAATCACCTTCTGACCGATAAAACCAAATCTGCTATGCATCTTTATCTTGTGCTTAAACCATATCCTGCCACTTTGATTAAAAGATTTTTACAGTGGTATTTTATCCTTACCTTACCCTCCTTCAGAGGATGCAATGAGGAAAAAAACATTTATGTTTGGGTAGCCAAGTGAATCAGTATCATTCCAGTTGTAAATGATTTCAGGAGATCATGTAGTTCGACTTTGTGGTACTAGTCCACTGCGTTGATAGTGTCAGCATAGAGTTCAGACAACCTCACTTAGGATTTTGTTCACTTGAGTCTTGAGATGCAACAGTCCCTTAGAAATACCTGTTATATATTTGATACTTTATTTTTCTTGCAGTTAGTTTGGTTTTGTTGGGGTTTTTTTTGTGTGTACAGTAAGCAGCTCCCTTCTCAGTTTATTACTGTGTCTTGCTGCATACACATAGAAGAACCTTATTCTGTGGTCCAGGTGACCTCTTCTGGAATTGAAGGTTTGATACTTCATAGAGTAGCCAGAATGTGGGCTGTAGTCTGAAACCATTTTGTTCAAGCAGTTTCTTTTCAGTGGAAGTTATAAATTGCTTTCTTTTGTTTGATTTATGAGATTTTTAGAATTTTATTCTAAAAGGAGTAACAAATGTGATGAACTTTATCATTTGTTCCTTTACTAAGTTTTAAAGTGTGAAAAAAAATTTCTTATGATGCTCCTGGAAGTCCCAAAGAGGGACAGTTACATTGTATGTTTAAAAAAATGAAAAAGGGAGATAAAGTATTATTTATCCTAAAATAGCTGTTGTCTGGCGTGAAAGATGTTTTATCCTTCTTGTACAAATAAAGAGCTGAGGAGAAGAGAGCTTAGTTGAGTTGCTGCTGGAGGTCCATAGCAAAGTTGTGTTTGTCCAAAGCCAAGGTCATCTTGAGCAAGATGAAGATCTCAGAGTCCTTTAAGCTGTTAACAAAGAAAAATATCTTCAAATATTTCAATTTCATTTTAGAATGGTAAAGCAATCTACACCTATCATAAAAGTATGGTGGCTCAAATACTGTACTTTGAAATGTAGTGTTCCACCATATTTTTAATTCTTACTGTGCTAATGAGATTTAGGTACGCATAGGATAAAATGCCACTGTGAAATCAGTGGCTGAACAGTGCTTTGTTTTTCATCTGTTGGATGACCAGCTCTGGAGACCTGTTCCATAGAACACTTCTCTTCCTATTTTTTTGCCCATTGATACTTCCAAATCTAGGTAACAACCTGTGTGTGAGTAGTTGCATATATGAGCAATATGGTTTTGTTAATACCTGATTTCAGGTTTTAATTCTCCAGAGTAATAGACGATCATTTTATTGAGTGCTGACCATAAGAATAGTGATCTGCAAATGGTTTTGAGATCTACATTTACATTCCAGTTTAGATGAAATTTTCTATACACTACATTATCTCGACTTGCTGGCTGTGGGGAAAGGCAAACAAACTCCTTTTCCAAAACAACTTTTGTGTTGCAAATCCTCCCACCTTACAAAGACAAATATGTATTGTGAATGGTTTTATAACTTGACAGTCTAAAAGAGTGAAACCAAAAGCAGACATATTTAACAGTTACTATTCTGAATATTGGAATTGCCATCTAGCCTCAAGAATTTTCTTCAGCTGAACACGTCTTACACTAGTTTCCCAAAAGATGGCACGTTTTCAGATCTTCACTCATTTATTAGCGATACTTCTTTGAACCTGTCGTTTTCCCTTGTTTGTTCGAATTAACCGCAGGATTGGAGGAGATGGTGACTTTTTTAAGAAGACAGAGTAAAAGAGCAATCCTTGAGATGTGTGGAGAGACCGGTGTCATCCCTGAAATTTGGCATTTAAAATAGCCCATTAAAAATTAAGTTTGTGAGTAGATTTAAGCCACCTAAAAAGATTTTCTTTATATACCAAACTTCCCCTCCCTACTTCATGCATTTGTCTTAGTAACCTTTATCTTAATAAATCTTCCCCAGACACAAGTGAATTCAATGGTTATTGGAGTATGGTTTGAAAGTATTAACAGACCAGTAAATTGACTATTTCGTCACTATTGCTTTGGAGACATGCCTTTTTATTGTGAATTATTATGCATATAATATTTCACAAGAAAATTGTTTTAAAATGTGATAGTTACAATTTATGTTGGAATATTTTATACCTGGAGCAACTTCCATTATTAGAACTGGACTTGATAACACTTTTCTATTGTAAAGGGAAAATTCTAAAACAGAGAAGATAACTTTACAATATGTAATTTTGGCTAAAATTTTAAGGGTACATTTCTGTACATTTTTTATAATGTCTAGTATATTTAGATACTGTTACAGTACTGTGATATTTCTAAATGGTGACTGAACAAAGCATTTGGTGCAGTAACCTGTATATCAGAGACAGAAACATCTTGATTTCATCTAGGCAAAAAATGAGTTTCAATAGAAGCCTGATTTGGAGAAGAAGGCAGTAAATCTGTTTGTGCTGGGTTTGATTACTGTTGGTTCAATAAGGATTGATGCTCTTTTCTTTCCTGAAGAATCACAATTGTAGGAGATTAATTGCATCTGCACTACAGTGTTTTCAGTTCAGGATGTGTTTTTCTAAATCTAGGCACAAACTAAGAAGTATTGAACTGTTTTACTACTGCCAGTATACCACTGTTTTGTTACTGTTTTGTTTGAAAATCAGCTTTTTTTTTGTTTGTTTAATAGATTTGTACAAATTCAGAATAACAGTTTGCATATTAGTATTTTTTTATGGGATGACAAAACTGTTAACATCAATGCTGCTGTTCTAAAATTTGCTAGGGAACATCCTTTGAACTAGCTGTGATCCAATTAAGTGATGTATGTTGACCTACCAAAAATTTACATAGGTTACTTCAGTTCATGCCCTTTCTTAAGATAAAAAAAGTTTGAAGAAGACTTTTAGTTGAAAAGTATTAAATGTTTAATTTCCTTTTGCTGTGGATGTAGAATTGTCCATTTATCTTCATTAAGGCATATAGCTTTAAAACTTGTAGTTTTGCTACTTGGGAGTTATGGATGCATGCACTCACTTGTCAAGATAAATGTATTATACTGTAGTTGTCTCTCCTCCCAGTATGGATATTCAAGTTGTATTGCGGATTTGACCACAAGTAAGCAATTCTCTAAGGATGGAAAAGGAAAATGCACATACTCCTAGGAATATATTTTCCAGAGCTAAAATTGACATTTTATAAATAATTTCCATGTTGCAAACTTCAAACTCACAATCACAGCAATTCAGTGATATGCATTTGGCATGAGTCAGTTTCAGTTCTTAGTGCTTTTCATTGGAAATGGCATAAAAAGTAAGATTTCTTTGAATTTTTTATGTTGTGGGCTTACAGGGGACAGAAGATGTTCTTCAGTTGTAGTTGTCTAACAGTGCATGGCAGCATAAATAACGAAATGGTCATAAAGCCAAGCTGCACTTCTCAGGTCACATGTTCCATTTCGTTTTTAAAGAACCTAGAAACAAACTAAGCAGTTGATAACAGGTCAGTTGCAGGTGATAAAAGAGATTTTAGATGGGACATTACTTCTTTTGCCACACCTGGCATAACCACATTATATCTTTCACAGAGTTGTCTTTAAGCACTGGTATGTTTGTTCAGAAACATATGGCATAAACAATACATTGCTATTTGAATTCCAGGGACACAATACATTTTTAAAGATAGTCACCATATGTCACAGATTCTTCACTGGAAAAAATATTGATGTTAGAAATGCTTTCAATTTAAACAAAAAAAAAAGGCTGACTTATTTCTAACTGAAGTTTACCATTAAAACAAGTGGGTCTTGCACAAAAGGACTGCTTCTTTCAATACTGTTGGTAAATTTGATATTGGTGGCATTTAAGAATTAAGTCTGCAAAGTACTCTTGAAATTCTCTTTTTTGTGTTTTTTTTCCAATACCCCACAAATTTATGAAGACTATTTTAGAAAACGTGTTAATATTTATATGGCATTCACATTCTCAGAAGCAGCTAAAATAAGTCTGGATACTAAGCATCCTAAATTTTAATCAAGCCATTATTTTTAATAACTATGTACAGACTACAAAAAGCCAGATTTTTATCTAGTTAGTAATTGAGGCATCCAGTGCTTGTCTTAGATTGTGAACAGCTATGTATCATCTTAATTATAGCTATCCTCAAATTTATTAAATACACTGCAGATAATTGTAAATTTTGTTTCTAAAAATATATTATGCAGGCTCTACTGTGGGTTGTTGACCCAGGGAAATGCTTAAGAAATTGCTGTATAGTTATTATCTTTTTAGATTATTATGCTTTTTGAAGCTAAGACAGATGTACAAAAAGATGCAGTTTTTATTTTGTATTGGCAGCTTCCAAATATTTAGTATCTATTTCCAAGAGCTGCAATTAGTAAAGCATCCATGGTACTGAAATCCACACATCCCACAAGCTAATTATATTTGCAAGGTCAGATTGAATACATATTTTCAGAAAAATAAAGGGTTATATAAATGTGTCTTCTACTTGGCTGTTATATCACAGTTTGTTGATCTGGAGTATAATGTGTACAATTCACAAATTTGTCTGATAACAGAAAGTGGTGTGTGATTGTGTTTATTTTACTAACCAGTATATTCACAGCAATCACTTCCAAATATCTCTCCAGTAAAGATGTGTTAATTACAAAACAGACAAGGTCTTCTATTATATTAAAGCTACTAACAAGAAGACAGCAGGAATCACACATGTAAATAGCATCATCAACCCCTATTTTAGTCCTCTGTTTTGATCTGTGAGTTGCGCATAGACCAAAGGTGCTATTAAAGACTCAGTATATGAAATAGGCAGCATTATATGAACAAAATTTATTCAACAAGAAAACAGACCTTTAACATGAATTTAACAAGCCTGAGAAATTATAAACTCTCATATGCTGCAGATTCATGCAGTGATAATAAACAAAAAAGGAAAGTAAGAGGTTTCCTTAAGCTAGCCAAACTGCTAATGGTTTTGTTATAAGCTGTCTGCTGTTGAAATGACCTCTGAAAAGTCTGAAGACACTTATCCTAGGAAAAATTAAATGGTCAGAGTGGTGAAAGAGTTACACTGTGGAAGTGAATTTGGAAAAGAAAATCTCTACCTTCATATTTCTGGAAAATATCCCAATGGCATAGACTTTTTTTTAACTTTTTAATGTTTTTACAGAATGGGAATTTAGCATGAAGCTTGGAACCTGTAGTTTTTTACTAAAACAGGGCATGCTGCGTTAGGCAATTAAAGTGCAATGAAAGCTAAAAATTTTTGGATGACAAATACCGACTTACAGCAAGAATCTAAGTAACTGAGTGGCGTTTTGTGCTGCTTTTAATTAATCCTTGGGAGGTTTTTTTGTTCAAAATACTGTGTCTAAAGTTTCCATTGTAGAATACGGGGTGACCATGTTGCTGTCATCTGATTGCATCATGCTGTACTTCAAAATGCACAAACGTGGAGAGGAGACTTCAGCTTGTACACACCTCCAAGTGCTCACTGGGGCTTTTTTCTTGAATCTTACTGTGGCATAATTAACACCTACTTCACCCATTGCTCATTAGTGCACTGGACATTAATGAGTCTATTTATTTTGAGATAATCCTGTAAAACAGGGACTGATCCGTGCTCACTGTGAAAAAAGCAATTGCATTTCATAAAAATGAATATGTAGGATTTATTGTTGTATTTATGTTTTTATTGCATGTTAGCTCTAAATTTAGTCGCCAGGTTGTTGAGCATGTTAGTTTCTTTAAGATGGTTGCTATAGTGATAGCAGCAAATTCCTTTAATCTTAGTGTAGTTAAAGTATTTGGTTACCATTGGTCGTCACGGTGCGACTGAGACAAGAAATATAATTCACATGCTTACTTTTTGTACCCCTCTGAGATTGTAGAAATTGCAATTTCATCCATTTTTAAAGCTTAATATTTGTGATTTTATTTTTTCATACCACTTTCTGTTAGATTGATATTTGTTCTACTTAGGAAATTCTTGCATGTCATTCCTTCAGGAGGACAGATAGAGCTAGCAGTCCTTTTCCACACAGACAGTACCTGAAGCATAGCAAAAATTACTTCTAGTCAGAACTAAGATGCTAGAGTAATATTCAGTATCACTCAGAAATATTTTAGCAGCTAGTTCTCATATTTTAATGTGAAATTTATCCAAACATAACCTTGAGAGCACCAACTGCAATGTTGAATTTATTAGCAAACCCAAATTTTTTATTATTAATTTTTATGCAATTTTTATGACTCAAGTCACAAAACAAATCCATGCTGGACAATGCCATTCAATCTTGGATAAGCTCAACATTATATAGCGAAGTTCTGTCGGTTAGACTCAAATCTAGAGACATGGCTGCTAGTAAGTTATAAAGCAGTTCCTTGTGATAACAGTATACTGCCAAGTTCATGTTCGTTACTCAGGGTAAATTTTTACTTGCTTGGCTTTTTTTCCCTTTATCTAGATAGTCTCTGGAGAACTTGTGATGTGGAACTTTTTTGCTTTGCTTGACTTTTTAATTTATCCTGCCTGTTTGTTGCAGTTGGGCATTTCCAGGTGTTCAGAAATTAGAGCATCTGGTTAAAATGGAACACAGACAGACACATAGAAAAGCTTGTCAGAAGTGTTTTTGAGATAGAGAAAAATCTACTAGCAATAAAAAAAAAGGGGGGGGGGAAATACAATTGCTTTGTATGTTGCCACAAAAAAATGTGTAGATATATAGAAACTTTCAGATTTTTTTGAGAATTAAGTTTTCTTCAAATTTAGTTCTTTTTTTGTAGCATTAGTATCAGATGGCATGCTGTGGCTGCATATTAAATGTGAATAGTGTTTTGGTTTTGTTATTGTTCGGAAAGAAAAGTCACTGTTAACTCACTGTAATTGGGTCACAGCCTAACATTTTTAATAAAGAAGATTATTTGGTACATTTTATACATGCAGTTTCAAGATGTGACATATGCAGATGGGTCTGGCCAATCAGCTGAGGGTCTAGGCGATTGCCCTCAGTGGCATTGAGTCAACACAACTGAAATGGTTGGGTCTCAGAAGTAAATACAACAGGTGATAAATTATTAGTCTTTTGCAATTTATGCTTGGATAATTTCTTTCACTATAAACACTTGCCAATTAACATTACTTCCACATGAATGACTTCAATATTTATATTGTAATCCTACCAAATTGCATATGTGTTTAGTTATATTTGTGTAAATGGAGAGGAAAATGCTAGAACAAAGTGGAGACTCTAGCTTTCTCTGCCGCCTTTCAGCGTCAGTGATTTGTTTGTTCAGCATCAAAATTTTTATTTGGGTCGAATTCCTCAAAACACCAAACCAGCCATATAAATACATCTGTTAGTGTCCAACCCATAGTATGGAGAGGAAGAGAATAATAATGATTGTAGAAAAGATGTTAAAATGAGATTTAAAGTATTTGGCTTAATGACCTAGAATAACTCTTCAAACACATGCAGACAAGATGTCTGCAAACTGTGCTTGTCCTATTTCTGTGGATGTACAAGGCTGTATGTGCACTTGTCCAGTTGAAAAATGGGGTCCTAAGCAAGAAAACTTATCTTGCAATTACAAATCTGTAATGGCAGGTACCCAGTAAGAGTGGGTTTGGGTGTGTTGTTTGTATGTTCTCAGTTCTGTTTCATCTCACAGGTCTTTGGATAGGGGTATGGATTTTATTGTCTGGGGCCATGGAATCCTATTTCCAAAGATTTTAATGGAAAAATTCAGCGCACGACACAATAAAAAACAGTGATGGTTTTATTTTATTTGCAGTGAAATAGCACCGAATACTACCTACTGTGTACCTTTAAATCATAAATGACCTTGGTTTACTTTTACTCTGTTTTTTACTCCTGAGCATGACACTGACAAGGACTTTTTAATCCATCAGACATTTTATAGACCCTTTCATAGTCACAAGAAGCAAAAAGCATCTGACTAGAAGGGAATACATGGGGCAAGTTCCTTGCTGGCTATAATTTTGTTGTCATTTCAAGTATTGTGGTAGTATAATTGATGTGACAGGACTGGGCTTTAGACTTGGTCCCTTAGCTTGTGCTCACTTTCAGTTTTAGTCTCTCTCTGTCATTCATTTTGATTGGGTAAGATTTAGGTGACAAACATATGCATACCGTTGAAGCTTAGAGTAAGTGTATAGAAAAATTCCATGTTATGTGATGATATCATGTATATAAAGCTTACAGCTCTGTGGAAAAGGTAATAATTGGTGTCACCATACAATACAAGGTAGTGTACTGTGCTGATAGCATAGCTGGCAGGAGGCTCTTTTTTATTAATATTATAATTGAATGATTTTCTGGATAAAGGCCAAAACCAGATGAGAGTTGATTGTGCCTTGTCCACTGTTGCTTGGCACTATTAGTTGCGTTTTCTAAAAAGAATTGACTTGACATCTTGTTTTTTACAGGTTGTTATTGATGCCTTCAGACTGATCAATGCTAATATGATGGTCTTGGGACATGAACCAAGACAAACAACTTCAAATCTGGGTCATTTAAACAAGCCATCTATCCAGGTAAACCTAGTGTTGATAGTCCTGTAAATTACAAGATTAATTCCACAGTTTTGGGGAAAAGTACCTAAAACCAGTAAGATACAAATTGTTTATTTTTCTCTCTCCAGCATTTTTCTGCATGCATTTATAATTGATGTGATTCATCAATGGAGTTATATATGTGAAGGGTTTAAAATTGAGCCCTAAATTAGCTACCTAAGTGTGAATGTATGTGTAAGTATATACAGCAAAGGTTAAAGTACAGATTTATGGAAATGCAGACTTTTAAAAGTGACAATTGATGCCATACCATGTGATGCAAGATAGGTACTGGTTTCAGTGGTGCAATTTAAAATTGCTGCTTATTAACATCTCAGCTTTTCTAAAGGTAAATTATTCTGAAGCAAATTATGGAAAAAGTTCCCTCATCATTAATAATCTTGTCCTTCTACTGTGTACTTATACTTATTCTTGCTTAATATGTAATGTAGATATAACCTTATATTTTGTCTTAAATAATTAATCTCTGATTTTTACATAATGCAGTAATTTGCTGAAAACATGGTGGAGTAGGAGCTTCATTGGGTAAATAGGATGTTTGATCAGCTTCAACTGTAATATGTTTTCTTATATTTCTTTGCAAGCATTTGTGAAACTTAAGTATTCAAGGTTTGGTTTCTGAAGTTGGCTTTCACTAGTAAGACAAAAATGCTGGTCTTCAACAAAGGAAATCATTATTTTGAGAAATAGCTTCTGTCCTGAAGCACAGTATCCTCTGGAATGATTAATGCTTTTATCTGTGTCTTTCTTGTCCCTCAATGTTGGAATTTTTTTCCTGTTTTCTCTCCAGGAAACTTTTTTTTCATACTAAAATGCACATGTACTTGAAACCGTGAAGCCCAGTTCCTGCTCTTTTGATCCATTACTTGAACAATAAAAGTAATATTTCTTAGATAAGTATCTAAGGCAAAAAAACTACACTAGTCATAGTAGAACTGAAATAAGGGCTAAATTTCTGCTGTAATAAGAGTAATCTTTTGGGAGTTACTAAATCACCATACCCCTGTCTTCCAAAAGATCTGTTGTTTTTGTTACTAATGCATTGAAACCCTTTAAAATTTATAAAAATGCTAGCCGAAAAAATCAGATAATTAAAGAGTGTCTTCTTCAGGAGGTGGTTGTGTTTTACTTTTGATATTTGAATCAGTAAAAACTGTAAACTATCATGAGTATGAAATAAGCAGCTAATACTCTTGATTGGATATAGGCAAGCCCATGCTTGCATGTTTCGGGGCTATTCTAACTGAGCTTCTCCGGACTGTGTGTAATGATCTCCTTTGTAAACCCCTGTAGTATTGTTTTAACTTCATTATTTTAAGATCACTGTCACTACAACATGTCGTATTTTGGCCATGCGATTTTTGGATTTCTGTTTTGAGAGTGGTATTTTTTGTTTGTGTGTTTTGTTTTTTTTTCCAGTTTGGCAGTGTTAAACTTAAAAAACACAGTTTAGAATGAAACTCTGTTTGTAAATCTATAAGGGCTCTTGCAGTTTTGTTTTGCTTTTATTCTAAGGTTATGAATAAAATTCTGACCCACTTGGGGTCAGCAGCAAACTTAATATTGATTTCAGCTGGGCTAGGAGCAGGGATTTTGAGACATTAGTTAAAATCTCAGGAATAAGAATAGTACATGGTTTGACTTCATGCCTTTTTCTGGTTTTCAGGTTTTGTTTTTGGTTTTTTGGTTGGTTGGTTTGGGTTTTGTTGGGTTTTTTTTTTAGGGGGGGTGGGTTTTTTTGTGTTCCCTTAACAGTTTTATTACTTGCTCTTTGTGCATGTGCTTTGAGAGGCTTGTTGGAATGATGGGTTTCATTTGAAAAAAACACGTGAAAAACAAGCTTTGCTTTAAAGTGTTTTGTGGGCTTTCATTTAACCTGTTGTAGTGGCTAAACCATAACCACTTCAGGTTTGAAATGGAATAGTTGCTTACCTTGTGCATTTGTCCGCTCTTTTAAGGAGTGGTTTCAGAAGGGGAGACAGAAGAGAGAGGATAGTTGAGGAAGACAAAGATGCTTGTCAAATTTTAGGAATTGTGGAGAACTCCCTAAATATCTACAACTGAGTTTAAACACAAACCCCAAAACCTCATATACAATCATTTTGAGTGGGATAAAAAGATGGCAGTGAAGCTACTTACTGCTAATAGTTTCAACCATAAATTACTTTATTGATGATAAACTCTGTATTTTACAATTTTAATTACAGTAAGTGGCACAAGTAATAGTAATCTGGAACTTCTGGTTCTCATAAACGTAACCCTTAAAGTAGCTTTGTATCTTTGTATATGTGTCTGCAAAAGAAATCTGTTTAAAATGTATGTATGAGAACATTTTCAGCTTTCGTACAGATAATTTTGGAATGCTGAAATATTAAGTTGCATAAGATGCAAATACACATTCATTCTGTGTAGCTGTAAAGAGTATATTTAAACATAAATAGGTACAATGATTTAAATATAAACAATATCACTAATTCTGCGTATTTGATGTATGATTTATCATATCTCATTTCTAAATGTATACTTCATGCACAAAATTTTATATGAAAAATAAACAGTTTTAGATATGATGATTTACTATTCAATTTTCTTAACCTGTCACGTCCCCCAAATATTAATCCAACTCACCTTGAAGTCATAAATGTTAATGATAAATTATGTAATGCACATGAGCAAAATAGAAGATACACATGTCGGTGCCACTTAACCTAATCTCAGTCAATCAGATTGTGATGTACATGTTTAAGAGTTTAAGGCCAAATTTATAAAGGGCATAATTATAATGAGAGAGGTTTTTTTTTTTTCAATTGAAAGTTCAAAAATAAAATTAGCTTTAATATCCAAGGTTAATTTGATGCACATAATCTAACCAATACCTGACATGTTTAATCACCATTTCAGGTGCTCTTTGTATTTACCTTAGAGAATGAAGTTGAGAATGTTGGCAATTGTTGTAAATAGATAGCCATCATTCCTTTGTAAAAAAAAAAGAGCCTTATTTTAATAGAAGTGATAACCAAATTTATTGAGAGAGGAAGGATTTGAGAGAAATATGTTTGTGCATATGTATCGGTCAAATGTTTGCCGGCAGTTACCACTTTTTCCTATGATAGTTGTTACTGTGTGAAAAAATGTGTGGTTTAGAAATAGAAAGTATAACTGTCAGAGACTGACAAGAGAAATAGGAGCAGGTATATTAATACCTACTTATAGTCTCTGTGTATTTATTCTTTTGTGGTTTTTATTTAAGTGATGTTTGAAGATAGCTGTATTTAAATTAACTCTTCCATTCTAATATTTCTTCATTTCAGTAGGGATAACTTTTGTGTAAACTTTCCCCTGAATTTTACAGGCACTAATTCATGGACTAAACAGACATTACTATTCCATCACCATCAACTACAGGAAGAATGAACTAGAACAGAAGGTAATTGTTTCAGCTTTTATTCAGAGGACAAAGAACACTATACACGCTATATATTTAAGATTTGTGGCAAAATTCTGACTTCAACTGCTAATACCTTTCAGTAGGTGTTTTAATTTCTGGAGTAGAAGTCTTCTCTTCCAAAAACACATGTGTAGTCGTGATGATGAAACCTTCCAAAATCACATTCTAAACTTCCATGTAAATAGTTTGACAACATTTTCGTCCCTGTGTTTTATGGAAAGTTCTCATGCTGTTCTCTGCACTTAACAGGTTTGTGCAGAGGTTCAAGCTGAAAGACATACTATTTGCCTTAGGTTTTCACAGGCTGGAATTCCTCAAGCTGGAAGACTGTATTTTACAAAATGGAATGGTATAACCAAGGAATCTCAGATTTTAATTGTCTATAATCACTTCAACAGAAGGTGCTTCCAGTTGGTATGAATAGAGCTCCCCAAGACTTCACCGAGCATCAGAAAGTGGTGATGCCCTGCATTAACAGGAAAAAATACTGTGCATTTAGTGACAGCAAATAGTGTCAGTTACTTTTGTATCAAACTTTCTCAGTTACAAGTAAAATATAGGTTGATGGTCTCAACCAGGAAAGCAAACAGAAAAAAGCTTACTTACCTATATAAGTTAATCCTTGAAGAGCCAGATTCTGTCCTCAGTTATGCCTGTGTATGTTCATGGCCTTGTAAGGACTATAAACTGATAGCCGAACTGATAAATTGGAGTTTATGGTGAACTAGTCAGAATAGTTTTCTTAGTTTGACTTTTAGAGGGGTAGAAATAATAAGGAAACTGAAGTTTGAATAATGAAAGAATATCCATGCAAGTCAGGGAGTTGAAAAGAATTTGTGAAATGCATAACCCTTTTTATTGATAGTATCAGAATTGCATGACCTTGCAGTTAATGAAAATAGTAACTGATTCAGCAAAACCAGCTCTCTCAGGATATGTCAGTGGAGCTTGCAGAGGTTACTGTTCCTGTTCAGATACAACAGTGTGGCCAATCCAGTCTTTCTGGAGTTCCAAGTGTGCATTTTGTTTAATGGCTTTACATATATAAGCTTTATTACCTTTGCAAGTAGGAGCATAATCTTGACCGAGTTAGGGAAACTTTAATGTGTGAGGCAGCAAGTATCTCCACACATCTTTCAGAAGACAGGTTCATATATATCTCAAAACCCCCTCATGGTGGTGGTGATCTGTTAGCTCCATCTGTAGTAAGAGTACATGCTTCATGTATTAGATGAGGAGCCCATCACACCAAACCATAATTATAAAACCCAGATAGCCTAGCTAAACTGTCCATATGCAGTTTGCCTACAACTCCTTCTGTCAGTAACTGAGATCTTGCTAATACAAATTATGACACAAACTTTCAACTTGGTTCATATGTTCCAAAGCCAGGTTTCTTTGGGAACTGTGTATAGGATGTAACAGGCACTTTTATTCAGGTGGTAGCAATTGCAGGGTTTACGGGTTCTCAAAGATGGCTATAGTAAATATCTTCAGATTGAAGGAAAGCTGAAAATGCTTGCTGAAAGGGTCCTTCCTACAGTCCTCAGCTGCAGAAGAGCCACAAAATATGCTTTCTCTATTGATGAAAATTATGAAATTGCCTTTGTAGCTATTCTTTCACTCTTTAAAGAATAACATCAGAGTGTCAAGTAAAACATTTCAGATATTTCTGATAGTCCCCACATTTATCACCATCAAAACTCTGCATCACTTTATCATGTTGTTTTTAGGGCTGTTTACTTTGTATGAGGACAAACACACGCAAGTCATGCTTTGGTTGCTTTTGAAGTTCACTTCTTCACAACTGTGTCAGCTGCTTGCATATAGTTCAGGATAATGAGTGAAGCCTAAATAAGTACTTCATGCTTTTAATCCAAGCATTAAAATGTTTTCCAACTTTGTCATAAGCCAGGAGCTTCAACCATTCCATATTTGGCAGCTAAAACCATTCTGTTAGCTCTCCTACAATGCAGTTGTGCATTCTTAACTACAGAATAAATGAATAAATAAATAATCCTAACAAAAAAAAAAAAAAAAAACACAAAACAACCCAGAAGAAAAACCTAAGTATTCCTTTCAAAGGTAATGTGGCCCTGGTTTCCATGCCTAATTTTCATATTTAGGGTTCAAGGAGTTTGATCTTTAAAAACTTATGCAAAATCTCTTATCTGCTCTAGCAGAATCATAGAATAGTTAGGGTTGGAAAGGACCTTAAGGTCATCTAGTTCCAACCCCCCTACCATGGGCAGGGACACCTCTCACTAAACCACGCCGCCCGAGGCTTTGTCTGACTTGGCCTTGAACACCGTCAGGGATGGAGCATTCATAACTTCCTTGGGCAACCCATTCCAGTGCCTCACCACCCTCACAGTAAAGAACTTCTTCCTTATATCTAATCTAAACTTCCCCTGTTCAAGTTTTAGTCCGTTGCCCCTTGTCTTATCACTACAGTCCCTCATGAAGAGTCCCTCCCCAGCATCTCTGTAGGCCCCCTTCAGATACTGGAAGGCTGCTATGAGGTCTCCATGCAGCCTTCTCTTCTCCAGGCTGAACAGCCTCAATATTCTCAGCCTGTCTAGGTGATTATTGTATTTCCTGTGTTTAAAGGTTGTGAGATGAATGATTTTTATTATTCCTACTATTAGGAAATGAGTTTTTCTGTCCAAGATCTTCATAGTATTATGAATGTATTTTACAATGAATGCTGTAAAGAGATTTTGTTTTGCAGATGTTGCTAAATTTGCATAAGAAGAGCTGGATGGAAGGTTTGACACTTCAAGACTACAGTGAACATTGCAAACTCAATGAAACAGTAGTGAAGGAGATGTTAGAATTAGCTAAGAATTATAACAAGGTACTTGTATCCCATAATGAAAGTATAACTGTAGCTGTGTTTATGAAGTGAAGAAATTCATTACTTAATATCGGAAGTAAGAAGTTGATTATCACAAGCTTTGTTCAGAATGAGTTGTGAAAGGACTAGACCATAAGAACAAAACAACTGTGGCAGGAACTCTTTTGGACCTTGGTGGGATTTTGATTTTTATAATCTGTTCTCAGCAATGAGTTTCTTGGGATTTGGTTAAATTAGGCACAAGTGTGGCTTTAACGGCCTTGTGGAGACTGTGTTTCTTATTAATCAACTATGTATAGTTTCTATGTGAAGTTGCCTATTAGCTCTTCAGCCTTTGCCATCTGACTTTTTGCCCTGAACTAGCAAAGAACTTAATTACATGTTTTGCTTTGAAATATGAGTCATTACATCAGTTTTGTGGTTTTACTTAGTGAAGAGAATATAAGATCATTGTAGATGAAAATAAACAGTTGGTTGTGTTCTTCATTCGCTCAGTCAAGGACTACTTGACCAGTGTAGCAGAATGAAGGTTATTTGTTTGTGTCCTTCCAGTAGATAGATACTAAGTATTTAGAACACATTCTAGACCTCAGTTCAAAGTTCTTTTTAGACAACAAAATTATTATTGGTGTAAGAAAGAGGAATCAGAGTTGTCTGTACTGTTTTAATACTGGCACTCACATTTAGAAATATTCTTAATAAATACTAGATCTCAACAAGTACTCTGAGCCTGTGCTATTTTATTTTACTTTCCTGAAAGTCCTAAAAACCAAAATTCAGTATTCCATTTACTAGGTAAGTTAGTGCATTTACTTTATAAAGTCACTGTGTTTGAAGGCAACAGAACATCATAAAAATGTATTAAAATAAATGACTTTAAGCAGTATAAGGATTTATTGAGATCAAGTCTCCAGTAAGTGAAACAATGTAGATAATGTTATTTAGGTTGTGCTTTTCTAGTTTTTCTTCAACTATCTTTAACTATTGATACTGCTCATTTATGATTTTTGCTTAAAAACAGGTTTGTGAATATCTGACAATAAAACCATTCATAAGTATTTGCCTTGATCTTTTGCACTAGCACTTAGTAATTAAAACCACGGCTGCTGAAAAGCTGAAGTACCTTTCCTTTTGACTTTCTGAAATGTGTTGTTGTTTGATTTTTTTTTTTCCCTTTTTTTTTTTTTTTTTTTTATAAGAACTGTATTTTGAGAATCTTGTGGCTTGGGGAAAAAGTAAATGAAATCTGAAACACTGACCTTTTCTGTGTTTCTTTCACAGGCTGTTGAAGAAGAAGATAAGATGACACCTGAACAGCTGGCAATAAAAAATGTTGGCAAGCAGGTGAGGTGTGATGAATTAGAGTGAGGTGGAATGATATGCTTCGTTCATTCTAAATATTAAATTTTTTTACATGTGCGTAGGTGATTTTAGTTCTGTGTGCAAGATATTCTGAATACTCCAAATAATTTCTTTTTGTCAAAGACAGTTGTGTAGGGAACAAGGCTTTTGACAGAATATCGGCAGACTATCTGCAAGTTATGTTCTACATGTGCTTGTATTACATGCTGAGGAGCAGTGATGAAATTTGGTAGTTTTTCTTTTTGCCTTTCTTTTTTTTTTTTTTTTTGTTTTACTTCTTTCCAAGAAGAGGCATAAAGATATCCAAGTCTCTGTCAGAGAGGCCAAAGGTATGGAGACCTAAAAAACAGTAGTAATTGAGAAAAGGTGGGAGTGTTGTTCATCCATTATGGTGACTGGGGAACTGGCTTATCCCTATCTTTAGTTCATGAACATGCTGTCAGTGTTCAGCTCCAATACGCACATATGCAAGTAAGCTGCATTTCTTTGTATTGCTGTTGAAGGAAAAACGTTTAGGACTGTAGCTGGAACTGAAAATACCCACTCAATTTATTCTGTCCCTTTGCAATGTTTGGGAATATAATGTCCTTGTAGAAAACTTGACAGAAAACTATTCCTCTGTTTGTTTTGAACATAGAGGTTGTGGAAATGTGCTTTGGTGGGCAAGAGGAGAGCAAAACAAGTTTGTAAGAGGTGTTCAAATTCAAGAAGGGCAATGGAAACAAGAAATGGCTTTAAAAATATGCAATGTGTCCTTAAAGAATCAGTATTTATTGTATTGCTAGTAGCAGTAGAATTTAAAGGATTCTGGATTGCTCTTATGTGTCAGCTTCTCGCAGCAATGTCATAACACATCTGCACTATCGTGCAGTCACTTGGGTATTTCTGTATCATTCAGAACAATAGAGTTTATGCCCACCTACACATACATAAATATATGTATAAAATAAAACATTTAAGAGGGGTTGTATTTTAAGGGTTATGATGTCATCTCAAACAGAACTTGAGCTCCACTAGTTCTTTAAATCATTATGCATAGGTGAAAAAAAAAGAAAAAATATTTCCGTAGAGTTCATTAAAAAGATTTTTTTTTTTTTTTCCTGATAAAATTAAGTCTTTACGTTACAAAATTGTTCAGTTAAGTGATTCCATTTTGGTTTTTTTGCAGCTTGTATAAAAAGCTTTGCAAACAAACAGCTGCTCACAATAAGGATATTATGTTATTAAGCTGCATAATTTGCTAGGAACATAGAGATTATTGGAGAACTGTATGATCTTTGAAAATTAGTTATTCAAAAAGGACAGCTTACACAGATTTTCTAGTGCACTTTCATGTGAATTTAAATAGGTTCATTAGATTTTGACAGTAATTCTTTTTTTAAAACTTCAAATTCCCACATGATTGTCTTCCATATTTTAATTTTTATGCACACAAGAATGCTGCAGTAATACTTCAGTAAAGTTTAACGATGTGGGGTTTAATGTGCCTGATAATTTTGCAGTATTTGGAGATTAATTTCTTAATCTGAATTCCGAAACTGAAGAAGTGCATGAGCATGGTTTTCGACCAGAAATAATCTTATTGTTCTCTGCAGATGCCCACAAATGCCCACATGAATTGAGTAATAGTGTGTGGGGATGTGTATTTTCAGAGCACTGCTCAGGCTTAACATTCAGTTTTTCGGAACATTTGAACATAGCATTGTGCTTTTTTTTAATAATTTTTATGGGTATAAATATGCTAATTTTCTTGCAGTCAACTATTCAAAGACTGTGTTAGATCATGCTAGAGTCTTTACAGGATTAGAACATACATTTGTACAACGATCTCAAAACAAATTGCAGTGTTCCAGAACTGAGATTAAAATATTGGCCTTAGTGAGATGTATAGTAAATTCTACATATTGTGTGTCGTCCTAAAAAATCACAGCTGTTATAGTTACTCTTCAGATGCTGGGTAAGAATTTACTTCCTAAACCTATTCTCAACTTAATATGGACTAATAAAACCTTACTCATGGAAATTCAGTCATTTGCTAGGTCTTCTTTCAATGGAACATTTTAGTAGACCTGAAGTAAATGAAGTCCTTCAGAAATGTCTTTCAGTCATTTCTCTCATGGCATCCTTTGTATTTCAGGACCCCAAACGTCATTTAGAAGAGCATGTGGATGTGCTGATGACTTCAAACATTGTCCAGTGTTTAGCTGCTATGTTGGATACAGTCGTATTTAAATAACCAATTTACTGTTTGTGATGCTTTCTGTGTATATTTGTTTATTGTTTCTGATACTTACAAAACAGAGACTGTTGAGGCTATATTTGATGGAATCGAGACATCTGACTTCATTTGCAATGTAAGTGCAGCACTATAACACCTTTCAGTCTCTAATTGTGCAGTTGCTTAAGTTTCTTCCGTTTCTTTATGTCAGGGTTGTTACAGATTTCCAAAGTATTCAAGAACACAACGTGGGCAAAAATATATTACATTTTTCATTTAATATTTGGGGGAAAAATCAGTAGTACATATATATTTTGATTGTTGCAACATAATAAAAATACATTTACAAACCTGTCTTTGAGTTCTGGAAGGTCTTTTTTGAAGAAAGGAAAGTGGGAATTAACAGTGTAGGAGAAATGTTGGTAAAGGTTTATTTCTACCCACTGTAAAACTACTGAGATATGAATTGCTATGACAGCAAAAATTCTCTAATGAAATTTGGTTCCCATTGATTGCCAGATATTCACATAGAGATTAAAAAAAATCATAAAATCAAAATTGTCGTATCGCTGAATTCAGAGGATGTACAAAACCCAAAATGCTGAAAATTCCCCTGCCAGCTCCCTTTCAATATTATTCAAGCCCTCATATTCGCAGAAGACAATTGACCTTAAGAAAATGAATTCAGTTATGCTGATAACTGAATCACACAACTTTCACAAACGGTGTCATAAATAGCAGTATTCTGAGAATAAACATTAAAGTGATAGAAGCTGTTCTAGATTATATGAACCCTCCCTCCTGTGAAAGAAAACGTACACAAGATGTCCATATATGAAAATATATGGAAAGAGTCCCAACTGGAACACAGCATTTAAAACCATTTCCACTGACTAGAGGGAAAACTTGCAAGAAGGCATGTGGGTTGGCTGCTTCATTTTAAGCAGGCAGAGCCAAAAACCTGGCTTGGGAGTGATTTTGGACTTTAGGCAGGGGACCCAGTTGGGTTTTTTTGTGTAAGTATTGAGTGGTACTGAGGTTGATTTGATTGTTGTGTCTGGGCATAAGTGTTCTCTTTCTGTGTCACAATATTTTGTTCACTGGTTTGTTCGATTTTTTTTTTTTTTTTTTTTTTTAATAAATGGCAACAATTGTGGCAGGCAAATATTTTAAAACTGGATCCATCTTTTAGTGTTGAAGATTTTTTTTTCAATTTATTTTACTTATTACTTGCATAGTAAAGAAATAACCCATACAACTGTCTTATTTTCCATTTTGTGCCCAGTAATTTTCTATTTACTTCCTCATTCCCATTGAAAGGTTTTTCTTTTGTGTGGAACTTCTTATTTAGGCTTTTTAATTTACTATTTTAGAATAACACTCTCTCAAAGTATATTTAGCATGCACTAACTTCAGAGGGGAACATGCAGATTTTTGCAGCTGCCCTCCTTATGGCCTTCCCTCTGCCCCCACAGTAGGCAGTAGAATATCAGGCTGGGAAAGCGGAGACAAACCAAACCACGTTTGCCAGCATACAGTCAAATGGAAGTGCTTTCTGGCGATGCATGCTGAAAACCTGCGTATTGTGGAGGACGTTGTATTTGGGCCTCGCCGTTGTCCCATGTGTGGACCCCAGGGTGAGATGGGGCAGGAGATGATGGGGGACGTGCCCCAGGCTCATCTGCCTGCCGGGCTCTGCATCTCTGCCACTCTCTACTCCCATGCGCACGTGTAGCACCACGAGGGAGATGCAGTTTGGCAGGTCGTGGGTAACATGGCACTGCAGAACAGGAGAGGAGCTATTGCAGTGCTGCAGTGTGTACATGCCTGAAAGGCCGGTGTAAGCAGGGAGACAAACAGCCAGTCTTGCATATTCTAAATTAATTTTGACAACTGTACATCTTGCAGAGGGTAACTGAAAGGAGACTGTTGGAGACGCGTATCTCCTGTAGAATGAGTTTGTGCTGTGGTACCCTGCTTTCGATCCACTCCTCAGTTTGAGTTGAAGGCGCAATTTTCCATTTACTGAGATGTTGCATGAATAATCAAAAGGCTGGGTTTTTTGGGGCGTCTCACCTCCTTTTTGTTCAGTGCTTTGGGAGCAACACAGAGGATTTGGAAGAATGTGTGCATGCAGTAACCTGAAACACAGCAGTCCATACACCATCTTGGAAGAAGAAAGAGGTTTTCAAGCAGCCACCTTCTGAGCCTCCAGCCGCAACGGAGCAGACCTTCATTAGCAGCTTGACCCCTCGTCACCTGTCATCACGAAGGATGGGCATATTATATTAGCAAACCTCTCTCCCTCTTTCTATGACGATTCTGTAACACCACCTGCCACGGCATTTCCCCCTATTATACCAGTTTAGGAGTTGTGCACTGAAGATTTTTGGCATATATTAGCACTTCCATGTGATTGGCAGTATACCACTGAATTCATTGCAGCTCTGCATCTATATGGGTGTAGCTCTGAAATTCGGGGCAGCGTTTCCTAGGGTTTATCTGTGTTTCAACCCATCTCCTGCCTGTAAAAGTCCATTACCTTTCCATAGGTTTCAAGCAGGGAAAGGAGAGGGTGAGCACACTGGTGAGACAGGTGCTAGAGCCACCAGTTAGAACTGCTACTAATAAAACTATTTCCTAAACACCAAAAGGAGAAGGTGTAGCATGGAAAGTTGCATGTGCTGTACCACCCAACTGTGAGTAAAACAGTGAACTGCTTGCTTTTGGCCTCATAAATTATTTTATTAGAATAATTTTCTTGCAGAGAGTGTATGTATGCTGGCTTCTGTGAAACGCCAAATAGCCAACCTCGTTCACGGCTAAGTAATGGAAAAATGGCTGTGGACTTTCAGAGTGTTGAAATACATGTTGCCACAAGTCACGCTGGTTCTGTTCTGTGGATGTGAGTCTGCAAAGTTTCGGCCTGGCTTCAGATGGTTATACACTGGTCTTGGTTTGTTATGCAATGATCCAGGCTGCGTTACCGGTGGAATTTGAAGCCGGCTGCTGATGTCACATGAAAAGAGATGTGGTCTCTAAAATACCTGAAGTCCAAACCGCTAAGGGGAAACTACCAGGAAAAATGGAACGGGAGAGCTCCTCCCCGGGCAAAAAAACGGGGCTTTTAAGAAGTCACAAGTGTGCCTAGAATGGAAACTGGGACTGGTGCGTGGCAGAGGCGGGGTGGCAAGCGAGTCCCCTGAACTCCTCAGGCGCATCTTCACGTCTTGAAGGGTCCCGCTTCCAATTAGCCCGAGACTCAGACGAGCCTGCCGCCCGATCCCTCCCGCTGACGGGGTCCCGGGCAGGCGCAGCCAGGGCTCGGGTCCAGAGGTCAGCTCTTGCGGGGCTCCCCGGGCAGAGGGGCCGGCGGCTGATGCTGCAGCACCGCTGTGGTTTGGGCTCCTCCGGTCGCGCCCTGGTCCCGACGGCTGAGCCGCGGGCGAGGCGGCTCATGGCTCACCACTAACGGTGCTGCAGAAGCAGCGCTCTCGCCCGGCGCTGTCTGCGGGACTGAGTCACGGAGGGAGAGCAGGCAGCGAGGGGAGAGGAACCGAGAGCCGGGTGGGTAGACGGATGCCTTCCACCCTGCTTTGCTGATAATCTCTGGCATTACGGCTCCCAGATAAAATATTCATTTACTAAAGAACCCGTAAACACCGCGGCAAATGCATTAGGGCACTTCGTTTGCGGGGCTTATGATTATTTCAGAACTTAAAAGAGATGATACGCGTCCGCTTTCAGCGGTGCATTTTCCGCCGCGAAGCAGGCACGGGTGGGAAGGCGGGGGGCGGAGGTTGGCCCTGAAGGGGAGGCAGCTCGCGGAGGTGAGCGGATGGCAGCGGCCCCGGCCAGGCACGGCGCTCCCCCCGCGCCCGTCCCCGAAGTCCCCGGCACACGTCCCCTCCCTAGCACACAAAGGCAGGGGACACCAGCGCACATTTGGGGAATCGCAGGGGTTTGGATTTATTTTCCAGCCGTAGTGAAAAAAAAAAAAAAACCTAAAAATCTGGAAAGGTCACATAATAATGAGCACTTACAGCAAACACATTCTTCCCTTCCCCCTTCCTTCTATCTCACAATAAAATCATCTCCTTCAATTTGCCATGATCGTCGCGACCAGGAGCCAGGTGATTATCCTAATTAATGTCTATCTAATTAAATTACTGTCAGCGGTTAACCAATGGCAGAAGCCGTTTCATCCTCTCCACAAGCAGCAAGATCAAAAGTGAGTCTTTCCTGATTGCTGCATAGTGTCAATTGGCCAATCTCTTCTCCCAGGGAAGGGGAAAAAAAAAAAAAAAAAAAAAAAAAAAAAGTAAATCAAACGTTTGGGAAGCATTTGGTGGATGAAGTGCTGCTTTCTGCCTAGCGAGGGTCCCAGGATGTCTAGCTTCTGATACTAAGGAGCCCTTTCAGATCCAGGGACTGAAGGGTTATTACTGTGGTGCTAGAGCTATGCAGCTGGAGCATTGTCTTTCTCCCTCTATCATGCTCTCCAAGAAATTTCTCAATGTGAGCAGCAGTTACCCACATGCAGGCGGATCTGAGCTTGCCTTGCATGATCATCCCATTATCTCGACCACTGACAACCTGGAGAGAAGTTCACCTTTGAAAAAAATTACCAGGGGGATGACGAATCAGTCAGATACAGACAATTTTCCTGACTCCAAGGACACACCAGGGGACGTCCAGAGAAATAAACTCTCTCCCGTCTTGGACGGGGTCTCTGAGCTTCGTCACAGTTTCGATGGATCTGCTGCAGATCGCTATCTGCTCTCTCAGTCCAGCCAGCCCCAGTCTGCTGCCTCTGCTCCTAGTACCATGTTCCCTTACCCCAGCCAGCATGGACCTGCTCACCCAGCCTTCTCCATCGCCAGCCCCAGCCGCTACATGGCTCACCATCCTGTGATCACCAACGGAGCTTACAACAGCCTCCTGTCCAACTCTTCTCCACAAGGCTACCCCACGGCGGGCTACCCGTACCCCCAGCAGTATGGCCATTCCTACCAAGGGGCACCTTTCTACCAGTTCTCGTCCACCCAGCCGGGGCTGGTTCCCGGCAAGGCTCAGGTCTACCTGTGCAACAGGCCACTCTGGCTGAAATTTCACCGACACCAGACGGAGATGATCATCACGAAGCAGGGGAGGTAAGCCACCGCGCGGATCCTCGCCTCACCGGGGATCGGGGCTGAGTTGCCGGGCTCCGCCGGGGGAGCCGCCCGGAGCCTCCGCCGCCCCGAGGGAGCCGCCCGCCCTCCCGCTGCCGCCGTTGGGGCCCCTGAGCCGGGCTCCGGGAGCCGGCAGCGCCGGTGCCGGTCACCTCCGGGGCAGCGTTTCCCCGGATCCCCGCTGCCCTCATCCCTTCCCCGCGGAAAGCTCGACGTTTCGGGGAGGGAGTTTCTTTTGATTTTTATCTCCCGGTCGCTACCGGGAGCCGTGAGGATAAAAAACAACGGGCTGGCTCCGCCGCGTGTGCCTATCGCTGCCAGGGGCTTGCTTCCCTCCTTCCCTTTATTTTATTTCATTTTTCCCTTCCCTTTTTTATAGGCGCATGTTCCCTTTCCTAAGTTTTAATATTTCTGGTCTCGACCCCACGGCTCACTACAATATTTTTGTGGATGTAATTTTGGCGGATCCTAACCACTGGAGATTTCAAGGAGGCAAATGGGTTCCTTGCGGCAAGGCGGACACCAATGTACAAGGCAAGTTCCTCCAATTAACACTTATCCCGACACATATGTAGGTGAGAATGATTAATTAAAGCCTTTGTGGACTGGCTCTGGCGACTTCTTAAACGCGAATGAGCCAATGATTCTTTGGAAAAAAAGAAAAAGGAGGGTGGAAGAGAAAGTAATAGGTGTTCGCAAAACGGTGGTTTCATCCCCGGTAAAAATAAAGTGGATTTTGACAGTAAAATACCGCTGACTTATCGGGATCCTTCGACCTCATGTGCTGCTGCGGCGGCAGAGCCGAGGTGTCCGCGAGAGCTGTGATGTGGTTGTATTTTGCTGTTTTGCTTAGGAAACCGGGTGTACATGCACCCCGACTCCCCCAACACGGGAGCCCACTGGATGCGCCAGGAAATCTCCTTTGGGAAACTAAAACTTACAAACAATAAAGGAGCATCAAACAACAACGGGCAGGTTAGTGGGGAAGACGCAGCCGCTCTGCCAGGCTCATTTTTATTGCTTCAGGCAAAATCCTACCGTTACGGAAAGGACGTGTTCCTTTAGATCGTGTAGTTAGGCGACAATAAAAGGGGGTGGTGGGGGAGCCCTCCCGTTGGTTTTGCCACGGGTCTCGCTGATCCTGAGCGCGTCGCCCGGGCGGGCCCGGCGTGGCCGGGGGAGCTGCAGTTGGCCCGGGGAGGTGGCAGCGGGGTCCCGTTGCCCGCGGGCATCACGCTCTCCGTCCTTCTTGCTCTAATTTCCTCCTCTTCCCGCGGCCCCCTCCCTGCTTTTCCTCTGCCCGACAGATGGTGGTTTTGCAGTCCCTCCACAAGTACCAGCCACGCTTACATGTGGTGGAGGTGAACGAAGACGGGACGGAGGATACCAACCAGCCGGGCAGAGTGCAGACCTTCACCTTCCCTGAGACGCAGTTCATAGCTGTCACCGCCTACCAAAACACCGATGTAAAGAGCTCCCGGGTTTATTCCTCTCGCGGTCTCCCGCGCTCCCTGCAGCGCACCCCGCCGAGGCCACCGAGGCCGCGGCACTTCCCCCTCGGGTCTGAGCGCCGGGAGATGGGGATCCCTATCTGCCCCTTTGCGCCACCCTGCCCTGGCCGGGGCTGCTGAGCGCCGAGCGCGGCCGGAGCCACCCGCGCCTGCATCGGGTGCCCTGCACCAGTGGTGCCGCTCCGCCCGGAGCTGGGCGTTCATTCGCCGCGCTTCTCTTCCAGGAGGAAATAGCTCAGTTAGCTGTTAGCTTAAGCTTTAAGCCTGCAAAGATCAATTAACAACCTCATTGATTGCTCCGAGGGTGACGGAGCAACTTCCTCAAATTAAAAGCTCGTTAATGCCTGGCTACGTTTCGGAGTGGTCTGGCTTTGCTACAGACTGGTGTCCCCTTTTTCAACTGACATATGTTCACTCCACATTCTCGCTTCAATTATTTTGCTCGATGCAAATGTAAACTCTTAGCTACCGCTCTGCGGTACGGTCTGCCTAATTTCTGGATTTAAATATATTCAGACCCATGCAGTAGCAATACCGGCACATCTCAAAACATGGGGTTCAATATTAATTTTTACCGTGCTTTTTTCAATAAAGTACATCTTTAAATTAGACCCTGATATCTACAAGCATGCCAGAGCTTTATTTTTCACGTTTTAAAGGCAATTTGACAGACTAGTGTAAAGCTTGACTTTAAAAATGTGTTGGTTGCAGTAGCATCTATTTTTCAGGCTTTCACAACTCTGGTCCTTTCTTTCCTTAGATCACACAGCTGAAAATAGACCACAATCCTTTCGCAAAAGGTTTCAGAGACAATTATGACACGTAAGTAAAGAAGATTTTTTTTTATTTCCCTTTTTCCGCTACACACACGTCAGGGAAAGCTTTGGGATGCGGGCTGGCTTCGTTTCACACCGAAAACGCGTCGTGTCGGGCTTTTCCGGAGCCCTCCGGGAGGGAGGCACCCGCAGGCTGCCCTGGCAGGGCCGCGGAGAGGCTGTTCCTGCGGCCACGCTCCGCGCAGCCTGCGCTCACCTCCACGCCTGGGGCCGTGCTGCCCGCACCCTCATCTCGCTTTTGCACTTTGGCGGTTTTGTTCTTGGTGTTTCCTGGCACGCATTTTTGCGACCCTGACCAAGTTTCCGTTTCACCTGCAAGCAAAGGCTCCGAAAGAGGCACCCGGGCAAAACCGGAGTCAGTCCCGGATCAACCCGCCGGGTTTGGGTAATCCCGGGGTCCGCAGAGCCCGTGTCCAGAGGAAAATTACTTCGTCTTGTTTTGTTCTCTGCGGTTGGATTTTCTATTTTTTACCACCCCCCAGCCCCCCGCCCGTGCAGGGTGGAGCTAAGGCCTCCGAAGTTTTTTTTGATCGCGGTTTGTCCCCGCACAGGCCCAGCCGCCAGACCCGCCGATCCGTGTCCCCATGGGACCTGTGGCTGATGCCGGCCCGAACGCGGTTCGAGGGGCACCAGACCCTGACTCCACACCTCGCCGGGACACCCGGCTTGGGACCCCCCGGCAGTCACTCTCTGCCCAGACTGGAAGGAGGGAGGCGGCGAGCCAGGGCAGCAGGTCTGGGCTGCTTCGGAGCTCACCTGCCCCTCTGAAAGCCCTGGCTTTGAGTGGGGAAACCTCCTTTCGACTCTCTCAACTGCGGAGAGGAGCGGCCTCCCTCGGAGTGCCTAAGCTCGAGCGTAACTTCCTCGCCTGCTTAAAGCTCCCTGACCTCCGACGGCGGTGCAGCATTCCCCAGCAGCGGGATTTCAATCCACGGATAGAAACGGTGCCGAGGCCTGAGCTAGTATGAAGGGGGCCTGGAGCCGAGCACAGGCTCTCCCCTGGGAGAGGCTGGTGATTCAGGCGCTCTCCCCTACGGGCGGCGGTCACGGCAGCTGTGTTGGGATCCCGGGCGGCTTCAGGAAGGGAGTTTTGGTCCCTTCCCGTGTCATGGAGGGGGGCCGCCGCGCCTGGCCACTCTCCTGGGAGCTCTGCAGGCAAGATGCGCGGCCTTTAGGAAGGCTGCGTGGCCTTCGCCCCCAGCTGCCATTGCTTTTCTCTTTTTAATAGGAAAAAAAAACTTTACAGGGAGTCACTTGAAAGGAGACGGGGGGGAGGGGGAAGCTTCAATGTTGTCTAGCACGTTGAATTTGTTTAAGGGCCAAGTTTATTTTGGATAAGAAATTCCAGGAGGCGTGGAGGGTTAATTAAAGCACAGTTTTAGCCTGAATTAAATACAGATAGTAGTTATTCATCCATTAAAGTTTTTATAATAGCAAATTGCAGCCCAGCATGGGAGAATTATATATAGGCCATGCAGGGAACACTGGATGTGTCTGGTTTTACATTTCCTTCAAGTAGGTGTTTAAAGATTAGCTTAATTTAAACTCTGTATAATGTTGATGGTTCGTCTGTGACTCCCAATAATAAGTGATAAACAGCTGATAGAATTCCGTAGTCTGCCATTCACGCTGCTAGCTGCAAATGACCGGGTTGCCTGTTGCGCATATGGCGGGAGGGGTCAATGTGTCACGGCTCGGGTTTTCACGCTGGTCTCATGCCGGTTTCGGGTAAGAGCAAGAGATCTCGCCCCCTTCAGTGAATGGCAAATCGGTCCCAAAAACCGCGTTCTCAGTGCCTTCCCTGCCCCTTCCCCATTAAGGCCCTCGGCGCTCCCAGCGCCGAAGGCCGAGGCCGGAGCTGAGCGCAGGCCGCGGGCAGCACAGGAGCTCTCTGGGGCGGCAGCCGGCCCCTTCGGTCCCTTCACTTTTTCCCCAGAGGGCTGCAGCCACCCGCCTGCCGCGCCGAGGAGGGCGGCCGGCTGCGGCGGACACCCAGCTCTCTCCCCTTCTCTTGGGCAGGATCTACACGGGCTGCGACATGGACCGGCTGACACCTTCCCCCAACGACTCGCCCCGCTCTCAAATTGTGCCCGGGGCCCGCTACGCCATGGCCGGCTCCTTCCTCCAGGACCAGTTCGTGAGTAACTACGCCAAGTCCCGCTTCCACCCCGGGGCAGGAGCCGGCCCGGGGCCCGGCGCCGACCGCAGCGTGCCCCACACCAATGGGCTGCTCTCCCCACAGCAAGCCGAGGACCCGGGGGCCCCCTCGCCGCAGCGCTGGTTCGTCGCGCCCGCCAACAACCGCCTCGACTTCGCAGCCTCCGCCTATGACACGGCCACCGACTTCGCCGGCAACGCGGCCACGCTGCTTTCCTACGCGGCCGCCGGCGTCAAGGCGCTGCCGCTGCAGGCTGCCGGCTGCGCCGGGCGGCCGCTGGGCTACTACGCCGACCCCTCTGGCTGGGGGGCCCGCAGCCCCCCGCAGTACTGCAGCAAGTCCGGCTCCGTGCTCTCCTGCTGGCCTAACAGCGCGGCGGCGGCTCGCATGGCCGCCGGGAACCCCTACCTGGGGGAGGAGGCGGAGAGCCTGGCCCCAGAGCGGTCCCCCTTGCCGGGAGCCGAGGACTCCAAGCCCAAAGATTTGTCCGACTCCAGCTGGATCGAGACGCCTTCGTCCATTAAGTCCATCGACTCCACCGATTCTGGGATTTACGAGCAGGCCAAAAGGAGACGGATCTCCCCCTCGGACACCCCGGTGTCCGAGAGCTCCTCGCCCCTCAAGAGCGAGGTGCTCACCCAGCGGGACTGCGAAAAGACCTGCGCCAAGGACATCGGCTACTACGGCTTCTACTCGCACAGCTAGGCGCGGCCGCTCGGCCCCGCCGTCCTTTTGCACAATAACTCCTCCGCGTTAGCGCACTGACCCCCGCCCCTAGCTGCCCATCCGTACCCCCGGCCCGGCCCGCAGGCAGGCAGGGAGGCAGAGCCGCGGCTGCCGCCGTCCACCTGCCCCGCTCCACGGCCGGCCCGGCCCGGGGGCGCGGGGGGCACCGCTGCTCCGAAACCCACTGATAAGTAGGATGCTTAGACTCTCAAACCGTACAGCGCTTCCTTCCTTTTACCACGGATGGATACTAGGGGATAACAGTAATAGTGGGGGAAAAGAATCTGTGAAATGCCTGTACATAGTACTTAATTTATTGTAACAGACTACTTTTCTTTGGTTCCGTTGCTTTCTTATTTGTTTGGATTTTCTTTTTGTTTTCATCGTTAAGTCACAAAACTTAGATCCTGTTTAAGTTTCTCCCTCCCACCTTTGCTCCCTCTCCCCTTGTCCCTCCTTGCAGCCCCCCCTCCCCCCCACGTAAACACTCTTTCTAAATGCCTCTGGAAGTGCAGAGCGGCCCGTAGCTGCGGCAGCGAGTAATAGGTTTCTCACTTTCTCTGTAATTCCTCGCATGAAATAATTACGCCGTGCCCTGGGCTAACACAGCTAAAGAATAGCTCAGCTTTCCCTTCAAAAGAACAGAAATACGTCTCGTAGGAAAGTCGATTAAAGTAGCATGACGCCTTCCAAAAGCAAAATTAACTGCCTCTGTATTTTTCTTTAAAAGGAATAGCTCGACATCAGCAATATTATTATTTTTGTGGTATTCCTCCTCCCCTTCCCCCCCGCCCCCAAGTGCCAAATCCATTACTGGTCCCTGCAGGTGCCAAATATGCTGACAAACTCTTTTCAAATTTCTTTGCAGTTTCCCCCTCTTTCTTTATATTGCTGTAAATCTTTGTAATGAATAATCTTAAAAAAAAAAAAAAAAAAGAAAAAAAAGGAAAAAAAAAAAAAAAAGAAAAAAAAAGATATAGACGACTGAATTGTTGGTAACCATAGTGTAGTCCAGTGAAGATGAATTGTGAGTTGTATATTTTACTGCATTTAGTTTTGGAATTGACTTTTTCATAAAGTAGCTAACCGAGATCTGACTTCCTGGGGAATCAAATGCACATCAAAAGTAAGAGCGATTTTTCCTGTAAACCTGTTACTAATTTCATGAAGGAGAACTAATATCCCTCGAGTTTTCTCCCCCCCGGCGAAGCAGAATAGTAAGTCTTCGAATTTTGAGTAGCAAATCTATACAATTAACGCATTTTTATATGGAGGAAAAAAAATACAATTACAAACTGAAATATGCATCAGGCTAAATATTCAGTCTAGATTACACTCGGCGGGGAAATTTCCCAATAGAAATTCAGGGTCATAAACGTGTGTATATTTTTGACTCTTCTGTAAATCGAATGTTGTGATTTTTATATTTGTTCTGTTACGTCTGTGGAACTGAATAATTTATACCAGTACATGCTCCATTGAGAAATGTTTCGGTTTTTGCCCGTTTGTATCGTCTGTGTATAACAAGTAAAATAAATCTGGCAAAACGTTCACGCCGTGTCGGAGAGCACTTTGCAGTTCTGCACCTCCCAAGTTCGGCGACGCCAGTTCTGCCCTAGCTGCCCCTCGCCCGGCTTCATCTCTTTTTTTTTTTTGTTTAGGGGGGGTGAAAAGGGGACATAGGGGAGAGTTTACGCACCGCATGGCCAAGCATGGAGGTTTGCAGTCGGAGACATCAGGAGATGAAATCCCGTCGGGTTTTAGATGTTTATAATTACCCCTGTCTTTGACTCTTAAACCCCCTGACGGTACTTTGCAGGCGGCAGAGGTTCCCTGCTGCGGGGGAGCCGCCCCGGTGGTGGAGCAGAGACGAGGGGCTCAGCGCTGCCCGCCCGCAGCTCTCCCGGGACGGGAGCGCAGAGAATGGCAGGGCCCTCTGGGACCCCCGAGCGGAGGTGCGGCAGAGAAGCCCCCGATTCCCCGGCACCACCTCCTTCTCTGCCTACCTTCTAGGGACGCTGTCCCCCTTTAAAAATCACATACCCATAGGCTTTAGTAGAGGCGTCATCCCCCGGCACCTGCATGGCTCGGGGTGCGCAGATGCTTGGGGTAGACAAGCCAGTTCTATTCTTGATCCGTCAGCGGGGTAGGAGCGGGTGAGGAGCCGCTACGGGGGCTTTGTCTTGTCGCAGTGTTGACAGGGGGGACCTGAGGAGCTTCGCTGCATTATCCCACTGTCTCCTCCACAAGGTGCGGGGTTCGACCTGAGCGGCGCCCCTGAGCCTCCAGCGCCTCCGCCGGCTGCAGCGGGCCTGTGGCGACGGCAGCGGCGGCCTGCGGGCCCGTACCTGCCCCGAGGCTGCCGTCGGGCTCACACTGCTGCCCCCGAGGCGGCGGTGGGGTCTTAGGGCCACTAGGCCCTCAAGCGGCGGAACCCCTCCACCCGGAGAGGGGCCGTATTCCCCGGCAGGGGCAGACCAGGCCGTCGAGGGGAAGAGGGTCCCCCGAGAAGCGCGGGCAGCCGGGGAGGTGGGACTGCGCTCCTTTCCCCAGCGCCTCACACCGAGCTGTGGGTCCGGGCCGTGGCACCGCCCGCTTCGCCCCGCTCATCGCCCACAACTCTCCGTCTTCAGCGGACCCGGTTGTCCCCTTAGTGGCGAGGCGAGGAGCTGGCTCGGCTCCCTCCGAGGGCAGCTAGGCTATAGGAAATTAAATGTTCTCGGTCGTTCTTCCCGATCTCGGCCAGCAAAAGCCGCCTTCACGTTTCCTGCCCCCAGCCACCCTCCGCCGCTGCCCGTCCCAATGCATTAGCCCCCGAGAGGGCCAAGGGACCGGACCGAGACCCGACGACATTCCCGAGGGGAGCCCACTGCAGCGGCGGGCGGTCACCGCGGGCAGCCCTGGTCAGAAGTGGTTTTGCTGGGTCGTGTTCTGCGGGGGTTACCCAGCGGGTCTGGAATAAATACGTAACGTGTGACAGGTCTGAACAAAATCCTCTCCTGTGTGTGAGTGGTTGATGTTATTCCATAACAATTTCGACAGGGTAATTCCGTAACTATTTCTGCGAGACATTGGAAGAGATAAGGGCTGCAGAAGTAAAAAAGGCTATTTCCTATCGGTAGGTCACTTTACTACTATTCTAATTTTTTAGAGGATAATCAGAAGTGCACCTGAGTGTCTGATAGCCACATGTTTACTGACACATTCAAACGTTTGCGTTCACCTGGAATCGAGCATGCAGGGTTTGACCCGGTGCATGGAAATGATGATAGACTTGTGGTGCGCTCGGTTTAGTCAAAGCAAAACCCCCTGTATGAATTTGTTAGACCAGCAACTAATTGCATGAATTTTACATGAAGTATAATTTGTACAATTATTCTAGGCATGCTGAACAGGCTTTTAATTTAATGATTGTGTAAAATAATCTATTCCATTGCTCTTTCTTTGCTTTATTAGATATAACACAAAATAAAGCTCCGATATGTAACAAGTAATTCCAAGTTCTTACCGGTAATACTTTCTACCACGTTTTACATTAATACTATAGCAAATGTAATACAGGGATTTACGCTCTGCAGATTTTGCACGAGTATGCTATGCATATTTGATGACACATTGCATATTTTAACAAGGTTTTTAATGACTGATTGAAATGTTTGCTAAGATATTTTTTAAGAGCTGGAGGAGAAATGGTTGTGGAAAATGTGTGTAATAGAATAGTGATAAGGATGGGAGGGTTTTGATTGACAGTATGAGGAAGCAGATGGATGACTAGGTAGGTCAGAGGTAAAGATGCCTTTGACAGCTTTTTAAGTTCCTTTGGCCATTTTGGTCCAATGAATCATGCAAAACATGTGTACATTACCAAACTGATGTCTCTGCATCGTTTACTGTTGGAATCCTCATCTTTTCAAACCCACCCTAACCTTCTTTCATCACCACTTGACGTGCTATGTCTAAACTAGATTGCAAGATCCTAAGAAGGCAAGAATCTGTCTTGTATTACTTGTCAGCAAAAAGAAAAAAAAAAAGGAAAAAAAAAATCATGTAAACCTATGGAGCTAGAAGAACAACCGTGACAGATTGGCAGAATAGGCGTAAGGTGGGACATGTTCTTCTTAATTTTCGCTGTCTGGTCATCACTCCCCTCCCCTAGGTAGTGCTCAAGGGAGATGTGGTGAACAATGATTTCGTCTCTCCCCCCCCCCCCCCCCTCCCCCAACTGGCATAAATCTGAATTTTCATAAGTCTGATAAGAGACCTAACTGCATAATTTTCCTTATAACATTATGCAGCGAGTGCTGTTGCTATAGTTAAAATGGTTTTCTTCGCAGTCTGTCTTTTCAGGTGCTTTGTGTGTCCCTCGCAAATTACTTTGTCAACTGGAAATGCTCTGATTTATCCCTGCAAAAGGTTACTGTTTTTGGAAATCTTGTTTAAATTGCACAGGACAATTTTAAAATTGCTGTGATACAAAAAAAGAATGTGTGTGTATTGGGAAAAGCAGAAAAACGATTTTTATGGAAGTATGATTTCCAGGTACTGTTTCTGTGCAGAATGGACACAAGTTTTTCTTTTGAGTATTAGAACATGCCATGAATGTGGTCTCCAGTGGGGACTGTGTCACTTGCTGAGACACAGGGGCAAAAGCAAAAAAAAGAATGGAAATAGCGGAGTGATAAGTAGATAGAAGGCAGCAGACTGTATTCAGTACCCTGTTATTTCAAGCTAAATAGATGTAATATGTTTGTGGTGGGTCCAGAGAGCTGCATGGCTTAGTGATAACATTTCATGCATTTATCAGAGTGCACATTAATCTGGGAATGCACAAACAAAAGCACCGCTTATTTCAGAGTGTGATCACTTGAAAGCTGCCCATTTGTTCAAATATGTACAGCTGGAAAAAATATATGTTGGTTGAAATATATATACACATATATATATAACTCTTGAATTTTTGAACATATGTAATATTTTCCTTCTTACAGATGTAGAATAATCTGTAATTCAGAAAGATCCGAGGCTGCTCTTGCTGATTAGATGTAACTTTTGGCATTATAAAATATATTACACAATAAAGTCTGTGATGTTTTATTCATGCTATCAACGCAATTTCTCATAGCTGCAGTGTTTCTAATGCTAAAGGGCTGATATGAGCACAAATGATCTTGCTGGTCTTCAGCTGACTTTTTAGGTCAGTTTTATTGTATATTTTTTATTTTTCCAAACTGAAGGCAGGCTGGATGAAAACTTCAGGCACATTACTTCTGTGTATAAACTACCTCTACTGTTACACTGATATTAACAAGCATTTATTTCTTAAGCTTTAAATAAGAAACAGCTGGTAATGACTTTGAATCTGTTTTAAGAGACATTTTAGGTAAAATGCTGATAGCTTGTAAATGTGTATTCCTGCCTTAGTCTCTGATCGTGCATGCAAGTTCATATGTGTGAACAACGTAAAGCAAGAGGTCAGTCCTACAAAGACTATTCACTTGTCTAAAAATTCACAGACATAAATGTTTTCAGGATCAAGGCCTTTTTCAATAATTGTGATAGTCATGTACCTTGAAGTGACTGACTGATTTAGAATACACTTAATAATTTGATTTTTTAATATAGTAGAAACACTGCATTGATGGGTTACCAAAGCGTGTCATACGAGCTCACACTTCAATCATTTGTAATATATTTTTTTGTTTGCTTGTTTGTGCATTTTTTTCTTTTTTCATTTGTTGTTGTTGTTGTTGTTACTGACAGCACTAACACATCATTTAAACTTTCTAAAAGTCGCATCTTAATTTTTATGGGCAGTGCTATGGTATTAGTTTTTCTAAGCAGGCTTCTTCCTTGAATTATATTTAGTTATACGTTGACTGCTTTAGAAGCAGCAGCAGCACATAATACTGGTCTGGGACTGAAGAGTGAGAGAGCAACACCAATATTTTCAGTTGAGAGAAATTTCAGGTTGCTGAAAGTTGTCTCCTAGTTCAGACAGAGACACCCACCCACCAGGAATTAAACTGAAATCAGAAATGTAAGCTAACAAATGCTTTTGGTGATGGATCAACACCCTGGTTACAGCTTATTTACCTTTGTGGAAATGTTTGCCGAAGGGGATGCGTTATTTATCTGGGGTCGACTGCAGCTGAACTGTCACTTCTCCGTCTTCCATAGACCTCCTGCTGGAAACACTGATGAAATCTAGTGTCTGCTCTCTGGCCCTGGAGAAAGTTGGGGCTCACCCTCTATCATCTGAGGATCCCTCCCAAGGGCCTGGCAGAAGTGCCTCCCTTCTTGCTTTTTGTTCTGTGGTTGGTGTCTACCTTTTACTAAATCAGATCTGTGGTGCAATAACACAGAGAAATAACTGCTCCCCATGCTATGTCCCCTTTCAGCAAACCCTTAAAGCACCTTCCCTCTCCCTATGTTGCCACTGCCTTACCACTATATTTCTAAAGCATGATGGTTTTGTACATAGGTATTACTTTAAGCTTGGTGTAAGCTCTCTTCTGGTAGCTCAGTTTACTCTTGCATTAGGAGAAGAGAACATTTCACTTGAATTAGATGCAAGGTATTGAATAAGAGGTAAAAGGTTTTCCTTTTGTCTGTTCCTGAATTTCCTATAGAAAACATCGTGCATAAGTGATGAGGGGTAGTAGCATTTTTCAAAATCAGTAAGTAGTTTAGTTGCCTGTGTTTAGAAATTATTAAAATCTCACCAAAAAGTCTCCAGTCTGGTGGTTCTAAGGTATTTCCACACTTCTTACGGTTTGATTTGTGGGCATATTATCAAGCATTTATTTCAGATATTCATTGAGCAGTAGTATTTTTTGCAGAGTTGGGATCACAATAGTGTGGATTAAATCCTCTACTGGTGTACAATTATGTAATTTCATTGGCTTCAGTGGTTCAATACAGATTTGTATCATCTGATAGCTTCCTCTAGCCAAAGCAGGTGCTGTTTGATGGAATGGAGAGGGCCAAGTATCAATTTGATATGCACATTTGTTTCTCCTGTGTTAAAATAATTATAAAAACATCAACTGATATCATACTGTACTTGCATTTTCATTTCTGTTTATATTATAAAAATAGTTGAAGCTTAATTTTTGCTTATTGTCAAGGCTGATTTTGATGCTTTAGTTTTCTTCATAATTAAATCAAAACCAGTTTGCTTGGTATGTGTTTTACAAGAATTTGTCCTTTTTTAGGGGTAATATTTAGGCCAACTCTATTCTTTTATTATAAAAGGAATGTTCAGAAGTTGAATAGAAAAAAATTAATCAGATATTTTCAGTCCTTCTTGTATGTGTCTGGGATTTTGTAATGCCCAAATCTTTTTCATGTTCTTTGCAGTCTTATCTAATCTAGCTCTATTTTTTGTCCTTTGTGTTAAATGCCACAAAACTCCTGTGATGTTAACGTCCAGTATTGTATTTTTAAGGATTTCTTTTTCAGTTTTTTTCCATGTACTATTCACTTATAACTTCTTTCTAATCATTGAGATAGATGAAAATTATAAAGAAAGATTTTTTTTAATGACAAACTGATTCATTTATAATAGACATAAGCTAAAGTAACATGAAGTGTAACAACAGAAATTAAAAATGGGCTTTTAAAAAGGAACATTAAAATTTACATTAAAACCATGTGGATATAAGTTTGCTTCAGGAATATATTTCCCTGTACACCATTCAGACAGATGTAACCTGAAAGGCCAGACCCCATGGTAGTCTATTAGCAGTATATGCTTATTTTCCAGACATGTTATAACTGCAGAAACAACACAACTAATTGTCCTGTGACAGTGTAAAGTTTAGCGTACATGTGCACATAAGTCTTCGCAGGATCAGGGCCTATGTCTATTTTGCTTCAGCAGTGTTATCTGCTCTGGGGTTTGGGATGTTTTTTTTCCCCTTGGTAATTAAAATGCAGATCTGTCACTGTGGTCACATTTCCCAGCTTTAGAAGAACAGGGGTGATGCCTATGCTGAATACACACTGTGCTAAACAGTGATTATATTTAATTTTGACTTTATCTTGATATCTACAGCTGCCTCAGGGTAAGGATCTAGGAGATTTTAAGTGTAGTTTTGTGTACCCAACCCTTTTCACAAGGGTTGGTTTACTGTCAGTTCAGCTCGCGTAAGTCGCTTTAGATGGTGACGGTGCTATTGCATGGGAAAGGCTGCCAGGCTGGTGGGTGCAAGGGCAGGACAACAGGAAGCTTGTGATCTCTTTCACGGGCAGGTAGGTATGAGATTGGCTTATCTATAACCCAAAACTTGCCCTCGGAGAGTTGTTCTGGATAATGCATGCATTGCTTTATTCCTGGATGATGAAGCAGCAGCGCTCCAAGCTGATGCGAATACACCAGTAGTCCCCAAGTAACCTCTGGTCTCTTTCCCTGGTAGATCTCCAAAGCTTTGCATGCGCTCCAGCCTCTGCCTTGCTCTTCTCCATTCTTTTCCTTATGGGGGGGGGGGGGGGGGAGGGCTCTTCACTGTCTCCTCACGGCTAGTTCTGTTTAGAGCTTGAGTGTGTAGACGAGTGCTCTCTCCTTTAACTCCTTCTGTGGAGGATGCTTAAAAAAGCAAAGCCCTGCTCAGGATTAGCAAAGAAGAGGAGATCGATGGAAGGCTGATCTCTTTTGTACCCAAGCTTCGTAATCTACATTTGCGTACAGTTTCTTGTGATTGTAAAGGGTTTAACTCATATAAAGCATTTGACATGACACATTTTATAAGAATCAACAATGTAAATAGTTTTAGCATTTGTAGTTGCATAACTGGGCTGTCTGTTTCTGATTTTTTTCTGAAGAAGAATGTAACAGGTGAACCAGTTTTATGGGTGTTTCATTACAATTTATGGAGCCTTGCTGATCTAAGTTTGATTCTTCATGGCTTTATATATATATATATATATATATATATTTATTTATTTATTTTATTTAAACACCATTTTCCAAAAGACTACTGGACAGAGGATATCTTAAAATGACCTGCTTGAAATTTATCCTTTTATAAAAACCATTTAAGTTTGTAACAGTTTCTTGTCTATTCTGTAATTGCAAGAATGTCATGTCTAGCCAAAAAAGATTTAATCTATAGGATTAAATCTTGTCTCAAATGATGTTATTTCTGAATAATAGAACATTCTAGAACCTATAAGCACTTTTTCTGGGTTACACAAACACACTGTTTTGCCTGAGAAATCCTGAGGTTTATGCATTTTATTAGTTTGTTTGGTTTTTTTCCACAGAAAAGTAGACAGTATAATGCAACTTTAGTCCATCTTCTGTATTTTTCCACACAGATGGGTGTCCTCCTGTATTTCATCAGAGGTTTAGGAACAACCTGACTAGTGCTTTTATTCTGTGGCATCATATTTTTCTTCCTTTTTTTTCATGTAAAATTAGATTATTATTATTTTATTTACAACATCCTTTGTAAAGTTTCGTCTTGTATTACAGCGTCTGCAATGACAAACCACAGCTCGTCTGAGACTGGGAAGATTTTCCTTGAGCATCTCCACCATCGGACTATGGTGTGTGTACGTCAGTTTTACTGAGAGGTTGGATTAGGGTATCAGCTGCCATTGAATTTTGTCAAGATTTATATTTTGGCTGTACACCACACAACTGTGTGAAGACTGGCCTCCGAGATCTAGGAGATGCATCTTCTAAATCCTTCCTCGCGGCTGTTACTAGTGGCTTTGTTTCTGACAGTTTCTAATTTTCTGTACATAATAAAATCAATTATTTTGCACATATATGCTAAAGCTAGAGGCTGTTTTTTGACTGTGCATTCTACAATTAGTTATGTAAATAGCAGCATATGCTACAAGTTTCCAGTGCTCACCCTGCCTTTATAGAAGTGTTGGCTCAGGCTCTGCTTCAAAGTTAGTTGGCAGAGGTGTTTGGTGCTCCGTGGCTCAGGCTCTGAAGACAATGCTTTCTTCATCAGTTTTCCCTTGTGTTTAGCGTGTTAGGCTATAGTACATGTCTAGTACATGTTTCTATGCCAAAGCCAAGACATGACTCGAATGCACTAGGGATTTTGGTAGTCAGACGTTCAAACTTCCCTACATTTTTCTTGATTCATCTGTAGAGGGATACTGGTAATTGCATGTGTGCTGTTGAACACTACTGTCTGCATAGTCAATCTTCCCCCTATCTCACTTAGGTTATTTCTTTAAATAACAAAAAAATAATAAATAATTTATTTATTGAAACAATAAACTTTGAATTCATGTCTCTGCCTAATGGTTTCTAAACCAGCCCTTTCCAGAGATTTCAGAGGTATGTAATGAAGTTACATCATTATTTAATCCCATATGAAAGCCTATTGCAATCTCTTCAATATCATCAAATATTTCGGTGTCTTTTTGAAAAATACTTCAACTGCAGAGTGTAATCCACAAGGTAAATTGGTAAAGCAGCAAATTCCAAGTGGCGTTTTAAAAATGCTCACATGCAAATTGGTTTTTTTTTCATCTTCTCCTAGAAGATCCTGCTGGAGCCCTGATCAAGCACCCAACGTGGAGCAGCTTTTGGCACTTTGTTTTTCAGTAGGACTTCTGAATCTTAAATCACAAGCTTCCATAGTCTGAGTCACAGAAAACAGACAGGTTTGCTAAAGCTTATTATCTGTTACTTTTGTGCTAGCTCCCTGTAGGGGGGGTGGGGGGCGGTGGGTGAGGAATTTTTTATGTTGTGGCACCTACCAATACAGGATATTTGGTGGACGTGCAAGTTCCTCCAGAACCCACTAATAAAGTTAGCTTATCTCTTAAGTGAACTCTGTGCTATTCCATTCAAGAATCATGTATTATTTGTATTTATGTGAAAACACCCTACTGCTGAGGGCGCATAATAGTAAAGCCACAGTGTAATAGTAAACAGGAGCTTAATGGCTGGCATGAGATTGAATTTACATGCTATGAAAAGCCTCTGAAAAAAAAAATTCAGACAAAACTCAGGCGAGAATCCAAGCCTCCATTGCGGATTGACCAAAAAAGTCCTTGGATATTTTGAAGACTAGTTGATATGCTCACTTTTAAAGAGCAATTAGTTCAGATTCTGTTGGGTGCATGAGACAAAATATGCCAGGTGAATAGATGTCCTCATAGATGAGGAAAATCCCTAAATCTAAGACAGCAAAATAATGAAGTGCTTTTTTAAAAAAAGGAGCTAGCATAGTTGGAAAGGTGGGAAGGAAAGTCCTATCACACAGTGTAACTGATGTATTGGGTTGATAGAAACAGATCTGCAAAAGGAGAGACCAGTCATAGGTAGTACAAGCAACAGTCTTCCATCAGTATCCTTCACCTATTGTCTTCCAACCAGGGTCATTAACAAGTGATTACATGCAATGGGACCTTTTATTTTAGAGAAGGACAAGGGTTCCTCTTTGACCTGGAGGATTTTAATTCCTGCATATTGCTAAATAGTGCATGCATTAGGCTCTTTGGATACGGGGGTTCATTAGCACACACCTTCTATTCCATCATACATCAAGTGTTCATGCCCTCATATTTCTGAACGCGTATGGTGGCTCACGAAAGAGCAAATTCCAGAGGCAAAGTGACCTGTTGGTCTAATAGCAACTACTTTAACTAAGATACGTACTTTACTTCTTTAAAATAACTTTTTTAGCCCTCTGTCTAAATTAAATTTATCTTTTAAAACTCATTTCACTGAACATGTGTAACGTCTATGCATAGGCAAATGCTTAGAAACCAACTATAATTCTGCTAATCATATTATTGATGAGATAAATGATAAATGTGGAAGCAAGTAGGTTAATTTGGCCTGATGAATGGCTTAAAATGATGATTTTATAAGTAATATTTTTTTCTTTGAAAGTTAACCTATTCTCCAAATGTATTTAAAATGTTAATAAACTATTAAATGAACAAGTAACACTATATTCAACATTTTTACACCATTTCTACAGTGGGTAAAATTGTAGTATAAAGTTGGTGTATACTCGATAACAATTTACATGTTTATTTTACCATCTGGTAAATGTGTAAACGATATTTTGAGAAGCACATTTCAAATTCACTTTAACAACTTATCCCCGACAATATGTATCCTATCTCATGTACTGACTGGAAGGATTTTGAAAACCTCTCAGAGAGATATGCAGTAACAAAACATATTATTTTTTTAGTGATGCTTAAGATCAAGCTTAGCACCAAGTTGGAGGTCTTTCACAATTTGGGAAGAATTTTGGTATGTTAGTGCTGTCAAAGAGAGATTTCAGACTATTTTACACACCACAGTATAAAGATATCATAGCATCTTCCCTAAAGAAACCATAGGGTGCATAGGTAGTAATAACAAAACAAATACAGTTTGCTATGTTGTTGTATAACTGTATTGTATCCTTTCCAGGGGGTTTGAATTTGCTATCTCTTGTGTCTAAATATGGGAAGCTCATTATTAGAAGTGTTACAATGAACCCCAAGTGGATTGCTTTTCTCATGTACTTTAACAGCACTTTGACACTGCAGCCTTCTGCCTTTTTATTTTAGTCTTCTGTTTATTGGTCTCTCTGGATTAAATTGCAAGCACTTTCTTAAATATAACAAACTAAAGGATATTCTGTTGTAGCCCAGCTTTTATTCACCCTTCCCTGGCTGTTACTAATCTTAAATAGGGTCGGGAAAAGAAAAGATTTCCTTTTCTCCTCCCCCAACCCCAATAAAATGCAAAAAACTCTGCCTTGAAAGCAAGTCTGCCTGGAGAACACCTCCACACTAATTACCATCTGGCCAAACTGCAAATGAGGTTTGAGAGCAGATTTCAAATGTAGGCTCCAGCTAGTCTGTGCCTTGTATTAGTCCATTAGTGTTTATTAAGAGATTTGAAAGCATTTAGGCAACTAGAGAGCAGGCAAGTACCTTAACTTCTGGAAAACCAACCGGGCACTTATTTGTTCTTTGCAGGGTCTAAATCCCTTTGACCAGGTACTTGATCATCAATGCTCCTTTAGCTGTTGCAGCAGCATTTTGTTGAGTCTATACTTTAAAAAGGCCAATGGTCTTAAAACACCTTCTAAAATGCATTGGTGAAAAAAACTGTATAAAAATTATTGTACAAATTGTAGTTACTCCTGTATCAAAGTTAATGAATTGCAATATTGATTTGTTTTTATTTATGTGCTATTTCAGCAAGGGGGGAGAAAACCCTGCTAAGTACACAGTCAAATCCATTACTCATCCAGAAAAATCAGAGAAACCTGTGAGCTGCTCTGATTTTACGGGTGCATTTAAAAGCAGACTTTATTATTACTACTACTAATAAAACCAGGTTGTCATTAAACGGCAACTTTAAACTTAAAAAGATATTTGCATTTTTGCAGGTTAATTAGGCACACTGCATTTAGCATTACTGTTGTGTTTCATTTAGATATTATGTGCATTTCACTAATGAATTTCAGGTTCAGCAGCCATTTTCTCTTCTTCTTCCTTTACAGAGATTAGACAGGACCTTTCCTGTTTGTAAATCAAAGATGATGTAATTATTATCAGACTTAAAGAAATAACTTTTAATTTCTCTTCCCTTTGCTGGCTTCTTTTTTTGTCTCAGCTTTGTGAAAAGTGCTGTCAATCTTATGTAAATAATAATCTATTATTGTGTTTTTAATGATAACAAAATCCCAGCCCAGAAACCCTTTCAGCAAAAGAGCACTAGCTGTTTAGGACACCTGCTGTTATAAAAGATCTTCCTACAGGAGCCGGTTAGCTCATGGGTGAAGCTCCAATTGAGAGCACCTGGGAACATGCAGAACTGAACCTGAGTTTTGTAGTGCCAACAGCATTTTCTAATAGGTACTTATAACATCTTTCTCTTTAGGCTGTATGCTGGTATCTATATTACAGAAGCAGGTGGTCAAGAAATTACTCAGGGGTTTAAAATGGTGTTTAATTGGAATCACCTGGAGAAAGTGGGCAACACGTGAAAAATCTACTTCATAGAGCTCTGGAGAGGTTTCCTGAAATGACACAGGTTTGAAGGTAGGTAGTAAATAGACTAGGCCTTGAATGCTGGGTAATGTTGTTTTTATTGTTTTGCATTGGAATCTTAATATGGCAATTTTTTGATGGAAAAGAATTTTGCTCTGTAGCTATTTACTCTTAGATGTGGTGCTTGAACTCGTGTCTGCCAACACCAGGAAGGAATCTGCCCCATACCCTGTGACAACACTTATCCTGGTGGATTCCAAATAGAAGATCCCTTGGCTTGCAAAATGTAAGCTGTTTCCCTTTAAGTGAAAAATACCCAAGCCCACTTAAAAAAGATTAATAAAAAGTGACCTTTCAAAAAAATGAGTTAAAATTATATATTTAGTTCTCATATTGTTAATAACTGGTGCTCATTGGCCTCAGAAGTTTCCCCGCTCCCCATGTTTTTCTGTGTGTCTGCTTACTTCCAATAATCGTAAATATCAAACTATGTATTTAGTGCTTTAACTTTTAAAATACAATTTTAAAATTAAATGTGAAATTTTTATAGATTCTGATATTGACTAAAATGGACCTTTTAAAGTGACATAAATACATAAATGGAGATTGATAAATTTATTTCAGACTACCATATGGGAAGGCTGATTACAAGGGCATGTGGAGCACAAAGCCAATTAAAGATATTCTTACTTCTTACTGTGGACCGTTGCTGCCTTCCCCATGTTCCCTGGAAGCTAAACTGAGTAGCATTTATGAAAAATATTAAGCTAAGGGTGTCATCATAAATTCTGTCTTTATGTAGTCCTGTTCTCTATTGACAGTCAGATTTGCATCAAAGAACATGACACCAGTGACTTGCTGGCAGCTTAAGTAATTGGGGAAAAAAGTGGTTATTCATATGGAAACGGGAGTTGGCTCATTACAGCCAATCACCTGAATAGCAAATAGTATGGCTGCCAATAGATGGAGAAAAAGGCAAGTCTAGTGGAAAATAGGAGCATTTAAAGGCCAAGAAAAGACATATGGTCTGTCTATGCTTGCCTTATACGCCTGGAAACTATAAATTAAGCTACAATATAGCCCACCACCTTAATGTGAAATTCTCCATTTTCCCCATATTAATCTTGAGAAATGTAACAGATTTGGCTACTAATACTGACTTTGGCTTTTGTAACAGTGTAGAAATTTTATATAAAAATAATGGCTGAATTAATTGTTATTTAATATTTGATTCTGTTATGGCCATAAAGGATGTACATTTGAAATAAGCTCTCTTTCATAGCAATTGTAGATGTGGATCTGTTCTGTCCTTTACAGATGTCCATATTTTCATGAGGGTAGGCAAGAGAAGAAAGCAAATTGTTCTTGGCTGCTCCGTCTTATAAGGTAATCCTGTGATGATGGTGTGAAATGATTTGTGTCTGTAATGGATATCTCATTTACTGCTAGTAGTAGTCATAATTTTAATTCAGCGTGCTAATGCTCTTCTTTACTCCTTAAAGTATATTGGACTTTTATTTCATTGCAGGAGCAATACAAGTTCAAATTGGTCTGTAAGTTTCAGAAACTGGGCTTATTGAGGCGGCTGCCTGACCCCTTTTCTGGTAAATCACTAGTGAAAGATGAGAATACAAAATCTTCTAAAATGTGCTTGTGTAAACGCATTTCACTTGGGAGACCAAGTTCTTGAATATCTGAGGGCAGTTTGAGTTGTAAAGATTTTATGTGGCCTCAAGACAGTGAAGGCCTATACCTTTCTTAGCTGCCGCCTTCATGAGCTTTTTTTGTTTGTTTGTTTGCCTTTTTTTTAATAGATTCCTTATTCTAAACCATCCCATGATCAGAGTCACATGGAAAACAGATGCTGAATTCCGCACCTTTTTTAATGCCATGTGCTGAAAATCCAATGGTTTCCCCTTTTCAGTTAGAAATACTGAGAAAACATGGGACCCTGACATCAGATTTCTGTACCTTATTCCTCCGTTTTATGTACCTGAAAGAGTTATTAAACCTATTATTTCTGGTTTGTATTCATGGGCTTTAAAAATAAACTATTTTTTACTTATTCCAAAATTCCTGATTGCAGCTGAAAACCCTTTTTTTAGTTAATAAATAATTTCCGACTTCATTGTAGTATTATAGGAACAAAGGCCTAAAATTTTATTTTGAAGGAAACTTGGTATTTAACGGAGGAACAATGAATAGTAAAATTGTGTATTACAACTAGCATGCACTTAAAATTTGATATGTGATAGATGTTGTGAAAACCGTGGAATTTGGGGCTGCATAAAAATGTATATACGCTTATCTAAAATAATTACATCTATAGAGTTTCTAATTGGGTCCAGCGACATAGTACACTTGCAGTTCTTCCACTACCCTCACCAATGTTAGGTCCTTTCACAAGTACTTCTATTCTCCTCTTCCCTACTGCTTCTTTGCGGGTGAGTGACCTGCCGGCTTCATTTCCCTGTCTCCTTTCAACACAGGCACAATCAAATCATCCCAACTGGTGACCCTTCTGACAAGGAACTACAGAAATGAAGTTTCTTTATCCACTTTGAATCTGGTGCATGTCCCACAGGGTTATTTTGGGATTTCTGAGGTCCAGGGCAAAGAGAAGTTAATTTGCACAATTCTGAAAAAGCACTGCTAAGAAAAGTTCTTATGAAAATATTGCTTTATTTTGGGATCATCCTGCATTTAAAGGACTACGGGCTTATATTTCAAGAAGTTCCATCTTGGTGACCTTTTTCATTCAGATCCAGAAATGAACCCATAACTCTTCAGTAAACCCTTACCAGGGAAGACCAGTCTAGGTAACAAGAGTCTTTGCCCATCAGTATACACTGGCATCACTCATTTACTGTAGCTCCAATTAATGGTAGTAGAAGTTACACTTGTAAATTCCCCCACGCATTAATGAGCGAACAGACTCCCTCTGTTTAGTTAACCATCTTCCAGTTACCTGGCACTTTCCCCATCCCTTGTGAGATCTCAAATATTTAATTAAAGCCTTTTTTTTTTTTTTTTTTTTTTTTCTTTTTTTTTTTTTTTTTTCCTCCCCCCACTCTCCTTCATTCAGTTTGTTGGGTTGTAATTCTTGTTGGCCTGATGCCTTGGCAACATTCAGCACTTCTAATTGCCTGTATAGTCTGGCCTAGTCATGGAGCCTTTTAACTTTCATTGAGGCTTCCAGCAGTATCAGCCTTGCTGGTCACAAGCTTCCCACTCAGGTTCCGTTCACAGCCCTTTTGCTGATTACTTGTTATGTATTTAAAGAGCTCCATACTGTTTATTTCATTTCCTATTTGAGATAGTCTGTTTGCTTAATTTTTTTCTATGCTAATTTAATTTTAAACATATAGGGCTGTCTTCCTGGTCAAACAAGCCAGAATTTTGCATCCGTATGTTACATTAAATAATAATAATAATAATACAACAAATAATAGTCAATGCTTTCTACTTCTGTAATGTCTACCATTCAATGATCTCAAAGCATTCTTATTTTACAAGTGGTAAAATGGTGTCAAGAGACATGAACTACTTGTTAAACATTACATGTGACATCTGTTACAGAGCCAGACATAGGATTGAGTAGTTAGTTTAATAATTGCAATATGCTATAGGAATTATTAGGCTAAAATATGCTTCAACTGAATGGGTTGTACCCTTGTAGAGCTATGTACTGTGGAGAGTTGTTCTCAGAATATCACGTTTGTTGGTGTATCAGACACAGAATGGAAAGTGGAATCCAATGGATATTGATGTGGTCTCTGTAAAGGTGAGTAACCCCTGTAAGTATAAGTCATGTTGGTTTTATAGTTATTATTATGAATCACAAATAGACTGTCTTTAGAGTCATTACTTTTAATCAGAAACAGTCTGGTATATTTTGTCTCGTTTTGTTTTCTGTGTGAAGACCTGGATTTTAGCAAACCTCTGGCTTGCTATGGCTACAGTAAGTCATTTATGTCTCTGCAGAGATAACATGCTAATGTTAGAATTTATGCTAACATAATCTGAATGTGTCCTCTTTCAATGTCCAGCAGCATACAGAGGGCAACTGAAAATGGTCATTACAATTTGTGGTTTTTAAGGTTGCTTTTGCCCAGCAGCTAATCATGGCTCTACATTGTGAGGGCTACCACGACTCTCATCCATGAGCAAAGTCACATCCCTCTGTATGATCACTCTGAAGTAGTCAATGGCTGAATTTTCAATGCCTGCACTTGGCTTTTAGGATGTGAATGCTTATATTCATTGTTATTACATACGTATCTTCTTCTTCCCAAGGTCAGACAGCAGAATGCAAGAGTCAAGAAGAACCAATGTGACTATACCTGTTGTACATGTGAGTGGAAGTCAAGCAAGTAAAAAGAAGGAGAAATCACTGCTGGCTGGGAAAGGTTCCCTAATGTGGTAAGCATGGCGAAATGATCTTTTATAGTTTTCTGGAGTGAAATTAACTTAATTCCTGCGGTGCTACGAGGATTACTAGGGACTGCATAGGAATAATGTGAGCTGGAAAGCTAACAGCTGAGGTATGTGGAAGTACAAGGTTATACAATATTGTTAAAAGAAAAATCTTAAAATGGAATCTGGTTGTTTTCTTCAGACAAGAACAACTCAAACTGTGATCATGTCTGAAAAACAATAATATAAAAACCAGTGTGCTTCAAATACAGGATTTCATTTGTAAAATAAATGTATGTCCAATAATTTATTGTTCCTTGTTTGACCCACGTGTATTCTGAGCTCAGTGTTAAGCATAACTTGTTGCCCATGGATGCATTTGGGCTTCCGGATAAAGACTGTGTGGGCTTTTGAGCGATAGTCTGCCAAGCAATATATCACGAATCCTAATTGTTTTAGAAAACAGTTGTTCTTTTTCTTCAGCAAATACTGTTGTATCCACATTATTAACATAGACGTGTATAGTCTTTTTGAAAAATCATTCTCAGTTTAAAGAATTCTAATGCTTCATACAGTGATTATGCAAAAGTCTCATGTATAAGCAATACCGATGTTACTGGAAGCGCCTCATACAGAGTCCAAATATAGCAGATCAAATCAAAACTGTGCTACATCTTAAGCAACTGCTGACCCATTTCCATATCAAATTGGTTTCTGTCATAGAAGACTTTGCTTTTTCTTTTAGAGATATTTACTTGTGCTGTGCTAGCTGAACTACAGTAACAGCATGTTTTATTTTAAGATCATTAAATAACTGGTCAATTGGGTTTTAGCTTTGTTTATTAACAACTTTCTATCTAAGAGGCAGTCATAATGAAAGGTTTGTTCCTGCTCTGTGGTATGTGAACATACCACTGGCTCCTGTAAAATCAGTCTCCATGATTCAGCACAAGCAGAGAGCTGGTGCTAGGTGCTATGCCATGCGCAGGATGCCTACCAGTTGGCCTGATAAGCTCAGTCCGAAATATCTAACTTAAATAAACTGTGGGGAGGAAATTCTATTTTGAAGATTTCACTTTGTTCTTTGTTTACCTTTTTTTTTTTTTTTTGAGGGCGGAGGGGAGGGACCAACAGGATTAATGGACTCTGGCATATCAGTAAAATCTCAGAGATTGCTATAAATACCTAGAGTAGGAAGAAGGTGAGTTGTTAGCGGTATAAAACTTGTTTGTGTCACTTTGTTATAACATTAGCAGTATCTTAATATAGATTTCTTTTTTGGCTTCTAATGATACATTCGTTTCACTGGGGAGGGGATAGGGAAAATGTGCTACTGCTGTTTTTCTGACATGAACTGCTCTTCCCTTCCATGGCTCCTGGAGCCTCCTCAGGTGCTAGTGGGCCCTCTCGTGGGGCTGGCCACTGAACACTGCTCCAGCTCCTGCTGTGTTCGGTAGGGGTGCCTCATTATGTGTGGACACTGATGCAGCTGACACTGCCAAAGAGTAAATCTCAGACCCCTGTAATATTTTAAGGCAGGACTTATTTCTTGCACAAAAAATGTATAGCCCAGGCTGCAGGCAGCAGTCCAGCTGGGACCACAGCAAGCCTGCCAGTGCCCGTGATCCAAATAATCTGTTATGTTGCATGCCATCAAGTCGCTCCTACAAAATTAATTATATAATATCAGCAATATTTGAGCATTTTGGCTTAGAAATATCAAATAAATGTCTAAAAATTTTTTTCCATTTTTTTTTATGTGTTCAAAAAAATAATACTATTCGAAAAATAAATGTAATCAATTGTTTAGGTGATTTTGATACCTTAACAGCAGTTCTGTGCTGAGGTCATGTATGTCATCAGTGCCTATACAGATGTTTCAAATGTACAAGAACAATTTGTAAATTTAGTATATTTGTACTTTTGCGGTTTTTCCTTTGAAAAATGGGTTCTTATCACTTGGGAGAGCAGTGCTGTTAACATCAGAGCTTTCAATAAAAGCTAAACTTATTTTCTGAGGACGTGGTTTTACACATGCCACCTCCCAAAAGACTTCTGATCTCAGTTAGCAGAACCTACTGTTTCCTCCCCAGGCTCAAGATCTATACGTCAAATATAGAAACAACAAACATGTGTGGTTTTACGTCTCATGTCAAAGATGATGCCTTCAGAAAGCATAGCTGTTTCCATGATGATGCCAGGGCAGGGTACAATATTAGCTGACAGGCATGGGAATCTTATATTTTACTGGGTATGTCCTGATGCAGTAAATGTATGTAAATGACCAGCCTAAGTTGTGCCCTGCAAGCAGGCAGGTTACAGCCTGCTCCAGCTGCCCTGCAGCTCCTGTTCCTCAGTGGTGCTGAGTTCTGTGTTCCCACCTCTGCATGTAGAGACCCACCAGTAGCATGGGGCTATTCAGGGACTGGTGACCCGCGAGACAAGCTGCCTCATGATAATAATCTGTAATAGAACATTTTCACATCGGAGAACAAAGATTTTTTTTTTTTTTGAAAATGTCATTTCCAATGGAGATAATTTGCTTGAAGAAGCAAGAAAAATCAAGAAACAGCAAATTTCCAGGGGGCTCCTTGTGAGCCTGGGGTTCCAGTTTCCACCTTTTTGGCAATCTATTTATTGGGTTGATCTCACAAGTGAACAGTTTCAGATCCTGCCTGTCTTACTGATAAGCCTCTTAAGGCTGAAGGATGCAAGTTTCTTGTTGCCTTGCCTCTGTTAGGAACTCAAATAGCCTGATGGGAACTCAAAAGCTGCGAGGCTTTGAAGTTGCTGTGCAAGCCAGGGCTTATCATCTCCAAGTTTTTCAGAGTAAGTGGTCTATTATAATTCTTTCCACCACTGATTATCAAGCATGTTTATCTATGAATGGCTGTGATTAATTAAATTATTGTAACTGGTGAATAATTAAATTATTGTAACTGTAGTTTTATGATGCCAGAGAAGCAAAACCTGCGTTTGTATGTGTTTTACGTTGCTTCTGGCTGCAGACTGTGAAGGTGCTAGTTTTATTTGAGAATTTGGCAAATACCAGCTAAAGGAAGACTGAATCTAGGTTGTGTTATCCAGCCTTTCATATCTGTGAATTCCAAAACTATCTGAAAGGAGATATAGCAAAACAAACCCTTTCTTAAATCTAAGTGGTATTTTCCAGCTGGAATCCTGTTACACGTCATCAGATACAAATACTGTTTTTGGTGAACTCCTCAAATTGATGTGTTTTGTTTGTTTTTTTTTTTTTTTTTTTTTTTTAAATATTCCACTGCACTTGGCGAAGCAAGGGAAAAAAATGGAGTAGAAAATTTCTTTGGAATAAATAAAAGGTAGCTGCCGCTAGCATTAAGATTTGTTTATGATAAAAACCATTTGTGTTCAGGTTTGCTGATGATGCAACTTTGAGTCATTCTTGAATGGGAGACATGGATCTGAATCACAGCTAAACAAGTCACTATTTTTTTTTTTTCCTTCGGGGATCTTCAGCCAGGCTTTGTTCAGTGAAACTGAATATGCCACATTAGAGCACAAGCAGATGATTACCAACAATGTTTATTGATGCTACCACTAAGAGAAAATGGCAGACTGATATAAAATAAAGAGACTTAGCAGATGGGATATTGGCATTTGAATTGGTTAAAATAGATTACTGATTTTACCCCAAACCTGCCCTTTTATGAACACTCTGGTATTGTCCCTTGTGGAAGAACTGTAAATCTTATTCATCCTTATAAAATTATTTCTCATGGCAGACCCAGACTATTTATTATTACTTATGCAAAAAATATTTTATTACCAGGGAAATCTAAAACAGTGGCTCCTTGTTAGAGCTCCTGTCAACAGTGACTGTAGACATAAGTTGCTAGCATAGAAAGTTAGATTAAAAGAAAACTTTCCTGTTTATAGGCATCCCCTTAATATAAAACCAGCAAAAGCAGATCTGCAAATGTAATTAGACACATGCCTCTAATTGAAATCAATGGGAATTAAAGGCAATATCTATTTGATATTGACTGCCTTTCATTAAACCCTTGTGACTGCACAGTGCTGAGAACAACATGAGCCTGAAGAGGGATCCAGAAAGTCCAGCTGAAGGGTAGAGCTGTGACATGTGCTTCAACCCTGCTAAAACCGGAATGCAAATGTAGAATAGGCCTAGGATTGGTGTAAGAACTTGGTGGAATTTACGCTGTATGTATCTGGCTCTAGGTGCCTAAATAAGACCATAAGGTCTTCATCATGGTAACTCTCATGGACTCCAGGCTAGCGTGAGGAGGCATGCAATGATTTATTAGCTCTTTGGTTTTAACATCTAGCATTTTGTACTATATGTATCCAGCAAGCTCTGCATGGGCTGTCTTCGTTATTGGCAACCCTTTATCGTGGGTCAAGGCATGTTTTTTACATGTAGGTCACCAAAACAGTCCTAACTCACCAGTATTTGCTCTGGTGGCTTTTTGCACTGGATACAGTTCTTGATGTAGCTGAATTAATGGTGACCCTTAGTATCCAGGATGATTCATCACAATTGCCAATGCATATTTATAGCAGCAAAAATTCATTCAGTGCTAGTCAAGGAAATCATGTGTGAATTTAAGTCCAGTTGGCAAGGTAGTACAGTATCTGAAATGTTGGCTGTGCAGCAGCTGTCATTCTATGCCAATCTATTCTATCATACAGTAAGCAGGTGGCTCACACATATTGTTTTTACTACATATCATTTTAATTTTGCAATGTCTCACTGAAATAGGAAATGTGTGCTACGGATTTCAATAAGATTTTCTTTATTGAAGCCAGGAGAGCATGTTAATAGCATGCAGCAATTTACAGTATAGTCGGAGTAATACAGCAGCTGCTGAACCTGTTTATTCCCTATGGCTTTAGTTGGGTATCAGTCTTAAGTGAAGCTAATTAACTTCTATTCATTAGGGATTTTACATAAATTCAAGCAGAAAAGAGAATACAAGCCTCAAACAGTTTGTATTCCTTCAGCACCCTTTTGCGATGCCATACTGCAGCAACCCGCCTCTGGTAGACATGCATTGTCCTCAGGCCAGCCGAGGGGCACTCTCTGGGCTCGTCTGTATTTCTGAGATTTGGTAATTTTTTGATGGGTTGATCTGCTGAAGGAATTGTCTTTATTGTGATGTGGCATGTTAGTTGTTGTGTGGGGAAAATGATGTCTTGATGCATTATAAATAACAATTTTCACAATACAGCTCCTTGGTGTTTCACCTTTCATCAGAACTAGCATTTGAGTAGGTCAGGTGAGGCTGGCAGGACAGTGAGCGCCAGTGTCCAACTCTGGACAGCCTTAGCATCCCCATACAAATGTGGTCTCTGTTTCTGGTATTGGATGTTCTTCTTGGCTCGCTTGATTCTCAGTATATTTCTCAGCTTTGTCTGATTCTGGTTGGGAAAACATTTTCTTTCACAATAAGCAGTATCTCCTACTTGGGTTTTGTTTCTGTTTGTATTTTTTATTTTTCTGACATTTCTTGGCCTGGGAGGAAATCTTGCTTGGTCTGATTGTAACTCCTATTCATATTATGGGAAGTTCTCATAAGATATTTCTCTGTGTGAATTACTGTTGATAGAACTGGTAATTTTTTTTTTCTCTCTCTGAGAGTTGTTTGTTTGCCTTTCTCTTACAAAGGACATTGATAGCATAACCCTCACCTTGGCAGAGTGTTTCAAAAGTCTGTTCTCTGAGGGGGAGTTCAGGTTGAAAAAAAAAAAAACCCACCCAAAAATAATTAAAAAAAAAAAAAAAAGGGAATTGCAAAGGAGAAAAAGGGATAATAATGAACATAGTATACGGGACTGCTTCTCACCGTTTAGGCTGTAATGCCTCTGAATTCAAGATTTGCATTTTGGTGAAGAGAAGTTTTTCCCTAGGGGAGCCAAAAGACTATGCTAGCCCACCTGACTTCCTAAGGGCTCATTTCATTGTCCCCTTCTCTTTGTGCTCACTTTGTCCTTCTCTCACTTGCGCGTAACTACTGGATGTTTCTTCTTGCTCCCTCTTACTTTGTCTTATCTTCTGTGCCCTGCAGACTTCTTTCACTGTCCCTCTCTGTTGTTGATTTCTTCTTATGGTCATGACAGTTTATCAGTTCATGTACCATTTCAACTGGAAGTCCAGTTCCTGTGAAAACCCCACTGTGACTCTCACGCTGTTCCAAAATAGAACTGTTGAGGCTGAGGATGAGATTAAGTGAAGCATCAACATCATCCTCTCCTAAACCGCAGCTATTTTCTACGAATCCACACAGTATCGTTCCACTGCATATCGCAATACCGGCTGCTCTGGCATAGCAGCTCCCTGCAGTTGTGCCATTTGAACGCTGAGTGGCACTAAAGCCCATGTCACTGACAGCGCGAGGCATTCCAAAACAGGGTCCTTAACTCGGGACGAAGTAAATAACTAGCTAATAAATGAGAGTGCTTTTGTTTGGCTGGGAAGGGAGGTTTTGTAGATGCAAACCTGTAACAGACATTACATATCTTGGACATGTTGCCTCTCCAGTTATTTTTGAGGAGGAATTTATCTTAAGTTTTCCTAGGGATCATTCTGAAACCATTGAAGAATTCTTCTGACCATGATATTGACTTTTTTTAACTAATTGTCTTTGCTATTTAGTTTCAAGCACATTCAGTGTACTAAAACAAAGTCATTAATCTGGAAATCCTACATAAATGTGGAGTTAAAAGAAATTTCTCAGTTTGTTTAGCTCAGAGAAGGTGTAGAGAAACCCCCAGTGCTGTAAGTGCTATTGAACAACCTTGATGCTGTTGCTAAAAATTGTTTGTGGGCAGTAATTAATAATTTGCAGTGCCCCATTGTTCTGGTGATATTTTGTACAATTTGAAGTCAGTCAAGACCCTGCTCCTACTAATTCAAAAGGTACAGTTTGATCAAAAGCTTTTAATTTTCCTTTGAAAAAAGAGTTCCTGCTTTTATTGTAGGAACACTGGGTTTGTGAATTGTTCATGATATGGTGTTACATTCAGTTTTCTTAAGAGGTCAAGATAATCTGTTCTTTACTTGAACAAAGCACCTGGGACTTGACCTTAGACAGCTGCGCTGTGTGTTTGACTGTTTTCACTGGCGCTCAAGACTAGCACATTGCAGTGTGCTGAGGACAAGACTGCACTCTTGGCTCTGACCTGAAATGCAGGAGTATAGCATAGCTGTAGTATGTGCTTAAAAGTGAAACATTCCAATGACAGAACATTGACTGTGTGTATACAAGTGGCATGCCCTATTTATTTAGTCACTAATCAGGCTTGCATTACTAATCAGAGTAGTACCCAGTTTCTCTTCACAGCTAGCAGATGATTGTTAGGTACAGAAGAATTTTAAGAGGATGGGTGTTGGAGTTTAGTGGCAAGCATTACTTTTTACCACCTTTCATCTGCACACTGTGGCACTGCCTTGTTTCTTCACACCACTTTGAGGCAGGTAAGACCTTCCAGTTAAATGAAACTGAGCCAGCTGGACAAGGTTTGGCTTCACCTGGAAAAGTTGACAGTTTCTATAATGATTTACCTAAACTTAGAGGGGGAAAAACCTTAACTTCATGTCCATGCACAGCTTAAGGCAGAATTGTAATTATAGAAGACTACTGTGTCCTGAGCATATGACAGAGCTTATCAGAGAAGGGTAAATCAACTTTCATCTACCACTAGGGTCTTTCAACTCTGTGGTTTGTGTTAACTTTCTCACTGGCTCTGTATGTGAGATATGGGAAGGTAAGACTTCAGAATTTTAATGACTCATGCTTGTTTCCCATATCTGAACCATGTTCAGCTGTATGGAAAGGGTCTTCCTCAAGCTGATCACCTCTTTTGCAATGTCTGGCCAGTAGCTAGCAAGTATCATAAACACAACCAGCAACCAATATATTTTCTGTTGAAAACATCCCATAATACTGCCATGCAGTTAATAATATGATCCCTTACACTCATATACCACAAAGATTGTATGTTTTTGTTGCATTTTTCTGGGATGAAAAAGAGAGATATCCATCTAAAAAAGTTAAGTCTAAAAATGATCTTTTAAAATATAAAAACAAAAATGGTCCCTGTTAAACAGGGGGTCTGAGTCTTAGGGGGATGCCAGACAAGGTTCCTATTGTAATGTTACTTTCTAGATCAAGTTTCAGGATCAGTTATATATGATGGGAAAACTTGTTCATATGTTCATCTGTTACTGAGTTCCTATTCAAAATAGGAGTATTTTTGATATTTGCTTCTTCTGCAGTGGCAGATGAGAGTTACTGCAAAGGCCCTTATGTCAAGTGTTCTGATGAACTCATCAGGCCTCCATCTGTGGTTACACGACTAGCATATTTTTGTAGCTGTGTGTCATGCTTCAGATAGTGCACCAGTGTGTGGATTGTCAGACAAATGTGGAATTGCCTTTTCATGACTCTAAGGCTCTGTGCTCTGTGGCTTGTGACCTTGCATAGGTACTAAAAGCTGCGCAAAATATGTTTTGCAAATTTGGACAAGCTGTACTTGTAATATAATCACAGTTGCTTTAAATGACCATAGATGGAGGCAGTGCCCCTTGAGTGTCAGAGGTTCTTCATGCTCTTTCTACAGACGAAATTTGAATACAGAATTCTTTCTTTCCTGACAGCAAATTCTGAAAATTCATTCATAGTTGGAGAATCTTCTTTATCTTCCTTCTGTTTAATATCCCCAAACAGGTATTTACTATTCCACAGTGTGAATGGTCTTCTCGTATTTAAGCCGACCTGGTGACACACTGTCATTCCTGAACAGTTCTGCCTGGAAAATGGGTAATTTATTGCAGACATTTCACAAAGAAGAGAAAAATGTCTTCCATAAAATTGTTTTTTACTACCTCTAGGCATTAACTTATACTATTTTCTGATTGATGATAGTCTTGTGATTTAGACAAACAGCAGCAATCCGCTAAGGTGAAAATGTACTCCTCTCACCTGAGGGTTTGTTCCTGAGCTAAAAAGAAATGGCTCAAGGATATCTTGGGCTAGATTTTCCTTTGAGAGACAGGCTTTTTCCTTTTTTGTTATTAGCAAATATCTTTACATTTTGTTAATAACTTTGAAATTAAATACAATATTAATAATCACATATCAACACATCCTTATAATTTCCCTTGTCATGGGGAAATGGCAAAGTTTCCATGCTGAATTTGTTAAACCCCCTCTCAGTAATTATTGAAATCTTTGAAGATGACCTACAGAATCATATAGAAATGCATTTTGTTTGGTCTCAAAACACAAAGCATCCTGAAAGATCCTACATGGAGGTGCTCTTCGGTTATGCTCAGTATACCTTACGTCTATTAGGCTTTCATAGTCATTATGAGGCAAATGGAAGTTAGACTATGAAAATTAGACTTGCGATACCACCAGTTCCTCCAGGGGAGGATAGCTAGTGAACAAACTTGCAGTACACTTGGTGCTAACACAGTTCCATTGCCAGCGTTAGCTTAGTAATTTACGCATGGCTCAGATATGAGTGTCTATGCTGCAGCAACAGAAATATAGTTATGTTATCTGAAATAACACCAAGAAATATAATAAAAAATAAATGATCTCCTATGCTAGCAGCATTGACATGCAAAAAGGTGCTTTTTATCCTAAACAAGTTAACCTACAGCCAACCCTGAATACAATTCAAGTGACTAAACATACTCCAGTCATGTAGTTGTAGCTTGGCCTGAGGACATGAGAGTAATCAAAGTGTGTATGGAGAGGAAACACCTCTCTTAGTGTGGTGGTAAAAAAGGGATACACTTCTGAACTTGTAATCTTTTCACAAGATCTAGCAAGAAGTAGCAAAACTCAAGCAAAACATAGGTTTTACAAAATTGGTACAGGTATGATGCCAGATATTTGAGGTGTGAATTTCTTGTAACTGAGAACCTGTAGTGTTATCCTGATGACTTTCTTGGGGTAGGGCAGTGATTTGTTCTCATGAGAAGGCTCTGGCCTCTACACATGTTCCAGTCTCTGTTTTGAGTGTTTCATGGAGTACTTGAGGTAAGTCCTATGCTCTTGGTGTCCCATATGTCTTGGCTGCAGCACCCTACAGCTTCCCCATGTCATAGTTTTCTCTTTGTGGGAAAAGGGAGAGAAATGGTACAATAATCTTGCTTTGATATGGGCATGTCAGAGTGGGAACCATGGGAGATGAGCAGCAGTTTTCTGTCCTTTAGACAGCTTAAGCATTCATGTCCTACAGTCCATGTTATTTGAGATGTTGAGCACAGTTTATGATATAATTTTGGTCAAGGTTTTAATCAGTGCATCACTGTTTTTTAAGACTCGCAACCTGACGCCAACATCAAATTATGCAGCACTGCCCCAAGGTACGTTTCCAGCAGTGTGGTTCAGCCACTGAGATATTTATGTTTGATGCTTCAGGTGATCCTGATAACCTCATACTTTCACTCTAAAGCACATGGGTGCAGTTAGAATATTAGTGGGATTATGGAAGCTTAGGCAGCTTCTGGTCTTGCCAGCAGGTGGTAACATATTTACCTGTGTCAACACATTGGCTTATTTTTCAGGAACAGGGAACAATTCCTCAGACTAGAGCATTAGTACAGGTGTTGCTGGGCATAATGCAGTGGCTAGGGAGTGGATTTACACCTGTGTCCTTATGCTTACAAATCTACAAATACTGCAGTATTTGCAGAAATGGCAAAGAGATTACATATACTAAATGGTTTGTCTGTCTTTTTTAAATCTCTTAATGGGCTTAAAGACCCTATAAATAGATGAGGTACAGAAACCCCACACTCACTGTCTTAGAGATCCACAAACATGTAGATAAGATTTTTTGAGAACTCTGATAAGAGTTTTCTACTGCTCTGGTAAGAGTTTGCACAAATAATTTAATCTATGTGTTTAATAAATTACAAAAATAATCCCTGTAATATTGCCATATTAATACTTCTCAGTTTTTTCTTTATACCTGGAAGTTAAATCTTTTTTCTCATCTTGAGGAGGAAAGTACAATTGTATTTGAGCTCAATTATTGCTTCTTTTCCCAAGCAAAGTGTTAAGGTCAGTTCTGTGGTTGGTGGATTTAACTTTAGTTAAAACTGGATAAAAAGTGGAGCTCAGACTTTATGATATTTACTTTGTAAATGATCTCTCTTTTTTTCAGGTGTAATGCAAGACTGTTTGGGGGTTTACTATGGCAGAGTTAGATGTGTCGAATGTCTATTGGTATCTAAGCAACTTGTGTGAAATCCTTTTGAAGTGACTGGAGAGGAACAGGTACTCCTAGATCATGATTCACCTTAAATGTTTACCCTAGGGCAAGATGAACTATAGCTGAGAAATGCCTTTTTCTCTCTGTAAACTATAAAATGAGTCTAGCTTGCTCCTAGAATTTTAGGCTGTCAGTGCTGTAATATATATATACAATTTGAACAGACCTCAGTTTGTCGATCTTCCTCTGTGTACTGGGGGCAAAACATCAGAGTCATGTTATTCAGATGTGACTTTGTGAGTGCCAAGCAGAGGGGGATAATCACATACCTGTACCTGCTTGCTGTAATATCGCTAATTTGGCCCATAGAGCTGACCCATTCCAGATGCATGACTCTACATTTACTGTTAAACTCCGTGAGGTTTCTGCCAGCCCATGCCTCTGATTTGCTGAGATCTTAATAAATGGCCACCTGGTCCTCTAGTGTGTCAGCCACTTGCTGGGTGTTTTGCCATGGGCTTCAGGAGGGCTCTTTCTGTCCCATTGTGTGGGTCATTGATGTTAAACACCTGAGGCATTAGAAAGGATCAGCCCCAAAACTGATGACTGGAGATAGGCACCACTTGCAGCTGGCTGCAGTTAGATTTTGAACCACCAATCAGTAGCCTTTGGGCCAAAATGCCCAGCTTTGTGGTTCACCCATCCAGGTAGTACCACCTCAGTTACCCTGCAAGGATGTGATGGGAGGACTGCATTGAAAGCCTTGTTAATGTCAAGGTGGATGACAGTGTTTGCCCTCCTCTTGCCCACAAATACAGCCATTTAATTATGGAATGCTTCTGAGCTTTAGGACAAAGGCTTTCAAGTATGGTTGCAACTTACAGAATATATGTCACTAACAGTTGTGGATTGGGACCCCCAGTATACTTTTATATTATTGTCACTATTATCAAACATAATGAAATAGTGCTCTACCACATACTATGTAGTCTTCCTAAGGGAAATTTCATGCTGTGAAATTCTTATAAAACCATGGAATTGTTATCATTGACTTCATTGAGGCCAGTAACTCCATAAAGATTTCATTTTCTGTGTCCTAATTACTTGCCTTTTGGGGAACATGGATGAAGTTGGTCTCTTCGCAGAATTAAAAGCTCAAGTGTTTATCTTTAGAGAGAACAGTTACTACCTTGTAGTAACTATTGCACTGTGTTTGAAAGAAGCAATTGCAATTCAGTGGAAATTGTTTCCAAATCCCTGTTTTTGTTTTGAGTTGGCTACTTCAGTAAGGAATGCACTTCATCTCAAAAGCCTATTTGACTGTATTGGAGCTGTGCCAGTTTATACCAGCTGGTCTTGCGAAATTGCAAGCCACTTAGGATTCTGGATTTCAGGTAAGAGAACTTTTTCTGGAAACGTAGCATGTGGAAAAATAAGATGGATGTGTACTTCTGTTTCACTAGTAGGTTAATATTAACACAGCACACAGCAAATGTTTGTCCTGTGAGAGCAGCAAAAAGAACAAAGGTGGTATTTTTAAACATTCCTGGAAGGAATGCATGATTAGAATATATGGTAAGAGTTAGTGTCGGTTCGTTTGTATTTGGTATCTCTGAGTGTGCTCCCAGAGGAGGAGAAAAAAATTGCATCTGCTAAAAGATGCTACTAGAGGCAGGTTACTACCAAAGGTGGGTAGGGTAGAGAGGGAGCTAGACTGCCAGCGTCCACAAATTGCCTGTAGTAATGGTCTGATTGCTGAGGAACTTCAGTGTTATATAGAACCTAGAGTGGGATTGTTATTGGAGTATTTATAACACTAGTAGCTTTGTTTAAAAAAATTTAATTAAGAAATTACTTTGTGTGTGGATTTTTTTTGTTTGTGCGTTGGTTTGTTTGGGTTTTTCTCCCTACAAAAGCTTCATGCCAGCAGCCCTTTGATTAAACATGAGTTTAGTTGGTTCATAAACATTGCAAAGAAACAGAAAATAATTCAGACTTTACTTGTTTTCTGCACCAAAGCGCATCTCATACTGCGTTTTCTAAAATGTACAAGGAAAAACGTACTCAGGGCAAACTTAAAAAGGTAAAAGTTTTGAGGTGAGATCTTACTGCACAGAAGCTGACAGACTTTTCAAGGGCTCCATAGAGTGAAGACTTCATCTTTTGTTTGGTATTGTTACACTTGGCTGGGTTTGCATCAACATAAGTCCATTTTACAGAAATATCCTCTTTCATTGTTTTATTATTCCTGAAGTTTGGAAATTAACTTGCGATTTTACTTGAAATACAAATACCTGCAAAGGTTGCAAATAAACCATCTATTAAAGGCATATTTTTCTGATAAATATGCACTAATCCTAGTCTTCTCACTTTCTGATTTTGAATATTGCGTGAAATTGTTCTCTCTGTTACTAAAATTGGCTGGCAACCTTCTGAGTGCATTTTGGTTTTTGAATTACGAAGGTGGAGGGTGCATCAGAGAGACATAAAAGACTTAATTAGGTAGACTTCAAACATTTCTGCTATCGCGACACTTTAAAATGTGTAGGCATTTCTTCGGTTTTATCCTAAGAAAGCTTAGCTCTGAATATGTGATGAATTTTTGAGAATTGGATCTCAACTGTAAGCATTAATTAGGGTACCTTTTTTGCTGAAGCTGTGTGGAAATCTGGAGTTTACTGTTGTGGACAGAAATTATTAACTGTGCCCTTGGTGTGAATCTCATTGATAATTCCGTATTAATCTGATTTTGGAGCAAATGGTGGAGACCCTGGCCTGGGACCATGCTAAGTCAAAGGGAGGGAGCAATTAATCCTCAGTGTATGTGTTAGGAAGGGTAAGAAAAGTCCATATTTGAGATTCCCTGAAGGGGGATGACTATGACACCACATTAACTAAATACTTTTCTGGTATTCCAGAGAATGCAATTCTAACTTTCTAGTAGGGTGAGACAAAGCTAAAGATCTATGTAATTTCCCTGTTCAAATCTAACAGCTCAGGCATGACACCACGCAAATTCTGTACTGCTTCAAGGACCCAAATGGCTTGAGTGCAGATCAGTCTAGTTCTCACAGCTTAGTGCTTCTGTTTCTGGGACTAAAATACGTAGCCCTGGTGTCTTAGATGTATGTACAAAATATTACTGTTTGTAAATTGTACACATCTTGAGGAATAGTTCTTTTTATAGTTACATGAATACCTATAGAAAAGCTGAAGTTTTGTGCCTTTTGCTTGATCACAGTAAGGCCGCATGATCAGTTTGGTCTGCTATAGCGGCTGACAGACCCCCTGCTGAAGTGCTTATAGTCTAAGGCAAGTGACAGACAGAGGATGCAATTAGGATTTAAAAGGTAAAAGTAGATACATGCACTTCATAATATTGACTTTAGTATGTATTTGCAAATTTGAAGTATCGCAAACAAATAAAATCACAGCCAGCCTTATCCATCTTTTCCCTCTAACTATCATCTGACCCTGTAGATGCCCCTGCTAGGAACTCTTGTTGTGCTGCCATGCTTAAGGGAAAAAACATGTTTCATGATGTGGAAAGCGGGATGATCCAGAGGTCAAAGGCATATAGTCTGGCTTCTGAGTGCTACATTGTTAAGCCAAGATTTAGAGTATTGTGGTGCTCCTGTGCAAATTGGAATAGGTCAGAAGAGCCTTGACAGTGGTGCAAAGTCTTCCTTTGCAGTAAGGAATTAAAAGCACCATAAAGGAAGAGAAGTATTAGTATAGAACCTACCTTTACGAAGAAAATAGAGGTCTTCTCGGCCTAGAAATAAGAGACGTAGCAAGATCCTAGGACTTGAAGTTCAGTCTAGGCAAATGTTGTCTTACATCTGTAAGATACACATCTAGTTATGCTGTTGGAATGCATATTTAGTTTTCTGTTGGAATAACTGAGCAAACAGCATATTATTCCTCCCTTGCAGGTTTTAAATTAAGGTAGCTTAATCTTTCTCAGGGATTATTTAGGTCAGTGACTAATCAGGGCCTGATTCAACGTATTTTATTTAGAAAGTCAGATTAAATGGACATGGTTGAGAAATTTCTTTCATCTAAAAAAATAAGCCTAGAAAGGGTAGCTATCCTAGTAATTAGCAAGCTAATGTATTGATTCACTTTATGTATTGTATTATTAGGTAGAGTTTTTAACAACTCTTAATTATTTAGATTTTAAAATAGCATTCTCTAATATTAACTTAGCAAGTAGCAAAATTCAAAGGTCCATCTTAGAATCAGAATACCATAAAATTCATAGCCTTTGGTAGGTGATGCCTTGTGGGGAGAGTTAAGGAAGTAACCAAATATTTGGTGCTCTTTAGCAACACAGATTGTCTGTTACAGGAGTTGTAGGATTGGGCTTGTGAACTCAGACATATTTCATCGGCATTACTTTCTTCAGCTGAAGAATGTGAGAGGTTACATTAGTGAGACAATTATTAGAATACTTTTTTCCAGTTCTGATGCCAGTATTAAAAAAGAGATTATGTCGCAATCAAACCTTATATCCCAATCAGCCCTGAACCTTTTTGGATCATATTTCAAATGAATTAACTTAGAGTCAAATAATTTCAGAGTATATTAGCATAAGAAAGAGCCATTACTGCTTTCTAATGAAACGAGAAACATAACTGAGTACCACCTGTCACAAAGGCAGTGCAATGATCCAGATGGCTATTTATTTTCAGATAGGGAGGAAGAATGGAGAAAGGAAAAACTGCTGCCAGAATTTATGTTGGGTGTCGTGTCCCCCCCCCCCCCCCCCCCCGCTTTGTTACCTTCTTGTCAGAACAGTTTTTCTAATGCCAGGAAAAAAATTTCTTTGGACTAGGTTGTATTGATAGGATGTTTCTTTTGATATCGAGGTATTTCACTTTTATTAACATAAAATGAAGTTTGAGAGGGCCACCCATTACTCTTTCATTCTTGTACCATCAATAAGAGAAAAATAGAATGAAAAGGATTTTGGCTGCTTGGTAGTGATTTCTTTTCCCTCTGAAGCTTAGAAATTAATTTGCAATTATACTTGAGATTGGAATACCTGTAACAAGCTGAAAATAACCTCCAGTTTTCAAAAAACTTCATTTCCCTTCATTAAAAAAATATTTTCTATGATAAACATGCACAATATGAGCATTCGAACCAAAGTGTATTGCGCATGTATTTTATTTACCAGTGTATTTGAGGCTCGACCTTAGGCAAGAATCAAGAGAGGGAAAACTGATCTCACCCTAGTCCTTTCTGATTTTGAAAACTGTGTGAAATTGTTCACTGTGTTGCTAATATCTGCTGGCAACCTTGTTAGGTCTGACAGAGTGCAGGTGCTTTTTGGAATTAAGAACATGGTAAGAGTATTGGACATAGATGCAAATGAGTGAAGCAGGTTTCAAGCATACTTCTATTATGGGGACATTTTAAAGTAAGTGGTTCTCATGATCAGTTTTGTAAACTAACTACTATGTGGAAATCAAGAGTTCATTCTTCAGCAGCAATTCTCCCCCACCTCTCCCATCCTGGTAGAGTGACATATTTTATGGCTAAACTGGGAAAACAGCCAACACAACCAGGATGCCTTCCTAGAACACAAATACAGAAATTGTATTTGGAGAAATTTATGTTAAATTATAGCTTTATTTTGATGACAAAATGAAAACTGACAGAAAGATATGACAGTAAAAATGTGAGTGGTATTGGGTCAATAAGTGATCCTGGGCTTCTGTGACAGCTTATTTATATTTACATTAAAAATATACATATACAATTAACATTGTTTATTATATCAGAATGCCTTCTTGGGACCTAGGTGGAGGAAGTACCTGTCACTCCTAATAATTAGGGAGTAGTTTTTAGGTAAGAAACTAGAACTTACATTACAAAGACATAATAAGGCAAGTATTGCAAGACCTCTCATGAGCTTTAACGCTGTAATTTCTAGGTCTTCATTTTGGAGCTGTATCTTATCATATATCTATTTTTGTATATACAGAGCTATGTCTGTGCTGTGTAAGCCAGTGGGAATTAGTCACATCCCTGACCATTTTAATGTCAAACCCAGATAGGTAGGTATATGCCACATGCCTCCAAAGTCTATGCTATATATTCCTCCAAACTGCTTTGAGAATGGGCTGAGCCTTCTGAATGTATTTTCCTTTATATATAAAACATACCTCTTGAGAATATATTTTAAGTAATGAAACCTCTGTTAAGTGGGGTTTAAAGCATTAGTAATCATTCAGCAAAGCACGTGCATTACTGGCTTGCTGCAGGCCAAAGGGGTAAGAGGCAGTTTTAGGAAGAAGAATAAAAGTCAACTTTTGCGGTCTTTGTTTTCTTCTGAAAGATGGCACCAGGCAGGGATCTGGTCAGTTTCTAACTTCAGTTCAGAACATTACTGAATGAGAAAAATACTTCCCCTTTTTCCCTGAAGTTTGCTATGGGAGCTTTATTATTGTAAAACTAAATGTAGAAGCCCTTGCTATAGATAGAGATACATATAAAGACAAAATTAGAGTCTCACATAAATATGTCACAAAAGTATGTATTCCAGTAGCATATCCCAGGTATTCTTAAAATCTTAAAACTTAAGTGTATCTGCATGTCATGATTTCAAAACACCTGCTCTTCTTGCGTTCAAATTTCTTGACTTTTTGATGACTTGAGAACCTCCTCTTTTTTCCTTAGCCTTCATGTACAAAAGCTTGAAAATATCATCTAGTTGTGTACTAAAAGTTCCAAATTGATGCTAAAGCCTGCTCTGCCTCATGACTTGGTCCAGTGGAAGGCGTCCCTGCCCATGCCACGGGGGTTAGAACTAGGTGATCTTTAAGGTCCCTTCAAACCCAAACCATTCCTTGTTTCTACGATTTTAAAACTAATTCTTTTGGTATGGGAAGGGGCATTACTACTGTAATAGAGTAATACCGAAAAGAGAAAATTACTGGGCATGTCTGGGAGTATGGCTCACATCAGATGCAACAGTGAAAGAAACCAACTTTAAATTTAAATTCAATTTTAAGTAATTGGAGAATAAATATTACTTTCTCTTTGTTTTCTCTTTGGTGTGATATACAGCTAGGAAGTTACTAAAACAAATTGGTAGCTTAGTCATGCTTGATTGAAAATAGAACTTTCAGCTCAGTCTTTTATGTTCTTCCACTTTTGTATTTGGAAAGCCTTTAGCTTTAGAGCTTTTGAATGCAACATTTTGGATCTTCATACCGTCACAGCTGTTGAAAAGAATGACTTGCACTTTGGCTATTAATTTGTGGCTTTGTAGCTATGGAGGTCTGTGATGTTTTTTTGTGTGAGCAGTGCAGGACAATACGGAATGATTTGGGGGGTTTTGATGTTTAAAAGAGTTTTTCCATATTTTGTCTATTATTCAGTAATGGTGAACTCCTCACTGGAAAGCACTTTGGCAAAGAACTGTTGCAATCATATCACTGATCCTAACTCTCTTTTGCTGGCCCATTCAATAACTCACTTGTAGTTCGTGTGAATGGTGCTTGTGGTCTTGATCCCATTTCTCTCTGTGAAATGTTGGGAAACCACGTCATCCACACGGTAAGCTGATACACTTCCTCATAGCCTTTGTAAAATCTGATTTGTCCTTGGGCTTTGCTTTTAGAGCTGTATGTGTGAATGAGTGTGTTTTGGGGAATCTTTTGGGGAGTGAAAGATGTGCAAATGCCATTGAGCTTGATGTGTTGCAGTATGATATTAAAAAATGCTCTTGGACAAGCTTGAGGTATTTAGGCAGAGAAGACTAAGGATGCTTATACTAACGTTCATTGAAATTGCTGCACACTGAAATTGTGCACACGCATTGAAGTCCTGTACACTGAAGGTTTTTGGTTTTACAAGTGGTGTATTCACTTTAAATCTTTTTTTTTCTTTAAAGAAGGAAAATCACTTTAAAACACATTCCTTTCCCAGCTTTATAATGACTTTTATAGCTTAATTATAAGCTCCTACAAATAGGGTTTTACTGCACAAACGCTGACACAGCTTTACCTCCAGTGACCTGAATGGCCTCCTATCTTAATTACTGTAGGTCGGTAATCATATTATGAAAATATGCATCTGGCTTCTGCCCCAGAAGCTGGACCACAGTGTTGTTTGTCTTTCTATACAGTGTTACATGTATGTATCACCTGGTACTGAGACCAGATTCTCAGTTGTGACTCAGAAAAATAGTCTGCTCCTCTGTGAGGACCAGCTTGAATTCCCTTTCCTTTATACTACCTCCTCAACTTTCTGCCTGATGTACAGATAAATCAACCTCGAAAATCTTTAGGAGACTTGAAGAATATGCCTCATGGCAGATGAAATTATATCAGATTTAGCAATACTATTTGTTGATCTGGTTTTAGATAGCAAAGGCTATCAAAAATATAGGGGATGGCCTGCTGCTTTGGCAAGGCAATCAATGGTAACAGGACACAGAGATTTACTTTTTAGCTCATTTTTCCTAGTCAGGTCTCTGCTCATTTTGATTCTTATGCCCACAGGTGTGGACGGGAATGCTGTTTTGGGAGATGTGCTGGGAAGTGATGAATATGAGAACTTCTGCAGCTCCGCTGTCTTGGGAGGCACCACTGCACCTGTCTTTAACAGTACAAGTAGTATGGGGGCTCAACTACCTTTATGCTCACTTGGATAGTCAGATTTGGGCTTTTCATGTATCTTGTTGGGATTTTGGTATGGCTGAGTGTAGCTGTTGAGTTCTAGAGCCAGACAGACTAGGACAAGTTAAAAGGTGTACCTGGCTTGGATGATTAAATTGGTTGAAGAGGGTAATATTCCCATTGAATTATATGTATCCAGAAGGATATGGTAATCGGGTATGTGTTTGTAACTTGCAGGTAAAAGGGGATGGTGGAGTTTAGTGGAGAATGGCCCAGACCACAGACACCTTCTTTTTTGAAGGTGCTGTCTGGGTCTTAAGTGCTAAAGCCTGGCAGGTCCAGGCAGAGATCACTGGTCTTCAGCGCTCTTCGGATGCCGACTGAATCTTGGTCCATGAGTGCACTGAAGCAACAGTCCTGGGGAGCCTGTGGCCGAAGCCTGGTGTGAAGTGGAAAACTTGGAAGCCGTGTCCTGATCAGGTTTGCTATCGCAAATCCCGGGCACTCGGGGATTCGAGGGTCCGGTCCCTCCGCTCCCTCGGGCCCAGCCAGGGAGCCAGCTCCCCTTTCGGCCGTGAGGACCGGCATCCCCGGCCCGAGCAAAGATGCAGTGCGGAGGCACTCGCGGCTCCGGGGTGCCCGGCGCTCAGGCGCGGCCGCGCAGGGCCGAGGCCCGCCCGCCCTTTCCGGGCGGCAGCAACAGCTGGACCCCGCCGCATCCCGCAGGTGGATCCGGCTCGTGCCGCCCCCCGCGCCGGGGCGCGGAGCCATGTGACTGGCGCGCTTCCTGCCTCCGCGCCGCCTGATCCGCGGAGGGAGCGCGGCGGCGCGCGGAGCCCAGCGCAGCTCAGCGGCTCCCGCAGCGCCCGGGAGCTTGCCCCGGGGGGCAGGCGGGCGGGCGGCGGGGAGGGCTCCGCCGCCGAGGCCCCGCCGTCGCATGGAGACCCAGGACCAAGGGGCGCAGATGGAGCCGCTGCTGCCCACGGTACGGAGCCGCAGCGCATCCACGGCTGCGGGAGGGGGGCGAGAGGAGCCCCGCTGGGAGGCAGCCAGGGAGGGGTCGCGGTGGCCGCCTTCCTGCCCGCCTCTGCTGGGGGTAGAAGCTGTTTTCTCGGGTGTGTGGGGAAACAGGTTGGCTCGCTCCGGTGCCGGGCGGCGGGGTTGCCTGGGCGCCACCGCGCTCGGGGATGAAGCGGGGTGTTTGTGCGCGTGTGTGTGTATGTGTGTGTCCCACCGGGGTGAGCACCCTGCCCTCCGGCTCCCCCCGCTTCAGACATCCTCTTTCTCTCTGTACGCCTGTCTCCGCGTCACCTCGTCTCTGAACGCGCCGTTTTCTCGGTGGGGCAGCGCTGGGGAGCGGGCACCTGAGGGCTGCACCGTGGGGTCCGGCTCCGGGCTGGGACTGTCCCCGCAGCTCCCGGCCCTCCCTTGCCTGAAGACCGCAGAGGAATCTGCCGAGGTCTGGCGCTTGCATCGCGGGGTCTAGCTCCCCCCAGATCCCGGGCTTCGCTTCGTGCCGTGGTGTCGCAGTTTCTTGTGCTCGGTGGTGGAGCTGGTAATCTGTGGGGTTATTGTCGTTTGGGGGGGTACGGGGTGCCCCCCTGCCTCTGAGCACTGTGTGATTGCACTGCTACAGCTGGGCAGCGTTTCTCCAGAAAATAGGAAGGGGGTCAGTTGGTGGGGGACCTCTTAGATCAGTGGGGACCCCCTCTTTCCTGCCTGGCTTCCCCCAGGCACAGGGTTTGCAGCACAGAGAAGGTGTGAGGTGGGTGTTGATCTTCATCTCCTACTGAGATTCTGTTTGTGAATGGTGGTTCCTGCCTTGTGCTGGAAATCCCTCTGTCTGGAGCAGGGAGAAGTCTTTCATGTGCATACACTAGTGTCTGCCAGGCGTACGCATCCCTGTGAGCACACTGCATAGGTCTGCAGAGGCTTCCCTGGCTCCTGAAATGAATCTGTGTTAGCACGACATTGACAAAGCTTGAAAGAGACAAGTCTCGGCCTCTGCAGGTTGATGAGCTGCACTCATGGCAAGCCTGTTTTCTGTAGGGTCTGTTCCCATCATCTGTTGATATGGTCCATTTTGCAGTCAGGTGGCAGGTTGCTACACAGTGTGAGGTTATCCCTAGCATCTCCTTTCTTCTTCTGGCAGAGACAGTTTTTCCTGTTGCTCTCTCAATACCTTTTGTGAATCCTAATTCGTGTTACTTGCTGCTCTCACACTTTCTGGTGCTGGAGTAGAAGGGCCTGTCTTTTTCACTGGCAGCCTGGCTGCATGCTTCCTTTTCTTAGAGAGACAATTCAGGGTAAATCCAGTTTCCATTGCGATCACTGATTTTTGTGGAAGGTTTAGTCCTCAGTGTTTCACCCCAGTGAGGTAGCCTGCAGTTGGTAGCAGCCTCGCTCTTGCTCATATACCTTGCTAGCAGCCTACGTGCTGGTCTTGCTTTGCCAAATATGTGTTGTCTCTGGTTGTGCAATGGCCGCTGCACAGGGAGTCAGAGGCATTAGCTTTTAGAAGGTGCAACGTACAGGATTGCCTTGTGCTGCCTGGTTTGGAGTTTTGTTTCTCCAGGGCTGTGCACAGGAAAAAAGGCTGCTGCTGTGGTTGAGAGGACCAAAGAAGATAGGATTTCTTGTGTGCTGATGAGGGGAGAATTGTCAGTTCCCTTTGCAGCTCTGACTGGCGGCACCCTGCCTGATGCAGTATCTGTCTGCAGAGCCGCGGATCCCCATCAGTGCTGTTGCTTAAGTTTGTGTCCTGGTTCCCACCTCCATTTACTTAAGCAGCTGTTGTGCTTGCTTCAAGTAGGAAAGGGAGACTTCTGTACTCCATGTAATATATATTATGGCGTGCCCTCTTCCTCTGTCCTCCCTTACTCTCACTGTTTCTGACAGGGCCTCTGCAGGTCAACAAGGCAATGTTACTTTCTTGCCACAGTGATGGTAGAAGGCATAGCTCCCTCAGTCCTAGAGATTTTGCAGTCCTAGTGGCATTTTCTCCTCACGTCAAGTGGTTAAGTGCGTGCATATGCTCTGGCAGTCTCTGCCTGGCTGATGTCTAGAGCCCTGCATGTGGTAAAGGCAGAAGTGGCTTTTGCGTGGTTGGGAGTCTTGTACCTGGAGTCACGGCAGAGTTTAGGGAGCGGGAATTGGAGCTAATGTTAGTGTTTTTAGCCTGGGAGGTAATGCTGTGAAATAGCGGTAACTTTAAAGTGCTTCTGTTTTAGGGATCAATCCTCATCTTGACTTGAAACAAACAAATGGGAGTCTGAGCTGTAAGACGAATGCAGTTCTGTTCCCAAATGTTGTCCCAGTTTGGTGGACTCTGGGTCTGAAGAGAAACGCTCCGAGCTGAGCTCTTTTCTTAGTCTAATGGCAACAGTGTGTTTATTTTTATTTTTTTTTTTTTTTTTGGTGAAACTGTGACACATGATGCAGTTTAATTGTTCTTTATAGTAAAAAGATAGCAAATGTAGTCCTTGATTAATTTTACCTTCTGATGGTGCTCAGAGATTGTGAAGCCTCAATATAATTTGCCACCAAAATCCCGCAGCTTGTACAAAGTGGAATCTATTTTTACTGTAGTGTTAGTCATATGTTGTTATTGACTTATTATACAACCATTTAATTAAAACCCCCAATCCCTGGCAACTGGCAAAATGATAAAATACTGCGTTTTTTGGGGGGGTTAAATGATTTCCTTACCAGTTTCCTTTCACAGAACTGTTTCCAAAAGGAGATTTACACAGCCACAGCACCTCTGTTTAGCGGTTGGGATACTGCTTCTCATTTTTTTTTTTTTTTGCAGTGTGGCCAAGTTTCTCTGAAAATTATTAAAACTCTGTTGCAAATTGTCTGTAAGTGCAATATTGTAGAAATAAACATAAAAGGAAATTGTTCACCTGAAAACAACTTGTTCAAACTGCTTTTGACAATGCAAATATAGTCTTATTTTTATTGTTCAAGACATACACTAATATGGTAACAAATTGCAGGCTTATATGCTTACTGTATCATCTAATGTTTTATTTATCAGTCATCAAGTATATTTTTTCAGTATGATTATTCGGAGTGCTTTAAAATAGTTGTGAGTAATTGAAAGATTGCTGAGGAGTCATCATTTGTTTACAGAATGGGAGAAACAAGCTGCAGATCTTCTCCACAAAGATACTTTATTGATTTCTAATCAAGGGACCAGATACGGTTAGTTTGTCTGTATACATGTATACCTTATTGCATGTAAATTATTTTGCAAATGGTCATGTAAGGCAGTGTGTTTACAGCGGAAGTTACTCTGTAGTGTATTTGTTTATGTCTGTTCTGGATCTCTCTTGTATGCAAGTCAAAATTTGCTTTCAAACCAGGGTTGTTGTCAGACAGAGGCTGGATACTTCAGGTAGAAGGAGCATGTACAGGCAAAGTGCAGGTATTCCTTAACTGTGTTTTGTGCTGGGCATGTCGTTTTCCTGTGTTTTCTGAAGGTAAAGCCAATGTATATAAAACCAAATTGGCTTTTCCTTTCTAAGTTTATATTCTCTCACCTTCAAGCTGTTTTGTTTTATTTGTTTATTTATTTAAAATTCTGGTAGGTACAAGACCTTAAAGCATGACATTGCTGATCCATGCCCACAGATACATATATGTAATGTATGTGCATACACTATGGTATGTTATGTATGCTATAGGTAAGATATTGTTTGTAATCGAGTACTCTTGTTGCTGCTGCAAGTGGCATGCAGTTACTACTACTTAGGCCTCCGTACGTGGGAGAACGGTATAGCGAGATCTTGGGTAGTAACTATTTTTAATGTGACAGGTGAGTGTGGGAAGCTGCTCACACTAACAGGCCAAATTCTCTTGCTTTTGTTGATGCTGAGTGAGACCTCTGACAAGACTTGCAGATGAAATGTATTGCTCATTGTGAGAACGGATGACAGAGCCTGAGCCCACAGTTTGCATAGCAGTACTAATTCTCAGTTCATCAAAATTTAGGATTATAGCAGCACTTAAGGCAAGTTTATAGAGACCATAGGAATGTTGTGTTTCTTTTGGAAAACTACAGAAGCAGTATTACATTTTCAAGACAGGAGTACTGAGATAATAACACCGTTGATAATAAAACCCCAAAACCTAATTGTAAGTATAAATCTAGGATTGAATTGCTGTTTTGGGCATTTCCCTTTTTTACTTCTTGATTCCAAGTTCTGAGTGAAAAGAAAAAAGAAATCTTTTTCCAGGAAAATGCTAGAATGAAACAAAGTAACAGCCAGGGGCACACATTTATTTAAGTACCTCCCCTCCCCCTTATATTTGCCAATGTCATGATTATAAAAGATTTCTCTGGATCATATGGTATACTATGGTGTTACTGTTTAAGGATAACTGGCAGCCTGATACATATTTGTGAAAAAACAGGAAAAAAGTATGAATCCTTTGTGGAAATCATGTTACTTTAGTGTGTCCATGTCTGGTTTGAGTACTTTCACAACTTCTACTTGTTAAATAAAAACTTTCAGTTATCTCTGCTAATAATTGCATCTTTCCTTTCTATTTTTTCCTTTGGAAAAAAATGTAGAATCAATTCTAAAACAAAATACTTCCACTGACACCTTTAATGCTTCTTAAGTAATGTTTACAACCTCAGTGGATGAGAGGATTTAAGCAGGTGAGGGAAAACTTGATCCACTCTAAATCTTCTTGAGCAATTAATTTTGTATCTGATATGAGAAGAGAAAGCCATAGGCATAGCACATTCATTTCATTTCTGTAATACACTGTAACATAAGTATTTGGGTCTGCATTGTAAAAATCCCAAACTTTTGAGCAATAATGCCATTAAGACTCCCTTTGCAATAATAATACCATTTTTATGTTAATGGCGGAGTTATTTAATGGAGGACTGTGTGTGTTCAACACAATTTTCAGTGTTGGTGGAGTTTAAAAGTTATTCTCATGAAATGAATAATAAGCTTAGCATATTTAAACATAATCAATATAACCATGCTTGTACAAGGCTCTTGATTAGGATAGGCAAGGTGAAAGTTGGAATACATAATAAAGGCAATTACTAAAAATAGAAGGAAAAGAGTCTTGGTGCGGGGGGAAAGAGGTTGCAGGGTGACATAAGGGTAAAGTTTTGAGTGTGGAGAGATTTGTGCGAACCTGGAGAACCGAGGATGTTGTATCTGACTGTGGTATGAAACAGAAGAGGGAGCTGATTAAGTTTCACACGAAAAAACTGATTTGGTTACAGCATGGGGAAAGTCACGGAGGAGCAGAAGCAGGAAGGCCAGCTCATGCCCTTGTACAGCTGGGGCAAGGTAGGATCTTGAATCCTGATTCTTCCATATCTTTTCTGATTTCCCTGTCCACCTGCTGGACCCTTTTCACTTTGTTTAATTAGCTATTTACGAGACATTGCAAACTTGATTATAAATAGGGTTTGGTATTCTGTGGAGATGTGGAAGATACATCAAGATTTGCAAGTTCTTGATTTAAATGAAATGGAACAAGAACTTGCTACGAAGAAACAGGCATAGTGGCATATTTAGAATAAATCAGGGTTATAAATGTTGATAACTTCAGTTATGTCCTCCTGAATCTTGAATTTGCTATAAACGTTTACATTTACTATGGACACATTCAAAGAGTATATTAGAAAGATAGATGCCTGCTATTCATCTGATTTTGTGGTTGCAAGCAGGTTTTAAAACCATACAACAATATAAAATGTAACATTATTTATGAATGCTAATCTGCAAAATGCTGATCTTAGATGTAGATTTTTAAGCCTTCATGAAGCATTGTTGACTTTTAAAGAGTATAGAAATCTGTCTGCATCAGTGGGGCTGCAAGAAGTTCCAGGAGAAGTTTCACCGAGAGCAATCAATTGGTAGCTGTTGCTCTAAAAAATGCCAGAAGGTATTGCATGTTCATGCTGCATTTTGGGGAGAGATGGGGATGGTTCAGCATCTTTTTATAGAAACTTGTAATAAAGTAGTCAAAATGATATAAATTAAGAAAAACTAATCTGAAGCCCCTGTTCTGAGGGATTGTTCCAGGTATCAGTCACTAACAATTGTGCTGGACATTCATAAGCACTGAAACTATGTAAGGATGGAAAAAAACCCCAAACCCTGCTGTTAGATTTGGGTAAAAGTAGAAAACAGATACTTAAACTGTAATTAGTCAGTCAAACTATTCCATTAAATTCAATAACAAAATGCCATGTCATTTCTGGAGAGGAAGATAATATATACATATAAACTTCCTTTCCAACATATGAATGCGTACATGGGTTTTATGTTAGAAGAAAGCAGCCATCAAAAAGAATGTGATTTCATATTGAATGTTTCCCAGTAAAATGCTGAAAACACTGTGGTGGTTGTGTGGAATTAAGGATGTTTATAGTGTTGTAAATATTGATAGGAAATAAAGGTACAATCAGGGAGGTTGTGTATCAGATTAAAAGTTGGTACTGTCTAGTAGTTTTCATATTTTTTTTGTATAGAATCGAAGAATAGAATCCATAAGGGAATAAAAATAACTTCTTCTCAAGTATTTTAATTTTGGTGTTCAGGAAAATTTTACTGGTAAATTTGAATAGTTGGATTTATAATTGTAGAATACAAATTAGAAATAAAAAAGGGCTGCATTATATTGATGTGTTCAGTATTTAAAAGATACAGTAAAATTTTCAGTTTTGTTAGTGGACTGAAACATCAAGCTTCTGAATACTAAGATGGATCTGTTTCATTCTGTAAAGCTATATTTTTGTTGGAAGATGAAACAGAAAAAAGTAATTCCAGGATAAGATCCTGAAGTCTCTCCTAGATCTGGTTGGAGCAAAGATGCAGTTGATAAATTTGTGCTTGAGTAAATTTCTAGAAATAGAATTTTGCTTTCAACATAAATCCATCATCTGTCTGTATCTTTGACAGTTTCCCAAGAGCCAAACAGGAACCCTATCAGTCAGATTATTAAAATTCAGCTAAGAAAAATGTCGATCTGTTTCCTCCTAAATTAAGATATTGACCTTTTTTATCTTTTTGGAAATGTGTACTGGAATATACAGAAAAGGATGAAAGTTTTCTATTTGGAATTAAGCAGCATAATGACATCTAAAAATCATCTTGAGGAATTTGCCAAAATTCAAATGCAACTATCAATAAAGCCTTAACTGCAGATCTAGAAATACACATCTTTTTTCAAGGCCTGCCTCAGTAAAGTTGAGGATGTCATTCTTATTCTTGTTTAATTATTTAACTTGCTTATCTCACAAGTCCAAACCTATTGCAATAGCTGTAAACCAAATGCGAATCTTGAGCTTTTTGCTAAATCCATAAATATATTTTGCTAAATCTAGGAAGTTGATATTTTTCATTTGAACTGCAGGTGAGTGATGATAACGAGAAGATGAGAATTTGAGTGGCAAATATTAGCCGCCCATTTGCTCTGGAGATTTTTCTTCACCTTGGGACTCAAGGTTAAGATTATAGATACGCTGTTCCCAAGGACTGCAGAATAGCCATGCGGAAGTGATTGAACCATTGTTTGTCCCTATTAACAAAAAACCTCTCACCTCTTCTGCCCAAGTGGGAAATGGATAAAGTTGGATATCATCTGCTAAGAATGCAGAACAGTGTTTTTGTGAGATTACATTACAAGCATATCAACTGTATTGATACAAAATTAAAAAGATTGGAAGTTTATGATGTGATAATTCATAGAGGAGAGGATATATTCTCCTGGTATGCTCTATAACATGAAGAATGTAACAAAAATGATAATTTTATATTGCCTGTAGAAGAAGGTAGGCATTCTTCTAGCTTTGATTTCGTGAAAATGTGGATAACCTGTATCCTTTTTCAGAAAAATCAGCATGCTTTATGAATTTCTTTTAATCATTTTTTGACCTATTTAGGTAAGTACCAGAATAGAACCAGTGTCCCAGAACAGTACATTACTGCACTGACAGAAGGGATATTATATGTATTGGTGTTTAAAATGAATTTATAGAATAAAAGTAGTGTTCCCTTCCATCCTCTCACCCCCAAATCTATGCAGTCCTCAGGAACAACTTAGTTTCCAGTTCTTTTGAGGCTACTGCTGCCTTGTTTGAGATTCATATGAGTATCATCATTAATACAAAAGTTTATGCAGTCTCTCCAAGCCTGCTGTCCTCTGAGACTTTAACATACTTTACTTTTTTTCCCAGAAAATTTCATAACTTCGATTGTAACCCATATTACTCATCTCTTTCAATTGCTGTCATCCTTTCCCTTTACTTGAGGAGAAGATAGAAATGCTCAAACATAAATCTTGACTGATGATATATTATCTTTTAGAAAGCTTCCAATTTATTCTGTTTTTCCTCTCAATGATTGTGTTGGAGTGAAATACTTAACCGTGTCCACTTGTTTTTATTGCAACATTAGAATAGCTTTGAAATTAAATATGGCAACGAACTGTAAAAGCACTCATGAAGCTGTATTTAATACTCATCCAAGAATCTTGTGAAAATTCTAATAATAGGTAAATTCTCTTTCTTTTTTTTGAGAGAAGTATCTGAATGAATCCAGAATAGGTGAATACGCTCTCAAAATTAGTACTTTGAGTGCAGTGCATAAGCCTTCATGCTTATTCTCACCAGTTTCATAAAAAGGAATTTTTCTGTAGCCATGTAGCTGGCTTTCCTCACTAACACCAAATGTGCCCCTTGCTTTTGGAATCTGCCCCTGCCAGTCCTTATCCTGCAGGGGAATGTTTTGAGAAAAACCCTTTTATGAAGTACCTACTGAAACCTTATGTTTCACAGGACTTTGTTCTAAAATGACATTGGAATAAAAGGTTAAAGATTTTTCAAGAAACTTTTAAAGAAAAAAAATACATTCGGTGTTGGAGAGATTGAAACTTTTTTTCAGTGATCTGTAGTTTGTGGAGTTTGACTGTGTTCGTGTCACTTCATCTTGCCTAAGAGTTTATGACTCTGTGTTGCTGTATCAGCATTGATGTACTTTGGCCAGCGAAACATGACATTTTTTTTTCTATTTGCCCAACCATAATTAAAAGTAGGTGAGAGGTTTCTAAATGCAAACCAGTATTGCCCAGAGCAACAGAAAACTGCAGCTACCTCTGCAGTGGAGAAAACACTTTGAAAAGAAACTTAAGAGGTGTGCAGCTGCCAGAAGCAGGTTTTGAAGGAAAAGAGTTGGTTATGAGAACTGGGTATCTCCACTGTACCCGTGAAGAGGGATTTGCCTTGAACTGGCTTCTGCCACAGGAACTGTGTTCCCATTAACAGTTGCAATGATACGTACAAGGTTGCAGGATTATACCTTGCAAGCCCAAATATGATACAACCAAAACCCTCAGAATCCCAAAGCTACCTTACCCTGCCTCCTTCCCCCCAATTTTTCCATAAATATGAAACTTGTTAGTATATGTATGTCTGTGAAAAGAAGTTAAGTTAGAGGGACCAGACAGAATTTTGTGAGAGAATCTGTCAAAGAAGAGTATAGAAATATTAAGGTGAAGACATTTAGTGAAAGTTGTTATCAAAGCGTGTAAATGCGTAAACCTTGGCCATATTTTTTTTACTTTTTTTTTCTTGTGTGAATGACTCAGACCCATACAATCCAGTCTTATGCACATTTGTACTACTTACATGCCTTGGGTAGTTCAATACAAAGAATGTAGGTTTCGATGAAACATCCAATGTAGGGTCTGAGAAAGACCGGTAGGAAAGAAGTATTCTCATTCTGAAACTATTTCTTTTTAATCTTAAAGTCTAGAAATCGTGATTCCAGAAGTACCATGGTATTTAGAGCAACTTGGCATATAAAAATTCTGAGCAGTGTTTCGATGATAATACTATAAAAAGGTAATAACTACAAAACCAGTTCTTGGTGACTCTTAGGCTTCTGAAATTGCAGACTGTGGCACTCATCAGAAGTTATGATTTCATGTTTGTTTGTGACTGTCTGGTCTCCCTTGGCTTGCATGCAAAGAGTGGCTGTGAAAAAACCTGCTGTGAGGTAGGTAGCATCAGAGCCTTCTCTTTTAATTCCTTAGTTGCATGTGCTGACTGTATATAAATGCAAGGTAGGTTTACCTTTGATAAAGTTAGGTTTAGCCTTGATAAAATCTGCTTTGTGCTTGGCGTCATGTAAGAATAAACACATCAGTTTGTTACAGCATGGATAAGATGCTGTAAATGAGACATCAAGTTTAGGTGGTTGTATTTTTTGTTTATTTGCTTAGGCAAAAGATGGTGTGAACCTTTTGAGATGAGAACTGTATTTTTGTTCTGAATGGATGCAAGGCCTGTCCTGAAGGGGTCCTGGTCCATTACTGGCTAATTCAGGAGTTAATTCAGTACACGTGTGAATAACAGACTTGTTTATTGGCTTGATTTTAAGCAAGTAAGTTTCTGGTAGTGCAAAAATAATAGAATCTGCTTCTTTTGTTTAGTTTGTTACTCTCCTGATTGCTCATGAACATAATTGAGCTATTGCAGCATAGCCATTATGACTGTAATCACATGAAGTGCCTGCTGTCAGAGTGCAGATCATAGTTACAAATGGTGAATGGACAATTAAAAATACCTCTTAATTTAGGCTTTTAGTTGTATATTTTTTTAACTAATAAAACTTTTAATTTTCTTATACAACAAATAGTAAATTTTATGGATTCAGGGAAGTGCTGTTTATGGATGTGAGATTACAAAATTCTAGAGGGCTATGGTTAATCTTGTTCAAATACTGTAACCCAGAGACTGTTATTCTGCTATACTTTGATATTTGAGTTTCAAATTTTTCATTTCGCGGTGATTGCAGGAATGCCTGTTTATGTAATATTTCCATTTTGAATGTTCTTTAAAAAGCAAAAAACATAATTATGTCTGGCAAGATTGTCTTGAGTGAAACCAAAAGAATTGATAAATGGTCTGTACAAGCTGTAATACTGTTTTGTTAATACTTTAGAGTTAGAATACAGGTTTTAATAACTCATTATTAAGACCAGGTTTATTTTTGCTACTGGTGTATTGTATATAGGAAAGTAATATGGATTTATAATTACAGAGTGATTTATTTATTTTTTTTCTTTAGTCCATAAATGATTATTTTCCTAATACTAACATACAGCATTTTTCCAGCAGGCTTTTCGTGGGTATTAAGAATTATTATGGATTTTTGTGTCCATATATATGCAAATATGAAAATATATTTCATTACAATGGGAATATTTTTTAAAATGTCTGCCTGGTGGCAAACACTCAATTCAACTGAATGTTTTCAGCTTTCAAGAAATACAAGATTAGGTAATTTTTCCTTTATTTTTGTTATTAATACTGTGTTTTAGTACTAGTCGTACTCCATTTGAATTACATAAACCCAGGTTTTGTTTTGTGATGACCAAACTTCTTCAGGGCACTAAAATCACATTGAGATTTATTACAATATTCCAAGCCTTAAAGCATCTTCTAACATGTCAAAAATATTTATAGTATTAAAAAAAAGAGAAAAAGAAGTCTCTCTCCTTTTCTTATTTGGAATGGGAAGATGACTCAATCCACAGTTAGCAGTGGGTTTCCTTCACAAAATCTCAAATGTTAAGTGTTTCATTTAAGGTATCTTGATTGGTAGGGTTAGTAATAGAAATTATAGGAAAGCGTCTTATCATTTGGAAATGCTAAGATAACAGATGTGTTATGAACATGAGTAATCTAAGACATGCGTGTGAATTGTGAGTATAATGAAAAGAGCAAGAAATTTAAGAGAAAATTCAGTATCAAATCATTATTGTCAGCTTTTATGTTTCTGCTATAATCTTGCAATCTTGTAGCTTTTACACCAAGAAACACTTCTATTCTAGATTTTTAATTGAAAGATGAAAATAAAATAGGCAATATTTTAGCCCTTATGGTGGAGATGGAAAACATGAAAACATCAGTCTTGATAATCCAGAAGACAAAAGTCATCGTATGTGTACTTCTTTCTAAATCACATCTTTTCAGACAATTTCTTTTTAGGTGCTCTTGCTGGCTTTGAGTACCTTTTTTTTTTTTTTTCTGTACCAAATTCTGTCTCTCCCTAGGATGGTTTTCTCTCTGCTGTCAGGGATATTTGTTGTCCAGGTTGTGCTCCTTTTTAATGCTGTGCTTTACTTGGGCATTTACTCCTGCACTTCTGTGGCTTGTGCTTCACACAAGTGTACGCCTGTGTTTCAGGGGAGGTGACAGAGAAGTCACTGCTGATGTGGACGCAATGTGGAAAAACCTTTCAGAGCACCTTCTGCATATAAGATTGGGCTGCTCTGAGGTCTCTTCAGAGCTTACACTTCTCCAAGCTGGACAACCCCAACCCTCTCGGACTCTCTTCATAGGAGAGGTGCTCCAGTCCTCTGATCATCTTCCTGGCCCTCCTCTGGACTTGCTCTAACAGGTCCATGTCCCTCTTATGTTGGCAGACCTAGAGCTGGATGCAGGTGGGAGCAGAATAGAGGGGGAGAATCACCTCCCTTGACCCGCTGGCCATGTTCCTTTTGATGTAGCCCAACATTCATCTGGTTTTCTGGGCTGCAAGCTCACACTGCCGGGTCATATTGAGCTTAGTGATGCTGCTGATATAGCACTGAGTGTTGCTAACCTGAAACAGGGCTTTCCCTGAGCTTTCAATTTTAGACTGTAAAGTCTGGATCATATTTTGAGGTGGTGTCATTCAGCACTTCATTACTATTGGGAAAATAGTTTCTGTTCAAATCAAAGCTGTGTAGATTAGGAGTTGTTCTGGAAATGAGGCAATTTGGGAGATGGAGGATGAGATACCATGAAAAATAAAGAAAAAGTAAATACAGAGTAAATCCTAACAATTTCATTATAGCAGAAATAGTGAATTTCAATAAAATTATCATTCACTAAGTTAAAAACAAGAGAGAAACACTTTCCACAAAGTATAGAGTTCAAGTGCAAAACTTAAAGTGATGTGGGATATTGTGGAGGCCATTAGTGTAAATAGGTTCAAAAGGAATTAGGTAATTAAGCACAATGATCCTAATTCAACAAATGCAATCACCATTTTAGGAAAACTTTAAATGGCTGATTACCAGAAACTGGGACTAAATACCAGAGGAAAGACCATTTGCTAGTTCCATTTTTACTTGTACTAAAAGGGGCAAGTAGTGGAGCAGTCTGAGATAAAGATATGGATTTCAAGAGAGTTCTGCAGTTCTGCTTTTGCCTTTGTTCCTGGAGTCCATGAAATAGGGTTTGTTATTGTTAGCTTTACAGGCTATGTCTTGGGTATTTTTGTGGAAAGAGAAATAATTCTCTTTGGTCTTACCAATAACTTGTTCATCTGTAGATGAGATAATTTAAAAATAGTAACTTGTCCAAGATGAATTGGTGTTGCCCATGCACTGTCTTTATTTTCTTGTGCCAAAGAGTTTATGTTCTTCCTGATCAGTGACATTTTTTGTTGAATTGTTTTTGGTGTTTCAGGAGAAAGATGTTTCTGATTGAGGGATCCCAAACAGAGGAAAACGTAGCACTTGTGAAATATTTGCTGTTTCAGCAGTGAGCAGCAACGATCCTTGAGAGATCTGTCACACTGTATTCTTGCTGAATTCAGTAGCAAAGGAAGAGGAACCTTTTTCATCTCATCATGCTCATTTTCTTGCAAGCAGCTGAGCCATCTATATGTGGACATCTTCACAGCCTCACAAACTGCTGTCCTTCTTCCCTAAAGCACCTCCTGTTTGCTGAATTTTTGGAATGTGTTGCCTGGCAATTTATAGGGCACAGCTTGGCAGGACGTGCCAAATACTTGCTTTTTACAATGGACGAATGGTTGTGTATTCTTTTACAGATTCAAGTATGAACTACAGAGGAGGGCACAAGGCTGCCACTGAGTCAGGGTGTCATTAGAGGAACTGATGATGGATGCCAAGTGCTTTCACTTTGATTGTATTAATGACAGACTATTGTATTGGATTTTACTTGGTTGATTCATTTAGTTACCAGCTGTGCATAATTCAACTGGTGAGCCCTAGATGGCAACTAGTTTGTCTCTTTCCTGCTGCTCTGCACGCTTCCTTTACATCTTTATTGTGTGCTTACCTGGATGATGGAAACACATGGCCATTGTAAAGGGAAAACATCATTGTATCATTTCTGGGAGTTAGCAAATTTGATAGTTTCATAGTTCCCCACTAGTTTTGGTGCTTCAGTCTTTAAATACTGAAATTGAAATAAATTTTTTGTCTCCATTTAGTCTGTAATTTCATATAAGAGAGTTCTGGTTTCTAGTATCAAGCACTACAGTCATGCACAGTCTTAGATCTATTTTTCAGATGCATAAACACTCAATATGTTGGAAAATCAGCAATTTTTTCTGATTGTTATGGCATTACCACTGCATGCAAAATTCATGGTTGTTGTTTCACATATATCTTCGGATGGATCAGGAGGGACACAAAACCACGTTTCTAATGTACACCACTACAAGTATTTAAAAATAACGTTTAAAACGGTGTTCAGGGGTGCTAAAATAGAATTCAGATGCAAAGATCTCTAGAAAAGAGATGTTATGAAACGTTTTCCTGGCAGGACTGGGTAAGACTAGATGCTCTGTTGGAACATTCATAAGAAGGAAATCTAAGAAAATATTCTCTGTGTCAGGATTAAGGAATTAAGTTCTCCATTTTGGATTGTGTTTTGCTGAGAAATGAAGCTTGAATTCTAATTCTATTTTAAAGGCTAATGCTCAGGTTTAAAAGTTTGGGCCTAAAAAAGTCTCAGAATTTTTATCAATATCTCTGTCTCTGGGTTTGTACCTGATCTATAGTAAAGGAATGTCCTGATGCAGAAATTTTTCCATGCTTATTTTTGTTTATTGCATGGTGAGACTTGTCCAGATATTATTCGGGAAGGTGCAATGCAGTGTAACGTGATTGAAACCAATGGAGTTGCCCCAAATTTATACAAAAAAGCTGAAAATGTGATTTCTGTCTGTGTATTTCTGTAGTAGTTTTACAGTCCACGCAAACATGTAATAGCATCTCATTTTCATATGCTAACATCTTTATCCTTTTCATTTTGTTTTCTGTTTTTCTACTCTTCTTTGGTTCTGTGTCCATTGTGCCCCACCATCAGGAGTAGATTATCACTTGGTGTGATTGTGCATATGGTTCTGTACAGTATTGGTTTTCTAATCCTGACAGCTGGGAGCTACAATGGCAGCAGCTTGAAATTGACTTAGAAACTAGGATCCTAATCACTGGGTTTTGTGCTGCTTCAGCTGTCTGCACTTTCAGCCAGCTAAACCAAGACTGTATTACTTGCAGATGTGTGATAGAGCTGATTGATAGGTCAGTTCAGGATTCATTCAAAGTTGAGACTCCAGCTGGGAGCTGAGAAAGCAAGAAAGCCTTTTTTCCACATATGTACATGGAATATATTGGAGAAGATGACTCCTGAAATTTTAAAGGATATGCGCGCAAAATTTCAAAGACATTTCGACATCAAAAATACATGGAATTTCCTACTGAGGTTTCAAAAAAAGCGTAACTAGTTTTGGCATAGTATTTTCATTGAACTAGAGACTCTTGGGCAACTAATCTGATTAAAAAACCCCAAACAAACTCAAACCCAACAAAAAACCAAGTAGCAATTAATTGCTGTAATTTTCTGACAAAATATTGCAAAATTAACACTGAACAAATGGTAAAAAATATACAGTCATGTAAGGAGCATGTAAGCATACATTGAATCCTCCTGGATTTTAGAAATGGGCCAGATTTAATATATCTTGGTTTCTGCTTCACTGTACTTCCAGTGTTATACTAACGAATGAAAATAGATCTCTTTTTTGGAAAATATTTAAAAGTCTAACTGCAAAACAAGATTAAGACAGACTGTTTAAGTAAAATGGCCTTCAAGCTCATTTAAGGTTTATATCAGTTTTAAGTTGATCTGCTTTGCCTAGGGCACAGTACCGAAGGGCAGAACCTGGAGAGAGAGTTATGCAGGCAAGATGTGTGTGGCAAAGTCTGCTGTACATTTGATTAGTCAAATGCTTAAAGATGCTTGTTTCTGTAGGTACCTTTAGCTTTCATCCCCTTCAGCTATGATGACTCTGTTTTCAAACTGTACTTTCTTTGTGATCCCTCTAATGGTATACCCTCTGCTACTGGTTTTCATCTGGGGGGAAAAAAACCTCTCTTCTCTCATTTATTTCTTTGTATATTGAGAGGTATAAGTCAGAGGTAGCAAAGATGAGCATAGACTAAAATAGGAGCGCACGCTTGATGGTCCATTTGTGGCTTGAGAACATCTTCTGGATGACTATAACCAGAATATATCAGTATGACAGTCTTAAAATTATAGGTAGTTAGCATCCATATTTCATAATACTTATTCTTTACAGAGTGTAGGGAAATTTCAGGTCATATTTCTGAAATACAGTACCTGGATTGATGCTATAATTTCTACTGGTGTTTCCGAAATGTTTTGGGGATTTGTAAAACAAACAGGAAAAAAAGTAGAGGGACTCTATTTTTTACCTCACAGTAATCCCTTAAAGCATGGGTGATCTAGTTGCAGTTTGTCTCCAACATCTGTGAGAGCACTTGAACACTTCCAAAGTGAGTGATCCACCTCAGTGAATCATAGCTGGACCTGCAAGTGGACCTTTACGGTATCATGCAGAAGATGAAGATTACTAATACATTGCAGAGGTTTCATGTTGTTGCATAATGCATTGAAAAAGTTGCATAATAGATTAAATGTGAGTTGAGAGTCTTTTTGTGTTTATTTGCTTAATTAGTTTATGTATTTTTAATTCGCAGAACTTTATCCGGTTACTATAGTAATTGATAGAATCTTCCTTCACTGAAATCGTACAACATAATTGAGTGCTTTCTTGCATTTCAGACTGTAGGGTTGTTTTGTGGTGTGGTTTGTATTTTTTTTTTTTTTTAAATAATAGTATTTTACTTTTTTGGCATGTTTCTTGTTGGCACGTTTTTATTGCATAAGGGAGGTGTAGTGTTGTAACTATCATTTTTAGGGTAGAGATGCCTTAGTTAAGCAAGACCGCTGCAGAATTTTGTAATGGTGCATGATTTGGCTGATCTGCTGTGGGAGTTCATTCTATCATCAGATTCTCTTCAGCTACAATTATTTTTACACTCCTTCCTCAAGCACTTAGTGATCTACATTAGGAAAGCACGCTGAAGCTTTCACACTGTTCACAGAGCCATTCAGTCTTTGATCTACATTATACTTGATTCAGTTAGGATCGCAGTCTTCAGTTAGTTGATTGTAAATATTTTGAAGAAATTTATCATGGGCGAGGGATGGCCTAAATGAGGATAATCTGAGACAGCTAGCAATAAAGGGGGATTGCACCCATGCATCATCAGTTGCATTAAACTACAGTAACCTAGCTAGACAGGGAAAATGTAACCCTTTGATAGTAGTCAAATTTTGAAGTGGAAGGAAGTGGCAGCATTTCCAAGTTACTAGTATATACTCTTTACATGCTTATTGTGTTCATAGGTTTATTTTTTGAACTGACACAGGTTTTTTTGCTGTTCATAATTTGACAGCGGCTTATTGACTATCGTTTCAAAATAAGAATGAAACCTTGGTTTAATTACTGTTTACATAGGGAAAATATGGTCATTTTCCTAGCATAAATACCAAGGCTTTGAAAGAAAAAAATCTTCACATGTAAATGGAATATGTTCACTTAAGGAGCCAGAATTTTCTCCAACTTGTTATGATTGGAAAATTGATTTAATAGTCTTTCTTTCCCTGGAAAAGACTTGTTAAGGCTGAATGATATGAAGTTTCTGAAAATAGGGCAACTGTTGTTACAATAAATGACAAAAAATGCAGTGAAAGACATCATCTGAATAATGTATTTTTGCTTAGGGGCTTACTTATATTTAGCCTCCATGTTATAAATATCACAGTTGTCATTTTTCAGTAGAAGAATCACAGCAGTAATTGTTCTGATACACTAGTAACAGAGATTTTGGCATATTCCCAGCACCCCGTTATAAAATTTAGATGATGAAATATGAAGATGGAGATATTTTTAATGTTGCTTAAGTGATTTTGATGCTTATTGATTTTTAATGACATCTGAAAATCTCCCGAATATGTAACTTCATCCCCTTGATTTTACGTTATTCATGACCATTCAGAAATACTTCCAAATTTAATTTTCTTCCTGAAGTTGTAGAGCCTCATATAAATCCCTGCAGCAGTGTTTCTCAATTTCTATCTTGTCTTGCTGACAAGACTAGATTTGTTTTCTAAGTTGTGTCACCTATTGTCGTGGTTTAAGTCCAGTCAGCCACGCAGTTTTGCTCACCCACTCCCCCCTCTATCTTGCCCCCCACTCCCAGAGGGATGGGAAGGAGAACCGAAAAGAATACAACTCCCACAGGTTGAGATAAGAACAGTTTAGTAACTAAAGTATAACACAAATCACTACTGCTACCACCAATAATAATAATGACAAGGCAAATACAAGGAAAGAATACAATTTCTCACCACCTAAAACCAAGCCCGACCACGCAGTGCACCCCCCACCCTTCTGGGTCTCTCCTCTCCGTCCTCCATCTTGGGCATGACGTGCTGTGGTATGGAATAACCTCTTTGGTCAGTTTGGGTCAGGTGTCCTGTCTCTGCTTCCTCCCGGCTCCCCTCCTCCCTGGCAGAGCATGAAACTCAGAAAGTCCTTGGCCAGACCAAAACACCACTAAGCAGTAACCGAAACACTGGTGTTATCAGCGCTGTTCCCAGGCCCAAAATCAAAAATACAGTGCTGCACCAGCTACCAAGAAGCAGAAAAAATGACTGCTGCTGCTGAACCCATGACACCTATCAAGGAAGATTTTTCTTTCCTTATGTGGTTATTTCCTGCTAAGGAATGAACAAAGAAGCGTCTGCTTAGAATCATAGAATAGTTAGAGTTGGAAAGGACCTGAAGATCATCTAGTTCCAAATCCCTGCCAGGGGCAGGGACGCATCCCACTAAACGATGTCACCCAAGGCTCTGTCCAACCTGACCTTGAACACTGCCAGGGGTGGAGCATTCACAACTTCCTTGGGCAGCCCATTCCAGTGCCTCACCACCCTTACAGTAAAGAACTTCCTCCTTATATCCGGTCTAAACTTCCCCTGTTTAAGTTTGAATCCGTTACCCCTTGTTCTGTCACTACAGTCCCTAATGAAGAGCTTGAAATGCTAAATTATTATTTGATTGAGTCTCTTTACCTGATTCCTTTAGGCCAGAAGTGTTCTTACCCTTTACAATTAAAAGCTGATTAGCAGTAAACCATTATTTGGGAAGTGGATGAGTGAGGATATTTACTTTCTGATAATGCGGAGGTTTTCTTTATTTCTATTAAATGTACTAGGGAAGAGTCAGCTGTTACCATGTATTTTTATTGTTACCACGTTCAGTCTAGCACTTCTAGGTGTCTGGAAAGTTGGGTTTTCAATTTCATTTAATCTGTTGAGTTCCACAGTGTTTAACAGTCTTGTTGTTTAAAAGTTCTTGCTGAAGTTTAACTTGAATTTTACAATGGAAAACTTATTCATGTTGCCTTGAATTATACCTGCTTAAACCATCCTAAATCATTCTCTTCAGCTCTCGGTTTTAATAGTACTTTGTTATCATCTCTTCTTAAACTTAAAGCTTTATGTTTGCCATCGCTTCTTTTTTAAATGAACTCATTTGTTGACCACTTAACTGTCTGGATTTAATGAAACTTTTGGGGAGCATGTGAATACACCTCTGTCTACCTGCCTAGGCTTTTAAAGTCAAATACAAAAGATGAATTTTAAGAAATTAAATCCTGGCCTACAGCCTAAATTATTGAGATTTGTAAAATACTTTTAGGGCACCTAAAAACAGCTGTCAAAGTACAGGTATTGGCAAAACATGTACAGAAACGGAAGTGGGAATGATCTGTCCTTGGGCTGGTTCAGGGCTCTGATTTTTGTGTATCTACAAGGCTTCACTGAATCAATGCTGTTGTTCCTTTCCAGTAACTTTGTGAAGTGCTGAGAAAGGAGTGGAGAGGATGCATGCACTGAGGGAAATATTTGGCCAGTAGAGATACATGAACTGGTAGAGAAGTTAATTGCAGTGTATGCTCTTCATGTGTTACAGAAATGCATTGCAGGAAATATTGCAACTTTCTCCTGACAAAAGCTTTGCACTTCCAATGACGCAAATTCTTCTGGAGGACAAACCATAAGCAAAAAAGTTGTTTCTTGAGACACCTCAGTTAATTTTTAGGGTAAGAAACTTTGCACAGTGGTTGTGGTTCTTGTGAATTTCAGTGTATCTTACGTTAATATGGTCTGCACTGCATACTTATTGTATTATCCTCTCTAAGTAGGTATTTATTAGTGCTGGGCAGTGGTGTGGTATGTTCTTGAAGTGAGTTTACTTGGGACTAAATTTTCTCAGAAAGGTTATAACTAGGGAGAAGTGAAAGACCTTGCAACTGAGTGCTCAGAAGTTGTTAATAAGCTTACACTTAAGCATCGAGCATTGGGCATAATAATGTTTGTGAACCCTGCAGTCCGTTGTGAGTTTGAGCTGGTTCCAGCAGTTCTCTTAAAGCCTTGCCTGAAGGATTGCCACCATCCTGGTATGGAAAAACACGCTAGGGCAAGATTTGCAAACATGATTTGTGTGTTTTTGACTCTGTGTGGAAAAAATAAACCCAGAACTGAAGGTATGTTTGCTGCAGCAGCATGACATTGTGCTTCTGCTAACTGTATTTACTCAGGGGAGTTTACACTGGGGCTGTTTTCTAGAGGTGCCTGAATTCTTTCAGACAGAGAAGAAGCAGACCTATATCTGTCATATTAGAGTGGAACAAGCAAGGGTGGATGGTGTTACAGTATTGCTAGAAAACAAAGTGGTAGTCATCTCTGTATTTTAGGTGTCATTGGACGTGTTCTTCAGAGAAGAACAGAGAAAGGTGTGTGAGCACATATGATATGAGAGCACCACCCTGTCTGGCTTTAGGCTCTGGTTAGACATTAAGTTTCTTTGCCCTGTTGAGACCAAGCAGAATCTTAGCCACAAATGAAACTTTAGTGTGTGTGCGTGTATATATATGCACTAAATATATATGTATCTTTATATTCATATAAATATATATGTATATGTAATATTCATATGTACAAAGTACATATATATGTAATGTATATAACTGTATATGTAATAAAATTTGTATGTATATACAAAAAAGAGAGGCTCTTGTCCCGAGTAATTGACTATTGCCAGTACCTGTCATCTTTGTTACTGTAAGTATTCCATTAGTCTTCTGAAGGAAGTACATGCCTTTGTTTTATTGAGTGCTAATTGGATTCTTTTTATTTCTACTAACACATACATCAAAATACTTTCTAGGTATGGTCATGCCCTTTCAAATCAAGTGAAAAGCAGGGGGATAAGACATGGAATGAAAAAAAAAAAATTTCAGCATAAGCCCATAGTATGTATTAATTGCATATAGAGCATTGCATGGGCCTAGTGCCAGGCGTATGCATGTATATTTCCCACCAATATTTACTTTATGTGAATAGGAGTTTAATTAATAATTTCCTGCTTCTCAGTTGTTTTTCTAACCAGAGCATTTAATATGAAAGCCTTTGTCTCAATTTTCATAAAGTAAATGTAAAAACCTGGGAAAAATGTTTGCATAGTATAGGGAGAACAAATAACTTGTGCAAATCAGATTTTTGCCATTTTGTTAACAACATCAGCAATTAAGTATTGCTTCCTAGAATCTGAATATGTAAAATTCCCAGTGACAGCACATTGTTTATGGGCTCTGAAATGATACTTTCTTTGGTAGAGTGTCAGTTTCTTTGGTATGTATTTCCTCTGTCACCTGAGGCTATTTTTCCAACACGTAACACATGTGATCTTTTTTCTGCTTTCTGAGTAATCAGCTTTTTCTTTTGCTCATTAAGCATAAAAATGCAGCCAAGGTATTAACACAACATGAGGTATTAACAGTGACCAGTCTCTACCAAATACTAAGTTCTTTTTGTCTCTTACCTAATTAACATACTTTAATTAGTTCACTACATTTAATGATTGTTATGTAAAACTCAACATATTCTACCTTCAGGATAACCATGACATTCAGTCTAATGTGTCAGACTGGACAGTATGAATAATTAATACAGTATATTTGTTAATTTGGTATATGGACTAGCTTGACAGACTGCGTAGTGGGGTGGTGCTCAACATGGGGGGTCAGGCAGCAATCTGCTGGGCAAGGAGCAGGAGCAGCACCCTGTAATGGCTCTGCTTGGGGAGGAAAGAAAGGATGAACCTTGACAGAAATCAGCACCCTGCTGACACCAGGTGCTCCTGAATCTGTCCAGGGTCTCCTGCTGGCATGAGGCAAAGGCAATCCTTGGCTCTGTCTTCTGCTTTTTGTGCCTTATTCCTCCTTTCATTGCCTCACTGGTAGCACTGGTTCAAGTCAGAAGTGCTTAATAATAATAATAATTCATATAAAATGCAATACATGTATTTCCGATAAAAACCAAAGCCCTGCACTTGAGCTATTAAAATCAGAAAGATAACTGCTGAATACCAATTCTTTAAGCTGCTTGAAAATGAATTTTAAAAAGAATGTGCTATTTTAATACTTCTGACAGATGCTGGAACTTCAGTATGTCTTGGGTTAAGTTATGTACAAGAAAAATTACAAAACTGCAAAAAAGGTTTAGCTGAGTGGAAATCGGCCTTTCTGTTGTTATATCAATGTGTCTTCTGCTTTCTCTGACCAGAAATGGCCTGTTATGCTTGGTAGCATATTTAGAGAATTTTTGGCTTCAGAAACATGTGAGAGGCTGGTGGTTATCCTTTGGCATTGCCTTGTGCGCCCTCTGGGTGGAGTGCCCAGTGCTGCAAAATATCCTGTGTGATTAAGACGCATGAAAATCTCTTTAGGAAGCTTGAAATTGTCTAGAACTTATTTTTTGGAAGACCCTTACTAGTAGCAAAAGTGATAGACAGTATAGGTTTCCATGTGGGCATAATGCCATCTAGCTATGAACACCAGTGGCTGTAAGGCTTTGCATAACAGTCATAATGATGACCTGGAAAATAAGCTTAGACTTAGGAATGTCAAATTGACAAAGGGGCTTGAGAATATGAGCAAGGGAGAGCAATGAATTTTTCTTGAAATAGATTATGACGGTGCTAGGAATGAGAGATTCAGATTTTTACTTAAAATGCATTTTTAGGCATGTTTTTGGAAGAGGTAATAAGATGAATGTATGGAGCATCTGTTTGAATAAAGAACTCATTTCTTCAAGTTAGACAAATTCCGTTTCTCTTAATGATGAAAGGCATTGTTTGGTTTTCAAGGTGAGAAAGAGGAAACAGACCCACTTACAATACTACCTTAAATTCACGTGCTGATTTGGTTTCCCCAGCTACTTTTGTCTCTTCCTTGTCAAGGATGAGTTAGAATAGACTATATATAAGCCTATGGTCTATCAACTGCTGGGGGCTGAGTGAAGTAAGAAAGTAATTTAAAAAAATGAAACATTTATGAGAATTTCCTTTACATGATATGGTCTGAACTGCTTTTCTTGGCTCATAATGCAAAGTATGTTTTTTTTACATTAGCATGACTTATTTCTGTTGCATTTATTCTAAATACTTCTCCTGCTATCATTGAGTGAGTTTTGTAATCTTTTGTTGCTAATTACTTTCTTGAATGAGTTAGTTATAGAGATAATAATTTTATAGCAGTGGTATTTAAAATGATTTATGGTAAACTGGCTTTTGCATGAGTTGTGTAAGAACTTTAGTAACAAGAAAGAATTTATGAAATAATACAGGTGGTGTTCTGCAAACAGGCAGGGTACTTAATAAAATGACCACATACTAGTGTGTAACATGCACAGTTTATTAAAAAAGCACATGAAAGTGAATAAGTACGCTAACGCGAATCAGGTATATAACTGTATGTATATATAGTAAATAAATACAGTAAAGTGAATCAGATGTATATATGTACAGCACAGAGGAAAATTAGCAATGCATCAAATCGTTACTGTATTGCGAGAACAGAGATTAAGAAGAAATACATCACCAGTTACCACCTAATCATCATCCAGGCCCACACTTCAGGCTGGGAAGCCCCATGGCAGCCAATGCCAGGAGTCTCAGGTAATTGGGAAAATTCCTATGCAGTGCATCCACCCATAGATGAGGCTTTGGATTTGGCTTCAAGAGGGTCCTGCTTTTATACTCTTAGAAAAACAATGGGCTTTATGCCAGCTCTGTGACTGTTTACTCATGGAGCTGTGCAGTTTCTCATGATCTCACTGTTGCCCACGCCGAGAGCATTGGCCAGGCACCCTGGTGCTGCCAAGTACTAAGGTCAGAACAACTGCACACCTATGTTTTCCTGCCTCTTTCCGATGACAGTCACAATGAACATAAACATACATACTCTATCAAATGCACTTTCAAAGAAAACATGCTTTAGTATGTCTTTTAGTCACAAGTGGGAATCAACTCTCAGCTAAGTTCCCATCCATTATAGGTGTCTCATCACCTTACTACCAAGTGGGTGCTGGCTGCCATATATTTGTTTTCAAAATACACTTGTTTTCTTTGTAGGTTAAGGCAGAGGCTGTAATTGAGATTTACATTGTCTCTGGCCAACAATTGGAAAATACTGTAGGTAGGTGAAATGTTCAAAATTTTTACTAGAAATGTGTGTAAAATAGCAAATTTGAATGTTTCTTTTAATGATTCTCCTTTCCCATCTTGTTCTCCTTTGAGTTTGCACACAACACTGAGCATGTTAAACTGCAGAACTTATCCTTAAAATAAAAATTGGGTTGATGGTTTGATGAAGAATCATTAGAATCGTTATGTAGAAGTAGTATGTAGGGATTTGAGAATAATCAGGCTATTGGAATAACACAGTAATTCTTGAAATATATCTGAGGTGGAATTTGTGGCGTCATATATTATCTTGAAAGGCAGTCAAGGAGTTCTTGAAAAATGGGTTTGGGAGAAACTAACAAAAATATTATTCCTTACATGTATTTAATGAAATTAGGATTTCAGCTATTTAGAACTAACTCAAATCTTCATGTGTTTTTCCACATATTCTGCTTCACTTCTGAAAACCCTTTTAGTAATTTATCTGAAAACTATTCAAATTAATGCATGTATCCTTTACCATTTCCTTAACTTTTGGTTTTACATAATAAAAGTAGAAATAAATCAAAACTTGGAGGTCATAGATTAGAATTCAAATTGCTTACATAAAGCAGGCATGATAATTGCAATATTCAATGCTACTGTGACTGTCTTCACGATGTTATCTTGTTACAAAATTGCAAACAGCAGACAGTTACAATTTGCATTTGCTTCCTAAACGTTTTTTTTTCATATTAAAGTGTATTTGTTATTTTTACCTAAAAGACTTGGTCCCTTAAGCCAATCCAAGAACTAAAACGATTTTAAGAGTTATCTCAGTTGGTGGTATTAGTCATGTAAGGTATTGTAAGTTTCCTGGTATTTGAGATTTCAGTATATGTCATGATATGGCTAAACAAGTCATGAAGTGAGACACTAAGTACAATTTTTTGGTATATTGATAATAAAAGGCTGTTTTGTGCAGGAGATTTACAGCATTTTATCCAGCTGAGTTTTGCAAGTCCCAGATAGTAAAGCTAGTGCTGCTTCCATTTGAGACTGTTCTCCAGGTGACACAGTTCAAAGTCAGTTTTAACCGTGTAGTTCTGTGAATTTCACAGTGTTGGGTATCTATATTTCTTCTAAGAGAAAATAACATAATCTTGTATCAAGCTTTGAAACATTTTTCTGCATAATGAGAGTGTTTATGCCTCAGTGACATGGATTTTAAAGAGGATGTGGAGAATGAGAGTGAGGGTGGAAATCCTGTCACTGAATATTTCTCTGATGGATTGATGTCAAATCTTCTTATCAATATAAACATGGTGTTGCTATGGGCCTTCATTTAGTTCCTGCGTCTGGTCTGAGAACTCGGTGATCAGGTTCTGGTCTACGTATATCTGGTGAAGCCTTTCAGAACACTGGAGATAGCACAGGCTGAAGCCATGTACCCTCTGAAGATTCAGTGAGGCTGCTAGACAACAGTCTTATGGTGAGAACGTCTTTGCTTTATAGTTACCCTTTTCTCTGAAATTTGCATGGAAATTGGCCCACAGCTGTAACCTAAGAGGAAGTTTTAAAAAGGTTTTGAGCAGTGGAGATTATGTAATGACTGCTTGCTTGCAGAACTGACTGACATCTTTCTCACTTAACCTTCCGAACTCACCTGTTTTTTTTTTACCACCAACTTAGAAAACATTAAGTCTTAGGGAGCTGCTACAAGGCCTGAAACAGGGCTGTGCTGGTGGTGGATGTATGGTGGTTCCACTGATGATCACTGGAGGGAGATGAGAGTAGGAAAGAAATTGGCTAATTCGGGAATCTTGTGTCTGTCTGCTGTCGCTCTCTGGGGAGGTGGTTTCCATCACTGGTTTTCTCCCTTTCTGCGGGAGAGGAAAAAGAAAAGGTGAAGTTGGCTGCTCATAAAGTAGTATAGCATGAGAAATGATTCACTGCCCTCGTGTCTATATATGGTGTGCATATATATATATGTATATATATATATATATACACCTAAGAGAGAATGACTATGAAGAATCATGGAAATAAAAGTCTTTGCACCTTTGGTAAAAAAACCCAACCAACCAAACCAAAAAAAAGCCCCAACCAACCCAAAGTTAATGGCTACATAGCACCATAGTTAATATTTTTATTTAAGAGTCTTTACGATGGGGCTATTCCAGAAGATCTCTTGTTGCACTTCAGGTATTGTTATTTCACTCTGGTGTTTGCAATATTCTCTTTACTTACAGTGGGAAACAGTGTTTAATAGAACTAGCATTCATAAGAATTGGCTACTTCTATTTTTCTTCTAACCATTTCTTATCACAGTAAGGCAAGCATATATGCAGTCACCAAACTCGCTTCAAAAGTGTTGAAGTCCCCTTTGCTGGAATGCGTCTGAGTATTACATTTTCTTCATTTTGGTGTTCTTTTATCTTTCTTTGTCCTTTACACTTTTACTCTTTCACAAGTGCTTTGCACTGAAGTACTTGGCTGAAAGGCAGTTTAAATATAAAAGCTGGCAGTGTCTGACTTTTGAAGCTCCTGTGGGAGACTCTGCGCGTTCCATTGGGTATTTCATCCCAGTTTTTATCTTTGAAGCAATCATTGGCTTTTTTTTTTTTTTTGAGATCTAAACATTTTGATCTATGTCCTTGTGTTATTGGGTGTAAAATTGTGTTTTAAATATTAAAAAAAAAAAAAAGTAGTTCATGGGCTATTAGATTTTTAGAGCATTTTGAATTCTTCTAGGAAAAGATACCTTCTTCCCCATTTTTATACATAAATATATATGATTTTGTCTAGTTTATATAGTTTGTATCTCTAATTTTATAATTTAACCTGTAGCATCCCAACATGAGCTTTGGGGTCTGCTGCTTGTTTGGGGTGACTTTTCTTTTTTCACCCCTTTCTGTGTTCTTCCTACATCAAGCAGAGGGGGGCTGTCTCTAACCCAGTGCCTGTTTAGGCTGTGGATGCCTGCCCTTGCAAAGTCACAGAAAAGATGTTTAGCTTTTAGTGAGGTGTGCTGCTTCAATAGCTTTTCTATGTCCCCTCCTAGAGAGGGGATAGCAAGTCAGAGCTGGTGCAGTTAATCTTAGTTTGCTTGCTGTCTATGTGCACCATTTTAAGCTTGCAAGAAAACAAATGTTTTCTTCAGCACTGACATTTCAGAATTGATTTTGGAATAGTGTGCTTGATCATTTTATTTATTACTATTTTTTTTAGCTGTAGGGGTGATAAAATTAGGTAATAATCTCATATATTACATATTTATGTGAGAAATTGCATTTATAAAGCACTCTTTACTGTCTTGCTTTCTTCCTGTCATATGTGTTTTTTCAAGACTACTAACTAACCTAATCTTAAAATATACTGGTGTAACAGCTCTTTTCCCATAGCTTTCCTTCAAAGCAGTGGCTTTCCTTCACAACCTTTGAAACTCTCATCCCCTATTACAATCTTCTAAGACTCCAGAGGGCATTTTACATAGGACCAATGTTAGGTTTATGCTCTGATACTTAAGCATATGAACCCACTTGTTTTGCATGATTGAAATAAACATTTAAAACAGCCTGGAAAATTTTGGAGTAAGTGATGTATCTAGCAAATTTATTTTTGTATGCGCTTTGACTGAATAATATTGGCTAGAATTAATCTTTATTTATTATCATTCTCGTTTAGAATCAATATATTTTATAACAAAGGAGTGTATGCATAGATGGATTTTTAAAGTATCTTTATTTATATCTATGTTGCCTGTCTATATTTTATTGATAAAACTTTCAAAGGACCATGGTGCACAAATGCTGTGCAAATAAGCTGGTATATGGGGATTCATAAAGGTATTCAGACATTCTGATTACTTAGAAGTATAGATAAATTAAGGAGGAGGAGGACACAGCTGAGTTTGTATTAAAAGCATAGTATGCTTATATTTTTACATACAGTAGAGGAACTTTTCTGAAACTCTGTCTTTTTCCCTGTTGTTTGAACTGCAGCAGAGTTTTGTCTGATTTAGAGCTAGTTCTGAATATGCTATAATTTGAGATAATCTTTTCAGAGGTCTTCCTTTAAGAAAAATGACTGAGTTCTCTGCTCACAATGGGTATATCGATGTCAAAGCTTAGCAATGCGTCAGGGTAATTCTCTAAAGCTCTACACAGATTGAAAAGATTATTGAAGAATGCACAGGCATTTTTTTGGTGCGAAGTCTGAAATAGAAGTGGCTAAATCCTCACTGGGTAGAAGTTATACGATTTGGCGATGCTATGCTGATTTATGCCTCTTGAGAGTTTGCCTGCAGCAGAAGCTGGAGGTGATGAGAAGAGATTGGATGAGAGAAAGACCATCCAGGAAAAATTCATCAAATTTGTCATTCTTGAAAGGACCATCATAACATATGGTAAGGCATATCATTTACCTCAGGCTCAGAGGAAAATGATTTCTGCTAGGAGAATATTAATTTTATTTCTTACAGGATCAGCTGACAGGGGAGGCTTTCTCCTGGCTGGTCTTCCCCTTCTGTTTTCTCTAAAGGGAAGGATGGAAGCTTGGAAATGTCTTATCTGTAGCAGACAAGCAAGTTGGCATTTTGCCATAATTTTCTGCTAGCAGAGAGGATAATGGTAATTATATGTCAAATTTTAACATTTCTCTTCTTTGAAAGAGAACTTTTTAATGCTAAATATTTAGAAAAGTCAGATCTATTCTGAAGTGGATGAGAAGCTAGGATTAGTGAAGTGACAAAATTTTCTTAAGAAAAAGAATTTTGTTATTCCTCTTCAGGGACAAGAGAGAGATGAAAGGGATCAAAAGAAAGCAAGCTATGCGGTGTGCAATATAACTAGGCTGCGATTTCATTATTGTGTAATATTTGAGAGATAGAGCAGCATAACCTGTCCTGCTGTTCTGTCTGTAAAAACACTGGGAACACTTGCTTTGCTAAATTTAGGGTTCCAGCATTTTTTTGATAAATTTTTATTTCTTTGTTTATCAGGAAAATAAATTTCTGTTGTGCTGTACAAACACATCCAAATTCCATCTTCAGGATGGAAGGTGAAAATGTTTTCCTATAATCAGTTCTAGCATCCCTGGTGGTTGCAAGTTAGGCCCTTAGTCAGCCATGTCCTTAGTGAATAAAAGGAGAAGGGGTTTCCCAGACTGTGGCATGTGTTACAGTACTGCTTAGATGCTTAAAAAGGTGGAAAGCTTCGTCTTCTTTAAAGTCAGAAAATGAAGGCATGATCGTTTAAAATAGGACTTGTTTACCTTCTAGACATATGTAAAATTTATAATTTCAATTGATTTTACATATAATTTTTTAGAATACATGATTTATGTAAATATAGTTTTGCTAAGAAAATAAATCCACGACTGCTAACTTTTAGAATATGTTGTACCCTATATTCTGTATTTTTCCAGGAACAAATGTAAGGTCAAGGGAGGTTCTGCCCCTCTACTCTGCTCTGGTGAGACCCCCACCTGGAGTACTGCATCCAGCTCTGGAGTCCTCAGAAAAGGAAAGAAAGACCGTGGACCTGTTGGAGAGGGTCCAGAGGAGGGCCACAGAAATGATCAGAGAGCTGGAACACCTGTCTTAGAAGGAAATTCTGAGAGAGTTGGAGCTGTTTAGCCTTGAGAAGAGGAGACTCCAGGGACACCTTGCTGTGGCATTTCAATTCTTAAAAGGGGAGAGACTTTTTAGCACGTCCTGTTACGATAGGATGAGAGGTAATGGTTTTAAACTAAAAGAGGGGAGGTTCAGGCTGAATGTGAGGAAGAAGTTTTTTACAGTGAGGGTGGTAAAATACTGGCACAGGTTGCCCAGAGAGGAGGTGGATGCACCATCCCTGGAGACGTTCAGGGCCAGGCTGGGTGTGTTTCTGGGCAACCTGATCTAGTTGAAGATGTCCCTGCTCATTGCAGCGGGATTGGACTAGATGACCTGAAGGTCCCTTCCAACTCAGACTGTTCTATGATTCTATAAGCAACCATCTTTTATATACACTCTAAGTATAGAATTGTCTCTCAGCAGTCTGAGAAAAAGATGTCTGCCTTCTCCTGCATTATCTTCTAGCAAATGGTATGCCAGGCATTTTGAAGTTGATTTTGAAGGTAAAATACTGGATAGAAATAGTTCGTTCTTTTCATTGTTTTAAAACTGTTTATTATACATTTATTCTAATTTGTCAGCAACATGTAATGCAGTGAGGTGGACCATCAGGGTTTGGCCTGTGATACAACTTGAGTTCTAATGCTAGGATACAACACTACTGACAGTGGGATATTTGGAAGAGCAGATTTTGATACTGAAGAATTGGAAGCAAGCAGTTCATTTCAGGTTTTGACTATGCAGCCATGGTTCAGGTCTGCCTTTGCTTTTTTTCTGTTTTGTTTTATAAAGGTTTTGAGTTTCCTTTAACCACCAGTTGTGATTATCCACAGATGACCTGATTAGACTTATGTAATGCCTGTTGAAGTAAACACAAAAGGACAGTGTTGGAACAGTACCTCATTTGTGAGAACATAGTAAATATGTACCTAAACCATAAGTTCTTAGTGAGTTAATAAATCTAAACTTATATTTTCTAAATGTTTTTCCTGTTTGCCTAGAGAGAGGTATTTACACTTTATAAAAAAACCCCCACAAACACTTCAATAATTTCATGGAATAATTAAATAAGAGATACATAGGTAGACTACAGAGGGGTAATAGAAACAGTCCTGTCATTAGGATTAAAGGGGAATGGGCTATCATTAATTACTTTTGAGCTTATTCCGCTCAAGTACAAAGATACTTTTAAATCTGTGTTGATGTGAGCAATCAGATGAAATTTAAGAACTGATGAACTATTTTGCTTAGAAGAAACTGCTGAGCTATTTATATTATTAATACCATTCTGCCTATTGAGACAAAAGCTCAATGTTTCCAGTACAGGAGAAACCAACTGTTACCAAGTTGTGGAGTGGTTTTTTTTGCTTGGTTGGTGGTTTTTTTTTTTTTATTTATTTGGAGTTATAAACTTTTTTCCAATCCTTGTTGAGCACCAGGGCAATCTCCCGATTTTCCTTAGGTCCTGCTCTTGATACCAGTTCTGCTGTACTTTAAGTTTGTTTTTTTTTCTTCAATTGTGTTTTCATGATTGTCTCTAGTAGAGATATAGGAATGAAAGACACGCTTTTGCACTTTTAGTTTGATTTCCTGCTCTTGCAGACCTTCAGCTTCTTATATAGTGTGAAAACCCCCAAACATTAATGACAGATTTGTATGGATTTGTGCTTGTTCCAGGATTTTTCTTTTGCATTAATATTATTTTTTTTTTTGTTGGCATCTCGGTCTTGACACCTACAGTGATCTCCCCTTGGTCTTTTTTTTGTTAAACTAAACAAAGCAAATGTTTTCAGTTTCTTCTTGGAATTTTCCTGACCCTTGTGGAAGCCTTTATCTCTTGCAGTTTAAATTCCTTTTCTAGGCATAGATGATCAGAATCAAGAATAGTAGGATTTTAATAGAGCTTCTTGTTATTGCATTAATGCTGATGTGTTTGCTAGAAATATCTTCCCTGATAATTTTAAAATTTCATTCCATTTCCATAGGGACATCATGTTGGTAGCTCATAATTACACTGTGATCAGCCTTGTCCCCACAGTTTCATCCACTGTAATTTTCAGCTGCTGAGCTCTCAATTCTTAGCAGAAACTTAATAATCAGTTCACATCTTTGCATTTCACTTATTAAATTCTACCCCAATTTTATCTTGTGGTCCTAAAGGTAATCCATGTTTTCCTGGTGATGTTATGTTCCTCATATGAGCATTGATTTCCAATATCAGAAATTTTTGAGCGAACCCAAACTGTGATTTTTTTTTTTTTTTGGTATTATTAATACTACTTATGCTCTTGCCATTAATAAATATATAGCAAAATTGATCTCCCAAAATGATGCTAAGGAATATGTCTTAGTATTGTTCTTCCAGCTCTTTTGGTACAACACTGTGTCATCTCGCCTTACTTTTACAATCTGTAATACCTGTCACTGATCTCAAGTGTTCTCCATCACTAGCAAACATGACTTAATTTAAAAAGTTGAGTGACAAAGCTTCTGTTGTTAGCTCACTTATTGCATAGATCAGGTTTTTTGACGTGAAGCTGGTTCATAATAGACTCAAAGTGGCCATTATTTCATTATTTGCTTTTTTCTCTCTCTATTTTTTTTTCCTTTCTTTTTTTCCTGGGGGGGGGGGGGGGGGAGGGAATTAAAGGAAATAAAAGCAAACTGTATTTGTGAGTACCTGTTGATATTCTGAAGGGAATGGGTTACCAAATTCTTGCTTTGAGCATCTCTCAGAATAAATAACTGTACTTTATAAAATAGTATCGTATTTATACCATCTGTTTTAACATTTCTAATGAAATGTTAAAATTTTCACTTTTGCAAGAGAGTAATTTTATTAACATGAGGAAGGACAGGGAATAACTTCCAGGAAAAGATTCCCCCAGTTGGGATAATATAAATGAAATTTTGTGAAAATAATACTGCTGTATATTTCTGAGTGCATTTATAATCTGTACTGAGATCTGAACCTGACTCGGGAAAATAGTCTTCAGTCTTGTCTTCTGCTAGCTCTTGAACTGATTTTAGATGATCTTAAGGTCCTTTCCAACCCTTACTATTCTATGATTCTAGAAATTCCTCAGATGTCCAGTTGGGCAGAGATTATGCATTCTTTGTGAGCAGAAACTACTTAAGTGATGTTTCTGACAGCTGTGGTTAAAGCTCCTAGTTCTGTGTTTTTCACTCTTTGGGTGGAGATCATCATATAGTTCAAGGTTTGCATAGAGAACATGCGTATTATTTATGAAAGGTGTCTTGGCAAAATACATTTTTTATGTGGTCACTTATTACTGTCTTCCTACCCTTTGTATTCTAGCTAGGTAGTTTGTGGGGACTTGGAAATGATTGCCAGCAACTTATAGATGTAACATTGTACTCCCTTATGTAGTTGTAAGTAGCTACTGATCAGAAATTGCTGAGCTGCCTGTTTGCATAGGAATAATTAATATTTAATGCTGGTGTGTTATTATCTTTTATAAATTATCTTTGGAAATAAAAATATTACCCTGGGAGATACTCTTGTTTAATACTAATGTAGGGAAAGATATTTTCTCCTTCTTTTACTGCTGAATCACTCTTTTCCATTTTTTAAAGGCCTTTTGTCTCCTTGTGCATATGCATTTATATCCTGTGCACATAGATTTGGTGTTATTTTCTGTGTTGAACGTGAATTCATGAGTTTTTATGGAAGAAACTTTAAAAGTGGCTGCTTTCACAATGAACGTTCACTATGTACAAAGTGGCACCCTGACTGCCATTATCAGCTGATGTAAAAGGACAGTGTCAGGTAGTTGGGTCTCAAGATTAACTTTCTGGAAAATATAAAAACCAGCGTCAAGTCTGGCTTGATCTAATTCCCTACTGTACTTCAAAACTTCCTCAGGCTTCGGTGGCTAGCCTGTGCTGGGCTGCCGGTCATGTCGCTGGAGACCCTCTGTGAATGTGTGGCTGAGTTCCTTTTCCCTGTAGATGAGGCACTTGCGTGTGTATAAAGTGAATCAATTAAAAATTGATGGCAAGCAGTTTCTCTCTCCAAGGGAAAATCTGTGATATTCATGGATGAGACCAGTTTGCTTTTATCAGTGCCATAATGTGAATGACTATAAGCCAAATTTGATTAAGTTACTCAAAAGACCAGTTACTACAACTATATAATAATAATGTTAAACTAACAGAATAGGATCTGGGTGAATTAATTTAGAACCATTTACTTCTAGATTCAGCTTCTGTTTATATTTCAAAGTAAAGAAGGACATCCAGAATCATTTGAGTAACATGCAAGGTGTAGTTATATTAGGAAGATTTTTTTCCTCCAATTTTTATTTGTCTGTAAAATTCAACCAGTAGCAATATATATCAATATGTGTTCAGGGGATGTTCCTCTGTGTTTAAGGATATGGACTGAGTGCCTCAATAGGACTTTCTCAGTGTGTGAACATCAGTAAATTTTCCGTGGATCTGGAATGCAGAAGAATTGTTACATGATAACTTTTTCCATTTTGTTGGTGGGACTGTTTCATCTTAGTTCTGTGAAGTTTTTGCTTGCATAAGTTTGTTGCTATAATAATAGCGACAATAAACATAAATAGTGATTTATAATAATTTATTTACATCAAGTATATTTTTAATAAAAAATCTGGTTATTACTTTGTAGTCTTAATAATTTAAAAATTACTAAGGAGAGTACTATACATTCGTTAGCTTGAAAGGTCTCTTGTATCAGAAAAAAGCCATGCATGATTGTTTTGTTTGATATCAAAACACATTTTTGCTGTCATAATACTGGCACATTCTCAAGGCATGCTGTTTTCTGGCTGCTAGCAGCGAGTAATGGAAACAATGCAGTGATCATGCAATTTATTGGAAAATAAGCACTAAAAATTCTTAGGCAAGCAATGTTTTTAATTTAGGATTCATAAGGCTGCATAAAATAGCCGCTTTAGTACCACAAAGGTATTTAAATGCCTTTCTGCCTCTGAATTGTTTATAATTTCTTTCTGGTAATTTTCCTTTGGGTCAGATTGTGATGCTGCTTCTGAATAGTGATAGTGCTTGTCGAGGAGTGGTCATGCAAGCAAAATGTGATAACCTCGATATGTCACTTCATCTGCCATTTTTCTTTTGTTAATGCAAAGCTGGTTGCATAATATCTAATTTCTCCTTTAGCTGACCAGAGATGAGAACAAAATCTGTAATGGCAGCGCTAGATCTTATAAAAAACGCAAGTGAGGAGTTGAAGGATGTGGCTTGTTCTGTTTGGATGATGCAGGATTGCTTTAAGCAGTAAGCTTACTGTTTTCAGATGGCATTAGCAGCATCAGTGATATAGCTGTGTCAGCCTCCTTGACTACTGGATGTCTGTAATCGCACGGAGGGAACTATATTTAAGATCTGATATCTTGAGGTTAATGACTCCAGCGCTTACTGATGGAGAGAATGGCTGTTAATGCTTTCTTCACTAGCCCTGAAGATTTTGAAAGATAGATGGGTCTGTGATGTACTTTTGTAAGACAGGAAATGCGATTTTTGGGGGTCTCTGGAGATAGAAAGGTCATGCAGCTTGGAACCGGTGAGGCATTACAGTCTCTAAGTCATCAGGTATGACCTCATAGTTTATTCTAATATTTTTAACACAAGGGTTTGTTTTACAGTTTTAGGTCGTTTACCATCTCTTTGTCTGTGTAATTGTTTCATGTTGGATTTGCTACAGGATTTGTCAGGCTAGACTGTTTACATAAGCAGAGCAATGTATATCTTGGAAATCTAATGTGGTGTTAATTGCTATGTGAACAATGTAAGGTTATTCCATATATATTTTCAACCTGTTTTTATTGTGAATGTGATTTCTTTTAACTAATTCAGGGTAAAGGTTATAGCTTTGCTGTAAAGTGAAATTACAAGATTGTATTGCATTTTTACTTTGCTTTATCTGTACACGGCACACAAAGCTGCTGTGAATGTGTGTGTTTGTGGTATGTAATGCAGTATAAGGCAACTGTTTACCTACAGTGGCAGGTTATTTAAAACAACGTATCACATTGTGTAACAGGACTGAGCTATTCTGCAGGCACAGATCTTGCCTTTTTTTTTTTTTTTTTTTTGTATTTTGCAGTAGTAGGATTTTTTTTCTTTTTTTGCTTCATTTCAAATCAGTTTAAAAATAGCTCACTGAACATAACAGTGGAAGTTTGGCAAGGTAACGCTCCTCTTTTTAATTATTACACTTAGTGACACAAACTAATAGTCATGGGTTGTAGATGAGAAGGTGAATAACTTAAATATTTAGAATGTTGTTTAAAACCAAATTCATTTTACTTAAGCATGTCTCATCCTTTTTGTTTTTAACTGTTGCCAACTTTATTGCATGGCTGATACAAAAGTATCTGCGAATGTATTGTGGTGATGGATAGGATAGCTGGAGTACATAAAACCCCAGGTATGTGGGTATTTTACATAGGAAGATAGTGGCCTAATTTCATGTGTGGAGCACAAAGTGTAATTGGAGATCCTGTTACAACTTTAGGTGTTATAAATGCTAGATAATAGCCAGTGTTTCCCTTGAATACATCATAGAGCAATTTGGTTTAAATTTGTAGAAGTTTATTTTGAAACAGCGATATTCAGCTCCATCTTAAGAGATTCTAGATGTATTTGCAGAACATTTCCATGGCAACGTGTTTGGCCATGTGTTTTAAAAGCTCCACGGAAGCCTGAAGGTAGTGTGCAATTTTTCTGTCACTTGCTTTACCCTTGTAGAGCAACAATTTTTACATAAAACTGGACTGCAGATTGGCAGGGGTGAGCGATAATTCCTGACCCCAAAGCGCAGGATTAAGTGATCAAGATTTAAAAGTATTTTCATATTTCCACATAGAAATGTAAACATGTAAAATGTGGATTTGATTTTGCATTTAAAACTGCATTCTGGTTTCACCCCCATTTAATAACATTCTGATGGAAATATATGTGTGCGGGAGACCACAAAAGACCAAACTTCAGAATGTGCAGCAAGTTGCTTCAGTAAAAAAGGCTGTCTTTTAATTTTTAATTAAAGCCATATTTGTAAAAAAGTGTTGTATTACTTTTATTAGCCATAATTTATAGTTTCCCAGTGTAACTTATCCGGCTTACGTTCTTATTAATAATGGAGAAAGACGGCCCTGCTCTTAAGCTTGATTAGGTTTGGAATGATTTAACTATACCTTTCACTTGCTAGAAGATCTTTTTAATCTGTTAGAATTTATTTTCGGTATTTTAACGTATTAGTCACAATGAGTGCATTCTGTTTCTTGGCATTGGAATGAAATTCCTGAAAGTATTGGTTTCATGGTATTTTGGTGCTTTGCAGGGTATTTATGGACTTTTTATTATTAGGATGAACCTTCCCCCTAGCTTTTTTGTTTTCTTTATTCAGGTGTAATTTGAAATCATGACTTACATGCATTTTGAAGTTGTTTCTGAACTCTCCTTTGCTCATTTAAAATAATTAGATCTCTATGGAATTTTCTGTTACTGGAAGCTATAACAGTATGTCATGTGCTTATCCTGGACTCCATTTCATCATTTATATTAATTCTGCAAACTGTTCTGTGCGTGTTTCTGAAATGTATCATTGATAATAATTTCCAAATTGTGCAATAAACATCCCTTGTGGCGTGGTTAGGATAGAAACTGTGTTTACAGAGGAAAATTGGTGAAGAATGCTTACCTGAGGAAGTGTGTGTTTAGGTCATTCCATTTTGGATCAGTAATTTTACTGACTATTGCAAGTGAATATGAATATGTTTTTTCACTTAAAGGAGACAGTTCCATTATAGATCCTTCTTAATTTTGGCAGGCTAAAGACTATTACCCCAAAGGAGTGTATTAAGGAAGAGAAGTTCTTTTCTAAAAGAAGGAGTTGCAGCAAGGTAGAGATTTACACATGAGAGCAGGGAATCAGACTGAAGAGATCTGAAAACTTAAAACTACAAACTATTTTGCTTGCTTAAAAACGTGCCTTACCCCTCCCCCCCCAAATAATAAATGACAGTTTTAAAATATGTTTGCTGATATTTGGTGATATTGCACAAATTTGAAGTAACGGAATCCAGTGGCAGTGTCTTTGTATCAACAAGAAGGGTTTCTTTTATTTCTCTAAACTATACCATCTCTTCTAAGTTGATTGCAACTGTCAGTGTTTGAAGAATACTCTGTAAAGAAGTATTACCCTAACTAAAGTATTCTTTCCCTATGACTACGCATAATGAATACCCATCCATGAGTATGTATTTCCCTGTCTTTAAACATTCCAGTTTATAGAACTTGATTATAAAGGTCTTAAAAGCAACGGTGCTCTGTGTGAATGTTTTAGGAACAAAGTTAACTAGTGAGTTGGGCAAGAAGCCCAGTATCTGTGTAATTTACTAATTCTAAATGTGAATGCTCACACTGATGTCAGTACTCAGTTGTGTAGTGGTTTTGCTTATTATTGATTGATGTTCTGATTCCACACTGCTGACTTTTTTCCTATGTTACAGTGCCAGTTTATAAGGAAATGGCAGTACTAGGACTGAAAGGAGATTGTGGCCAGTCACAGCTAGCAAAACAACACAAGAAGTAAAAAGTACTTTCAGATAGAGTTGAAAGAATTCAAGTTCTTTTGTCCTGTGTTAGTCTCCCTCCCAAGAGATGATCCCGTTCTCTGGTCAAATTCTCCTTGTTTAGTACTTTAATTCATATACCAAGTCATTTGGCATCATAACCTGAATTATAGAAGGCTTAGAATCAGCATGTCAGAAAGGTCTAAAACATAAAGTAACACAGCATAAATATGTAATAGTGAACAGTAAGGTCACAAAATGCATAGCTAAGTGACTAGTGTTCCAAGAATACTCTATTCCATTTAGTGTTCCAAGAATATCACCATTTGATCGTTTGAATAAAAACCTTTTAAAGAAGATTTGCTTGGATGCAGTATGAAAATGTGGGCAAATAACAATAATAATACCACAGTAATCTGTTAAAAAAAATTAAACAGTCATAATAAGTCCCAGTGAATTCTGAGACCACCTGAGAGGGAGTAGTAGGGAAGGTGACCATAATTCTGGTAAAATCCAATAGGCCACTTACTAATTAAGGTCAACATAAACTACAGAGTAAGCTACCTAATGCCTTCATTGTGCTATACTGATGTCAGTGTGACCCTTAAAAGGGAGACAGTCACTTTCTGGAGTAATTTAAAAAATGTATATACCAGTAAGAGGTTACAAGATGTGACTGATGATATGGTGGGGTAATTCTGCTATTTCCATTGTATAAAGGGCATTTTTCTTTTTCTTAAGTGATACTTATATTTGTGCTCATTTCCTCTTGCTCTGTCACTGGGTACTGGTGAGAAGAGTCTGGTTATGCCTTTGCTGCTTCCCCCCCAGTCATGTATTTGTACATTCTGGTAAGACTCCTCTGAGCCTTCTCTAGGCTGAAGCAGTCCCAGTGCTCTTGGCCTCCTCTTCTATGACCTTTATGGCCCTTTACTGGGCTTATTCCAGTACATCCATGTCTTTCTTATGAGAAGGGAGCCTAGAACTGTACAGTATGCCCCAGCTATGTCTCAGCAGGGCTGAGTAGAGAGGTAGAATCACATTATCTGGTAATGAAATTTGGATTGTCTGTTAACTGGTCAATGAAATACAGGAAACTTGAATCCTTGAAAAATGAAGTTTTAATGCACTTGAAATTATAAATACTGTCTGTTGGTAATATTATGGAGAAGAAAAGCTTTGAAATAGCTTTGCTTAATTCATAGCAGTTTTTTTAGTGAGGAAGTCTCCTGTTGTTCTGGAATGTCGTATATGGAATCTATGTCATAGAATCATAGAATAGTTAGGGTTGGAAAGGACCTTAAGATCATCTAGTTCCGACCTCCCTGCCAGGGGCAGGGACACCTCCCACTAAACCATGCCCCCAGTGCCAATTGATACAAGCAAAGAATAATGCCTAAGAGGAAAGTTAAGCTTTAATATTTTGACCTAAGTAAATGTTAAAGTAACTGAGTAAGAAGATATTGTCTAGTATGATATCACTAATCATCACAGAATCAGAATGGTTTGGGTTGGAAAGGGCCTTAAGATCATCTAGTTCCAACCCCCTGACCATGGGCAGGGACTCCTCACAGTAGACCATGTTGCCCAAGACTCCGTCCAGCCTGGCCTTGAACACATCCAGGGATGGAGCATTTACCACTTCATTGGGCAGTCTGTTCCAGTGCTTCACCAACCTCACAGTAAAGAACTTCTTCCTTATATCTAACCTGAACTTCCCCTGTTTAAGTTTAAGCCCATTGCCCCTTGTCCTGTCACTGTAGTTCCTGATGAAGAGTCCCTCTCTGTCTACTTGTAGGCCCCCTTCAGATATTGAAAGGCTGCTGTGATAAAAAATAAAGGTAAAGTATGGGGAACCTGAACTCCAGGATTCGTAAGTTTTGATTTAGTCAACTTGCCAAAAATGATTTGTTAATTTCTAGTGAAAACTCAGAGCATGCACAGAGCTCTCAAATGTGCTCAGCTGATGCAGAAGCCATGAAGTGACAGAAAATATTCAGCTTGGTGCATTGAATGAAAATGTAAAACAGGCATTAAGTGACATGAGGGAGTGTTGTGGTATTGTAAAAATTTGCTCATTTTTGTAATAGCTTCCCCCTTTTCCCCCAGGCTTCTTAAACAAACTAAAAATGTGTATAGGAGACTTCAGTGATTCAAGATTCATCCTTTTCTCTAATGATAACATAATGGGTTCACTTGTTTAAATTCTCTTTTTTGAAGATTTTATGCAGGCACACAGTCATTAAAATACGTGTAGGAAAGCATACCCATGTAGTTTGTATCCACATTTAATGCAATTAAAGCTATTCTAACACAAGTTGTATTTATGTCCAAATCCCGTAACAAAAATTGTCCAGGAAAAACAGTGTCACTTTTTGTACCTGAATCCTAGAATCCTGAAGCAAAGAAATATATTGTAGTTGCATTTGTAAGGGGAGCTGCAATTGAGTAATTGCATTCAGGCGGGGAGTTGCTCTGGAGGTGGGATTTTGCATGGTAGAGACCTCATGTCAAGCTTATTATGCGAGGGAGTTAACTGTGCTTTAGGGGTTTCTGTCTGAGAGTTAGTCAAGCAGGTCAGTTACCCCATCCACTGTCATTCTTTAGTTCAATTTTTCAAGGTGTTTAAGTGTTCCTTTTCAATTTTCCTGCTAAGGTTATCTGAAATACTTAAAACGTGTGTGTGTGTGTGTGGGAAATCAGACTGCTCTTTCCCCTTTTCTTCTCCCCATTGTTCATCTAACTTTTCAAGTCTTGAATAAACCATGAATAAATTTTGATGAATATAAAATTTTGGACTTTGTGCATGTACATGTGTCTTAAACAGCAGTTGTGCATATCACAACTTTGTATTTAAATTTAGGCAACTCTTAGTATATGAGAAAGCGGAGGTTGGGCGGTGTTACCTTCATGTTGACTGCCATGTAACATTTTTAATGGAGTGTACACTGAATGAACATTAGGAAAATCTAATAGATATGGAAAATACAAAATGAGAGTTTTGTAACAATGTAATGCAGTGATTCCTTATGGCATTGTATATTCTGCTGAAGATTATTCCTAGGTGCTTAGATTTTATGTGGCGAGTATAGGCCTAGTTCTGTGAGTGTTGCTAAGGATGAAGTTGTGTCTGGTAACTGTGGCTGAAAGTTTAGTGTATCATTTGTGGTAATTGTGCTAATACGTGTCAAAAGTATGACTCCTTAGATCACCAGGATTTAGTGGAGGTTGCTGTATGTTGCTGGTAAACTTTACCTTACTTTACATGAAATATGAGACATGGGGAAATGAAAAACTGTCCTGGCATTCTTCTTTTGTTCTGGAAGGAAGTGATGACCTCTTTCTTCAGGAACTTGGTTTCCTTGTTTCCTTTGCCAGACTTCTTCCCTCTGCTAGATCTCGGTGTACCATCACCAGTCTTTCTGGATGCAGTCATGGGTGAATTTCTCATTTCTGCTAATGAGCATCTTGCAGTGACTCACTGGGCTTGGTTATTGCCCAGTCTGCCTTCTGCAATCCTCCTCCTCTTTCCGGAATGGTTTTCTATTTTGTAGGGTACAGACGTGCTGAAATTTCTCAGCCATCTAACTTCTAATGCAAAGATGCATATTTGCTGTGAATGTCAGTGAGAGATGTAATCTGTGCTGTCAAAAGTAGTTACTAGCGCTGCCTTGTGTCCGGGACATCTACAGTAGCAACAACCTCACCACAGATCTGAAGCATGCTCTGGGTCCTTTTCTTGTCTGCTTCAACAGATAAGAAGTGTTAAGTTGTCTCCTTTTCAGTATCCTTTGCAATTGCTGAGACAGGGATTAAATTTATATTTTTAGCCATGTCTGTATCATCAGCTGTAAACAAATTTCCCTGGCAGTCGCTTAGACTTTATTTCCCACATGGGCTTCCTTTTATGTCCATATAAATGTCATTATAAATTTCTAGTTTAATTTCCTTTTAATTTTCTTGTCTTTACTAGGCTATACTGTACACACCTGTAAATCCGTAATTTAATATAGGAACATAAAGAATAGCACTTTTATCTTCCAGTGTGCTCTGCGTAAAATTTATTCAGGTGACCTGAAGAATCTCTTGCACAGTTTATTCAGTCATAGCAAACAAGATAGGCTCTTTGACTTTGGACACTTTTGGCATCTTGCTTCTGTACAAAACTGGGCAAAAAGGATCTTGTAAAGTAAATTGGTTAAGCCCTGAAGCTGTTACTGTTCCCATAATGGATGCTTCTGCTTTCCAGCATGTTCATCACCATGTATCTTCCTCTCTTGGTTTTCAGTTTATTGATTGGGATATTCATAGTGGTGTACAGTGACGTAGTACTCTTGTGGAACAAAACTGCTCTTCTCAGAATTCAGCAGGGGGTTACATCATTTCCAAGGCCAGAAGCACCCCATTCTCAGTAAACGCTCACTTTGGGAGATTTTCTGTGTTAATGAAGGCAGGGTTTTCTTTGCTTATTCAGGTTCCTAGTGCAATTCTGCTCAGTTTGAATTTATGTGTATTTATAACTTCCTGGTCTGTTGTCAGAGGACTTCTTGATCAACTTCAGTGCAGAACTGCAAATGTCCTTCAGATCCCTCAGTTGATATGTGTTTCCCTGGAACGTTCCCCAGGATTGTTTTCCAGTATATCATGCTTACTTAGGTGTCCTGCAATTTTATTCTTTATAACAGTTTCTCTAAATCTGCCTGTTGCTAGCAACAGGCTATTGGTTGATTGTTTGCAAACATGGCAAATCTTTTTAGAAGATTTGTTGTAGTTGTAGTTGACATCATATGTGCAGTCTTCCAGTTCAAAGGTGAGTTCAGGTAATCCAGTTTAAAGGTATGCGAGGTGATTTCAAGGAAGGATGTTGCACACCACATTCAGTGTCTCACCTGTAGAATTTGAGATTATAAACTGGTTTTGTTGACCAAAATGTCTTGAGAGTAGTTCTGTTGGAAGGATATGCAGATTTGTTACCAGCCTACTTCTAGGCTGGCTGGATCTTCACAGAAATGTAATGCAGCATTTCATAAAGAAGAAAACCGAAGAAGCAGAAACGTTCAGAAAGTGTTTAAAACACAAGTCAAATACAAGATAATAATGTCACATAGTTTCATTTTTTTTCCATGGACAGATTAAAAAAGCCATCGTGCCTGTGCTAATCTTTTATTGTTCTCTGGCACGAGCTTTATTTTTGTGATTCAGGGTGATAAAAAAATGAACAAGAATGAGAATAAGCATGAATAAATTTTCCAAGGGAATAATAGGAACTTCTATTAATGGAACTATGCACAGGATGTGTTGACTTGATCTTTATGATATTGAAAAGGAGAAATTTCTTTTACTTAGTAATTAAATATGTCACTTGCTACTCCCCCACTTTATTTTTTAGCAGGTGAATAATAAATGGACATAGACAGTGTGGTAGGCTAAACTGCCTCTTCCAGTGATTGTGAGATGGATGGGCAGGTTTTCAGACTGCCCTATGCAAGTCAGATCCACTGCTAAAAGAAGAAGTGGGGACATTTGCTTTTTCTGTTTCTCTCTTCTTTTTTCCCTCAATGAAAAATTCTTCAGTTTAAATGTAAGCTGTACAGGAAGATGTAGTTTCAGTCTTCAGTGGTCTTACAAAAGTTTTGGGCCTTCTCTGTTCTAAGGTTCAAGGGACATTTCAGTTCTGTTCTTTCTAATATGGCTTCTAGTCTCTTGCTGACTTTTTCTACACTCTGTTGCAGTTTAAAATACACTTATTCTTTTTCCTAGTACAGGAAAGCTCTTATAGTATATGCTTTTTAATGTTCTGTTGCAGTCCATGGCAATATTATAGTTTAAAATAAAAAATATCTGGAGTCTTAACTAGCTTCCATCCTGCTGGGTTCCTGCTGACCACACAGGAGTTGTGCAAGGTACAAGTTAATGTAGGATTTCACATACCTTATGGGGATTAACATCCCTGTCATGATCTGGTCTGCTGAGAATTCCATCAGTCGGAAATAGATTTGTAATCTTGATGAATTACAAACTTGCTGCCTTGAGTTTTGAATTCTGCCAGGTTTACCCCAGGAGGTGAAATGATACCAGAGCATAAAGGCTTGGGAAAAAAATATAATAATTATTACACATAACTCTTTATTTTTTTCCTAAGTGCTAATGTCCCTTTTTTTTTTTAAGCTTGCATATCTGTGACTTTCATGGCGTAGCAGAGTGACAGGTAAGGAGTGAATTTTAAGTAACACTTATTTTTTTCCTTTTTTTCCTCTTCTCGGGCAGATCAACTCCTAGAGCTTTAAGTGTTAGCTGAAATCTCTGGTTCCCATATATAGCACACCTGACTGCACCCTTATTTGGGGACCAAAAGCCCTGTGTAACTTCCTGGGATAGGTATAGTTTAAAATACATTAGCTGCCATTCTTCTGTTTACAGTCCTTTGGCTTCAGAAATCTTATCATTGGTAAAGATAAGTATCAGACATACTGACTGTGATGTTGGGCTTGGAAAAGAATAAGTGTGCTCAAAGTAACAATACAAGCTTCTTAAAAAAATGTCAAACACTCCTTTCCAAAGAACCCAGACATCTGATCATCCAAGGTTGCAGAATAACACTTCACCAAGGATGTTGTTTATTCTCTTGTGCACTATATCTTGTGAAGAATTAAGCAATCAGTATGCTATTCTGCCAGATGATCCATAAATACGATTAAAATTCCTGGGAAAACAGGGCTCAGATTAGTCCAGTTCTGCGTTACTAAAGTTTTATTAGTGTCCGTTGGCATGAATTTGTAATACAGTTATAGAGTGTACAAGTATAAAATGCATCAACCAATACTGCTTATATGGACTTGGCATGCAATGTAAACTTCAGTGGATTAAATACTCTCCTAGTGTAACTATGTCATAGCAAATCATCCTTATCAACTAGAATTTTAAATCACCATGTGATTTGTTAAAACAGCTAATGTGTGTCGGATAGGGTATATGTAACAGCTTCAGATGTAGAAGTTTCAGGATATATGAAAACGGCAATCAGAAGAGTACTGTTTCCTTTCTGTTTTTTTTTTTTTTTTTTTATTCCTTTACTGGTACTTGATTATCTTTATGCTTTCTGATACTTTTCCTGCTTTTATATCAACCCATGTCCAAACTATGCTTCTTTTGGTATTCTCTGTCCTTCTTCCCTTTAAATTACATCTGCCTTTGGTTCAGCTTCCTCTCTGTGCTGTTCCTGTCACTTCCTTTTTTCCCTCAGGTACAAAGCTCCTCATCTCCTCCATTATCTGTTTTTTTATTTTCTTGATGTTTTTGGAATGTTGCTGGTCTCAAAGAACCTGGGAGGTTGTCTTTTTACCTCCTACTGTTCCCTGCAGCTCACAGAAGCATGTTCCCTTGTTTGTTAACATTGTGTCATCTGTGATCCTTTCTGTGGAGACTGTTACCTTCAACAGTATCCACTGTGAATTTAGGTCAAAGAAATTGATACTTCTCTGCTGTTATTCTTAATCTCTGCCTGCTCCCAGCTTTATTTATTAATTTACTTTATTTAACAATAGAATTACCTTCTGTCTGCCTTGCTGATGTTTTTATGGTCTGTATGGACACAACTCAATCTATTCTCATCTCTCTGTCTGACTTTCATTCATAATTTCTCACTCTTCAATTTCCTTGTGGATAACCATCCAACTCTGTAGCTGCCCTGGTGTTGTTGTTTCTCATTTGAGTCTTATAACTGTGCCAAATCAGCCACACACTCAAGTTGGTCTTTTCTCTGCACTTGTTGTCTGAGTTCCTTTTCTGTGATAACTGTTAAACGCTTTCACCATTTTTATTCTGCCTCTCTCCAAGAATGGGACTTTGCAAAACTTTCGTTTTGTCTGTCTTAATAATATAATTTCTGCTCATATTTCCTTTGTTCCTCTGTACTTTCCTCTATCAGCTAATCAGTTCCCTTCAGGCTCTGTTTTTTTTGTTCTTCTCATACTGTTCCAAACCCTTTTGACAATTCATGGTCCTGGCTGACTCCCAATATCCACTTTCTCAGTTCCTAATGCCATCTGCCATGCTTCAGAGATACTGCTGACTATCTCTGCTGAAAATCTTTTGATTCTGTTGACTTTCTGCATTTCCTAATTTCTGGGATTTTTATCATGTGTTATGAGTATCTTTCTTTGCAGTTTTGCCAGTTGTGTATTTTTTTATTAATCATACACATTGCATTCAGCTTATCTATTCCCCTGTCTCTCCATGTGAACTTCTTAAAACGAACCAACTAATGCTGAAATTCAGGCTGCCTCTTCATTTAGTGAAGCAGACATTAAATTTTGGTTTTGTAGTCTTTGAACCTGTTCCAATGAACCCATCCTTATCCCTATTCACCTTCTGACCTTCTGCTGTTCTTTTTTTTTTGTTTATTTCTGTTTCTCTTTTTGAATTGCTTCCCATACGCAAGAAATTTGAGTCTCTTCATGTTAGAAAAACCCAACACAAAACAACTCTGTTTCAGAAGTTTCTGTTTACCAGATTAACATTGTACCCCTAGACCTCCCTCATCTTGCCATACCCTATGATTTGTACAATCATCTTAATTACTTGTCTTCTAGTGCCTTTCTAGAACTTCCCACTTCTGTTTTCTGTCTCTTGCACAGAAATTTGTCTCACTAATGTTCCACTTCTTCCTGGAGGATTTCCAGGCTAGTCCTTTATTCTCCTCCACTCCATCTGTCATCTCTCTGCAATGCTATGTTGTAGTCTTCACTAGATTTTGTTGTTCTTAGACGTTTGTCCTTTTGTCCTTGTTCTCTTTCTTTTCAGACTCAGTTTCTTATTGGGTGGGTCTTCTCTGCCCCTCCTCCTCTTTTTGTCCGTAGGTGTGTGTTTGGATCTCTCAAGAATCCATCCTCAGCCTTTGCATCCTCCTCCACACCTTACTTCAGCTGATGTAGCCATAAACATGGCTTCTTTATGGGCACATCCCTGCTTTACTTTTTAGTGGTCTTCCTCCAATCCAGTTAAGATGTACTTGTCTCATAAAATTTTCTTGGTCTTTGGTGATCACCTGAATATAATAATGTCAGGAAGAATTACTGAGTTTTCTTTACTTTCCTCATGTGCTCTTCTCGCATTATGCAGTTCCAAGGTCTGTCAGTTCCTGTTTGTCCATATAGGCATAAATCAGACTGAAGGCTTTCTTGTCTCAACACTGTGATTGTTATGATCTCATCTGTCTGTCTGATGTTAATACTTATAGCTTTGGTTTACTTAATTACTGGTATTAATATTGTCTTCACTTATCATTCTGCCTACATCACTTGCTTTTTAGTCTATTTACTCATCTTCTTAAATACAAACTTCTTTCTTTGAAAAGCATTAAATTTGCCTTCCCCTTTCCCTTCCAAGGGAGAGATTTTATGACAGAGTTGAATTTTTTGTTTTCTCTACTGGTAGTGTTGGTTTTGATTTCCAAATGCTATTTGTTTTACAGTCATTAGTAAGCTTGCTCTTAATGTGCCCAGTCTTTGTTGAAGCTCCTCCTCAAAACTCCTTCTGTAGTCTATAAAGTTAAGTATAGCCTGTTAATGACTGGGCAGGTGTTAGTTGTGTGCATCTTGTTGTACTTAAGTTGCCAAGAATTCTTAACTTAAGGCTATATCCTGTTTGTATGCCTACAAGCTATAATGTGTTTTTTAAATTATAGGACCATTGAAATAGTTATAAATCAAAAAATTTATTTGAAGTATTGACTATTGCATCATGCATATATTTGTAGTGTATATATCAACAGAGCCCACAGACACTATTTTTCATTCTCCACACATGGCGTGTTCAGTTAAAGAAAAGGTAGGCAGAATTTGCAGTTATAAGGAAGGATGCTTTTAAGGCCAAATACAGATCAGAAGGTATTATTATTTTAGTACCTATATTGAGATTCTGCCAGAAGGGGAGGAGCTTATTCTATTAAGCCTGATATAAACTTGTAATAAATGAAAGACTGATCCAAGTAGCTTGTGACATAACGTTTATATGACAAGAATTTTCTTTTTTGAGTTCATCACAAAAAAATCCTTTAATAAATTCTTTAAATAAAAGGAAATAATAAATAAATACTGAATAAAAATTCCTTAATACCAGGAGATGGTGGTGTCTTGGCAAGGAAGGCTATGAAAAGCATCTGCTGGATACTATTTTTCATCATTGTGCTTTTAACTGTTTTCACTTCAGAGTAGTATAGTGAAATACAAGTAGTGATATGTAATTCAGAAAACTCATTCCTTGGGTTGTGCGAATAATCATAGAATCATAGAATAGTTAGGGTTGGAAAGGACCTTAAGATCATCAAGTTCCAGCCCCCCTGCCAGGGGCAGGGACACCTCCCACTAAACCATGCCACCCAAGGCTCTGTCCAGCCCAGCCCTGAACACTGTCAGGGATGGAGCATTCACAACTTCCCTGGGCAACCCATTCCAGTGCCTCACCACCCTTCCAGTAAAGAATTTCTTCCTTATATCCAATCTAAACTTCCCCTGTTTAAGTCTGAACCCGTTACCCCTTGTCCTCTCACTACAGTCCCTCATGGCGAGTCCCTCCCCAGCATCCTCATAGGCCCCCTTCAGATACTGGAAGGCTGTTAGGAGGTCTCCATGCAGCCTTCTCTTCTCCAGGCTGAACAGCCCCAACTTTCTCATCCTATCTTCATATGGGAGGTGCTCCAGTCCCCTGATCATCCTCGTGGCCCTCCTTTGGACTTGTTCCAACTTGTTCTTTTTATGTTGAAGACACCAGAACTGCCCACCATACTCCAAGTGAGGTCTCACAAGATTGATATCTAGTAATTTCTGCCATTTTCTCAAAATACTAAATATTGGGGACGGTTAGATCAGGGAGATGGAGTTTGAAAGGTGAAATTTAATGGGATACAAGTTACCTAGTAAATACATAAATAAACAACTAAATACTGTGCCTGTGAGAAGGGCTGAAAGAAAAAAATACTTTGGAAAAGTTTCCTTACCATTACCAAAATGGGAATACAGTCCTAACAGCCTTTCTATTCAAAATATTATATCTATCGCCACCAGAAACACTCCCAAATTCCTAAGGAAGAGAGTAGTTAGAGGTTAGCTAAGATCCTTCAAAGCTCTGATGGAGATTGTTTTATCTTCCCTTGCTGTTCTCTATCTACAGGTGTGTATGGGTCTGTCAGTTGAGTAGCATTATGAGAAAGTAGACAATGAAAATAATGCTCTTTTCTAACAATAAAATCCTTTAATACAGAAGCACAAAACATGCATAAACTGGTAATGCCATGTTCACATTTACTTTCTACTGTATAGTAATACTTGTCCTTTTTCCTTTCTAAAAGTTATGTTCTGTAATTTCTATATAAAGCACATTGCTAAAGCATATCAGTTGTTTCTTTTTATTGCTTGTTTTTATTGTCAAATATCTTAACTAGTCTAGGACAACAAGGTCATGGAAGTGATGATGTTTAAAGCTTCCAGATTACAGCAGATGTGCAATATGTACAAATCTAATTCTTAGATCTCTGAGAGGTAGGAAGACCAGTTGTAATACTATTTATAATTCATATTTACCTTTGATTCTTTGGCAGTGCAGTTCAAATTCCTAAATGTGTGCACTTGTGCTGTCTAGACTTTTATACTGTACAGATACCTCATTATCTAGCCCATTGTCACGATCACTTTCCCAATATATTTTCAGTGAGTCTTTGATATAAAAATTCTCTTTACAGTGCAGTATTTCATCTCCTGGGCAGAAGTGATGCACAAGTAACTTCAAAATTGGTATCACAAATCTCTTTATTTGTCCTATTACTTCTCGGAACACATTATCAATTTCATTATCTCACTTCTTTTCTGCCATTTGCTTTTCTCCCCACTGCTTCTGCACTGCTTACTGCTTTTCATAACTCCTATGTGAATTAATTAGAGTATCTGAATTTTCAGATAGCAGATCGTATCATCAGTGGCTTGGAGGACATAACTATTTTTTATCTTTGTGAATAGTGTGGTTTCTGACTGTTTTCTCTGGCATTGCCCTCCCCAGTCACCATAGCTTCTTGATGCCCTGAGAGAGATAAATAGTGAGAGCAAAGATAATCAGAATGCCATTGTCTGATTATGAGACGGAGAGTTTTTTCTTGTCTTGTGGTGTGACTATAGGCAGTGCAAAAGGCCTTGCCATTTCCATTAAGGTAACAGTTTGTATGCAGCAGAATATTTCTAGGTGATACAAATCTGTTTTTTTTCTTTTTTTTTTCCCAATCACATCAGTAACTGTTGCCTTGGTAACAAAATCATTCATGACAACAAGATCGCATAGATCAACCTAAATCTTTGGAGATGAGAACTACTGGATCATTTGTTCTGGATTTTCTGCTGAAGTTGCTCCATGATGATATAGATGATTTGGGAACTCTTCAGACTAACCCCTACATTTGAATTTATGCATTTTGGCCAAGAAAGACTTGTCAATTTTCTTCAAGGAAGTTATTTACATGTTTCAATTTAAAAAAACCAAGTTAACCAAACACAATCATCTTTTCTCTTCTGGAGGATAATAGATCATATAGAAGACAAGTCTGAAAGACTACAGGAATGTAATTTAATCTTCAGGCAAGCAACAGAAAATTGTATGGTGTTCTGAACTGGGTTTTTTTTTCCGACAATGGATGATAAAAGGGCCGTATTTTTTTTCAACACTTCAGTTAGGTCTGGTTTTCTGCTAGTTGAGCAGGAATACCATGAGTGTTGGCAAACTTATTTGGAAGGTTGGTGATGAGTTTGGCTACATACAAATTGTCACACTTGATCAAACTGACAGTCCATCTAGTCTCCAGATAGTTGTAATTGGACTCTTCTAAGTCTCAACAGTGTTCAGCCCATCTTCAGTGACAGTCAGTCTACCTAAGATCTTGTGTATCCAGTGGAAGCACCCATCTGTTTGCATTGATTATTAGAAAAGTGGATGATGATATCTCCAGTTAAAGCAACTTCAGTTAGGTACCAAAAGTTTTATGGAATTAATCCTTGGATTGTGCTTGTCAAGAGTGTTTGTCAACTGAAAATTGTGGATAGGTCTGAGAAACAGAAGAATCACTGAACATTATACTGGTGTTTCTAAGAGAAGGAGTTACGTATTATTGATCATTCTGGCTTGCAATCTCAAAAAGAAGTGATGTGTTGAACTGTAGTTGGCATACATTTGTATGTAAAAGATACAGACTCCAGACTACATAATTTTTATGTCTGTAAAGGAGGACCAAAAGTCGTCTCTCCTGTGTTATAGCTGCTTAGAAAGATTCTGATAAGTTGGTCATGACCTCTTTTCTTCACTGCACTTGCTACTTCCACATGAGTAACTGCTGCAAGAAGACTGCCTTCTTTGAGGAAGAAATTGTTTACTGTAAGGGTGGTGAGGCACTGAAATGGGTTGCCCAGGGAAGTTGTGAATGCTCCATCCCTGGCAGTGTTCAAGGCCAGGTTGGACAGAGCCTTGGATGGCACGGTTTAGTGGGAGGTGTCCCTGCCCATGGCAGGGGGATTGGAACTTGGTGATCTTAAGGTCCTTTCCAACCCTAACTATTCTATGATTCTATGATTCTGTGACTCTTTTCTCTGACGCTAGTTTTAGGTAAAGAAGTCTCTAAACATGTCAACTTTTCTGAGGCTGAAGGCAGATCTTACAAGAAGGAAGTGATCCTGCCCCTCTGCTCTGCTCTTGTGAGACCTCACTTGGAGTATTGTGTGCAGTTCTGGTGTCCTCAACAGAAAAAGGACATGGAACTGTTGGAACAAGTCCAGGGGAGGGCCACGAGGATGATCAGGGGACTGGAGCACCTGCCGTATGAAAATAGGATGAGAAAGTTGGGGCTGTTCAGGCTGGAGAAGAGAAGGCTGGGTGGAGACCTCCTAACAGCCTTCCAGTATCTGAAGGGGGCCTATAGGGATGCTGGGGAGGGACTCGCCATGAGGGACTGTAGTGAGAGGACAAGGGGTAACGGGCTCAAACTTAACAGGGGAAGTTTAGACTGGATATGAGGAAGAAATTCTTTACTGTGGGGATGGTGAGGCACTGGAATGGGTTGCCCAGGGAAGTTGTGAATGCTCCATCTGTGGCAGTGTTCAAGGCTGGATTGGACAAAGCCTTGGGTGGCATGGTTTAGTGTGAGGTGTCCCTGCCCCTGGCAGGGGGGTTGGAACTTGATGATCTTAAGGTCCTTTCCAACCCTAACTATTCTATAATTCTATGATTCTATTCTGAGATGGGGAATGTATCTAACTTAAAACCCTATGTATCTTAATATTGATTAAGAAACAAGCCTATTAGCATAATTTACGTTTTTCCATTTGCTGCCCAGCATCTAATATCCTATTGCATAGTGGGCTAAACTCAGCATGTTTAACTACATGGGAATAATGCTGTTATCGTGGATCTATCCTCACCTGGCATTGGGCCAAGAGAGCCCAGACATGCTAAAAGTGAATCTCATTTGGTCTTTGGATAAAGTCCTCTCAGCCGTCTTCATGCTGTTGGTCTTCTCTGTAGTAGCTGACAGAGCCATTGCTGTGAACGAGAAAAGAGGATTTCAGCTAATGGGACTCACTGAGATGACGTAAGACATTTGAATAATAATCACAGAGATAAAAAATAATCATGCCTCAGGTTGAAATCTGTGCTGTTCTTGCCTTCATAATTTTTAAGTATTTGACAGTGCAATAAAGAAAAATATGAAACAAAGGGAATAAAGTCTCAGTCATACGGATGTGACCCAGCTGAACTAGCAGCAAGGAACACTTGGTTTTTTATTCAGAGGTATGGCTGAGACTAGCAACTGAATAAAGATTTGTTTACAAAACCAGGAGATGTGATATGGTAGGAAGGAAGGGGAGAAGTTATGGGTATCTTAACATGTCTGAAAACATTCAAAGAATCACCATAACCCAGGTGCCTTCTTCAGGTTCTATAAGGTACTCATCATTTAGGCATACCTGATAATTTTACTCTGAGGCATACAAAACAGGACGAGCACAGCTGCCATTAAATGTGCATACTTCAAACAGGTGCTGAATCCAGAAAGAATTTCAGAGTTCATTATTTCCTTATAATATCCAATGCTCCAACAGGTTTATCAAACCTTAGTGGGAACATTGTGTGTGTGTGGTCCCCCTCCCACCCCCCCCTTTTGTTGCTGCAGTTATTAGTACAGTAGGTGTATGAATAATAGATAACATATTTGCCTTGCAAATGTAGGAAATATATTGTTTCTACCTAAAATGGCTTTCTAAGAAAGAAGATTCCTTATCAAATATAGGGAAATATTTTAGTGATTATGCATTCATTTATGCATCAGTTCTTATTGGCTGTATTGCGTATAATGGTAAATAACTAGCACAGGATGATTCAAAGTAGATAAACATGGGAACTGCATATATTTGGGTGGCATGGTTTAGTGGGAGGTGTCCCTGCCCCTGGCAGGGGCGTTGGAACTTGATGATCTTAAGGTCCTTTCCAACCCTAACTATTCTATGATTCTATGATTTGTGAGCATTTACTAGTCTGTAGAACTGCTTTATGTTATTTGTGTGTGCATTTTCTGCTTGTGTTTCATATCATTAATTTTATAAGAGTAGCATGTGCTTAGATTTGATGTCTGCAATGATTATCTGTGTTTACATGTTACAGGAATTGCATTATTACATTAAATGTGTGCTTAGTCTCAGGTCAGTAGCAAATTCTTTGGAGGCAGTGCTGATTAGTGCAATTTTTAGCAGCCTTGCAGAGGATGGTATTTCTTTACTGAGCTATGCTAAACAGTATCTTGGCTTTTGCTATAAAAGAGGGACAAAGAGGCAGAGAAGAATGCTTCTATGCATATGAAATGCAGCCTTGGGGAAGATGCAAATCTGGAATTAAAACTGATTGCTTTCTACTGTGTTGCATAGCCTGAGCTATGTGGAGTAGGGCTGACCAAAAGGAGTTATGTGCTTTATGTTAACTAGTAGTGATTACTGCAGAAAGCTGCCATAAACCCCGACCTTATTGAATTATAAATGTGTTTTGATGGGTCTTCCTTGATAGGTGGATAGAGGAGGAAAAGGATGATAATAGTGAAGCTAGTGGAACAGAAAAACAATTATATTTAATCAGAAAGATAAAATTCACTGTATTTCATACCTCAAAAGATTTCTAAATATGATTATATATAATATAAGTAATTAAATGCAATTATATTAAAAAAGTTTGGATGTTAGGTTTTTTTTTTTTTCTTTTCTTCCCTGTGCTTGTCTTCAGAAAGTGAAAAGAATTGTAGCATCTAAATTGTGGGCATACATACTGTGCACTGAACCAGTTTTGTGTGGCTGTGTCTGTTCAAGGACAGTTTAAAGGACAAGGCTGAACATGGCAGTCACCAGTGATTTGCATCCTACAACAGGGAGGCATCCATCTACATATAAACAGCTTTTTAGCCATTTAGGTTAATTGTCTTTACAAGATAATTCCAATATGTTCTTGGCAGATCCAAAGTTGAAATAACTCACTTTTTGTATTTTTAATAATGCAATTTTTCTGAAATATCAAGCTGAACTTGATGAAAGGATCTTAAAACTAGAAATATTGTGTCATGGGTCTGCAAAATAAATACAACACAAACCAATGATGTTGGAATGTCTTCAGACTGGGAAGGCAATCATGGTGTGTATGTGATCTCTGGATGATAAGTGTTTAGAATTTCATTACAGACCATTTGAAAGCTGAATACACAAGGTTTACACCACTGACCTTATTTATTTCAGGTTATGTATTTTATCATATATTACAGAGTTCCATCTTTTAATTTGTGATTATTGATTATACAAAATAACTAGAATAATTTTATATTATTTTTCTATTGTTCGTAGGAGCGCAGTATTTAATATTTTATGCTGACAGGAGTTCCTGACTTCCAGATGGCATTGGAGAATTATGTAGGTTGTCTAATCATCAGTAAGTGGCTTATATGGAGAAGTAATTAATACTGTGATTATTTTTCTTATGAGTCATCAGGTGTGTCATACATAATTTCCACTGAGGAAAAGATCAAAATGGCTTCTGTTCTGCTGTATAAAAGTATACCAAAAAGGAATCTTTATGGTTGTTTTTATTTGTGCTGTGGGTGTATTAAGAATGTAATTAAAAAGAAAAAGAATTTTACCTGAAGGTTTAGAAATGCAGAAAAAAATTCTATAATATTAATACTCTCTGGAGCTGTTTTTTGTGTTGTGTTTCAAAGAAAATCAATCATCCAGTTTATTGAAAACACTGACCAAATATCAGAGACAGAAAATAAAAGTAGCCAGTTATGAAGAAAATCAGGTAGAAAGAAGGATTAAGAAGAGAAGTAATTTTTGGTTTTCCATGTAAAATGAAAATTTTAGTGTTATCCATTGTTCAAAATATTGGCACCAAATACCATACCAGTGGAGTAGAGTACCTACTGAGGGATGGTCAGTGAGACATATTTATTACAACTATTTAATAATTTTCTATTGTCCAAACAATTTCGTGTTTCCTAATGTGTATTTATTGTTGTTCATTTATTCATTTATATTTTTCATTCATGGTGGTGATCAGCACAAATGATCTTCAGGAGATATTTGTGCACTATTCAGGTAGCTTTTATGATGTATGCAACAGTGTCTTTTGAGGTCATGCATTGGTTTTCCTTTTTTTAGTAAATGCATATAATAATACATATAATAAAAATCGTGTGTATTGTCACCTACACTTTAATCTACCTTCTTGTCATCTAGAATATGAGGAATATGTCCTAATTCCATCATCCAGAAATATCCTGAACTTCTACAAGTGTGTCTACATTAGCACATAGGTATTTAAAAATGCTTTAGTATGGATCCATCTTTGAAAGGAGGTACTTTCCTCCTTCCATTCATCTACCACATGATGAAAGCACCGACATTTATAGGAGCTATAACTAAAAATACCCCAAAGCATCTGTCATACAATGATGCTTCTCAGCTTTTCTAAATGTGTGGCTTCTCCATTAATTTAAGTGATCTGAGGTGTAGAAGGGCAGCGCATGGTTCTGGGAGGTTTAAGGATCAGTCTCTTTGCAGCACATGATGAATTACATTTAGGGCTGTATCATAGCTAAAGAGGAAGCTTTGGGAAGCTTTCCAGGAGGTCATTTATATAGCTTTGAAATATCCTGGGTAGTGATCTTTATCAATACATTAGTAGAAAGGGCACTTTAGACATTTGTTTTCAGTTTCTCAACCATGGGCCTTTCTATTCCTTCTAACTTAAAATTCCTGGCAACAGTTGCAGCCTCACTTTATACTCTGATAAGCAGGTTGTTGATCTAAGGTTGAAAAGCAGTACTCCTAGCACGCATGGTGACCTTCTTCCTTCATGACTGCATACCAAGAAGTGGAAATCGGATGTCTTTGAAGGTTGTTGATTGCCTTTTAATTTTATTCAAATATGTGTTTCAATGTTGTGTGGTAGCACTGTGAAGGAAGCAGAGGATGACTACTGTCTGCTTTTCTATACTCACCACTGTATTTACATTTCTAGTATAAGGAGACAAAAATAGTAACAACTATGTGTATAAGACTCATTAATTTAGGTTTCTCTGTGAAATATGTGGAGCAGATGCTATGCTATGAAGGTCATTTCAGCATTCATTTGGAAAATGTAAGAGGTGAAATCATGGACTGAGTAGAGTTGCTGAGCCCTGGTCTCCAAGGAGCTTGTGGTTTCCACATGAAAGCCTCAGCTTTTACTTACTCTTTTATCCCAGATATATTATTTCTTTTAGTGTGTGTTTGCTGATATTTTATTGCTTTAGGGAAATAAAATGTTTGTACCTACATTTAAATAAATCATTGTGTGATAGCTATATAAATCAATAAAATATTTACAAATACAATTAAAAAGAGAGAGAAGTGTTAGGTTGTTTATAAATATATGCCATGTTTATTGTGCTCTGATTACAGCTTCACATAAATATAATTCTTCTGCAGATTGCTTTTGAATTAGGCTAATAGAATGCAAGCCCAGTATATTTATTTTTATGTAAACTTTGTCCAGTTAAGTTGTTAAAGATGTGCACCTTAGAAGTATTATAAGGTATTAATATACATTGGTTTGATGAAAAAACCCAAAACACTTTATGCCTAAATGTTGTTTTTTATTAGCCTGTTGTTTCCTATCATTGTATCTTCACAAGTAGACTTTCCTAAATTGAATGATTTTCCACTTCTGTGGTGCTTTACAGTTCTGAAATGCTGTGTGAATATATTATAGCACAGAGCAGCCTTGTCAGGAAGGTAGGTAAGTAAGTATTATTATCCCTATTTTACAGATGGGGAAGCTGAGGCACAGAGATTAAGTGACTTTCCCAAGGCCACACAGCAAGTCAGTGGCAGATCCAGGATTAGCGCTCGGGGACTTCCTGGATCCCTCTCACATGCTTTAAGCAGTAGACCACAGTGTTCACTGGACTCAGCAAGCAACCCATTGCAATAATGGACAGTTCCAAGGACTCATACCTGGTCAGTGTGTCCACACATTTTTTTGCAGACTCCTGTAATAAGTCAGTATGATTTGAATGCCCTAGTCCTAGCAGATTTGTGCACTATGTAAAACTTCTGACCATCATCTTCAAATAGGGTGAAAGGAAGAAGTGTTAGAATTCTGAAATAAACATGGCATGGCTGTGAAAAGCATTGAGTTTTCATGCTTAATTCTGATTCTGCTGAAACGAATGGGCAAAACTGCAGTGGATTCATGGCTTTGTTAGGGTAGAGGTTGGCTGACTGCTTGGTACATTAAAAGTCATCCAGAGCATGAATTCTATCTTCCATGACTGTAGTCAGTCTTGCCTACATTTTCAGTTGGAAACTCTCATTTATTGCAAAACTTAAAACTAATAATTTTATAGTTTTCCTGAAAAGCTAATAAAAAGCAGATTATCAACTGAAATTAAATTTCTAGTCTCTAGTCATCATGGGAAAGTGGATCTGCCACTATTTTTACTTGTATGACAATAGTGTTTACCTCCAACTAAGATTAAGACCTAATTGCGCTAAACTAATAGTGGGCCCTTCCCTCCTGTCTCCCTTCCTCCAAGGAGGTAGTACAGGAATAACAGATATTACTTCTAGACTAAATGCAGTGTGACTCTTGTACTGGTAAATGCAATGTGGCTTTCATACTGCTCCCTGGGAAGTGAAAGTGTACAGTGCAAGGCCTGTTTAATTGGTCTTTGCTCAGAGTTTGACAAGTGAATTGGCAACAACACAATACTCCCAATTAAGCTGTTTTTCCCTATAATATTAATGGAATAAACCCACTTCTGAGAATGAGGCGAGACTGAGATTTGCTGTGACACTACAGGAAGAGAGGCAGGGAAGAAAAAGATTGCCAGAAGCTGAAAATTGAACACATGGGAAAGGAGAAGTCAAAGTGTATGAGCATATTTCAATAAATATTAATGAATTAATTTGTATTTAATTTACTTAGATAATCTGTAAAGGCTTTAAACTGTCCAGCAATTTAATCATAGAATCATAGAATAATTAGGGTTGGAAAGGGCCTTAAGATCATCTAGTTCCAATCCCCCTGCCAGGGGCAGGGACACCTCCCACTAAACTATGCCACCAAAGGCTATGTCCAACCTGCCTTTGAACACCACCAGGGATAGAGCATTCACAGCTTTCCTGGGCAACCCATTCCAGTGCCTCACCACCCTTCCAGTAAAGAATTTCTTCCTTATATCCAATCTAAACTTCCCCTGTTTAAGTTTGAACCCATTACCCCTTGTCCTCTCGCTACAGTCCCTAAAGAAGAGTCCATTCCCAGCATCCCTGTAGGCTCTCTTCAGATACTGGAAGGCTGCTATGAGGTCTCCATGCAGCCTTCTCTTCTCCAGGCTAAACAGCCCCAACTGTGTTCCCCATTGTAAATTTCCCCTAACATTGTTTCCATGAGGCCTTTTCAGTATCAGTAAAATACTGATGGCTGTCTTATACTAGGATAGCACTATTTCTGATATGGCTGCAGTACAAATATGGACTTTGGCATCCTGCCTAACCATTCACCCGGGGGCATGGCATCATGCCAATGTAATGAACGCCCAGTTGTGTCTAAACTGCTTAAAATAATGGATTCATTTTTACCTAAGATGATAAAATGGTTTGTGTGAAATTATACTGCCCTGGTACACCTTAATAGATTATTAGTTTCTAAATTATTAAGAGACAAACCACTTTCAATAGAAGGCCTCTTCTCATTGCCAGATTGTAGTTACATACTATTATCTGTGGGAAAGCTCTAGTAAAGATACTGTAGCACCCTAAGTCTGTCTTTCTTTCTTTAACAGCCCAGATGCTTGGAGCTGACACATTCCTAGGATTTTTCTATATCACATAGATACAGCATGATAGCTATTTTTAAAAAAGAGAGAAGCCTGAAACAAAAACTTACATCCGAAATGCTTGACATCCAGCTCTAGATGTGAATCTTTTTGCCTGAGGCATCTGCTCTTTAAGGAGAGATGCTCATGTAGTTAATTTCTTGTTATATTTGGTTTCAGTCTATATATAGATATAGATATTTAGCGTGTAACATTGATATTCAAATTCTCTTGCTTCAGACTTCCATTAAAATACAAATTTTGTATACTGGAATCAAGCAGTTCTAGTTCTAATATTGCTTACTAAAACCCTTTCACTAATGACAAGTAAATATGTATTCATGATACATTAATTCATGTTTTTGTATAATTCATCCTTTTTTCTTCATCATCACTTACTGGAAACCACACTAAATCATGTTGTGAAATGTAGGCGGTATTTAGTAACTGTATTTTTACAATTGGTGATGTCAAACTCATAGTAAAGCCAGTATTTGTTTTAGCCCTGTTGCTGAAATCTCGAGAGATTTCTGTGCTTAGGGAAATGTGATTTCCTCCACTTCCCTCCTTCATGCCAAAAGTGACCACAATAACTAATTTCTGCAGCTTTATTAGCTTAAGCATGATACACGAATTCATTATGTGGTACATTTACTGTGCAGCAGAGAATAGTTAAAATGCATGTATGATCACGGTATAAAATTAAACAAGAAATACATGTTCTTAAGGAAGAATAGCTTCTCTCTTTTCTACTATTACTTCTTCTCTCTTCCTTAATTGCAATTACAGTTGGTGTTTGTAAAAAAAAGCAAAACCTTTGCAATTCACCAATAAGCAAAGTCAGTTGTTTTCATGGTATTTAAGTATTCTTTCTTACCATGTTGTCATTGAGTATCATTCTCTAGCTTTGCCAGAGTATAGGGAGTGTTTGTGTTAATAATTTGGAAATCCTATATGTAGCTCATGATCCTCGTCAAAAGACAAAAATAGATGTGCAGTCCCCTTTTTCAAGAGTACAAGAATAAAGCTGCCTCTACCAGGCATTTCTTCTCTCATCTCTTTTGTTGTCCTGTTGACTCATGTTTTTCTTAGTTCCCAGTAACCAGTGTTTATTCATCATCTCGCAGGTTTTAACATTTCTTCACACGTCAGTTAGCTGTAATGTTACTTTAGTACAAACTGAGGCATAAAGAATAGATTTTAATAAGAAAAATTATATTCTTAAAAGCTTTTTTGTTCCCGAGTAGGAAAAATTGAACATTAAAAGCATTTTTGTTTCATACTACTGTACAAGCTTCCAAATTTTCCAAATGAGAAGCAGCTTACCTGTTCTTTTTTCTGTTTTGCAGAGGAATGATGAAGAGGCTGTTGTGGATAGGGGTGGAACTCGCTCCATTCTGAAGACACATTTTGAAAAGGAAGATCTAGAAGGTGAGAGATAATTTTTCTGTGCATTATTTTGTCTGTTTTTTTCTGAAGGTACTGAAATGCAATTCCAGTGTGTAAACTTACTTTGAGCAGGGATGCAAAAAAAGTGAACAAGAGAGCAGAACCTTATGATTCCTTTAAAAGGGAAGTATTACTCTCTTCTCACACTGGTGCTCAGATAGAGATGATGATGGAAAGAGTTGGCTGGTTCTCAGTAATCTATAATCAAGTCCTGTCAGCATGCGTGTATGACTTTAGGTAAGTCTTTCTACCTTTAAGTTTTGAAATACGTAAATGCAAACAGGACTGATGATTTAGTATGTATAACGGCTTCTGCACTTGTTTTACTTTCTCCATCTAGTTGCCTAGCCACATCTTAAGCTGAACAAAAACATTCTGAAGTGACACAGATTGTACAGATACTTGATAATACACACTCCAGGAACCACCTAATGTCATGTAGAAAAAAGTGAGAAGTTGTGTGAGCTGTCTTATCATATTGGCCTAATAATTCAGCAAGAGTCGCATTTCACTCTGCTTAGCGGATCCCAAACTTATTCTGTACTTACGCTGTTGTATGAAGTTGTGTGCCTCTCCCCCTCCATGTCATAACTATTGGATGAAACTGAATTTCTGTTGCACATATGATATCCCGTCCCTGAGACTGAAGCATACTGATTTTAATTGTTAGCTTCTTGTGGTGGCGTGCTGAAGGTTCTTGTCTGTGTCATACAGAGCCACAAGAACTAGCCAAAGTGAAATACTAAGATCTGGAGTGTATTTGAACTTTCTACTACTGAAAAGTTACCTGCCTCATGTCTAAAGAGAGTTATCTCCATCTGTGCATGAACTCGAGCTTTCTAAATGCCTACCCTTGATTTCTTCATCATCTTTTTTTCTTCTCCTTTCTCTCTGGCTGCGTGAATTTTGCGTTCTCTGCTACGTGATGGCCATATTGATGATTTCATGTGAATATCAACATGATACACAGCAACTCCCTGTTTTGCTTCCCTCAGCAGTGCCTCAAAAAGCATTTTGAAAGGGGCCTGGATGTGTTAGTCTGTATGAGGTAATCTCTTACAGAAGGATGTGTCACTCGGTGTATTGTGCGTAAGATAGGTAGCTCTCTGCTCGGTCTGTGGCAAGTCTGTATACATGCAAGAGTAGATCTCAGGTAAGATGTTTCCAGAATGGCATTTAGGGTTTTTTGGTGTCTCCAGGAGTAAATGTCTACCAGTGGATCAGGCTGGCAATGACAATTTTGAACTTAAGTGCATGACCCCTTTTTTTTGAATCTCACACTTAGTCTTCTGTAGTATTCAGTCCCTTGTTCTCATGTCTTTGGACAGAGTGAAACTATTGTATCTGGTGTCCTTAGAGAAGCATCTGATAGAAGAGTGCAGGCTCCCTGCCATTCCTTCTCCATAATGCTGATTCACAGAATTTTTTTGTTGGGCTATCCTACCCCAAAAAATTCCTTTTGCCGAATCATTTTAATGTTGATGGTAAGGTGGCATTATAGAGATGTTCAGATTTCCAGAGAATGATATCTTTAAGCCAGTCACATGGGTAGACTCAAGTGTTAAGGAAATCAGAATGGCTGTGATGTTCAACATGTGATTACATGGAACCTAAAGCTCTGTCTCAGAATTTTAACAAGTATGTAGTTTAAAAATGTCATGGTTTAAGCCCAGCTGATAACTCAGAACCATGCAGCCACTCACTCACTTTCCCCTTTCTTCCTCCCTGGCTCCTGGTGGGATGGGGAGGAGAATCAAAAGAATGTAAACTGCACAGGTTGAGATAAGGGCAGTCCACTAACTAAGGTATAATACAAAACTACTACTGCTGCCACCAATAATAATAATGATAAGGGAAATAACAAGGGAAGAGAATATAAAACTAAAAAAGGAAGGGATGAAAAACCCAATGAACTCAAGTGGTGCACAATAAAATTGCTCACCACCCACTGAACGATACCCAGCCTGACCTGAGCAGCGACGTGGGCCTTCCAGATGACTCCCCCCAGTTTATATACTGGGCATAACATGCTGTGATATGGAATACCACTTCGACTAGTTTGGGTCAGGTGTCCTGTCTCTGCTTCCTCCCAGCTTCCTGTGCCTCCCTTCACTGGCAGAGCATGAGAGACTGAAAAGTCCTTGATTGGGGTAATCATTACTTAGTAACAACTAAAATATTGGTATGTTATCAGCATTTTTCTCAGACTAAAGCTGAAACACAGCACTATACACACAGAAATATAAGGAGGAGAAATATAACTGTTACAGCTGAAGCCAGGACAAAAAACTATTTAATTATTGTTTTTTGCCACCATCTTATATATACAGAGTTGCTCCTGTAAAATATCAGTGAAATATTCTTTCAGAAGTCTGCTCCTAGGGTGTTATCAATAGAAATCAGAACATGACAGTGACCCCCCCACCCCCAATCTTTCCAGGAGTTTAAATTGTTTAGAATACCGAAACATTCTGTAGTGAGCCGATGAGTCTGCTTTCCTTTAAGATAAAATCACGCTGCTCCCTAATGTTCTAACAATTATTCATTATAGAATCCTTCATAATGCGGTTTGGTTTCCCAGATAAATTTCATGTCCAATCTAAGATCAGATCAGTGTGTGTATAAATATATAACTGCATCCAGAAATACCAAGTGACATAAAAAGGTCATAAGAGATTGTAAATTTTAATATCCAGTTGCTGTTAATAGCATGTTCATTTGTTTTGCAGCACATTGAGGCACTTTTCCGTCTGGAAGCAGTGGATGTGACTCACAAATGTCACTTTCTTATTTTTATCCAATGTACATTGTGTTGGGTTCTGCTGAAAGCTTACCTTTTTCATAATGACATAACAGATATAAAATATGAAATTATATAATCAGATGCTAATTGCATAGCTTGGTAAAAATCATGTAATTAGATAATTAATATGTATTATCTAATTAGTTCTTTGACAGACACTTAATTGGATTTATGTTTTAAAAATATAAATAGCTAGTTACTGAATATTCTAGCAAAGACTAGTTTTGACAGGGTTTAAGTTTAAATAGCACCATATCAGCAACATCTCAAAACCTGCAATTCATATGAAGAACTAAAGGTTCTTTAAATCTGAAAATCAGTATTCTATTTCTTCTGATTAAATTTAAAAATGGTAAGTATTTTTCTATATTTTAATTTTCGACTATCAGCATTCAAATGTCAGAAATACTGATTTAAATGTGTACTGAAATTTCTATCTGAAATTTCTTGGCCCAGCAAATACTTGTATTTTGGGACAGCCACTGTGCAAATATATTGCAAGTACATATCTTGCTGAAAGCATGAAAATATCCTGGTGATTAATGTTGCCTGGAAGAACATCCACAAGACCAGAATTTTGCCTCAGTCTCTTTTGATCAGTGTTCTTTTCTTCCCTGAGCAGTATAATGAAAATCTGGGGAGATAGTACAGGAACTGCAGTACTTACAGGAACAGAAAGAGATGTGGTGCTAGCCTTAGTGCCAGTAATGATGCTTGCAGTATGTACTTCGAATTGTATCATTTTACTTAAGTGCTTCAGAAGTAGACTGTTTGCAGAACTTTGGCATTCAGATTTTCAGCATGGATGATTTTTATAATGTAATTCATTTTTGCTGAGTTGTAAGGTCAAGAACAATCACTAATACCAAAGAGGTCATTTGTCTGACTGTTGCATTAATGAAAGGACAGAGAAAGCATTTCTAAAAGCAAACCAAGAAGCCTATCTCGCCTGGTTTTAATCACGTACTTTGCATGTTATCTTTCAGTGTGTGTGAGGATGAGTGGTGAAATTCCTATTCTGATTCTGGATAGTAAAGTACTTAATTGCAAAAGGACAGGCTGTACATGTACCTGAACTGGGAGCAGGTAGGCAAGTTTTCATAAACAGATGTGCACAGTTGAACTCAGCTTACTCCCTGTTGTCATCTCTGGCTGTCTGCCATTGCTTCAGTGGGTGTTCAGTAGTCACAGTTTTCTGACAAAATATATATACCTACTTTTTCTCTCATAGATTAAAAATGTTTGGATCGATCTCCCTGTGTTGCGACTTCTGGACTATATAGGTATGCAAAAGGATTGGCACCAAGTGCACTGTCACTAAAGGATTTTGCTTATGGCCACCATATTACCTGAGAATGAAAGTGACTGTTCCATGGCTGTCCTTGTTAGTGGTGTTCTGCTGCAGATCCTGGATATTTATGGCAGGATTTCAGAACTGCTGTGGTTTTAGAAGAAGCTTCGATAGAGAGATGACTGAAGATAGAATTTTTATGTGGAGATTCAGAGATGAATTCTGGCTCTGTTGGAGGAAATCACAAAATGATCCTTGATTCAGAGAAGTCAAGATTTTCTTAAGCTTTTTATGTTTCATACATTTTATCTGCCTGAGTGGTGTGGGAAAAATTTGTCTCATGTGAAATCAAGTTTGTCATCTTTTGTGTCTCTCAGGATACATAACACACCATATCAGTATATAAATTGCTGTACATCAGATTATTCATTCTGACACTTGACAAAATTTAGATTATGTGGACTGATTACTGAAAGTCACAAAAGACTTCAAGATAAATTAGGAAATAAACAACACTGAATAAGATGCAAAAGCTGAGGATTTAAACTTAATAAATGAGAAATTAATTCAAAATGTTAAGCATGCTTGTAGAGACATTTTGTATTTAACAGCCTGCATGAAGATTAATTTTGGTTGTAGATTTTGTTCTGCTGACCAAAAAAAGAGAAATCCCGGAGTATTTAATTATTATCTTTTAAAAATGTTTGTTTTAGTTATTATTACTTTCTAGATTTCTTCCAGTTTGTGACAGTAATTAAAAAAAATAATTTTAATGACAATTTCAATATACACAGTTAGGGTTAATATATTTAAAAGTCATTGTAATTGAACTCTAATCTCCATATATTATTTAGTGAAAATCTGAATGGCTCCAGATCCTGAAGTAACCTTTTATTCTCAGAGACTGGACTTTTTTATAGAAACAACATGGCAGTGGACCTGTCTGCTGTTAACATTATTTACCTGAGAGTTAATAGCAGCTCGCAGGACTGAGAGAGGATAAATCTTATTAACCTGCTGGCTTTGATTCAGCTTTGCCCCCATGTAGAAGCAAGTCAGTTACTAGTTCTGCCTGGCAAGGCAGGAACACTGACCAAGATCTCCCCTCCCCTTGACTGACAGGTTGGTATAGCTTATTGCAAATAATTTTTTACTCCATCAGTACAGATCCCCTCTCCAAGCTTCCTTGCCTCTGCTTCCATTGGATGCCCCATTCATCCTAATGTGCACTCTCACCTACCCATGCTCCTTGCAGCAATGTTCGTTAGGCTTAGAGGGGTAGAATATAAGCTGTGGAAGTAAAGAGTTGGAGAAAGATTCAGGTTAGTCTATGCCTGTAATGTCAGCTTTACAAGCATAAAATTCCTTCATTTTGTTGCCTGTGAGATATTTCATGCTCTAGTTTGTTCCATTTGTCATTTCTAAGGCACATCTTTCTCTATTTTTGACTCCTTTTTCCTTTGTCTCTCAATATTTGTCAAGATCTCACGTTCTCCTGAGCTATCTTTCACTCTTGCCTTGGCAATCACCTGGAATCATAGACTCATAGAATAGTTAGGGTTGGAAAGGATCTTAAGATCATCTAGTTCCAACCTCCCTGTCATGGGCCAGGATACCAGGTTGCTCCAGGCCTTGGGCAGCCTTTTCCAGTGCCTCAGCACCCTCACAGTTAAGAATTTATTCCTTATATCCAATCTAAATCTCCTCTGTTTCAATTTGAATCTATTACCCCTTGTCCTGTCACTACAGTTCCTGATGAAGAGTCCCTCTCTGGCATCCTTGTAAGCCCCCTTCAGATACTGGAGGGCTGCTGAAGGTCTACAGACAGCTTCCCTTCTCTAGGCTGAACAGCCCCGATTTTCTTAGCCTGTTTTCATATTGTCACTTTGCGTGGGTCTGTTGTCCCTTGTTTGTGGGAAGATGGTTCGCCTTGAGGATTCATGAATAACTCTGCAGGACATGTTCGCATTCTGTGTCTGCTGAGGTTTTTGGCAAGGTCTGAGACCTGATCTCTTGATACGACTGTGCAAACAATACCTGGACTGCTCTGGAGCGAAGTGAAGAAATCGGGAACGAACATAAGTACAGTTAAAAAGACTTTTTAACCCAGCCACAACATGGAAAAGTGTTTTGTGAAAAGGAGAGATTTGTTGGGAGGGCAGTGATTGATGGGGGCTCTTTAAATGTCCTTAACTTTAATGGCTTCAATGAGGTGCACTTATCCTCCATAATCAGTATGTCCTTAATGCTTTCTTGAGCTAGGGATGTTGTTTATTCTTTTTTGTATATAATTTATGCTGTAATTTAACCTAAAACATAAGTTGCATGCATGATGTAAAAATTTTGTGAATGCTTTCTTGGCAGTTCCTCCAAATTACAGCATAGCAAAAAGGTGAAAAATGTGAAAAATGAGCAAACCATAACCACAAACAGCAATGTAACTGCTGGTTTAGGAAGTATTGCTTTTGTCCTTTCTGCTTTCTCTTTAGCTCTGCCTCCCTGCTGCGCTACAGTAATGAATCATGAGTCATGTATTGTCTACTCCTACACAATTCACTATAATCACTTTTTTTCTATAAGGAAGGACTGCTGGATTTCTGTGTCACTGTTCATTTTTGAGTGGATGGAAAATTGCATTACATTCAGCTGTAGCTGGCAATACATAAAAGAGGCTTCAAAGCACTCTTTCCAGAGGAGGAAGAAACCCCTCCAGTCCTGCTGAGGTCAGCAGTGATTTGAGACTTGGCTCAAACCACTGGCAAAATATTCTCTCTCAAGGCATCTTGACTTTGCAGTATGTTTCCTTAGTAGGTCACAGAAGTCTTCCTTTCCTCCTTCTGGAGGTGTTCCAAGACCCATCTGTTCTGTTATCTGTCCCTTCACGTCATGCCTGTGAGCAGGGATCTGAAAGGCTTGGTCTCAGGAGGTGCCTAACGCAGATTCAGAACCTTCCAGGTTGAAGGCAGCACAGGCAGATGTACCATGTGCATCTGGCACTCACAAACATTCACATCCAGGGCAAACACTTTTTATGCACTAGTTATCACCCTGGCTGGTTCACTAAGGAGCAATTAAAATACCTGCTTGAGTCCCACATGAATGGTGTAGCATGGAAGCCTGTGGAACCTTTACTGGTGGGGAAGCAGGGAGGTGAATGTCGATTATATGTTTTTTTTTTTTTCCTACCAGATGGCTGTGTGTTTTCTGTGTTGAATTTGTGCTTGGAAGGAGAATGGGAGGAGCTGGGGCAAAAATATCTGTACTCTTAGGGTTCCATTAAAAAGATCTTAATTCCTCTAAATTAAGGGAAACATTTAGAATCTCTTTCTCTCAATCTCCGTTTTCTGTTGCAATGTCACATTCATTCAAACAATTCTAATGAGATTTCCAGAAATTCCTAAGTTAAGTCATCAAGCACCTTAAATTATAATGGGTACATGTTTTCAAAGCTTTAGAAATCCCACTACATTTAATTTCCTTTCCATTTATTTAATGAATAAGATAAGTAGCTAGGGCAAGCCTCTGTTTTAATGACCCGGTATGCCAGGTTCTGAAAACCAGTTTTAGATGTTACATCTGTAATTTTCAAGGGCTGTGCAGAAAGTACTTTATTTTTTGAGGTTGCCTTTTTAGATTGTTAATTTAATATTGGGGTCTTAAAATAAAATTTAGGTGTAAGGAAAAATTTCTTCTGTGGAATACAGCAACCCCAAACAACCCTTCTACTTGGATTTTATTCTGAGAAATGTCTCTAAAAGATGTATTCATATTAATAATGTATATTTCATATCTGTCTTCTCTAGGGCATGGAATTCATACCTCCCCAAAGTGGAGATATTTATAGCACAGTATGCTTTTTCTTCAAAAGGTTAGGGGAAACCTGATTTTTGCGCATACTATTATATACTTTCATCTGTATGAAAATTAAATGTAATTAACATGATTCCTTTTAAATGTTTTATAATATAATTTGGGTTTGTTAATAGAATCCTATAAAAATTAGAAAGAACACTTTATAAAAATGGTCATTATGTCTTAAATCCTTAAAATATTTTTACCTAAGGAGTGTTTTAATGCTTTGAAGGTAAACAACAAGGGGTCAAATCCTCTTATACTATAAATGCATGGATTTGAACTAACTTTGTGTTCTGGGTTTTTTTTCCCCAGCTATATGCAATTTGATTAAAGCCAGTCTTTTTTTAAAAGCAATATTTATACAATTTAACAGTGGACAGGTAACATTGTATAAAGGTGACATTGCAGAGCAGATCAATTCAGAGTATTGCATTTCACTAATAAGCTGTCAGAGTGTAAATAATATTTTATAATAATTTATTTTCTTAGAGGTTCGGTTTTTAAAAATTATTAGCTCTTAAATCCTAATGCTTAAACTACTTAAGCATGTGTTTATGTTTGGCTTTCCTAGGGGTACATCTGGAGTAAATCAGTACTTTAATTCAGAGTGTGTTTTTGCAGGAACAAAATCATAATCTTTCCGTGATAAAACTCTGTTGATAAGGTAAGGTGAGTTGAAAAAGCTCAGGAAGACCATAGGATAAATCCTATGGCTCACTGATAATCTAACCCCCCTGATACAGGCAGGGACACTTTCCACTAGACCAGAGTGCTCAAAGTCCTATCCAACCTGGCCTCGAACACTTCTGGGGATGGGGCAGCCACAGGTTCTCTGGGCAACCTGTTCCATTGTCTCACCAAGCCCATAGTAGAGAATTTCTTCCTTGCGTCTAATCTAAATCTACTGTCTTTCATTTTAAAACCATTCACTGTTGTTCTGTTACTACATGCCCTTGTAAGAAGTCAACCTGTTCTAGTGCTTCACTGAACCTTGTTGCGAGGATCTAGATTCTTCTCTATGTTTATTGAAATTATACCTTGGTAGAACTCTGTTGGCTGCAGTAAGTTCACACAGAAGGAAGAAGATCCATTTTGCATTTTCTTGGTTATCCATTTCGGTTTCCAGGTTCCTGTTTTCTTTTTCAGTGTGAGTCAATTCTTTCTGCATAGGGAAAAATTGTTGTAGTATTCAGACATAGATGAATGTACTGGCATTTTAGGTCCTGTTTCCTAGTTCACTGAATAAAGAACAGTCTGGACTCAGGGCCTAGATTCAGCTCTGGAAATTAGTATGTGTGAACCTGAAGCTGCATTTCCTGATGCAGGTACAACCCATGCATTGAAGCGGCACAGAACTTCAATCATGCATTGAAGGATCATCATGCCCACTTCTATCACAAAGCAGCAGGAATGTATTAAATTACTGAATTAAAAAAGCAATCTATCTGCACTTCTGGAAATTATTAAATCTTAGGGAAGTTAACCCCATTCCTTTCAAAATGTTTTGGGTTTCTTTTCTCCTCAAGGAAGGGGACAAGGAAGTGTTGAATACTACATTACTGTCCTTTAGTATCTTTGTAATGAATTTTATGGAATATATTTTTCCTTGTTTCATGAACTACTGATTACAATACATTTGAAATACACCAAAGCCATCAGTTCTCATTAAACCATTTCTTGGGTTAAATGGAATAAACATGAAGAAAGAGGTGTCTAATAAATAAATATCAAAAAACCCCCAACAGTTTCAGTTCGTGGTCTTTGCTTCAGAAAAATCTCCTGACTCTACAAGAATAGTTTCCTAAAAATTGATGTCTCTGCTTTCTAGTCTCCTCTGCATGCATGAAAGTTGAGGAGGTAACTGGTGTGGTGTCCAGGCCTTTTTGCCAGCTTTTTTTTCTCCACCTTTGCAGAGCATTCCTATGAGCTTTGAATTTCTTTGATGTATTGTGACAAATGCTGCCTTGCTCTGTTTTCTGTCCCTGCTGGAGTCTCCATGGGATTAGAGATCATGTGCTACCTTAGCTTAATGTTCTTGACCTTTTTCAGATGATTGACACTGCTGAATGATTACAGCCAAGCAGCAATTATCTGCTAGCTGTGTTATGCTTATTTCAAGGAGAAAATAAATGTTATTTGAGATGAGTAATCTGGACTGTGTCTTTCTGCTGAGTAACTGTAGGAGACTTGCCTGTATTGAGTCATGATTCCTTTCCCATTTGTTCTGTTTTGTGGTACTTTGTGATTGCTTCCCTTCTGCTCTCCCCCTCCTGAATGATTTACTGTGCTCTGATCCTGTTATCCCACATAGCTGAGAGCTAAATCTTTTGGGCTTGATCAGCAACATAAAATTCCTCAGGCTCAAAGATGGTAGTAGGCATGGCAAAGTACCTTCTTATGTATCTTAAGAAATGAAAGAAACGAAAGCACCCTAAGCTAGCAGCAATGTATTTGTTAAGTGAGCACATAAAATTGTACGGGGATTTTGCAGTCTAGCTTTTGGAGTGTTTTATTGTTTTTTTTTTTAAGTAATCTCTTTTTTTTTCTTTTTTCTTTTCTTTTTTTTTTTTTCTTTTTTCCTTCTCCTTCAGTTAATTTCCCACAAGAATTCTGTCAAGGTTTGGCTCATAAATAGCAATGAGTTTTGTAAAGTTCCTGTACACACAAAGCAAACAGCAACTTCACCAAATGTTCAATGCAAAGAGATCCATGTGTCTCTTCATGTTACTGTTTTGGAAGACATTTTACAGAACACCTGTCTAGCTTTAATGAAAGTTCACACGCAGAGATGCAAATTTGAAGAAGAAACTTCAAAAATCTGGCACTGCATCATAAGGACTGTATCAGTTATGACCTCTATCAAGGGATTGTATACCTGTCCCACTACATCATTATTATTGTAATCAATAATGCTATGGCTATGACATTAGAATAATCAATATTATATGATTACACAGTTCTAATGATTATTATACCACTAATGCTGTTATGGTTATTAATATTGTTATTATGTTGCCACAGCCCCTTTTTAAAAGGTAAATTTTTTTTTCCCCATAGGCCATCGAACATTGTTCATTGGAGTTCATGTGCCACTGGGTGGAAGAAAAAGTCACCGACGCCATAGGCACCGTGGGCATAAACACAGAAAGAGAGACAGAGAGCGAGATTCAGGATTAGAAGATGGGAGAGAGTCTCCTCCATTTGGTAAGATAAATTTTATCTTTGCATAGATCTTTTAATAATAAACATTGGTATTGATTATGCATACTTTACCCTGTTACGGCTTAGGTACCATTAGCAGTGGGGCTCTGGAGAGCCCACCAGAGCCTCTCCAGTCCCTGCTGGAGAGCCAAGATTTATTCCACTCATGAAGAACAGCAGACAGTGACAGTCAGTACATGAGAAATCTCAGTAATTTCTACCACTGTAGGTGATGGTCCATAAGTGTTCTCATGAAGGTAGACTTCCACCACCATTGAGAAGGGCTGAACGCTTTATGGCACCAGCTGCCCTCAGTGAAGGCTCTGGAGTATTTGCCTCTAAAACCATAATGTGCTGGATGCTGGAGTGGTGGTTCTTTAGACTTAGTTTTGTAATAATGTCCATGTTACTGAAGCTGCAGTGTTTTATCAGATGTGAACTGTGGTCCAGATTGTGTTTGCCTTTTACTTACATGACATCATAATGTGCCATTGTGAGATGAGTCTGCTGAGGACTTGAGAGCAAACAGGAAAAAATACTTTTCCATTAATGAACCTGATACAAAACTCCTAAAATTCTCAAAATTTTAAATTAAAAAACATTACAGAGAACAGAAAAAGGTAGTAATGAATAAATTAGTCAAGCTTTGTTTCAGAATATATGCGGATGTTATTTGCTGTTCAAAAATAAAAAGCCCATGTGCTGAAATATCCAGTAAGTGTTGAAAATATAGTGGAAACATGTATAGAAAACAATTTGTCAGTTTGAAACAGAAGAATGTTTTTAAATCATTAGGGAAATGTGCCAATATAATTTCAAGTTACAGAATAGGAATAATAAGACTTCATTTTAATCTGAAATTTGTATTATGTATGTATAATTTGGAGCAAGTAGATTATAAGTGCTGATGGTTACAGAGAATGGAACAAAGTCAAGCGTTTTTCAGACTCAGTAGATATTGGCTGTGGTGTTTCTGTCTGCAATGTATTTCAAATTTACAGAGACCCAATACTGTATTGAATCCAGTTTCTTGGAAAACAGCAAAGTTCATAAATTATTAAAGTAGTTTTCAAAAAGAATATGCATATATACATATAATGTCAGATTGAAAAGAAACAATTGAAAGTGACATTAGCCAAGAAGTGATATATCTTAAACTACAAAGCAATGTCTTATGTTAAGTCATCTGGTTTTATTTAAGTGGAGTATGTGACACATTTTGGCTGAGAACTTAGCTCTGTTCCTTCAACTTCTGGAGACCTAGGCTTGTGTCCTTCCTCATGTCAAAATAAAAAAAAAAAGCCCCAAACCAAAGAAACCCCAAAAAACCGCAAAACCCCAAACATGGTTGAATCTGTCCTTAATAGTCTTTTGACAGTTGAGCAATAAAATGCACTGTTCAACACAATTCTGTGTTAAGTTAAAATCAGCCTATGTTCAAGAATGCTCCAAGAGTGGAATAGCAGTGATATGAAAAAGATAGTGCATTTTGAAGTGATTTTGAAGTGCATTTGTAAATTGTTGTTCACATCACTTTTCTACAGCCATACTTGTTTGAAGTAACAGGACTGCACTTTTGCAAGTCATATTTTCACTTGTAAAGGTATTTGCAACTATGAATTAAGGGGTGTGTAGGTAACGTAAATCATTATTTTTATAAAAAAGGCCAGGACACATGAGATATAGAAGTAATCTCTGGATCCAGAATGCTGAAGATACTCTGCAGAATACTTGGGTGATAATGAATGAAACAATCAAATACAGAACTACCAAACATTCAGATAAGTCTGGGAGTATCCAATTTTTCCACCCTGAAATAATATCTGTTTAGAAAAATTTGAGGATTTTTCCCTTTGGCTGGCTGGCCAGAGACCCAGACTTTGAGTGTTGACTTCTGTCCAGCCAGGCAGAAATGTGGCATGACGTAGACAACAGTGGAAGGGATTTGTCTTACGAAGGTAAATCTGACAGTTATACAGTGATGGAGGGGTTGAACACAGAGCAAACAGACAGACAAAATTATACAGGGATTAATCATAGCCTATATCCACATCCTTGCTTCTACAGTGGATTTTCCTTATAAGAGTTTCAAACAGGTGGTTGTGCTGCCTGGGGAAAAGCACTTCCTTTAGAGAGAATATAAACATAGTTTTTCTATGCTTTATTTACTCGGAGCAACAGATACTTCTCATGCTAAATCTGAATCCACTAAACCTCAGTAATGCTTCTTAGCTCTCATCTCCCAGTGACCACAAGGTTATAACCGTACCCAGAGGCTGAAGGAAATTGCAAGGAAGACTAATGCGTAACTTACTGTGAGGTACTGATACCTAAGAGATCGGATCAAAAATAGTCCTGTAGTTTGTGAATCATTCTGATTTAATCGAACACGCAGAAATGCTTAGCTGCCTCTTTCTTTAGTCGCCTTTTAACATGTTTCTGTTGAATGGTAGGAGGCTGTATTCTTGAGAACTGAGAGGGAGGAAGGGAAAGAAAATGTTTCAATGAGCAGGTACAAGAATAAAGACAGAGAAAATAAACATTGTGAGCACAGCTGATAGAAAACAGTGCTTAGAGGTAAGTCAGAAAAATAAATTGGATTTCTATGTGCAAGAGAATAAATTAGCAGTGTTTTGAAGCAGTGAAGTATGAAAGGAGCTATAATAAAAGATGCACCAACTGAATAATAGAGATGCTGGAACAAGTAAAGGCCTGAAATATTTAGACATGAAGTGCTCCAAACTGCTCAGTTAACCAAGCATGGGATGAAGCATTATTTTTTGTCATAATCTGTAACTTTGTAAGTTATAACTTCATCTGTGAAGTACCATTAGGTGCAGATCTTGCTCTGCTATTACTACTTCAGGGAGCTGTGCAGTACATAGTGCTGTGGGACTGTGCAGGCCCCACTCAGTGGCCAAGTGCCACTGGGTTCCTATCCAGTGCAAACCAATTTCTAAAACAATTTCTTAAACAGTTTTCTTTGTATCAGCCTGGCTAGGAAACACCTGTATTCAATTCAGTGTAATGCCCATGGCTAGAAGCTTCCTGTTACTTTCTTTGAGTCCTGTCTGGGAAAACTGTATCAGCTACTTTCTGAGATAAGGTGTTTGCAGAGAACTGATTTTTTAGAAGATTCTGATGGCAGCTCGTAAGCTTTTTTCTTGATCTCCTACTGTCGCTTTTCAAAGGTACCCTGAGTATTCTCGGTGTGCTTGTAGATTCACAGCTTGTAGACAAATAATACATAGACTTTATAGGTAATGTGTCCTTTGGGGGCACAGATCAGTTACTCAAGTTTTAGTTCTGTTTTCACCACACCTGATTCTCATTGTCTGTCTGTTGCCTCCTGATGAGATGAGGTTGTGCAAGATGTTTCCATTTTGCCATAACGATGTGTCTTTTAATCATGTAATTTGCAGATTACATGGCTTGCTCAGGGAGGGGCTTTTTTTGGGTAGTAAAAATTGAAAGCCAAGTGATTTCATTATTCTGGATTTCCACCAACTTACGTCACAATTTTTTGGAAGAAAAGGAGAAATCCAGTGAAATTACTCACTCTAGTTAAAAATGCAGTAACGCTATTTGCTTTACTGAAGAGGTTTACTGTTCCCAGCTGAAATGCTGCTGTTGTAATTAAAGACCCAGTTTCATGCCCCTTTTAAGCTCCCTTCCTCCACAGTTTTTTGCGTGGGTCAAGTATTTCAACTGCTCTGTGAATTAAATTGGGGAATTGATATAAATTTAAACTAGTCTGGCAAAAAAAAAAAAAAAAAAAGGCGTTTTCTCGCCTAGAGTAGCTCCTTGTACAGCTTGGTGGAAGGGCAGTGTGTGCCAGCCCTGGTGGCCTGCATGGCTGCAAGCTGGCTGGGACTGCTCCGTCAGCTCTATGGGTCATGATGGTGCTGAAAGTTGCAACAAATTTCCCTTTGGCTGGTTAGGTTGCACTTGCTTGGTATGCACATGGATTTTAGTGGCAATATTCAGTATTTTCTTGATGTCTGGTTATTTTGCCTGTAATCAGTGAAACTGCTCTCTTGTCCTTGCACTCATGAGTTTCAATATGTTTCTGTTTTAAAATGGGTTGGAGTAGGAAGACTTTAGCTCTCAGCAGGGTGTCTTTAAGGATGGGTTTTGTAAGAGTGAAGTGAACACAGCTGTGGATACTGGGGTTTGATTTCATTCTCCTTTGGTGTTTTCTAGGACTAGATACTACTGGGGCTTGGACAAGGTTTGGTTTGTTCTTTTAAGAAATCTGGCTTTGATAATCTCTAATTTCAAAGAGGCTTAAATTTGTAATTCATGCTATTGGATGTGGCAAGGGAAGCTGAGCAGCTCTGTAGGTGATGCTAACAGAAGACTGTATGCACGGTTCAGAAAAGGCTTTTTGAAGGTAAGGCAAATAAAAATGAATTGCAAAGGGGAACTTCTCTTGATTACTAGAGGGGCTTGAAGAAAGTGTAATAAAAGGACTCAGCTGGCAATTTGGTAGCTAACCTCAAATGTTGAAGGGGTATTAATGGGGCAAATGTAATTATTTGTAAAGAATAGGACTGTGTCGTGGTTTAAGCCACTATAACTGACGCAGTTTGCTCACTCACTCCCCCCTCTTTCTTCCCCCCAGCTCCCAGGGGAATGGGGAGGAGAATCGAAAGAATGCAACTCCTACAGGTTGAGATAAGAACAGTTTAGTAACTAAGGTATAACATAAATCACTACTGCTACCACCAATAATAATAATGACAAGGCAAATACAAGGAAAGAATACAATTGCTCACTACCTATACCCAGCCCGACCAAGCAGTGCACCCCAACCCTTCCCGATCTCTGCCCTCCATTTTTTCATCCTGGGCATGATGTGCTGGGGTATGGAATACCTCTTTGGTCAGTTTGGTTCAGGTGCCCTGTTTCTACTTCCTCCTGGCTTCCCCTCCTCCCTGGCGGAGCATGAGACTCAGAAAGTCCTTGGTCAGACCAAAACATTACCAAGCAGTAGCTGAAAACACTGGTGTCATCAGCGCTGTTCCCAGACTCAAAATCAAAAACACAGCGCTGCACCAGCTACCAAGAAGGAGACAAACGACTGCTACTGCTGAACCCATGACAGACTGTTAAGAGAAACTCCTAACCTTAACTATAGGCTTTGTCTGCCGAACAATGGAATTAGAAATTTGAATCTCTGGGCAGCTGTGGAACAGATTGCAGGAAATCTGGATTAATATAAAGTATCATAACTTCAGTTTTAAGAGTCTAGGAAAAAGATGATAATTGAAGCTTGGGAATTGCACATATTGTCAGATCCAAAATATAAGATTATTTGTCATAGCCTTGATGTGACGGAAACAATTAATGGGAAGAAAATGCAGAGGGAGCTTCCTGAAAAAAGGTTATACATATAGGGCTGAAGTCCCAGAGGAGGAAGCAAGGCAATACTTTCTTCCATTTTGTCTATGATGTTTGCTTCTTTATGTGAACTTCTGTAATATAAATTTTAACGTTTAACATGTTTTTGAATGTAGAAAAAGTAAATTTTCACTCCTATGTTTACTGACCCCAATAAGAAGTATTAGCCCATACTTCCCTTAAATGAAGGCTCTCAGCAGGCTTAGAAATACAGAAACCTCTTCTGACAATTGAACTAATAGACTGTTAGCAGAAATATACTTTTGTACGCTTTCTGTAGCTTACTAAGGGCAGAGGACAAAATTTGGCTGCATTTTACATGTGTTTCTGATTGTGGTATGGCTTGGACAGATTGTGTGCAGTTCTGCCTGATGGCAGGGTGGTTTGTCTCAGGAGAAATCCTGGTGTGCGCTGAGGAGGAGCTGTGGATCACTCTGGTGCAATGGAGCAGGTTGTTTGCTGGAATGCATTTATGTGGAGGGGCAGAGAATGATCCTGCTTTCTTATCCCAGAAACCTTGTTCACTTAGGCGAGAGGGAGCAGTCCTGACCCAGAATTGTGGTTGCACTTGGGGATGTGTTAAAGGGAAAAATGCCAGTTATGGTTCTTTCCTAACCTGTCTTTGGAAGGTGGGATGATGATATAGGCCACTGTTCCCCCTACCCGCATGCAGCGCTGATCCAGGGAGCAGGTCGTTGTGTTGCCCTCTGAGAGTTAAGTTATTAGCATTTCTGGCTTTCAGTTCAGCTGTTTTGGTATGTCTGTGCCCATATCTTGCTTTCATTTTAGGGATGCTAATGACTTTACAAAGAGCCTTTGTAGTGAGCAGTATGTCAGGTTGCTGCAGAGTCACTTTTCTGCAACTCTGAATTCCAGTGTGAATTTGTGCTTTTGACAAGAGCTTATGCACCAGGCCTTAATTTTTACCCTTTTGACAACACAGTAGAGTTACACAGATTTTTAAAACTAAAATATTCAGGTTTTCTATGCATGCAATGAATTTGATGTATCAGAGGTAGTTTGGGTGTCTATATGAGTGCTGCACATATGATGTGGATGCAAGCCCAGAGGAACACGAAGTCTGGCAGGAGGCTCCCATGGTGGAGCCACAGCAAACAGAAGCTGCTTCGGCTTTTCCTTACTGAGATGGCTCATTAGCCAATCATGGGTGGTTGTTGATGGTACTCCTGCTCCTGTCATGTACCAGACTTTGTGCCCAGTCCCAGCTGGTCCTGGAGGATTTCCTGAGCTGGTGATAAGCCATTTACTTGGGAGAATCAGCAGCTGCTTACTGTGGAACTTGAGTTCTAATTGCTTCCAATACCTCTGTGCTCTGATATAAAATATCTGCAGTTATAGAAATACTAATGTAACAGATTAGTACCATTCATTTATTTTATTTTTTAGCTTAATCTAGATTAATTTAATTATTTTTTAGAAATAGCAATAGTAATATAAAGGATTTTTTTAATATTGGCTGTACTACTTGAAATAGGCGTAGACACAGGTAGTATTCAAGCTGATTTCTGTTTTCCCAGACTTCAAAAACATTGAGTGTCCTAAATTGCAAATATTATGCTTCTAGACTGAGGATTAAGTTATCACAGTTTGACAGCCAGCAATTGAAGTATTCTTTCATACTGTTTTTGAATCATAGATTACTCATTTTCCATATAATACATTAATGACATATTTGGTATTTATTTCTCTGATGAATAAGAGCCAAATCCATCTGGCATTGCTCACATGAGTAATCCTGTTAACTCAGTTTTACAAGTAGAACCAACAGATTTTCTTTTTTAATTTTACTGTTTTCCCATTGTTTAATTTTCTTAGGGGTTTGCCCTAGAAATAAAATTATTGTACTATGAAGCAAACAATAACTTCTTTTATTTTTTTCCCCAGCTTGGCATCTGAAACTCCACCTATGGTTTACAGGTTTCAGACACCAGTACAAATTCCAGCAGCAAAGAAAGTTAGCCAGAATCTAGAAGCTAGTTTTACTCTTGTCCTTGAGAGGATGAAGATAATTTAGTGCATATTTTAACATATATATATATATATTCTTCACTGTTGTCAGTGAAGTAGCTGTGTTACACAGAAGACCCAGTCAGAAGAGGTCACAGTAGCCACGTGTTTCCTTGTTACTGCTCACCTGACTTCAAGAGATTTCTGATCCTCTGCTTTCCTTGCCACACTGAAAGTGTGCGTTTGTATGAGTATCACAACTTTCATATAACTGCAGCTCTGGTGTACAACAGTACTCGTTTATTACTTAGTAGTAGCTGTTGCTGAAAATCAATTCTAGTGCTGATTGTATCAAGGGTACAGGATGTTCCTGGCAATGCTTATTCTCAGATTCTCACTGCAGTCCAGCTCTCTACCAAAGCAGCTTGTTCTCCGTGTTCTCTTACTTGTCATGTGTACTTGCCCTTTGCAAGTTCATATGTCACAGAATTTTTTCCTTTTGGGAGATGGTCTTAACAAGTTGCACCCTTCTTGACCAGAATATGCTATCTAGACTCAGTTTAAATCTTGATGTTTGTGTTTACTTTATCCTTCTCCAGAACATACCAACATGTGGATATGAAGAACACAAAGAATTAAAAAAATCCCCAAGTAAACAGAAATAGGTAAAGAGAGGCTGGAAAGGGTCTAGAATAGAGGTTGAAATGGTCTTAAAGAAAAAAGAGGACTGAAGAGTAAGAGAGAGAGTAACAAAAAGGGTAAAGTGAAGGAGGTTATTGCTATTCTTCAGTGATTCACCACAAGTAATTTCTGTCCCCTTGGCTGTCCTCTTGCAGTTCCATCCTTTAAAGCTTAGTCGTATCTGAGCCTATCTTTCTCTCCCTTCTGGCCAGTATTTCTTCCTGGGTTTCATTTCCTTGCTTTGTGAAGTAGAAAGTAGCCTTGACCTTACCATATCTTTACGCTCTGCTTAAATAAATAGACCTTAGGTGAAAACTGTCAGGTACTGTTTATAGTTTTTTGCTATAGCAAATTTACTGCTACCAAAAAAGGTATCTTTACTGCTGAATTTAATCTTCTATATCAGTTGCCCATTAAATTATTTTGATTAGAGCTGTCTTTGCGCTTCAACTGGCATTTGGTGAGTCTATTACCTCAGTTTTTCCAAAATTCAGAGAGCTTGAGGATCCTATGTGGTGATGCTCTTCACTGCTAGATGGAAAATACTGTAGGTTGTCTTACAAATACAGTTGTAAAACAGAACTTCATTTAGAGAGTGTTCAAGGAATAGCTGAGCTATTCTGCTCGATAATCAATTTTTCAGTTGACTGGCAGCCTGGACCCTATCAGCGCTCACAAAGGGCTTTTAATTCCTCTTAGAAATCTAAAATACATTAGCAGAGAAAAGAACTGTGTATTTTTAGAGAGACTGGATTTCCTCCTGAGCTTGTTCATTTGCGATTTGCATCTAAATAAACAAATAGGATTTTATTTTTTTTAAAAACCTTACACCATTTGAGCTATGAACACTGGATATACATGTGTGTTAAGGTGCCTTTTGAGTTCTGGAAATTTTCTGAGTGGTGTGGAAAATGAGTATATTTCTCCAAAATGTATTTAGTGTTCTGCGCTGAAAGATTATGAAGAAAAATAACTGGTAAAGGGAAGACAGAGATAGGAAGAATAAAATAGAGAAACTGGGACGGATAAATGACTTCTTCATTTGTAACAGCCTAACCATGTAGAAACAGTTTACAAAGGTGCAGGGAGTGGTAGGTATGTAGATGGTGATGTATTCTTTCTGAACTTTCCAGTGTATATTGACATTATAGAGTTTTTTTCTAGTTTCTTTCTGCAGAAAAGGTAAACCAAAGAATGTACATTTAGTATACCAGTTTTGTGAGCTGAACTGGATCTGCAGATTTAGACTTAAGATGTGGCAGAGTAGTTGTAACACTGGAGTAAAAGACTTCTATCAGCTCTATCTATGCTGCTGTCTGTGCTATTTTCTGTGAGATACCATTCCTGCTTCCAGTAGTCACTATTTCTGTGCATCACATTCTATCTATAGATGAGATTGTTTAATTAGCAGACTAGACAACTATGATAAATAAAGAGGTCTCAGTCTGAAGGTGTTTGTATATGAATGCTTTTACAGCATAACTGTAATCATGTTTTCTGTGTGGCACTAAGTGTTAGGGGTGAAAGAGTCTTGATAATCTCATGAAATTCTAAGTATTGGCTTGCTCAGAAAAATAAAAATAGTGTTCTGGATTTTATATTTTTATTTTTCCCCAGATACCCCATCACAAAGGGTACAGTTTATTCTGGGTACAGAAGATGATGATGAGGAACACATTCCTCATGATCTTTTTACTGAGCTTGATGAAATTTGTTGGCGCGAAGGAGAGGATGCGGAGTGGAGGGAGACAGCAAGGTGAGTGTTTTTGTGAGTTTTTAAAAATTATCTGTAGCTACTGGTTGCTGCTGTGTTGAGGAATGATTTCAAAGCTGTGGCGAGCTCAGGAACAGATTTTGGATAAAAAGCTTAAATAAAACCGTAATTTGAGTCCTTGGACTGCTAGTATTACAACAGTATTTGTTGCTTCCCAGAGGCAAATGTTTTGATCTAGATTTATGAAATATAGGTCAGAGTGAATATCAAGGGAAAAAAATCAAAGTAAACATATCATCTATATATAAAAATTAAAAATTACTGATTTTATTAATATTTTAGCTCATCATTTTGAGAAACTTTCAAACTTCATATTGTGTTTGAATCCTCAAGAAACAGATAAAATTACCATTATAAAAAGACTGAAGTGAGGAATCAGATTACTTTGGAGCAATAAAATTTTTACATATTCTAGCTATCAATGAACTGTTGATTCTGAGACTTTGAGTATTCAATGTTGGATTATTTTGGTTTTGTTTCTGGTTGTATGAGGTTTTTATTTCCCTTTCCCTCCCCTTTTTTTGGGCTTTGTGAGGAACTGCATATGTGGGCTGCTTAGTATGAATATGGCTGTTAGCTTACCTTTAGTTTTACTGCAAATTCCAGGTTTCCAAGAGGAACATAGAATTTTCTATGACCTTCCCTTTCCTTATCTGTCTATAAGAGGCATAGACAGATGCTAGATATAAATCTTAACATGTACAGAATTCTTGTATGGGGTTGTGCTGCAAAATGAATGTAGTAATGTTCCTAGCTAATCTTATTAATATTCAGAGAGAGTAAATCTAATCAAGTTAATCATCTGCAGTGTTCTCATACTGATTAAGAATATATAGGACCTTCCAAGAAGGGTGTCAGCTTCTATTGTGATTAAAAATAAAAATCACCGTGGCTTAAGTTACTTTTAGGCAGGGAAAAAGCTTCTTTAGTTCAACAAAAAAAAAAAAAAAATCTTTTGCAGACTTGTGTTTCTGAAAAACGAGAACAATTTTTATTAACATAAATAAGATAGAATTTGAAAGGAATAGGTGAAATTAAGGGTTTTCTGTTTGTGTAAAAGGATTGATCTGTCTGTATGTGCAGCCTTTCCAGTTGTTGTTTGGGAACTAAGGAATCAAAAATGTTTAACAGAAGCAAGATGAGATTGTTGAAAAAGGATGTTGAACCACAGCCAAGAAAACTATATTCAGAAAATACAAAAGTGAAGTTATAATAGCTAATACTAAAAATTTCTTTAACTTTAGAAATAAGATGAAAATAAAGAGTTTGGTTGCCATGCAGAAAGAACTGGTCAAGATAAGGCTGGATTGCACATAGCCTTGGGTGGCATGGTTTAGTGGGAGGTGTCCCTGCCCCTGGCAGGGGGGTTGGAACTAGATGATCTTAAGGTCCTTTCCAGCCCTAACTATTCTATGATTCTATGATCTTCACTTTGGATCCGAAAATTGCAGACGGCATTTGACGTGGGGCGGCTGGCTGTTAGAAAAGGAAGAGATGGCAGTGAAGTGACCAAATTCAAAACTAAGACAAGAGTCAAAGTGCTTTATCTGTGCAAATAAGAAAGTGCAATAATTTCCATCATAGAGAGATGAAAGAACATGTATTTCATGAATATGGTAAATCCTGTCTTCCTGTGAATCTCTCAGCTGCATTGTTGTGCTATAGCAAATGCAGCAGCACTGTTCAAAAAAAGATAAAATTGGTTGGGATGAACAGAAGCCTGAAAGTCAGATTTTGGAGCTATGCAAGCCTTAGAACAGTATGTAAAGGAAAGAATAATTGTAAACTTGGAGCTAAGTGGAAAATTGGATCAAATGCAGTACAGTGGTGTATCATGTCAGGCTAACAATAATGCTATTTAATCAGATAATTGATTTTTGTTTTTCTGACAAAGAAGAAACAGTGGATCTTTAGTGAAGCATTTGATATGGTACAGCAGTGTGAATGTATTACTTAAACTGTTCTAGTGTAAAATTGTATTAGTGGGTAAGGAACTAACTGAACAGGTGCAGTAGGTCATGCTGAAAGATTAAACTATTGGCGTGGAAGGTAGTGAAAACCAACTTCTGAAGAATTAGTCTTCATAAATAGCTTTATTCTTGAATGACAAAACTAGGGCTGTAGTAATGAAACTTGCCGATGATAAGAAAGCGGGAGGTATTGTTACTCTAGAAATAAATAAGGATATCGTACACAAAGAATAAAGAGACTTTGAGTAATAGAAATGGGATAGTGTTCAATATGCACGATAATATACTTAGAAACTAATACACTGGATCACTTTCAATTTCAGTGGTTGATTCAGCATTTCGAAGGTACTAATTTGATTAAAAGAATGGCATGGAAAGGATGCACCCTGAGTTTGTTGCTCTTCCAGCCTTATTACATGTTTTCCATCTGTGTGAAAAATGCCGCTAGCAGTATTTGTAAATCTTATTGTCTGGCAATGGACATAATGCCATGTAGATGAATTAAAATTCAAATGATAGAGGTCATTAATTGTGTTTAATGAGAATGATGGCACAAAGTGGTTCTGTATTCATTTCACCAAGCTCTGCATGGACTGAAGGGTTGGGTTCACTCTGTTGCAGTAAATCTGCATCTTCATATTTTCTGTTTGATTGAAAGTGCACAAAGAGTTCAGCTTTAAAATCTAAAAAAAAAAATTATGCTGCTTGCTCAAGATATTTGGGACATTTTGTTCTTATTTGATCAAAACCAGTAACATATCAAAGGAAATCATGGATAGGATTTGACTGAACCTTGATGATTTCTCCCCCTAACCCTCACCATTTCTCATGAGCAAAAGCATTCCTGCAGATTAATAAGTAAGAGCAAGAAAAAGTGCACTGCTGTTGCAGCCTATTCCATTCCAGAATCTGATTTAGGCTTTCCTATCCATGGAATAACTTAGTTATGTAGATACAGTGATAAAATTTATTATTTTTTCCCCCATTAATTGATTTCAAGCCAGAAGAAACATTATTTTTAAAATCAATAAAAATCAGTTTTAATATTTTTTCTGTGGAGAATGCATGATGTTTCTGTTCTGAAAAAAATATCTCCAGTAAGTTTGTAGAGCAGCACATTGATGCAACCAGTTGTACTTATTTTATACACGCAATAATATAGTTGCAGATTGCAGCTATTAGATTTGAACATGAACTACTTTCCTATCCTGATAACCTCTTGTGATCATGGCTGGAAAATAGTGCCTGATTTGTAGCAAGTTTTACCCAAACTGTTAGGACTCATCTGCTAATATAAAATGAAAAATTTGGGGACAATATCACTATGTTTCTGGAACAGAAAAGAATGTATAGTAAGAAAGAAAATAGGAAGACACTTTGGAACCAACAGGAAAGCGTTTAGGTGTGAATTTTAATGAAACAGCCCGGTTATGAAAATAAACCTCTGTCTGTAGTTGGAAAGTAAATTATTAATAGTGAGTACAAAATGGATGTACTAGCGAAAAATTATGAAATGAAAATTCATCTTCTCTAGATTAGAAATTTCTTCAAAGACATTAAGTCACAAAAAACAGGTTTGTCACTTTTGCTTTGTCTCTGACATGCTTGTGCACTTTCAAATCAGCATAGGGAGGCAAAAACTCAGGTGGAGATTGTAGGATTACATTTATACATTGACTCTTGAGCAGGTTGTGAGTCTATACTCCAGCTCTTCGCTGCAGACAGAAAAGGCTATAAAATAGATTATGTTCAAGGCTCCAACTTTGTATTCTGCACCAAAATGTAACTGAGTCTACAATGAAGTGGCCCCATTCTTATCGACTCCTAAAAATTAATGACTTTAGAAGATGTAACATACGTATGTATGCATATGTGTACACAAACAGATCTGATTGATACACCTGTGGTAGTCTTTACCAGTAAAAAAGAAAACTGTGTGATCAGACACAACTAAGGTAGCTCTAAATATATTCGAAACACACGGGGATACATGTGACACATGAGCTCAATATACTAATGTGATTGTGTTTTCTGGGAAATTATGAAAGACTCATATGTATCAACCACATCAGTTTAAGGGGTTAAACTGCAAGAGTAAATATTTTACAGTTTGTCTTTTTCTCTGAGAAACCAAAGAAATGTAGCAAATTGGCAAATCATGCCTGAATTTGGATTTCAAACCCATTTCTATCCTTGAATCTTGTACATGAATCCAGAGGGTTGTTGAAATAATATTAAGATTTTTAACACTTGAACACTTAGAATTGAACAACCGCATGTAAGATCAGAGATTTGTTTGTTTTATGTTTTCTGCTGCTGTTTCTCATATGTTAGATTAGGATTGTCTGACGTAAGAGGGGTATTTCTGAAAAGATAAAAGATGATAAACATGATTTTCTCTTGATGAGTAAACTCGTAATAGAAAATTACAAAATAGAAGTTTATTACAAATGTAGAATTCTCTCAGGTGGGCATGACTTTTGTTTATATACTAGCCTGTTGGCTAATTAAATAACAATGTATGATAATGTGTTTGAATGCGTAAGTTTTAGTAGCAGTAGGAAATTGGATACAACACATAGAACTGTACTATTCAAATTGATTGAAGCTCAGAGATCATCATGGTAGCAGTTATGACCATTTGAGTAGTAGCAGTAGTTTCGTACGGATTTTTATGGTGTGCATAAGCTTTGATGTCTGATTGACACCGTAAACTCTAATTAAAGCTGTTTACATGATTTAGACTTTTCTTGTCCATGTGTCCATAGTAAGTTACATAATAAGTTCTGGTTATGAGCTTGCCTTTGTTCAGTCACCTATCTTAATGGAACTTTTAAGAGTGTGTTAGTCTTTTATTGCTTTGTTTAAAATTTGCTTAGAATTGGTCAATAGATTCAAAATAGGTACTATCAAGAGCAGACTGCAGCAGTATAAGCAAAATTGAAGATGGTCTACGACAAAACAGAAGGTGATGACAGTATAAGTTTTCTCATGATATTCTGCAAGAACCTAAACTTGGATCATGGGTTTTAGGGTGCATATATATATAGAGAGAGAGAGTGCATGATGCTTTGTTTTTTTTTGGTTCTGCAAAAAACAAGATAATGGTACCTCAGAAATAATTTGGCATACCCAAGCGCAAAGATTGTAATCTTTTAAAACTCCTAAAGAGATGAGAAACATGCACAAAACCAGAGGTATGAGAAGATAAAAAAATATATTTTGCAGGGTCTTAGGGGGCAATAGTTCAAGAAGGACAAATAATGCACCGTGTTTGTGATGCTAAGGCCACAAATAGGTCTAGCATATTTTTAGCTTGCCAACATGAGCACCATGAGTATGTTAGGAGCAGCCTCTTCTTATGCACTTCAAGTGCAACTGCAAAATGAAAGAAAAAAAGGTAAAATCCAAAAACCCAACTTCATTTCCCCTCCCTCCCCCCCTTATTGCATGCTTCCTGGTAACTTCCCTGAGTAGTTGTAGTTCATCCCTTTCAAACCATGGCTTTCAGTTTGGCCTGGGTGGGGTGTATTAATTTGTTTGATGTATATTTGAAAATATATTTGGAAACCCTCATTTTCATATGCATATTCAATTTCACGGTTCAGCTCTGTGGAAGCAGATTCTTGTGTGTGCTGTGTCCTTCTTGCTGCTTCTCTGGAAGAAAGAAAAGGTAAAGTAGATAGCCCTGGGAAGAAAAGAGAGATTGCAGTCGAGGGAGTAGAGGACAGAAGTCTAATGGAGAGGAAAGAGGCCTTATGGTCAAAGAGAAGGCATGACAACTGGCCAGCACTGAGGAAATAGAGGGAAAAATGTTTACATACAAAGAGGAAGAGACAGCCAGGCACAGGAGATTAGAGATTTTGGAGGAGCAGAGGAGTTGGGGGCAAACTGTGTACGTAAATAGTGTAAGAGTGATTAGGAAGCAGCTGATACAGTTAGAAGAAATGGAATGCATCAGGAATGAAGTCTATATGCTGGTGAGGAGTGGGGTCACTGAAGTGGTGATTACTCGCAGGGTGGCCTCAGGAGGGGAAGAGTCTGGTACACAGGGTCTGAAAGGAGAGAATTGTCTAGAATACATGTACATCGGCATATTTAACAAGTAGAAGCAGAGCTAGGCAGGTGGGCTGGGAACAGAAGAGGCCAGTTGTGTTTGGTGTGTTACTAGGCTACTAGGTAAAACTGGAAATTGCTTAGCTTTAGAGGTCCTAAGGCTCTACACTTCCCTGCTGTCTGGAAATAAGTGTGAAGGTGCTGTCAAGGTGTGAGGCTCAGCTTGACTCCTCTGCTGCCTGGTCCATATGAAATAGCTGAGTGCTATTGCATCAAGTGACAGAGGCTTGTGCTGTGGCTGCAGCTGTTCAGACCTTGCCAAGCTGGCAGGCTGTATATCTCCACACAGCAACATCTGTGTATACTTGAAAGACTTAATAACTTTAATTTAAAACGTTTGTGCATATGTTAACAGACTTTTCTTTTTACTTTTTTCTTTTTGTTTGTTTAGTATTTTTATCATTTTTAGTGTAATTTTTATCAGTAAAAAATTAAAAAGTCATACAAGAAATTAATCCAGCTGGCTAGTAAAAAAAGACTTGATCCTCTCATGCCAGTTTCATGTTGTCTCTCCAGATTTACACTGAACCTGAGGAGAACAAGACTCAAAATAGTGAGATATATTATTAGTGTCTGAAATGATATTTAATGTCATTCACATGACTGTTTTACCTTAATAAGGCCCATATCTGGGGGCTTGAAAGACTTCACAAGTGTTTACACATTGCCTGTGTGTACTTGTATGTGCCTGTGAGGTTTTTCATTTTAATTAACTTTTACATGAAAAATAGCCTAAATTTTGCATGCTTAAACTGCCTTTATTATTAGCTTTGTGCACTGAAACTGGACACAATTCTGTGAAGTGTGAATATGTCAGTATGTTTACTTTCAATGAAAGATGTCTCTTTGTTATGTTTAGTCCAAAATGAAGACTAACTGGAGAAAGTTCTATCTTGTGTTCTTTTGATGTATGGCTTTTCTTTTTCTCTGCCAGAAATTCTTGATTTTTTCATACTACTTGTTCTGTTATAGAAATATCGTCGTATGCCAAAGATTTGCTCAAATTTTCTGTAAAATACAGTAATGATTACTTAAGATGCTTCTCTTTTCATCTCTGTGGTCAGAATTTATCTTCAAAAATGGTATAATACAGCATTATAGAGGAAGAACCAGACAAGGGAACTTTCTAGTATTTCCTACGAAGAAAGAATAAAGTGAAATTCAAACATGTTTTACAGTGATCTTTCAATATCCGTGGAAGTAATTGATATTTCGTTTCTTATGCACAATGGAGTTACAAAATTGGTTGTTTGTACAGATGGTTGAAGTTTGAAGAAGATGTAGAGGATGGTGGAGAGAGGTGGAGCAAGCCCTATGTTGCCACGCTGTCACTTCATAGCTTGTTTGAGCTGAGGAGCTGTATCCTGAATGGCACAGTTCTTTTGGACATGAGAGCTAATTCCATAGAAGAAATTGCAGGTAGGTATTGATGCTGCATTTATTAGTTATGAAAAACATAAAAATAAAATGCTTACAAGAAAACTATTATATAATAATCAGTTCAGTCCTAGGAAATATTTTACTCATATATTAGAAAATATATTAGAAAAGGATCTAATGTCTGACACAACTGGTAAATATTTATATTTTTGTGTAAACTTTGCTATTTGCACAGTCAGTTTTTATGTAAAGGGAAACATTCAAAAGAAGCAGAGGGGACAGCTGAGATATATTTCTATATTTCTCTGGCGTGTTCTCTGCTCCTGCTGTGCCACCTCACATTGTGAATGATGTGTGTGCTAACTTCCACAAACTTAATCTATTGCTATGCTAATTGCACACATTTTAGCTTAAAAAAATAAATATATATATATATAAAGGGAAGTGTGCATCATAATTATGTAGCACAGTTTAAAAACCATGTCTCTGAATTGAGAATGAAACCAAGAGCAATAATATTAAGTGTAAGTAATGCTTTTTGCATTTACCTTTCCCAAATGGTTCATGTCAAACTGACACAAGATATTATTAATCCAAATCTGCAGAAACTTGTGTGGGTTTCTATTCTGTGTTGAGAGCCGATTCTCCCATGAATCATGGTCTGAATCAGAGCTTTAAAATTTGTCTTTAGAATGATAAAAGATAAACGTGAAGAATAAAAAGCAGATGATTTGAAAGAACAAAAGTTTATCAGTATAGAATCATAGAATGATTGGTCCCAGTATGCTGCTTTATTAAAATTTTTAAAACAGTCAAGAATTAGGTCAGCTGCTTGCTGGTTTTTATGTTTTTTTTTTTTTTTTTTTTTTTTTTCTAAAATAACACGTTAGAATTTTCAAGTTCAAGCTTTACATTTTTAATCCAGAAATCTCAACTTCTTCTGTAGTCAACTAAGAGATCCCTTCCAAAATTATTTTAAGTAGATAAAAAAGTAAGGATTAATGCAAGAAAAATAACTGCAACAAACTTCTGGTTTTTTCCTTGTTTTGGAAGATACTTTATAGTGAAACCACAATGCATTTGTGTTTATAATCTCTTAATCCCTAGTTATTAGGTATAGTAATTTTGTTTGTTTAGTTAACATGTCCAAAGATTTGAGCATTCACAACACTCTTGATTTGTTGATTAGGAAAATGTGTTCTGAGAAGAGGCTTTAGGATGACTTTCATGAATAGGCATGTGCTATTTTCACTTTAAAAGTACCCATTGTTTTGCCACATTTGGGTGTAAACCAGCGTATCCTGGGCTGCATCAAAAGGAGTGTGACCAGCAGGTCGAGGGAGGTGATCCTGCCCCTCTACTCTGCTCTCGTGAGACCTCACTTGGAGTATTGTGTGCAGTTCTGGTGTCCTCAACATAAAAAGGACATGGAACTGTTGGAACAAGTCCAAAGGAGGGCCACGAGGCTGATCAGGGGACTGGAGCACCTCCCATATGAAGATAGGATGAGAAAGTTGGGGCTGTTCAGCTTGGAGAAGAGAAGGCTGCGTGGAGACCTCTTAGCAGCCTTCCAGTATCTGAAGGGAGCCTACAGGAATGCTGGGGAGGGACTCTTCATTAGGGACTGTAGTGAGAGGACAAGGGGTAACCGGTTAACTTAAACAGAGGAAGTTTAGATTGGATCTAAGGAGGAAGTTCTTTACTGTAAGGGTAGTGAGGCACTGGAATGGGTTGTCCAGGGAAGTTGTGAATGCTCCATCTCTGGTGGTGTTCAAGGCTGGGTTAGACATAGCCTTGGGTGGCATGGTTTAGTGTGAGGTGTCCCTGCCGCTGGCAGGGGGGTTGGAACTTGATGATCTTAAGGTCCTTTCCAACCCTAACTGTTCTATGATGCTGTGATTCTATTTTGCTTGTTGTCTTATTTGAACTGGTAAGCATCCCTTTCTGATAAGGTAATCTGACATACAATAAATTTGCATGGGTCTTGCTTTGTCTGTGACAGAGGATTCCCACTACACTCCCCTCCTCTCCCACCCCCTGATTCAGTATGGAATGATGTAATTATTTTGCAGCAGGTTCTTCTGGCAAGTGAATCAGCCTGTAAATTGCCCACGTTCTGTGTTAGGTTTCTTTGAACAGATTTCTCCCCCTGACCCCGTGAAATAAGGTTGCTGTTCCATTTGCTTTTCTCTATTATTTTTATTTGTCTTGAAGTAATGCTGTTTTCCTCTTCCTCAGTCAAGTTCTTTTGTAATTTGTTAGTCTAATACTACATATGTAGTTCATTCTCTCCAGCACTTACAAAATGTTACAAAGAGTGTAACACACATTAGGCAGCGCTGGGAGGAGGAAAGACTGATATGAGTGGTGACCGTATGCCACCAAGATATGTATGCTAGGTATGTTAGAAATTTGGTAATTCCAAATAATATGACAGGCTACTTTTTCCATATAGAAGACTACTGGAGCTAAAGATTAGACAGAACTTGTATTTCTCAACAAGTCCATTCTTGTCTGTTCTACTCAGTTGCTATTTACTGCCGGTAGTTACAACCCTACTTATTGTGTGCTTTACGGTAGAAACATTGTTTCTGGTGTTGCTATGTATTGTAGTTTGTATCTGACAGTCTCAACACTTTAGAATGTAAAGAAATGGTTGTTTTCACCTGTTGGCTTAATTGTTTTTTTTTTTTTACCTCTCTCCTTGTTTTGCTTGCTGGCCATTCTCATGGTTGGTAGTCCAGTGATGCTGAAGGTCACTTCTGGATGTTCTTTTCAATGCTGCTATGTATACCACATGTAGAAGAATTTGCCAGAATAGATTATACCATGCGGTCTTAAGTGTTACTCCTAATTTAACTTTGGTTCTTGTACTTCTGGTTCATAGTTTATTATTATGGGTTTTTTTTATGCAATCTGTTGACAATTTTACTGCATTACTATAGTGCATCGTATCTTTTGAGAGCCAACAAACTAATTTTACACATGTACTTTCCTTACACTTAACACTTTGTTAAGAAGAAAAATGTGTGTTGCGTCTTTGTTGATAATGTCTTGCTATCTGGGCTATATTCCAATATCAAACTGCATTTCTGCAAATGTAGTGCCAGCCTTCATATCCTTGAAAGAGGTGTACTTAGTCTTCCTTGCTAAATTGAGACAAAGAATTCCTATTTGTTTTAGTCAAGGCTTTTAATCTATAAACACTCACTAAGGCATTAAACTCTCAGCACTTAGCCCTTGAAAGTTTCTTTTATTAAAGCCTATGTTTTAAGACCTTAATGGGCTTGTGGCAAAATCTACAGATGAAAAATGTCTTTTATACTGTTTGCATGGCTTCCAGAACATTTTGTATTTCATCCCTGGAAACTCTTGATAGCTCTGCATAAAAATATTTTGGCACCAGTGATGTGGTGAGAATTTTTAAATCATCATGTCTTCCAGCATGTCCATTCTTTATTAGATTCTTTTTCATTCCAACTGTGTTATTGAAAAATGACTTATCTACAAGACTCTAAATTTCTTTGGACAGTCACCCAATTTTCTTTGTTGATAATGAGCTTATTTGTACCTATGATGCTGAATTCACACTCACAATGTAATAGAGACTTCTGAGATGAATTTCCAACATTGTCATCATGCAGAAAAACAGCACGTTTATTCTTGAAGTTTCTTAAGTATTTTAAGATGGATTATACTTTTTCCTTGAAAAGAGCTCAATTCCTGTGTTGAATTTTTCCTGTTTTAAAATGCACTTTTTATTAAACATTTTAAGAGTTTTTTGTTACTATTTTTAATATGTGACAATTTTTTTTTCATATGTCTTTGCAGTGGCTTCTATATCAGTAAGCTAGCACTTCATGCACAAGGAATTCCTTTGAACATTTGATGTAGTAATATTTTATCGATCACTTCTGTATAGAACATATGCTAAAAGGAAGTCTGAAAAATCTATGTAATCAAAACAATTTATTTTGGAACTTGTCTCTTGAGGAGGTATTTGCCAGAGTCTGGCTGCACCATTAGAGAGCAGCTTCACAGTGTTGTTCAAGTTGGCAGATTAAAATGTTCTCTTTTGATATTTTCATTTAATTCCTTTGAAACCATGTAGATTCTCAGTTTACCATCTGTTTTTTGATTGTAACCACTGAATGAACCCAAAAGGTTCTTCTTCTTAACATATGATGCCATTTTCTGCTGTTTGGTTCAAAAACTGTTCGGTCCAGCCTTTAATGGCAATACTTTCTTTACAATATGAATCACAGATCTTGCGTTTTCTTCGTAGTTGTGCAGAGTATACTGTGAACAAATGTCAAACCTTGTCAAATACAAACGGTGGCCTCAGTGTTGCACAGCAGTGCTTTGGGGATTTAGGCATGTTTCAAATATTAGATAGTCCCACTTATTTTAAATAGATTAAATGTAAAAATGGTTTATTTTTTAAATTAAATTCCAAATATTCATGTGCTTACCAGTCCAGAGATCTGTTTTTTTCCCCCAGTCTTTTGTATGTTTCTCGCAATCGAATTTTCAGTCTATGTAACAGCTTAATCTTGTGATTGAGGTCACTCGACTCCGTGCTCAACAGCTCAGGGTATTACGTCCCAAGTGTGCAGTTTTATTGAATTCAGTAATATGTTAAGCTTTCAATCTGAACAAGTCTTCTTTTGCCTGTATTTGCTTTAGGCTATAATAACTGCATATTAATGATATATTTAAACTGGCGTCCATTTAGATTTTATTTCTTTTGGAGCCTTTTGTTTCACTTGCAACACTTAAGTTGTGTTATGTTTCTGGCAGTGCTATTATGGTAACTTTAACTTTTATTTCAACACTGTAACAAAGTATGGAACTGCCTGTGAGCAATCTGCTTCTCTGCCCCTATACCTGTCTTGTTCAGCTTTCACCTTCTCAGTTACCCAGGTTTTCTCATTTGTTTGCTTTATTTATAGCTTACCATTCAGGGATCATAGAATCATAGAATAGTTACAGTTGGAAAGGACCTTAAGATCATCAAGTTCTAACCCCCGGCAGGGACACCACCCACTAAGCCATGCCACCCAAGGCTCTGTCCAACCCGGCCTTGAATACTGCCAGTGATGGAGCATTCACAACTTCCCTGGGCAACCCATTCCAGTGCCTCACCGCCCTTAACAGTGAAGAATTTCTTCCTCATATCCAATCTAAACTTCCCCTGTTTAAGTTTGAACCTGTTACCCCTTGTCCTGTCACCACAGTCCCTAATGAAGAGTCCCTCCCCAGCATCCCTTGCCCTTCAGATACTGGAACATCTCTACAGAGAAACCTCTGTCAGGTTTTGTTCCTTTGCCTATGGATGAATTGTATTCTAGTGTTGTGGTTTAGTATTTTCCCACGATAACCAGAAATCTGGGCATTTCTTAGATTGCACAAATCAATCTTGGCTTTCGTCTTGTGTGTAGAGGCATTAATCAGTGTTACTCATGGCTCTTGCTCTGTTTAGAGATGCAAAGTGTATTGTTCTGTAAGGTCTCTGTTCTTCTTTTGGTAGCATCCACTGTGGCATGTTAGCATATCTCTGACTTAGAACTGTGCTTGCTCTCTGAGATGCAAGCTGGGAATTTTAGCCTCATCTCTGCATTTTATGATTTCATGAAATACTTGCTTTTGTTCTTCAGTAAAATTGCTTTGCTATTAATTTGAAAAGAAAAAAAAAGACATTTTTTTCACTTTCTTGTCTTTCTTTTTCAAGTAATTCAGCTAAGAGGTTGAAGAAAGTAATTTCAGGTAGAGCTGGAAATAGAATCTGAATCTCAGTGCACTGGAATGTTGTGCCTCCTTGGATGAGGGGGCTAAATCCACTGGCTTAGATAGCTTGTTTATAGTCACCATTGTAAACACTGTAAATGGGTCTTGGTTCACAAATGCAGCCCCAGAATTCTAATAATTAGTTTTATATTGCTTCTAGTGTCTAACTCACTAGGGAAGTATATATTTGGGTTCCTATTAGAGACAGGTTAAGATAAAGGACAGCATTTCAGATGAATGTCTTCTATAAAGCACTGCCTTAGGTTTACTTGTGTTTTCTTCTCCCCTGTCTTTAAGGGAAAGAAAACAACCACAAACCAAACAATCCTTGGCTTTTAAATTAGGTTTTGTTGTCAGCTGTCGAGGCAGTCATGACGCACACAAAAGCCCATGTGTTCTATTTTTTGTCATTAATCTCTCATTTTGTCCTGCAATTGCACAGTTATAAAATTTGGAAGATTGGAGGGTGTAAATACTGTCAGTTTTGCTGGTATATATTAGGTTCAGTTTCTTCCGCTGTAAACTGTCAGTGCCAGCCTTTATCAGGAGAATATGAGCCCAGCAATTCAGATCTTATATTTCTTCTACTACACAGCTCAAAAAAAAAAAAAACCAACGAACCCAAAAAACCACAAAAAACCCATCTCTGGATCTTGTTCCTTTACTCACCACTGCAAAAGTCAGGCTCAGTTTAGCCTGTTTACCTGTTAGTAATTTCTTTTCAGACAGCACAGTCTACCTTCTATATATGTATTCTGTTTTATCTGGGAGTTTTGTATATGGTGGGCGCATGTATATGTATGGGAGGTGATGGGCGCACTGTGAACCTGTGAGCTGTGGCCCCAGTTGATCTTCTCCATATTGCTTGTTTGCTTGGACCTGGGATGGCTCCACGTGGATCTGGCTGCATGTCTATCTACAAAACTGCAGTATGTGATAGGCATCTCCAGAGTGAAGTGGAAGCAGCCAACCTGCTTTTACATCTTTGCTGGGTCTTGAGGTGGGACAGGTGCATTTTTCTGTGCAACAGAACAACACATGAACTGCAGTACTGAACTGATTTGAAGTGTGTGTCGCCTGATGCTCTAATTCACATCCTAGCTAAATTGTTCAAAGGTGATGAGGATTGACATTTGAGTTCCTACAGTAGTTCTCACACTGCCCACGTGTACTCACAAAATCAATTATATGTAAATGATGTATTGTAACTGAGTCTGAATGGAGAAAACATTCTTGAAGTGATATGAAACCCCAAGTTTCTTTGAATCTTTTCAAATAACCAGGGCAGGAGGAATGTTTGTCCTTAACTGAAACAAAAAATGATTTCGTGGTTCTGGTGTGAATCAAGATTCCTTAAGGAAAAAGACATCCTACCTCAGTGTTCATGATGTCAGCAGAAATGGTATGGTGTGAGCAATTAGTAGAATGGGTAACACTATGCTGATAGATATTCCACACATTGCATCTTGCTGAAAGCTCCATATTGTTGTGAAACATCCTTGTAAAATCTTATGGTAAGCTGTGTCTCTGGCTAGAAGAGGGCTCTGCAGAATTTAAAAGGGCATTCAAGAGGAAAATTCTTTAAAACAAACAATTCCTAAACCTTTGTTACTGAGCATAGAAACCCTGGAGAGTCTCTGTTGCTACACAGGAATGTAGCTGAGATACAGTGCTGTGAAGTTTCAGATCTGTATTCTTTACTGTCTTTTGTCACATGGAATTTGGAGAAATGGCCATGTGCTCCAGACACACAAACCCAAAAAAACAGGGCTTTGAAAAGAACATGCAGCTTCAACTGGTGGGACCACGTAGAATCTTCTCACAGGATTAAAGAAATAGAGTTTGTTTGAAAAGGAGATGTTTAAAATGCTCCTGTTTGCCATTTACTTTTGGGCTTTACCTGTGTTGCTCCTGTTTTGAAGCTTATCTTTGCAATCAAGAGTGTTTTCACTGACATTGCAGGTGCTTGGGCTTATAAAAGATACGTTGAAAAACTTGGGAAGAAACTGAAGTGGAATTCCATAATGATAGGTGCTGAAGGAGACAGTCTTTCTTACTGTTATTCAGATCTGTTCACGTCTTGAAAAAATGGTCAAAATACAGCAATCTGGCAGTAATTTGACTGCATTTAAACTCCTACAGCTGCTACTGCAAGTGGGTCTGTATTAAAGGAATGACAACTGCAGGGGAGTATCAAGGCAAGAAAACACGTCTTCGTTTTCCAAATCTGAATGCATGCTCTCTTTTTACATGTGGCAGAGGTGCTAAAGTAAAGGGGAAGTTGTTGAAAAAAAAAAAAGGGGGGAGAAAACTTAAGGTAAGCCACTTTCTTCTCAGTTTTGCAGGAAACAAAAATTGTTAGTCACAATGGCACTTAGCTCCATGGCTTGTGTGACTGTTAATGAGTCTAGCAGAGCATCTAGGCAAGAAAGAGTATAAGGATATGATTTTCCTGGCATTTTTGTCTCCTCAAGTGGATCATCTTAAATATTGACATCATCCTCAGCAGTTAATATGTTTTAATATTTACTTTGGAAAATACTGTAATTCCAGGAATGACACCATACAAGTAGGGTTTCATTGATCTGTAAGCAAGGTGATGACCACAATCTTAAATTAGCCTGTTCTAGAGGAGTCCTTTTCTTCAGCTCTTCCTTTTGATTTCTGTCTTAGAGCAACTCAGAGAAGGTAATCTTTGGTTTTGCACCTACTACAATTTTTCTTTTGGTCAGCAGAATTAAAAAGTAGGGGGAAGAGGATCATTTCAATTGTGCTTTAGCATGTATGTCCTAAGTTATGTATGTATTATTTATTTTAATCTTCTGGATATCCCCTTTCGTGTTACAGAAAGTACTGGCCTGTTTTGGGAACTGTGACATGCAAATTCTTGTACTAAGGCTGTCTAAAGGGAAGATGGGCTTAACCTCAGGGCAGAGACAGTTCCTTAAGAGGCAGTAGAGTTGAGCAGGAAAATGAACATTTTTCTTGGAGCTGGAGCTTTCTTTTCTTTTTCTCATGTTTTGCAAATTCTCGACTCCTCCTGACAAAAAAATCTACTGATGACTTTCCCTTGAACTTGTGTTACCTTCTTTTTTGCCTTTCTGTCACTCATCTTTCTTCTGTACCTCTCTATCTCTTCCATTAGAGTCAAGTGTAATGGAAAAGCAGTGTTTGTCTAGGCTGGGAGTGTAGAGGTAATTGACCTGCTGGTGAGTTGACCCTGGAGATAAAAGTTCCATTCAGAGTCAGGTGAAGCACCCTGAAGGCAGGTTTTATTAGTTTAGGCATACCACCAGGAAGTACTACTCTTCAGTATTAACTGTTTGGTCAGCTCTGTCTACTGCATAGAATGTAGTTGCTGGAGACAGTCAAAGGCAATGTCAAAAACCTTTGCATTACTCTTCATTGTGAGATGTGGATACATCTCTCATCTTTGCCTCTGCTGACAGCTGCATTTATCTGTGGTCCTAGCCTTCTCTTTTTGTGTGTGTGTGTGTCTTCATAGAAGTAAGATTTGTTGGTAGCCTCTACATAGCAAGTGAAACATGCAGGTAATTTGTTGTTCAGCTCTTGAAGCAGCTATGTATATGATATATTGGCTTGTTACGTGGTTATTGAGAATTCAGAAAAATTGTTGTGTTTTTTAAATGTATGCACAGGGCACAGTTGACTGTTAGCAATTAAACTTTGCTTTTAACCAGCATAATTGTTGAGCGCCTTTTATTATCTGTCTTCCTTTCCCTTGCTCTTGGCAACTATCAAATACCTGACAAATTATGTCTCTACTGATGATGCATCTGCTTTTTCTTTTTTTGTCTCCCTGCTCTGCTTGCTTTCCCACTGAGTTTACTGGTAGATATGAATCTGACTCCAGCACAGAATCATGAGATGTCTGAATTTTCAGTACAAGGAGTTTTTAACCATCTTGTTATATCACTGTTTTTGTGCAGTGCATTTCTTCAAATTGATGTACAAGGACAGTGTGTACTTAGCTGCTGTTTTACTTGCTTTGGTACAGATTTTTTTTCTTACTTTTTCTCTTTTCTCATTATTACTGTTGCTAGCAGGATTTCCCAAAATAATAATTCAAGGAAAATTCTCAACGGTTCTTTCCCATTTGAAATATAGAATGTAAATATTTACAAGTAGTTTTGAATATGAATAAGTAAGAATATTTTCTGCCAGTGGGGTGCAAAAATGGTTGTAATTTCTTAGCAGAGGGATCTGTTTCACTCGCACCTCTATGTCATGATTCTTTTGCAAGAACATGTACATCTGGCAGTAGAATGAGGTCCTATTAAGTATTTGCAAATGATGCAGCAACATTTCCTGTATTGTCTTATCTGAAATTTCTTTATATTGTACTGAAAGTATTGTAATTATAGTTACAAGAAATAAAGAGCTAGAGTGTGATGTGCTGTGGTAAGTATAAGGGAACAAAAAAGTTGTTTCCTGTTGTTTCCTGACAGCATACAAATCCTTTGTAGCAAATAGGGTAGCGTTTATTTGGGGGTTGGGGGAAAGAAGGAAAAAGAGTGCTTAGGGACTGACTTCGAAGCTACATAGGTGACCTTAATTTGGGAACTGCATATCTTTTGAGGGCTTGACTTTTTTCCGTTGATGGTAACATTATTTATTTATTTATTTTTTCTGAGAGTGCAACACTTCTAGATAAAACTTAACATTTAATTTGTCTCATTAAAGGACTAATTCTTATTCTTGTAATTGAAAAATATTTCCACTTTCCCCTATTTTATCATGTTTCTGTATGTTTTCAGATATGATTCTGGACCAGCAGGTGGGTTCTGGGCAGCTCAGCGAGGATGTTCGTCACAGAGTGCACGAGGCATTACTGAAACAGCATCACCATCAGAACCAGAAGAAGCTGAGTAACAGGATCCCAATTGTGAGATCCTTTGCTGATATTGGAAAGAAGCAATCTGAGCCTCATTCCATGGATAAAAATGGTAATGCATTGCTTTAGTTTTGGAATTTCAGTAATATCTGCCTGTTGAGTATTGCTTGTGCTTTGCACCCAAAGCTTGAACTTGGCGTGATTCTGCTCTGAAAAGCTACTGTGTGAAAGTGGTACCTGTTACATGAGAGTTGTTACTCTAATGCATTCAGTAACACACCTGTTTAAATTAGAAATTCAGGTATCCTGCACAATTCAGGGCTGTGCAGAGATATTCAAGGGACCTAGTTCAGGTGCTGGAAGCAGGCTAGCAATGTTGCTGTGCCATTCTGTCCTGGGTAATTGGCATGGCACATTACTTGTGGTGCAGCAGAGCTCGAGGGCACTCGTGGTGCTTTAGTATCTCTGTGATCCTTCAGATTGAGCTTGAGTATCTTTGCTCAGTGTTGCTCCAAACTGTAAACGTGTTCCATTAGTGCCAGAAATGGGATATGACTATTTTTTACTTCTGTTGGCTATCTGGGCCTATTTTGTTAAAATGTAATGGATTGTTGGAATAGTTTCTATGACAGCGTATGCATTAGCCTAGTGTTTAACTGGTGCTTTAGATTTCATAGTTGAGTTTGAGGGGTTTGAAAGTAAGAAGAACATTTTCAGATGACAGTGTTGTCAAGATGCTGCAAGAACTGTACCGTATTCTTCCAGAAAGGCACTTTTTGAAAAATCAAGTTCACGGACATGAGAGAGCACATTTGTGGAGTTGTTCTGCAGTAAAATGTTGGCTTAACCTTTTCATTTCTTGCTTTTACAGAAGCCTTTATAAGCTGTACTGTTGCTATAGGTTAATCATAATGAAAAATCATTTCTTATTGCCTCTTCCTTATTTACATAAACATGGGCCTGTGTTACGAAAATTGCAGCCAAATTTTGCAAGTATTTACAATTAATTCTCTGGAATTACAATTGCAGTGTTACTGAGCCTCTGTATCTAGTATCATTACAATACCCACAACGCTTTTGTCTGAAAACCATTGGACTATAGTGACTCTAATTCCAGAAATCACCTTAGCTATACTGAAATCTCAGTCCCTTCTGCTGTCTTTCTGGTTTAGGGCCCTCCTGAGCTCCCCTGTTATCCTGGGAAGTGGGGGGTGAGAAAGGAACCGTAGCAGAGGAAAGGTGCTGGGTGCAAGAGTCAGCTGTGTGCTGTCAGGTGTAGGGTAGAAGGGAAAAGAGTAGAGCAGCTGATGTGGAAAGATAGGGCTGTTGGTATAAAGGTTAACCTTGGTTTCGAGGAAGGACCATTTGTTTCAGTCATTGCCACATGAAGTTTTAATAGGTACTTATGAATCTAGCGGCTTCCCAGGGGAGGCTTTCAGACCTAAAAGGCAACATAGAATTTTACCTGAAGAGGATGTTAAATAGAAACATTTTGATTATGCCAAAATATAATTTTTAAGAGTAAAGAAAAAATACTATTTATTGGAACAGATTGTCCAGAGAACTTGTTGATGCCACATCCCTGGAAGTGTTCAAGGCCAGGTTGGATGGAGTTTTGGTCTAGTGGAAGGTGTTCCTGCCCAATGGCAGGGGGCTAGAACTAGATGATCTTTAAAGGGTCCTTTTCAACCCAAACCATTTTATGATTTATTAAGATGTGTGTGATCGTGTATATTGATGCACAAGGGTAAAAGTGAGTAGGATGAACATCCATCCTCTTAAAGGCAACTTTCCTGTTGATTCGTGCAATTCTTGCTAATGAATGATGACTTTAAACAAATATTCAGGAGCAATTTAATGTTAGTACTATAATATTCCTATTTCTCAATTTGCACAGGATGCAAGATGGAAACTTGCATTCCATAAGCTTTTTGCACTAGATCTTATATGACAAATAAGCAGCAGATCTCCTTAAAAAGACCCCTTAGGGCAAGTTGTGAAAGTATCATAAGCTCAGTTTTTTCTGACTGTTAGTGGAGCTGATGCAGCAATTCTCTGCAGAAACATTTCCCTTTAGCGTAAGTTTCTTCAGGGAACCTTTAAATCTTGTAGCTGATTCCCCCCAGAGTAGATTCTGGACAACAGCTAAGTCTATATTAAGCACACTTATTTTATATATTCAGTGGTTAAGTGATTCTGTAGGTAAGGAGGCACATTCTTACTGGTTTTCATTTGTCTGTGCTTATTCTGCAAGATGAAAAATTGCTGAATTTGAGTTCACATGCATATGTAGAGATACCTCAGAGCACTCAAACCCCAGGATAAAAGAATCACTTGGTCACTTTCACTATGTTAGTTTAAATTAAATGCATCATAAACAATGCAAATCTAAATAATTTTAGGAAAATGTATATAAGGGTGAATCAGCATTTTATCTAAAATAGAGTGAAGAGTTCCAAACCCAGTCTTTTTTGGACACAGATGTTTTTTAATTAGCTTAAAGCATTGCTCTTCTGCTTGCATCCTTTAAGTGCTAATGCATATTTGGCAATCTTCTGCATTGGCCTCTGCAAAACAGATGATGGCCCTGTAATAAAGCAAAGAGGGATTGGTTTATTTCAAGCTTCTCTCTTGCCATTCATTACCTTGTTACATTAAAATACTGATTCTTATTTTATTGCATGAATTGTTCTAAAATTAGCATTAGCTTTAGAAGAAGAATATTCAGTCTAAGTTTTTGTTCTTAAAAGGAATCGCAATTTTTTCTCTTTAGGACAACAGCAAATAAGCAGGACATGGGATGGAGTAGCAACTATTTCCTCACTAAACCAGGGTTAAAGGAGTGGGGAAAGAGATGGATCTGGAGAGCTGCTTAATTTCAAGCACGCGGAGTGCTACCTCTTCTGGCATACTCTTAAGTTCTTTCTTTACCCTGAGTAACTTGCCGTAGTATATGTTGTATAAATTATGCATGAATCTATGCTGAAATGCTCAGTTTTCAGGAACTCTGCTGTCCTTAGAAGCTTGACCAGAGGTAGCTGCGAGGTTTCTGATCATTTTCTGCCATTGCCTCATGACCCAAATGCTAGAGTTCAGCTACAGTGTTATGCTCACTGCAGCTATGTATTTCTCTTTAGATTGCTATGGAATGCCTGCACAAGCCTCTAGTAATAATACAAAGAAGATTTGTTAAAATATAACTTTGGATCAGGTGAAAGCGAGAGAAAAATCAGCTAAATATGCATAAAAGAAAGCAAAGCAAAAGGATATAAGCACATTATATTGTCAAGAGTGTGCCGAGACTCACATCTTTGTTACCTAAGGACAAACTGGTAAAATGCAATCAAGGCATAATTTTAGTCTTCTTACTCCCATTTGTGCACAAACATTATGTAAACTATATGAATGTAATCTGTTCCATATATTGTGAACAGTGGCAATATTATTCTCTCATTTTAGTCTAAAAATGCATTAAAATAGTAAAATATTGTATTGCTTTTATTTTCTGGATGAGAAGCTTAATACCTAGAAGACTGCAGAGAGAAAACCAGATCATCTCAGGTACTACCGATGAGCTTACAGTTCAGTTCACCCCTCTCAGAGATGAGAGTTTTCAGAAATGGCAAGTGCCAGGAGCTTTAGTTGGGCCACTTGTTTGTCCCCATTGAAATTAGTCAGGGGAACTTGGACATTATTTCTGGAACTGAGTTGGGTTAAATTTGGGTTTAGTGTACAGAGTTTAACTAATAACCATCCTTAGCAGTCTGCAGTGTGTACAATAGGTGGTTCAGAGCCAAAAGTCTTTTCCATCTGTTTTATATGGTACAGCTGAGGATGCAAAACCCCTCCTTTGTCCAAGTTCTGGGCTATGGTAGCTAATCAATATATCAATCTTCAGATATTCAGGAGCAAAGTCTGAAAACAAACACGTAAACTTTAATAATATATATGGCTGTGCTGCTGACAGACCACTGAGATACCTTTGCTGGAAGATAGTTGTACATATGTTCTCCCTCCATCTTTTCTTTGTTTAAGAGTCTGTCAGACCATCTAATTAATTTGCTTTGTATTTAGTAGTATTATCTTTTGTTTACAATGGCTTTTCTTCACATCCTCTGCAGGGCTAAGATGTCAGGGTGCTATGGATTTACCATGCATTTTTAATGCTGCCATGCTGTGTTTAACTTTCACTTTTCATTAAGCATCAAAACTGTGAGAATTAAAAGCCTGCTTTTGATGTTCCAGTAAAAACCGACAGTCAAATTTGGCATAAAAGCAGCAAAAATTATTTTTTTTAAAGTCTAATTTGACACCAAATACCCAAAATAGAGGGTGACAAGTAATTTTAGCATAAATACTGTAAAAAGCAGGTAAAATATGAATATTTGTCATTAGTAAACTTTGAAAAGTTTGGTTTGTAAAGCAATTTAAATTGAAGTCAATAGGTTTTTTACTCTGAAACCTGAGAGCTCTGTCTGTAAATTCTTACAACATGGTCTAAAAAGCCAAAGGCAATTGCAAATTGTGACTTTCTGTTGTTGGAAGAGTGCTAAAATGATTTCATAAGCCTTTCCCCTTTTATAAGTGTGCATGGCATCAAAAAGTAGCTGATTTGTTGAAAATGTAGTTAGAAAAAGAAGTTTTCATCATGTAAATATTTTAGGGTTTTTGACTGGCTGTTTCACTTTTAGTCTAGACTTCAGAGTATGCGTGTATGTATGTATATATATGTAAAGAATTCTAACAGACCTTTTACTAATTAAAATCAAAGAGGAAGGAACTAGGGGAGAGGAGCATGGCAGGATAAGTGACTTGTAAATTGTATTTCCATGAACCTTGCTGAAGTGTTCTTTATCTATAACATGAGCACGTGCCTGTTTTCTGTTCCATACATATGCCGTTTATAACTGTTTTTTCTCCTTTGCTGCCAGAGCAGACACATTATTAGTGTAAAAATTATATTATGCCACGCATGATGTCTGATTTTGAGAAATTCTGAAATTCCAAAGTTTATTGATGTGCCAAAGAGCTTGAAGAAAACAATGGCATATTAAATTTGTGATCTTCAGAGTTAACACCATGAGCTGCAGGGGCAGTTCATTTAGAGATGTTCTTTTTCAGGCCTTTTTCCAGTTGTTTCAGTTAGCATGATGAGCTGATATGGGCTTCTTCATTGTTTTATGGCAGTATGAGCACACATGGAGGTGTTTAAGACTAAGCTTGGGTGGCTAATTTAGGACAGTATGTGTTAGTATCTCAATAAATCTATAATACCAGTTATGTGATGGTGTTTGTTACTTTCCTCAGCTTTCTGATCTCTAGTAAAATACAGTTCAAGCATTTATGCCACAACTCAGAGCTAGTTTACGGCATGTAAAACTCTGAGGTCAGTAGTATCATGTGGAGAAAGACAGACATGGAGCAATATGAAAAAGGTAGGGAGGCATTGCTAGGTTGGTGACAGTTTTCCTTTGTTTTGGGAATAAGTCACAACAAATATATATATACCCAAGTTTTCTGGCAATATTGGATCTGGATCAGGTGGATTGCTTGAAGAGATTTTCTTGAAGACAAGGAAACTCAGAGTTAATTCTAGCTTAAATTTGCTAATGATCTATTTCTTTTATATTCTTCTCAAATGTATATATGTTAATCCACTTGTCTCATCCACTGGTTTTGTTACTAGAATATATAACTTGTATTTGCAAACATTTTAATTGGATATTTATTATTTCTTTCTCCACATTTCCTTGTACCCATGTTAAAATGTGTATCTATAAACCAGTATCATTCATCTTTGTATTTCTTTATTTTGCTGTCTTTGTTGTGTCTGTCTCTAACAGGCTCATGTCATCTCTGTATCTCTTTCATCTCCTATCCTTTGGGTTCTGTAAGCTCCCTCAAGGTTCAGAGGTAGTATAAATACTTATTCTTGCCTGGGCTTCAGATTATTTCAAATGTTACACTCATGTCTTCATCTCAGTTTCTTGAGCATTCAACTTCTTGCTCTAGTGATAAATAGTGAAAAATACCTCAGGCCTTTGTCAGCAGCAGTGGCATACTTAAGAGAAGCTTGTGTGGAATGATGGGTTTGGAGAAAAAAGTGCCATTTCTTCGTAAATTCATTTTCATACATCAATTTGTAAAACTTCTCTTGTAAAATCTCTTAAATTATGTATCATTAGTAAGCACCAAATCTGCTTGTGGTTGCACAGGTGCAATGGGACTGACATGGTTCTTTATTGATATAAAATGTTATGCATTAAGGTCTAAAGGTACATATACAGTTCAGCCCGTGAGGATTGTATCACTGCTCTATTAGAATTTTTCCATCTACTTAGGAAAACTTACTTTTTTTAGTCCTTGATTTTTGATCTGGACAGCGTGTCCATTTAGATTTGGAAAATTGGTGAGTAGTTGCAGTGAATAGCCTGAGGATTGTAATAGCTGACTTGCAAATAAAATTTTTTTTTTTTTCTAAATGGAAAGGAATCCATATGGTCTAGAAAAATAAGCAACTTATTTTCTGATTCAATTTCCTTTGATGTGTCAGTTGCATCCAGTTTGTTCCTGTTAATCTTGATTTGTATCTGAATGAATTGTTCTTGTTTTCTGTCATTGGCACTCTAGATGCCTCCTGGGTTTTGATTAATAGATGTAACATAGTTCAATGTTGAGTTTTAAGTTTTAGGGAGTTAATAGTATGTTGCATGTGACATTAATTTACTGGGATTAATTTTCTGTTTTTTTTTTTTTTTTTTATCTTTTTCGGCTGGACTCGTAGCCTCAAAATGTGGTATATATCATCAAATGTAACCTTCTATTAGTGTAACAAATATTAACCTTATTTTGATGGATATCTATTTTTAAGCGGCTTGGCTTTTCAGGATGTAATATTTTTATGTGAATTCTTACTCTAGTCAAAGCTCTGGGGATTTCTCGTTATCTGAAAAATAAAAAACCCCACTCTTTATGTACACCAGTTGAAAATGCAGTTTTAAAAACTGTGCTGATACTGGCCTTTTAATACATATATGAGCTTTAACACCCATTTTAGTATGGTTTTCTGTTAGGTATTACTAAACCATGCCACCCAAGGCTGTGTCCAATCCAGCCTTGAACACTGCCAGCGATGGAGCATTCACAACTTCCCTGGGCAACCCATTCCAGTGCCTTACCACCCTTACAGTAAAGAATTTCTTCCTCATATCCAGTCTAAACCTCCCCTGTTTAAGTTTGAGCCCGTTACCCCTTGTCCTCTCACTACAGTTCCTCATGAAGAGTCCTTCCCCAGTGTCCCTGCCCCTGGCAGGGGGGTTGGAACTTGATGGTCTTAAGGTCCTTTCCAACCGTAACTATTCTATGATTCTATGATTTTAAGTTCCTTTGTATAGCGGCTAAATATTTCAGTGATGCCACATTGTTCATTTGTTTGATACTTTCAAAAATCTGAGTGGCTCTGAGGAATGCAGCTCTTCAGATGCTTTATGCAGATGGACTGCAGGATAAATCTTTTTTAAAGATTTTAAAGCTTTTAAACTTTAGATTTATAAGGACTCGAAGTACTACATTGCACTCTTTAAAATACTGTATTTACCCCATACAATGGGTGAATAAATTTTGCTCAATCGAGCTGAAATAGAACTAGCAAGGACAAGGCGTGGAAGAGCTGAATAAAGTGGCAAGGCTGTTATTGCTCTTATTCACTCTTACAGAGTTGATGGTTTATGCCTTCACCATTCTTACCAGCTTAAACCCCATATTGCTGACTCAAAGAAGTAATAAACCATTGTAAGTTTTTTTTTCAGTGCAGATATTTCAAGCCTAGCTAGGGTTTGGTGGTGCGGTTTTTTTTGTTTGTTTAACAATTTTTTTTGCACATAGTGCTTTGAAAGCTCCCATATCATAAAGGTTAAATATGGAGAAAACATGGATTTGGTGTCCCTGTATTCCAGGGACAGTTTGAGGCTGTGGTGACCGCTGACATTTTGGTGGAAATCAGAGAAGAGACGTTTTTTGTTGTTTGGTTTGGTTAGTAGGTTGGTTTGTTGTAGTCTAGATACAATGTGGTAGCTGTTCTCTTTGTTCACAAAGCTCTTGAATTGATTGTTGCTTCTTGGGACCATCATGGTGCCAAAAACTGTTTCCTTAATTCAGAGAAAAAAAAAAATCAATTTCTGAAATTAAAAGGGACTTGAAGATAATGCACATCTATAATTGCCGACAAACTTTAGCAAACTGAGTGTTTTTAATGACGTTGGAAAACCAGTATAGCATAGTGGTGCCAGTGTTCACTAGGTTGTCATTGGTGTGATTCTGGTCCTGACCCACTGGGAATTACTCATGTGCTTCACAGTATTCACCCCAAAGACAACTCCTTTAAGTCAGTATGAAATTATACATAAAATGAAATTAATTTATGTGACTTCATGTATCAGAAGTAGAGGAAGCTGCCAAATATAAAACCATGTGGCATTGCAGTCCTGCTGCTAGGGAAAGGGTCACCATAGCACTGCGTCTGCCTACTTTCTAGTGCAAAATATATAGACATTTAGTAAACTACATGTGTATAGGAGCAAAACTCTCTCAAAAAACAATACTTTTAGTCTTACTTTTCTGTTGAAGGGCCATGCAGAGACCAAGTTCCAGATTCACATTTTACTGACTTTATTTTTGCACAAGAAACACATTCCTGCAGTTTAAGATGCTCTTCAAAAAACTTTCTCCATGTCTATCATGTGAAAAGTGAAATTACCTGTCTTCTCTACGTTGTATTTTGTTTGATATTCAATACAGTAAAACCCCCAAACTTCTTGTTCCAAGATTCAGAAAGCTGTCTTAACATGCAGAGCTATTTAAACGCCTCTTACTGCCTCAAGGTAAAACTCATGTTCTTTCAGATTACTCCAGCATATGGCTAAATCAAAGTTTGAGGTCTTCTGTTGGCACAGAATAAGAACATATGCTATTCTTATAAACTTCACATACTTACTGGTTGTGGCTTTTATTTCCTACCATGTATATTTTTACATGTTTTTCTCCTAAAAGAAAAGTGGACACAATGTTTGAAAGCTAGCCTTTGGACTGTTATGCTAATTGCTTAGAGGCTTTTGACACCTCCAATTATGATGTTAAAGTTTCAGTATTTATAACAGGTGGTCCGTGCTCTGACTCCTTTGTTGGTCAATATTTTTATCTCCCTGGCAGATATCCCTGCTCTCATTTTCTTTAATTTTTGGTTCCAGAAAAAAGAAGTATAAATGTGAATCCCTAATTAGCAACAGAAAGATAATGAACTACTATTTCTGTTGCTTTCCTGCAACGTCTTTATAATATAGTATATGCATTAGTATGAGTAATTATTACAAGTATTTCTCTTTATATAGAGCCTAAAATATAGAGGAGTGTGTAAAAGAAAGAAATTAAGAGTTAAGAAGGACTAATATTACTAGATTTAAAGTTTTCTGGGAGTAAGATAAGGGAGTAATTTTCCCTGCGCATTTTAAGGCTTTTCTTTTAGAATTAGTGTAAAGTTTTTGTTGGGTTTTTTTTTTTTTATATATTATTTAAATCTTCAAAGTGGTACAGAAATAAAATTTATGTTAATTATTTTTAAGAGTTATACAGGATGATTTCTGTAAAAGCAATCCTAAGTCTGCTAAATAAATAATACAGAAAAAATTACGGTGTGAATTAGTGTATGGGGATACACAGTGTAAAGGTGATGGGTGTAACAGTGATAGAACTCAGTGTTTTTCTTTAAGTTCTGATTAAAAGTCAAATTGAATGACCATTTATAAGCATCTTGCATATTTAATAATTTCTAGCTTCAGGTTTGCAAAAGTTGTATCTTGTGACATTAAGGAATTAAGTCTTTTAATGTGAACTCCTTTAAGTTACATTAATGTGGTGCTTTCTGAAATCAGTCCTTTGTTCTTTCCATAATGTAAATTCTAATCCTGACTTATTTTTGTCTACTTGGTTAATTTAACATGCTTGTCATGTCTGCTTTTTTTTACCATTCTCTGTTTATGTCACTGTAGTGCTGAACAAAAGCGTAATTTCTTTTCCTGCTTTGATCTGTCTTTGTCCTGAATCAGAAATTGGACTATTTGCATTTTTAAGATTGATACATTTAAAAATAAGATTTCTAGCAACACGCTTGAAAACATTTTGTTCCTGTACTTCTTAATCAAAGTGAAATATCTCTGGCTATGCTACCAAGACACAGCACAAGAGTCTGAAAACTATTTTGTGTTATGGGAGATTTGCATAGTGGAAAATGAGATGTTGATTTTCATGAAAACCGACCTTTTCTTTGAGCCAGTGGTACGACTGGGAATTCATGACCAGCTTAGACAAGGATACTGTAGTGCTCAGCTGTGACAGAAGCTGGATACTTAAGTAATTTGGCAGTGGCTGAGATCCTCTTGCAAGTTTCTGGTCCTGTTCTGACTGGATCCAGTAAAGTGCTCTGTTTCCTGTTTGTGGCTGAGGACATGCTTGGACTGCATGCATGTGTTTACAGTGGTGTTAGGGGACACACCGTGGCTTTTTGAATTGCCCAGACAACATGCCTAGCTGAGGACTTTCTGACTGTCTTTATCTTCAAGTATCGTGAACATATGGTCTTAGTTACTGTGCAAGTTTAGGTTGATTTTCACCACAACCAATGTTTTCACATCATCATTTCTCAGTCATATGAGAGACTTTATTTGCTATGGAAACAAATATATGCTGGGCACGAGATGCTGACTCTGGGCCAGTTGGACTCTGTAGTTATTCCTGGGTATGTGTTAGGGCAGTAAGAGATAGTTGGCTCAGATATTTAGTACTTTTTCCTGTACTTTGTTGTGGTGTTCAGAGCTGTGCATGGCTCCTGCCATGCCAGGAAGGGAGGAAGAGTGCAGGCAAGCAGAGAATGGCCCATCACCCTGAGGGGTTTGTGTGCCCTTAGTGTGTGGACGGTGGCCTGTGACTGTGGACAGGGGCAATGTTGGCATGCATTAAAAATATGCTTTGTGTGACATATACTTGATGCTTAATCCTATTTTTCTTTTTGAGCTTTTGCTGGAGAATTTATTGGTCAAAAGGCTTTACTGTTCGCTTACGAGATTGAGGCATGTTTAACCTCTTCTCATCTTGAGATATTTTTAGAACTTCTACAAAACACTAAAGCCTCAGTGGAAGTTTTTGAAAATGTATTTGCTGAAACATTTGGTTTACACATGACAATAATCACATTGTTCAATGCTGAGTTTTTAAATCATCTTGATTTCCAATACATCTGTTTTTATAGCAGCCCATTTTTATGCTGGGTTTTGTAGCTGTTGTTATAAACAGGACATTATTATACACGAGTGAATTTATGAAAATTAGTAATCCTGTTTTATATATATTCAGTGAGGAGTATTCTTGTAGACAGATATTACCCAAAATTGGCATCTCCTGAAATTGCTAAGAAACCCATGTGAATAGTGGGACTTTCATCAAATGTAATGTCTTAAAAATCATGACCTTTAATTGGCATAGAAAGCTTGTCTTCCAGCATATTAAAGAGCATCTTTTACATTTTTAAAATGACGTTCTCCCATTTCTAACTGCACATGATGAATGTTCTGTATTTTGACAATGTGCTGTTCTCAATAAGTTTTTGATTAAAATGCCATGTTTGGATGCTTCATATACATATGATATGAAATGTATGTAGGTCTTTAACAACTATTTCATTGGATGTTGCTTTATTTATAGAAGTAATTGTTAGTAGTCTGTAATAATGGTACTTCTTTCAGCAGGTCAGATTGTTTCCCCACAATCTGCTCCAGCCTGTATTGAAAACAAAAATGATGTGAGCAGAGAAAACAGCACTGTTGACTTTAGCAAGGTGAGTGTTCGCTGACAGTGAAAAGAGCTTTCTGACTACGAAATAGATCTTTTAATTTAAATCACATGAATCCATGTGAATCAGCAAAAGCTATGAAGTGAAAATTTTACTTCAGCATTAGTTTTGTGTGCACAGCAACACAATTGTATGCAGCAAAATTTTTCATTTTCTTAATAAATTACTGGTAACAGGAAATCACAGTTTAGGAGTGTGGATAAATTTATTGCATGCCAATATCATAGGTGTGCAATTTGTAGGGGGAATTTTTACAAATTAACAGATTGCTGCTGCTGAACCCATGGCAGAAAGGAATTCAGAGTTATTTTAATTCAGATTTACCTCTCAAAATTTTTACTTTTTTAGAAGTAATGCATGAATGCAAACTATGGTTTTTATAACCTGAACTCATGGATTCCAGATGTCTCAAACAGAATGTGTTTCTGTAAACCTATAACTTAATTCTTCTTGCAAGCCAAGATATTTCAGTACGCTTCACAAAAGATGTTAACTTTGCAGTAGTGGAGATTGCAATGACAGTTCAATGTTAGATAGTAAAGAAGAGCAAACAGCTTCTCAGCTTTAACATAGAGGAGAATCCTAATTTGTTTAAGAAATCTCCATGTACCTAAAACAAACTGTCGCATTAGATACAGATGATAGACCTGACGGGGATAGATGACTTCAGCTGACACATTAATACAACAAAGGTTGAAAAAGTGAAGAAAGGTGATTTAAACCAAAATTCTGAAGAACAGCACTTTGAGTCTGTTGAATCTTAATGTTAGTGCAACTGGGCTAAAAGTAGAGTTGTGTGATTGCTCCATCTGGTGCCAGACTTATTTCCTAGCAGCAGTAGCTATTTGCACCATTCGAATTCTTGACTGAACATGCCACACCAGGAATGGTATATGGCTAAAATAAAGATTAGAAACAGATCTTTTTGTCAAAGATAGAAGAAGGAAACTGGCTGGGGATGTATTATGGACCACATTTCTACAGAGGCAGCAAGGAGATCTATAAACAGTGACAAGTTGTTAAAAATTTAATGCTAATACTTTAAAATTATTTAAAACTAAGATTATAATGCTTTAAAAAGTCAAGTATGATTTTGTTTTCCCAGTGTTTATATTGAAAGTGTTAAATAAAGCTAATTGTTTTGGCAAGATTTCAAATATCAAGATACAAAATTTTGTAAAGGGTATAAATAAAGCTGTCTGTTCAAAATTAAACTGTGCAGAGGTGAGGCTCATAACAACCCAAAGGAAACAACATGACTTTCAGTAGTGCTTTTCTTGCATGTTTCCCCAGTTGCTTTCCGTGCTGTGGGATCAAAATCCCAGTCTGTTGTCTAGCTGCATGATGTTTGTATCAAGCAGGATTGGAAGCCACATACTTTGATCCTTCACTCACTGTTTTAGTAGTTTTTCTGACCAAAAGAAGTCTTCCTATTTAAACTAGCCTGAAAAGAGATCAACATGTAATTTTTTTACTAGCTTTGGCTCTATTGGATACCCACAAGGATGTGAGGAATATGAAAGGAACAATTTTTGTTTGCAGGAATGAAATAACAGTAAAGGATTGTAATCTAAATATCTTTTTTTACTGCCTTTAAATAGATCCATTTATCCTTTTGAAGATGCGTAAGTACAATTTCCCCTTGAAATGTGCTATTGCAATAGCTCCCAATGGTTATAATTGGAATTATACGCACAGATTGAGAGGAAAGTAGAGCGGTACACTAATTTTCTCTTGAGTATTGTGATTTCTTGCTCTAATTTTATTCCACATATTAATTTCATTTATCTTCTACAAAAAAGCACCTTTGACTACCTCACATATTCTCTCCTTGCTAATCTGTCTCCCTTGGGCTACTTCAAATATTCCAAATTTTGGAGTGTATTAAAAAAGCTGACTTAATTGGAATACAGTTCTGAGACTGTGTTGATTGTATTGGCATCTAGTTATGAATAATGTAAGCCATGGCACTAAATGCTGTCTTGAATGTTACTTCACAGCACAGAGGGGGAGACATAGTTTCTGGTGTTTGAACTTGTAAATGTGTCACTCCTCTCCCTCTTGGGAGACCGCTAGGACTTTGTGTTTTAGGGGTGATAAGGAGGTGATCTGTTACAGCGCCACTTGATCCTGTGTCTGAGCAAGATGGGGATGGCAGTTTAACAACTGCCACTGGCTGATTTCTTCTTCTTATGCCAGAGGCTGAAGGAAACCCTACTTGTCCTTAAATACAAAATGTATGAAGAGTCCCTTCTCATGGCAACATTCCTATGCTCCACATGGAGACATTATTTCTGAATTAAACCCTGATCCCATACTGACAGTTTGCTCTTTCAGACGCCATGTGAAATAATTGACTTGCTTTGAATACTGGTTGGCCTTGCTTATAAGTAAATCTGCTTAATATGTGTCATGGCTTTCCTAAGAAGTGATGTTGGGTATTTTCTGTTTGTCTTTATGTCAATTTATGTTTGGTTCTGGGGAAGGCCTCCACCACCATTTTCAGTCCTTGAGTTGCCCTGGAGTGGAATGGCCTCCACATCAGTTATTTAGTTCCATGTTTATTTGTCGCTTACTGGGACTATTTAGTGCCAGGTCATGAAATGTGGCTCAGGGTTAGGGTGCAGATGAAGATCCTCATGAGGTCTCTACAGCTTAAGACTGCTTGTGATAAGAGATGCATGATGGATAAGTTAGACGAAGCCTTTGAAAGATGCAGATTCTGCCTTTGCCCTGAATTCATTTGAGGGCCACCTCCACTCTTGTTATGTAGTGGAAGTAACACCTGGTGTTCAGGTGTATTTGCCCAGTTTGATGCTACTCTGCCAACTACTTTCCTTTTAACTGGGGCTTCCTTTACTACCTAGAAGATTGTGGAATCTCAAGATGTTAAATAGTACAGGAAATATAACTGGAAATACTTTCTGGTAGACAGGAGACTGAATGTTTCCTTCAGATCTGAATCTTGATAATGTGATCTGTATGTTAATAGGACCTTAAGGTGACAACTGTAACATGTTGTACATAAGACATTAGTTATTAAGTGTTAAATCTGTTCACAAGGTAAAATCTGTGCCGAATGCACATTGCTATGGATCTGAAAGACTGCTTCCTTTCTCTCAACTATAAATGATCTATGACACCAGAATTAGGTGCAGAGTGAATCCGTGTGGGTTTTGTATTTAACTGTGAAGACTTATTTTGTGATTTCAGTGGGAAATAGAATTTACCTCACTGATACATTACCTGGAAAAAGTACTTGGTCTCCAGCCTTCCAGGTTGATTTGTTGCTTGTTTAGCTTTATGAGGCATTTGGTCATGGTTCTAGATTAGTTTTGGATAGCATTAGACATCTCTCTGTGATTTCAGAAAAATAAGATTTCATTACACAGGCAACTGTGTTATATCTGAATTCTGATTTAGTGCCAGAGCCATTTGCAAGAAAACAATTTTCTAAATATTACCAAAAACTATGCAAACTAGTACTGACAGATGGCTGTAAGATAGACATTAAAATGGTCCACTTTAACAGTTTATATTGGATTTGGTTGCTGTTGTTGTGTTTAGATTAATAAAAGGAAAGCAAACGACAAAATTCATGCATTTTGAAATGTAGACAATACTGGTGCATAATGAAATCAAACATACATTATATATGCTATTACTGCATGTTGAACTTTGTTACAGAGTAAACTCTGGAATAATACTAAGGAAATAAATACAAATGAACACATTCCTAAGGAAATACTTTGAGTTTATATAGCAATGACATGGTGAAGCTGTTTGTCTTTTCCCGATTTTCTGCTGTCCCCATGAAAGTCAACATCACTGCCTTAAATCTCCAGAGCTTTTATTCTGCTTTGTTCTTTCAATTTACTCCTGAGACAGTCATGGTCATAGCTTATTTTATGTTATTTTCAGCAGAAGTGCAACCATCTTTCATTACATCCCAAAATAAAAATACATCTCAGTCAGAGTAGTAGAAGGAAAATCATTATGTAGTGGAACCTGGTTTTCTTCTCACTGAGGTTATAATATGGCAACTGTGAAGTATGAATTCATGATTTCCAGAATTTTTAATTATAGAAAAATAAGGTGTCTTCATTTCTTCTGCTGTTATGACTTAGTGATTCTGTTTTGAGTTACTGATGCTGTTATGGTTATTGATAAAAAGTATTACTAGGAAATTAATATTGTATTCCTAACAAGATTTCAAATGTGATTTTTTTTTGTCTTTATAAATTAATTCTGCAATATTTAAGCTGTGTTTCCAAGAAAAAAATTAGTCAAATAATGAAAGACCAGTAACAACTGGTTTTGAGAAATATTTTTACATAAAAAGAAAAAATTCAACAGACAAGAATAGTAGGAACTGTATAATTGAAATGTCTAAGATCACAGTGCAGTGACCAGAGAGTGTCTATTAACAAATAGTGGAAAAAATACCTGCGAATAGCTTTTAGTTATAATTTAATATACTTTTCCCAGGTTGACTTACACTTTATGAAAAAGATACCACCTGGAGCTGAAGCATCAAACATCTTAGTTGGTGAACTAGAGTTCCTGGACCGCGCGGTTGTTGCTTTTGTTAGGTTATCCCCTGCAGTGCTGCTTACAGGACTAGCAGAAGTTCCGATTCCAACAAGGTACAGTTAGTTTTTTTTCTCTTCACGTTTTTCTTAGTTTGTGGAGGCAGGGTGATGTGACCTTCAGCTTTTGTCAGTTACTGAGTTGCGAATTCAGTTCTTTCTTTAACAAAGACATTTATTAGACACATCTCTCCACTCAGCCTTTAAATGATGTATAGATATATTCAGAAATATGCCATTTGTGTCCGCAGATAATAGTTCTTCACAGAAGTAGAAATAATGGCTTGTTAGGTTACAGCACAGAGTTTACCCTATACAAATCGGTAATACTGACGATGAAATGCTAAGGTGAAATATTCAGCTTCTTAGAATATTTCATTTGAAACTAAAACTACTTGTGTGATGCTGCATAATTATAGCCAGAAGAAAGAAAAATGAAGAGGAAATAGAGTAAAGGGAAAAAAGACACTGTGATTTGATTGACTAGGGAAGAGGGAATGAATGAAGAGCATGCTGTAAATCTCATACTCTTCTAAAAGTTACTTTGTAGATACTTGCACTTAGTGAATGTGACTTTTAACCATAAATTTTTAGGAGATTAGTTTTTTCTAAGTTGAAACTTCTTCCTGATGAAGTACTTCAGTTATGAGAACACATTATGAGGAATTAAAAAAAAAAAAGTCTAAAATAGACTTTGTAGTCAAATAGAAAGCATTTAAATAGACCTTCAGGTATATTGTTTCCTGATGGGGTTGATTCAGATCAAAACTCTGAAGTGATTCACCCATATGAGTTCACTGACTTAACTATTATTGCAGTCTTTCACTTTTTTCTGTATTTGTGCATATGTTTGTGCACATATTCTGTCTCTTGTTCCTCTTCCCTCTTTTAATGCCTATAGAACTAGAATTCTGATAGAAGACATGGTGTCTTCCAGGTGTTAGAGACACTCTGGAAGGGGTGTTATGCTATGAAATGCAATGCTGAGACTCAGATCCTTACTCCTAGTCAGATAAACAGTATAAAATTATCTTTTATGTTTTAGTTCCATTCTGGTTACTTTGTATATGACTTTGTCTTTTCTGACTTTTAGGTATGTGTAAGGAGCGCTGGGGGCTGAGATTTTTTCTGAAACCTTTCCTTGTAATCTCCCCCAACTTCCCACAAAAAAAACAAAAAAAAACAACCTACCAAAACAAAACCAAATTTTCTTGATTCTTGTCCAAAATAAAATAAAATAATTAAAATTCAGGATAATTAGGAATTTATGCAAAAGTGCTTATATTTTAAAACTGTCTATTGCATTTTAGCACAACTGAGAACTTCAATTATATCATGTGGACCTATCTTCTGCATTTTATAGAACCTCACTATCCCCAGGCCTAGAGTAAATGCTATCCAGAGCCTTAATGGGAGTAAGAATGATTTAAAAATTCTTTTTATTCAGGGTAGTTTAACTTTCCCAATATTGCAATAAAAATACCAGGATCAGAAAACAGTTGATTCTGTTGAGTTAATAGAATTAAATAAATGTGTTCTGTACATAGACTATAATTGCATACATTTATTATGTAAAATGAGGTTTGTTATGTAAGGAGGCTTTGATAGTCTCACTCAAGTCTGACTGTGAAGCTTATGGTATATTTTTGGGAGTTATTTTCATGTTTTTTTCTAACCAGAGCTTCATGTTTAAATGCATGTGTGAGGATCTTGAAGGAGATTATATATAATATTTGTCTTAGAGGTTCTTCTAGTCCAGTTTTTAAGTTTTTCTGCAATGTATATAATTCCTTTCAACCATCTATCCTTTGAAACATTCAAATTTACCTTTTATTTGCAGATTTTTATTTATTCTTCTTGGACCACTGGGTAAAGGGCAGCAATACCATGAGATTGGAAGATCAATTGCAACACTAATGACAGATGAGGTATTTTTATTCATGGCTTGGTTTTAGTCATTTTGTACTGGCTGATGAGGTTTAGTATGGAATCTCCAGTGTGGAATTGTCCAAATGAAATGTAGCTAATCATTCTAATGAGGCACAAAATAGCATTCTAGTTCATTTCATGATTCTGTAACAGCCCAGATTATGCTGCCATAAGGAGATAACAAAATGAGAAACAATGTTCATAAGCAAAATTATCCTTACAGAGAAGATTCCATTTTACACAGTTACTTTCTAGTTGAATTAATTGTGTTTAAACTGTAGAACCTCTATAACATTTAGCACCCATAAGGATGTTTTTCCATAGCAACTGGAGCTTCTATGAAAACTATTTACTAGTCAGTTGAAGCCGAGATTGTTTGGTAGGAAATGCATGAAGTGCTTTCTGTTCCAGAGATAAGGGGCCAATGTGAAAAGGGTTATGAGCGTATTCTTTCTCCATCTCTTTTCCTCCTGCATACTTGTCTCCCATTTTTCACAGGTGTTCCATGATGTTGCTTACAAAGCAAAAGACCGCAATGACTTGGTGTCTGGAATTGATGAGTTTCTTGATCAGGTTACTGTTCTCCCTCCTGGAGAGTGGGATCCAACAATTCGAATAGAACCACCTAAAAATGTTCCCTCTCAGGTTTGTACACTGTAAAATTCAGACACTTTTAAACTTTGTGATAAATTTTTGCTCGGTAGAATTAAATCTCATGAGTTTAGCATTTAGCTGAGTCACTGTATAGACATTTTGTGTGCTCTTTTGTTTAATTTGCTTTAAAAGAACCCTTGTCTTGCAAGCATATGGTATAGCAATGACATTTTGTGTAGATCAATACTAATTTGCTCCTGAATGAAGACAGATAGTTGTATCTAAAGATTCAAGGGTAATTGGTCATAAGGATCTTTGATTATGTTGATCAGACATGGTTTGCTTTTCTTCTAAGCTTACTGCAAGAATTGATTAAAGCTGCCTGGCTTGCTACTCTTTACAATGTTTTCTGATACAAAATTTTCTGTGATCAATTCTTTAAATTTCTTAGACCACAATTCCTTCTATTCTGATTAAAGAACTGCTCTTAGAATAAAATTTGCATGTTTAGTCTTTCAACTCTCAAAGCCTGTTTCCTTTGCTAAAATTATGTTTTGGTTGCTAAGACCCATGCAAAATATCTTTTCCTTCTGGTAGGAGAAGCGTAAGATCCCGGGTGTGCCAAATGGAACTGCAGCTCATGGGGAAGCAGAGCAACCTGGAGGACATTCTGGACCAGAACTGCAACGCACTGGAAAGTTAGTGAAAGTATATGCAAGAGTTTAGGTGTTTTAAGTGATTCACTTCAAATGAATTATAATGGTCTGGTTCTTGCTCAAATGGCTGGCTTGGCATATGATTTTTATTCAGGCGTTTTTTCCTGATTTGTGTTACCACATGGTTGAAAAGGACACTACATGCTAATTTGCAGAGAGAGGGAGAGGACAAAAGGATTTGAGTTTTCACATTGTATTTATTGCTGGATGCTTCTGCTTTCTCTATTATTTATAAAGATCAGACCTCTCAAACCTGATTAATATTTCTTATAGTTGTACAGTACAGACAAAAAGTTGGGAATAGTCTTGTGCCATGTATTATGAATGCTTACAATTATTTTGTAGTTGAAGTTTCTGGGTTGTGCTGCTCTAGCATTTCTTTTTTACCTCAGTAAACCATGATATGTCCTGGTACCTGAGGCTATGATTACCATGGTGGCTGCAATATACACACATCAGAAGCAAGAATTTGCCCCAAGGAATACTTAAGTTCTCTCATCTAATATCGTGAGGGACTGTAGTGAGAGGGCAAGGGGTAACAGGCTCAAACTTAAACAGGGGAAGTTTAGATTGGATACGAGGAAGAAATTCTTTATTGTAAGGGTGGTGAGGCACTGGAATGGGTTGCCCAGGGAAGTTGTGAGTGCTCCATCGCTGGCAGTGTTCAAAGGCAGGTTGGACAGAACCTTGGGTGGCATGGTTTAGTGGGAGGTGTCCCTGCCCCTGGCAGGGGGGTTGGAACTAGATGATCTTAAGGTCCTTTCCAACCCTAACTATTCTATGATTCTATGATTCTAATATCTTGTGGTATAAGTACATCAGCTGTTAGTGGGTACTGTAGCACAGTCTGGTTGTGCTATAGACTTTTCTTTTACCTTGCTGCCAATTACTGCCTGCATAAGGCTAAAGATTCAGCTGCAGTTTTGGTGTACACAGTGAGGCAAAGGAGTTGATGGCCTGTAAACTGTTCTCTCACCAATAAACCTTGTAATTGATGGCTTGAAGGATTGTTCTGATATTTAGGGAGATGGTAGCACTTTTTCTTCCTCTTTAACCCAGGAACATCTGATACTTCGGGTGCCTGTGAGAAAAAGAGCATTGTGGGGATGTTTACTTTAACTATATTGTAAGGGAGCATCTGTTCCTAAATATGTGATTATATTTAGCATAGTGTAAATGACAAAAGATGTCAGTTCTTGTCCTTGGAAAATTGTGGCCTACATTCAATTCTATCATCAAGTGAATTGAGGAAGAGGTTCTTAAATAATGTGAAACTCTATATGTAGGCATGTAGGCAAACGGGCACTGTGGTGGCTGATTAAACAAATGGAAAGAATTATTGCACATATAAATAAGGTTTTATGTGTGGGAGCTAACAACTGTTCAGAAGCTTTGCATCTGGATGATCAGATGAAGATTTTATGAGAGAAACAAGCAAATCAGTTTGCTTTAAAAATGCTATTTCCTGATTAAAGTTATCAAGACAGGGTTCCCAAAGGCTTTTTTCTGGGAAGATGAATTGTAAGAGTATGTGTCATTTGATCGACGAACAATAACTTCTCTTCAGTATATTTAAAGCAATATTGTGGAAGAAAGTTTGAGATGCCTTTTTCATTAATTTGACCTCTTCTAATTTTTTTTAGATTTTTTGGAGGATTGATTTTAGATATAAAAAGGAAAGCTCCCTTCTTCTGGAGTGACTTCAGGGATGCTCTCAGTCTGCAGTGTCTGGCATCATTTTTGTTTCTCTACTGTGCTTGCATGTCTCCTGTCATCACATTTGGTGGTTTGCTGGGAGAAGCAACTGAAGGTCGTATAGTATGTGTTAAATCTGAACTTTTAAAACAAACATTCCTAGGTTTGTGGTTAGTATTTCCTTACTGTTGCATGAATCACTTTTAAATATTGGTTTATAGTCAATGTTTGGATGGCTACAGAGTAAGATGTTGCAAAAAGAACCTGTTTGAAAATTTATGGACACTTCTTTCTCTATCATATTCAGAGTGCAATAGAATCTCTGTTTGGAGCATCCATGACTGGAATTGCCTACTCCCTCTTTGGTGGACAGCCACTCACTATACTTGGAAGCACAGGACCAGTTTTAGTGTTTGAGAAGATCTTATTCAAATTTTGCAAGTAAGTGAGGATCATGATATGCATCATCCCTTGGGTGTTGTTAGGTAGAGAGACACTGATCCCAAAGTTCCAACATCTGCAGAATGAGATCAACAGTTTGTTCTGAGTGCACTGCTTAGGCTTTCAAAGTCTGAAAATTACACAGTCACTGAGACAAGTGAATTGGTGGTAATGCAAGAAGGTTGATTTGTTGTTGTTTGGTTAGTTTTTTTTTTTTTTATTGTATCATTTTCTACTCTGAGACAATACATTTTAATCTGTGGTTTTTCTCATCCGTGACTCATGGAAAAGGCTTTACCTCTCACCCAGGAATTAAGTGTAGTGGCAGTGGTGCCATCTTTCAATAATCACTAATGTAGACCCTGCCCTTCCTCCACCTAAACAAAGAAGGGGTGAAGCATCACACCAGAGCAGCATATCCCCATGTATATGTTAATGTGCTATACATGACGTACCTCTGCCACAGAGTGGGTAAAAATTATGTCTGCATCTTGGCAACCATCATGCTTCTCTGAAGTTGTATTTGCTTTTTTGCCTCATTGCTGTGACAGGGACTTCTTCATCAAAATCTCATGAGCAACATGCAGTAGGAGACCCTGCTTACCACCCCAAAAAGCTCTTTTCTCACCTTCAGGTAGACCTTTCAGTTCTCTGTGATAGTGTCACGTGACATGGAGCTCTACTGTCAGATGCAATAATCATACAAGATTTTGATGAAAGTTGTTATTACAGCTACTCTTGCAGCTGAAGAAGAAATTGGCAGGTGTTGACTGTTCACAAGACAGAATATGGGATAAAAGTGAGTGGACTTTATATACCTCATGAGTGTGACTACTCTCAAAGCTGTTCGCTCATTTTAGTAGAGATAGAGCTCTCTTGTGTCCCGTTAACTTGGAGGAGAGCTCAGGTCAGGAGGTGACTCGACAGTGTCTTCAGTTCACAATAGGCAAATAATTTCTGTTTCAGACTGCCCCCAGAATCACGCATCCATCCTTAGGCAAAGGAAATTTTGGAGGCACCTCTTTTGCATTACTGTGGCTGGACAAAACGTGTTTATTTTTTTTTTTTTTGTATTTTTTTGGTTTTGTTTGTTTTTTTGTTTTTGTTTTTAGAGAGTACGGATTGTCATACCTTTCTCTGAGAGCTAGCATTGGACTGTGGACTGCAATTCTGTGCATCATCCTTGTTGCAACTGATGCAAGCTCCCTAGTCTGCTACATTACCCGGTTTACTGAAGAAGCTTTTGCTTCTCTTATCTGCATCATTTTCATTTATGAGGCCTTAGAGAAGCTATTTCATCTCAGTGAGACATATCCAATCAACATGCATAATAATTTGGATCTGCTGACAAAGTACTCGTAAGTAAGATTTTTTTTCTGTTAATACTGTTTTGGTTTTGTTTTTTCCTATGTTGTGTTTTCTCTATGAGGAAAGCAAACCAATGCACAGCAGGAAAAGTTTGCAGTAGTTGCAGACTTAGCATGTGGAAGCTATTGAGTTAGGCATGATGCTGGCATATGGAAGCAGTAATTTTTAGAGGTATGTTTACAAGCAGTAAGAATTTACTTCAGGTAAGTGAAAAATATCTTGACTTGGAGTTTGGAAAAGCTTACGCACATGCAACTCGGAAGACATAGATTGAAAGAGTAGGTCCTTATTCACATTTTTATTTAACGAGGTGTAGTTCAATGATCTGTTACTATAATAATGTACTGATGATTTATAATATTTTATTGGGTGCTCAACATTTTAATATAATATTTATCTGTTTTTTGGTTTTTGGGTTGTTTTGTGTTTTCCCCTCCCAAACTGAAGTATTGATCTATCTAAAAATGATATAATTTGATGTATTTTAACTCCTCCTCCTGTATTTTAACCTCTCTGACAGTTAAGGATCAAGCTTCAATAGCTGAAGTGGATTTGGAATTCTTAGGTGCTTCTCAGCAGTGATTGATTTTGTTGTAATCAATTTGTTCTTAATAACAAGATTTTTAATACAAGTCCATTTAAGCAGCTTTAGTTTATTTTTGGAGTTTTGACAGGTATTATTCTACCTGGGGAATAAAAAAGTGAATGGTTTTAATCAATACAGTTTCATTTAGATGTAAAACCTCGTTTCTGTAATACGAGAACAAAAATGTTCTAGTAAAGGACAAGATCCTTGTCTGTCCTGAGGCCACTTAAGCCTGGTCACCTCAGCAACTAGAATGTCATTAAAAAGCATTTCCAGAGAAGACTCCCCTCTAGAAATGTCTTTGTTATTTAGCTGAACTCATTTGAACCCTCTTTATGAGCAGGGTGGGGCCCAAAAGGAACAATGCTTTAACAGTGCCACATCTTCTGTTCACTGGAAAAACAGGAGTGTTTCAACCAAATGTCTCATTTGCATTTTAAACTGGGAAAAACAAAACATAGCTACGGAGAAAACATTTGAGCTTTGTATATGTTATCACTAGAAAAATAGTTAGAAAATGCTGCATCTGAATGCACATTATATACCTTAATATGCAGAACAAGTTAAATTACAGAAACTATAGTTCTGCTGTGACATACTCTCTCATCATGCTGAAAAACATTTATCTCTGACAGTTTAATCAGTAGACAAAGGAATATTAATTTGAAGAGAAAGCAATAAACATCAAGAATAGACCATGTATGCAGGTGAGGTTTTATCCTGGTCTCATTTTAATTCTATGAAGTCAGTATTTTACTCTGAAGAGCCTCATATAGCACAGTGTTTGTGGATTGTTTTTTTTTTCCTAACTACTTAAGAGTAGTTGTCTCAAAGGGAAAGAAAATAAGCTGTTCTCATATGGTTTTGAAAGACAGACGTTGAAATACTATACAAAGACATAAAACTATTCAGAAACCATTTAGCAGGCAGAGCTGAGATGTTAAAATATGTCATGAAAGCATAAATACAAATAGCAATACTGATTCCTGGGTATGTAGCTTTATTTGTCCTGGGTATGTAGCTTTATTTGTAGATAGCTGAATCCTGTGACACTGCTTGAGATTCAAGAGAAATAAGATTAACAGTCTTGCTTGTATGGGGATACATTGATACATTTCTCTATATTTTATGAAAGTATATTATCATCACAGTCCTTATGTTTACAAATAAATGGTTTTGATTTTATGTAATATTCCATTTGTTAATCAGAATCCAATATTAATTTTTGAAGAGTGGTTTTTATTTCCCATCCAACCTTGGTAACTCCTTATTGAATGCAGAATCTGCAAAGCATGCAGAATGGTAAAAGAGCAGCAATTCTCTTCCTCCAGTTACAGCCGTTGACCTGTCATGTCCTACAGTGTTGGAATACCAGCAAAACAGTTTTAGATTTTTCCAAACACAATTCCTGAAGGAGAAGTGTCTTTCAGATGTTTGGAAGAAAAATTTGACCACTGCCTCGTGGTTTCAAACACATATATAGCTATCAAAATTATTTGATATAATAATTTTGTAGTTATTTGAGGTCATCATTTCATACCTATCATTTCAGATATTCTTTCACTCTGTGTAGACAGTACAAATAAATTGACTTTTAAACTCTTGTATTGCATGAAGGGGGCCTATACGGATGCTGGGGAGGGACTCTTCATTAGGGACTGTAGTGATAGGACAAGGAGAAATGGGTTCAAACTTAAACAGGGGAAGTTTAGACTGGATATGAGGAAGAAATTCTTTACTGTATGGGTGGTGAGGCACTGGAATGGGTTGCCCAGGGAAGTTGTGAATGCTCCATCGCTGGCAGTGTTCAAGGCTGGATTGGACAGAACCTTGGGTGGCACAGTTTAGTGGGAGGTGTCCCTGCCCCTGGCAGGGGGGTTGGAACTAGATGATCTTCAGGTCCTTTCCAACCCTAACTATTCTGTGATTCTATGATTCTGTGATTTCTCTTTTGGCATTTATGCTGTGTCTTCTACTTGCAGCAATATCCTCTTTATTATTGATATCATGTCCATGGCAACTGACCCCACTAATACCAAAATGTTTATCTCTAAACATAGGTATGGGCAACATATCTCTTATGGGATGTGGCTTATTTTTTTTAACCTTAAAATTGATGGAAATGCCATCGATTACCTTGTAAGAGCACATGTGCTGATTCCAAGGAGCTGTCCTAGACAGGTTGGGAGAACAGAAAGATGTGCTCTTTTGGAGCAATTCTACATCAGCTGCCCAAATGACTAGTGCTTTAACAGCAGGTTTGGTGCAACCTGAACTCCATGAGTTTGCTGTGCAGATGCACACATATTACTGTGTCCAGACACAGTGGCCATTTGCCCAGAAGGTATTACAATTATCATCCCCACAGGATCATCACAAGAAAAGACATTTCAAATAACCCTTAGTCCCTGCTTAAATGTCTGTATATGCCCCGGTTCCAGAAAGATCAGACACAAGAAGAACAATAGGAATAAAAGCTTACTTGAAATAAAAATCTCATTTTTGTGTATTTGAAATTGGGGAATCTTGCTTTCACAAGGAATTAGAAGCTTTTTCTGCAGCATCTAACTCCAGTCCTTCTACTTGCAGTTTAAATGGGTAACAAACTTGGGCTGAAACTGGTCCTTTCCTTAAAGGACCAGCATACTCTGTTACAGAAGCTAATTAGTATCTCCTGTTTTGCTAATTAAAACAGCTGTTTGCATTTTCCTCTTTGGGGATTTTAAAGACAAGTTTTTAATTGTTAGTAAAGCCTTGGCAGTTCTTTAATTAGCGATGGGTGAACTTCAAAAGGTTGTGCGACTTATTTCTCTTTGAATGCTCAGCCAAAGCTTATGTAAAACTTTATCTTGGATACGCAATTCTATGCTAGAAAACTCAGGTTATACTGTAAAATTTCTGTGTTTTCCATGTTCTGCCTGCTGCCCACTCAAAAAGTTGGTGATATATAGGTCAGAACACTGTACACATTAAAAGCATTAATTGTATGCTGTGGCTCAGCCTTCCTCTCTTCCCCCATGGGCTTTCTGAGGATGCTGTGATGATGTCCTCAGGTAGTCCTTCTACATCCCAGTACTGTTGCCTTTGCTCTGGAGAAGGCATGAGTGTGACCCAGTAAAAGTCATTGGCATGCTGTTAGTACTGTCCTTTGGAGTACTAGAAAAACAAAGAAAATTGTAATTTAAAATGGTTGGTATTTCAACCAGATTGGAACCATATTTCAAGTGAGAAAGAAAACCCATTCTGTATTTTGGGTGGGTTTGAATTCTGTCATAAACAGTCTCTGTTGCATGAGTTTCATGTAAAATACTGTACTGCATACATCTCCTTGAATTATATTTGAGTATAGGAGCTACTACTAGGATCTGCCATAACAAATCTTAGAAAACTATAGAAAAAACAGTCAGAACAGTTGTTTGTTTGATGTGTTTTTTGTGTGGCTTTTTTTTTTTTTTTTTTAAATCAAGCAGACCCAAATATTCGAAAATCAGCTGAAAATCCTTGTAAAAGATTTCTCAAAAATTTGTATTTATCATTTTGCCATTTAGGTGGGAGATATGAGTCTGAGTTTGTTACAGAATTCTATCTGAAAAAACAAGAAAATATCTTTATGCATGATCTAATTAATGTAGAACTAGTCCTAATGCACTTTTAACTCATTTTCTTTATTATGCTTGTTTGCTATTCTGCGCTGAAATATTTGCCCTAATCATCAGGTGATGTACCTGCAGGCCAATCCATTAACTCATATGTAGCTATTCCTTAAAACACCATTTTAACAATAAGGACTCTAAAGAATAAAGCATTTAAGAGCTAAATCAGAAGAAGGGATGAAGACAACCTGATTTTCAGTGTGCTACTGTGCTGCAATTTCTTTTCAAATTGCATTGTTTTGAAGGAATTTAAATACAGTGGCTGCGTTGTTTAGTAAATGAAATACACATACACTCTGATCTGGGCTTTTCTTTCTTTTTCTTTTTTCTGTGACCTTTTTGTATTTTTCGTGCCATTAGCATTTGTAGGTTGGCATAGCAACTCTCTTATTTCTGCACTCTCCTCCTCCTGCTTTTTCTTACCTCCGTAGCAAATATATCTCCAGTTCATGAATCCTGTCTGGAACACTGATGCACATCACTTTTAATGTGTATTTTAAATATTAGGATATCACTTTTGCTAGGAAAGGAGAACCTTACAACTGGGTGGATTAAAACCAGAGTTTCTCAACAGGAGAACAAAGTAAGTGTTGTGGATGAAAGGAACATGATTTAAAAAGCAATCCAGTATTTTTAAAAATACAAGCATTTTAAGATAGTTATCTTAGAATACAGGAGATATTTCTCAGTGTGAGATTGCTTAGATCTTGGGACTTCATATACCTTTTGGTTTTTATTAATTCTTTTTTTTCAGAGTGATGAATTTGTGTTGTTTTTAATAATTCTTTACCAGAAGTTACTCAATTATTAACAGATTACATTGAATAATTTTAAAGTGATTTCTTGGCATAGTAATATGCATATTGCAATCTGTCTTGGTATTGACATGCACTTAAGCATTAGGAGTAGAAAATCCCACTCTGATGTAATTAAGGAGCCAAGATCATGTCAATCTTGGTATCTTTCGCAGGCTATGGAAACCATTGCTTCTAGAAGGCATTGCAAAGATTTAATTTTGTGCATACTACTGTTTGCACAGGCAAGTTTTAAATCATTCCTTTCTGAATAACTTAATCTAAATACATTATTATTGGATGCAAATTGTGTTGTTTTATACCCTGTATTCTTTAAGCTGCTGGTGGAAGGAGAAGAGTTAGTGATGATAAGCACAGAATTTCTCATTAGGATCCCAGGCATGTAATTGAATTCCAGTTCCTGTAAGGATTTCTTTGAACTCAAATATGAGTATAGATTTTCCTTTTCCGTTCCCTTATATTATTTCTGAACCAGCATTATACTGAATCTCTTCTCCTTGGGTGTATGATTTTTTGAACTTTGTAAACATGGTGAAGCAACATCCTAGAACTGTTTCTCAGTGAAAGGTTTTAGATGGATTGTCAATATTGCACAGTTACACTGTTCTGCACATCAAATTCTATGTATGTTAGTTACATATCATAGTACTGCTAAGAATGCACAGACTGCATACTGTACCAGGTAGCTAATAAAGACCAACCTTTATGAGTGACAGTCAATGTCAGCAAAACTCCAGTGTGATTAAAAATCTGTTTTCTGAACTTTCCCCTTGACAGAGCAATAATCTTCTCCTGATGTGCTGTCCAAAGAAATCTGATTCTTTGAGATTTCTTCACTCTAACATGAGTTTCACCCCTCAGATTTATCTCTATGTGTGTGTGAAATTATTGTGCTTCTGAGTGCATTGTCTAGGTACTTTTACAGAATTTTATGTCTTCCTCCTGAACTTCACCAACAAAACTATATATACTTCCAGCTTCAGAGAATAGTATACACGGATGCCTTCTGATGTTTGTGATTGTCAGAAATGGGCTACTTAATGACTCAGTGGCTAATTCAGGATGGCAGATCTCATGAATAAATGAAGAAAAAGTCTTGTCTTGCCATGACAGCTGTACTTTGAAAGGATTTTTTGATACTGAGAAAAGAATTTAACTGACAAGTCCATTTCCCATCAGTATTAATTATTTTGCTTCCAGTCTCTTCTCCACTGAGACTTTGATTTTGTCGCTCTGAATTCTGACATGAGAAGGAATAGGGTAAATTTAATGCTAGGGATATACAGGTTGGATTTTTTCTTTTTTGTAGGTATGGGGTAGCAGAGAAAAGTCATCCTCAGCAACATCGTTGTCTCCTTTCCATAGCAGTAGTTGGACAAATAGAAGGACTCTGTCAGTGTCCATAATTCACATGAAGATATGGTATATTTGGAGACAATAGAAGCATGCATAGCATTCTGCTATGGATGTACTTTCCTTCAACCTTATAAATGCAGTTATAAGAATACTTACATGTATATTCTTGTACCTTAATTTAGAAACAAAATTAGTGATGCTACCTTCCATTTCATACCATCTTATTATTCTGTCTGTTATGTGATCAGTGCACAGCACACTTGTAGAGCATACCCTATGTCTTAGGGGAAAAACTTCCTACTCCTGGTGCCAAATATGTGCTCTGGTATTCAGCAAGACATTGTTCAAACAAGCACATTTTGTAACTCATTTGTCATACTTGCCTGTTGTTTTTTTTTAATAAGATAAATATTCATATTGAGCAAATATCATTCTCTACCTTAAGTAAGCTAGAAAGAGATTTTTCCCTTCTAGGAAGAGTAAATGGTATGTTGGCTAATGATGAAGAAGCTGCAGTTGCATCTTTTATAGATAAGATCCTTAGTTAGTATAAATTGGTGTCGCTTGAAGTATGCACATGCTGGAAAAATAGGAGCTCCAAAACAGTGCCTTATGAATTGGATAAAAATCATTAATAGTAAGTGCCTTCTAGTCTTGAAAACAGCACACTGAAAAATGGCAAGAGCCTAAGGATGAATGGCCATGAAGCTTCTGGAGAAGCTGCACCATTTGTATGTGTTTTATTTACTCACAAACCCAATGTACAACGTTCTAGTTCGAAGCTCTTTTACTGGCTGTAATGGCAGCAGAGTCGACTAGCACCATGCTGCATGTTTAAGGTCTGTGTGGGGAGGAGAGTGCACATGACAGGTTGAAGAGAGAAAATGGTGAAGAACACGCCTGAAGAACTAGGGTTAAGGTGTGAAAATTTGAGGGATTCCCCCCGCAGACTCAGATTAAATTCAGTTGAACAAATAGGTATAGGGAATAAATTTCTTCTTTTGTAGTAAACAGAAAGTTGCAGTCAGGATGAAAGTGTTTTTATTGCAGAACCTTTCACCTGACTGGTTGCGCAACAGTGATGTTTATCTTTTATTGTTAATCTGTGAAGGAGGAGTGAAATACTCACTGGCTTTACATCTAAAAGGTTCCTATTTTACTAAGGCATATTCCCTTTCCCATTTAATGTTTGGACTTGATGATCTCAAAGGTCTTTTCCAGCCGAGTTGAATCTATGATTCTGTGATTGTCCAAAGAAAAAAGGATCATACAGTCTTTTTAGTGCCATTAAGGATAGCAATTATCTATTCCTTTTGCAGAACAAAGAACGCTGTTAGTTGTCTGAGATGTCCCAAAGTCGTTCTTGTCAGATCCTAGCTCTGTTCTTTGAAAACAGAACAAGTTGTAGGAAATGTTGCGCACTGAAGTTATGATGGCTGCCTCAAGTTAATGAAATTTATGAAATTAGGACTTATGAGACAAAAGCAAAAAGATCTAGGAAAAACTTGGGGAGGTTGAAAAGACTAAGAAGGGAAGGGGTGTGCCATCAGTGACCTATACTGTCTATATTGTTACAGCTGAGTGGGTGCTGAAGATTTATCTCCAATCATGATCCTCCTGTAAAAGGGAGAGAGGTACAGACTCCAGAGGATACCAGATTGTCAGCCAGTCCTAAAGTGTATTATTTCTAATCTACCTTTGTGCCCCATCTTGATTTGCCAGAGACTTCTTGAGAGTCTTGGAAGATGTAATGGCAATAAAGACTCCTTGCTGTAGTTACTTTTCTAGCTAGCAGGTTCGGGCCATTATTTTTCTTACTTTCTCCTTTTGTCAGTTCTGATCTTGTGGCATTTCTCCTGCAGTTTCCTGAAGTACGTCTTGTCTGAATTGGTTCATACCTCAGATTTATAAGCTACTTTGTAATAGGCTGTATTAGATATTTAAACACCCTAGAAGAAATCAAGCTCCACTGATTTCTGACTAGTTGCAAAATATGGACATTTAAAATTCAGTAGAGTGACCTGTGTCTAGGTAACTAGTACCATTTTAGATTTCAGCCTTCATCTGCTTGAAAGCAAAAGCATGAGTCACCATAGATGCTCTCACATATATGCCAGCTGATCATGGATGTCACAGATACCATGGGGTATATAGGCACCCATGTTTAGATATCTGAATTGCTCCCAGGAGATCAGAATGTCTTACAGTAGCCAAGAATGTAAAGGTGCAAAAAGAATTGTTCTGTAATCAGCGTGATGAAATGGGTGTATTGCGAGATTGGCAGCAGAGACTTTTTTCACTATAGAATAGTTGGTACTGTATTTGGAGCTGAATATGTTGCTTAGAAAATATACTTACAGGTATATGTATGCTCATTGATAATAGCATAAACTCCACATATATCTTGTAGTGGGCAAGTGCTCAGCACTTTTAAACAACTTTACAAGAACTTAAGAGCATTTGAACCTCCAAGAGGCAATCAGGTTTTTTTATTCCAGCCTTCTGAGTAATATTTTGTCAAGAAAATAGGAAGATGTGCTAGTGGTTAACAGTTCAGCCTAGCTTACTTTTTCTCCTAGGAGCTGACCTCTCAGAGTAAAAAATGACAATGAAAGAGATTTAAAGTTTTAAAAGATTAAAGTAGAAGGTTTATTTCACTAATGTGAGTTTCTGTTACAGGTCAGTTGTGTTGGGAAATAGCCATCATTAAAGCAGTTACATCTGTTATGAAATGTCACATTTTGGTAGAAAATTTTTTACGTTCTGGCACCATATGGTACCTCCAATTGTGTTGCTTTTGGGCTGGATAGGGAATTTCTTACTATCTCACTTTTCTATAAAGTTAAACATTTAGTGTGATGCTGGAAGACAGTTATACCATGGTGCAATCTCACATCAAAAGGTCAGTGTTGCCAAAGGATGCATAATATTGAAAACAATGTAATTTATATATATATATATATATGTTTTTTGTATATATATTTAAAACCACTGAGGTATTTGTTTGAAATATCTTCTCAGTAGAAAGCAGGATCTGGTTTTTACCGTTGGGGCCTAATTCTGCGCTTGGTTGTGGGTGATTTTGGCTTGCATGATTGGAGTTTGCACAAGTCACTTATTGCTGATGAGCAGTCTGCCATTGGTGAATGCCTGTGAAATTTTTTAAGGGCTAGACTGGAATGCTGTGAAGGAGGAAAGTGGCATTGATACAGAAATAAACAGGGTGATGATCTCATTTGAAGGTAAATTACTCGAGCTGTATTAAACTATAGCTTCAATTGTCAGGTTTCTGACTAAGGTAATAGAAAATTTTACTCCTTTAATTTTTAAATGTAGCTTTGCACTTTGCAGCAAGTGTAGCTGTACCATGTAGTGTTGGTGACATGCACAGTCTTCCCTTCTAGTGAGAAAGTGACTGTGATTGAACAGCCCACATCACCTTGGCCTACTGTAATCAAACCCCAATGGGCCATCGCCTAGCGTCTGGCCAGTCTGCGATCAGCGACGGACATCAGGGGGCAGGGAGCTCCTGTGCTCACAGGAAACAGTAGTAACCTCTGTATTGTTGCATGAACATCAAATACTCCCTTGCAATGACATAGACATACTGTTGACTTTATTATGTTACTGTAGCTCACTGTTGCGATGTGCTTCGTTTAATCCATTCTGTAATATTTTAAACTATGCATTGAACACACATTCATTCTGCACCTGGGGCCTGATCCAAAACATTAAATACCTTTGAAAGATCAGTCCACTTTAAGGACTTTTGGCTCAGGCCCTCTGTTTCTCTGAATGCTGTTGCTTAATTTTATTTTATTTTATTTTATTTTTTTTAATTGCTTTTTATTGATGGGCTGTAAGGGTTTTTTCTTTCTTTTATAAATAGCTGCATTTAAAATAAAAGCAAGGAGTTGCACAAAGACAACCTGCATCTCTATGTATATAATAAATGCAGCTGTTGTCACATGTATAGTATTGTAATCAAAATACAGTGGCACTATTCTGTACTCCTAATGTAGATGGTAGATTTTCTTACATCAAAAATACTACAAATCTAGATGAGAATTGTCCTTTTGTGGAAATATAAACAGCCACATAGAAAATAGATGGCATGGGTAAGTGAATAAACTGATAGCCTTCTAGAACTAGAATGCAAATATATGGTTACTGGATCTCCATTTCATAGACAGATGTTATCCTGTTCCCAGCTACTCCCAAAGACTTTATCAGAGAGTACAGAATTTATTTGCAGCCATCATAAGCACATTAAAATACTGGCAGGATAGATAGTACTATAAATTTTTAAAGTGGTATTAAAGAGAACTGCAAAACACACTTGACGTGTTGGAACCTATTGAATATCCTGCATATCTTAAAGGCTTTGTTAAACAAAAAACTTCCCACAGATGCTTTAGAGGCTTTAAAGACTTAATTTTGATTTTAAATTGCCTATTTGCGGTACTGTCCTCCCACACTGCCTCATCACGTTTTGTATGCTAAAATACTCAATATAGAATGAAAAGCATGCTTTTAAAGCAGCTGTGGGGAAAGAAAAAACAATGGACGCAGAAGTTCACAGCACCTTTGGTGCTGGTAGTCTTGCAGAGCCCTGGTGGTTTTCTGGGCAGTTTGGCAGTTTTACATGCAAAGATGCTCTGGTAAAGAGAAAGAAAGAGAATATGGACAGTTTGCATTTGAGAAATGTATCCTATGTAGTAGAGGAATGTTAGGTATAAGGGGGTGGAACAGGACTGGCACTTTCTCAGTATTACAAACTGTGTCTGGAGGTATCAATAGAACAGGAGCAAAATAGGTGGAAAAGCTTGCTGTGGACAGTGGTTTAAATATGTCACGTTACGTACTATATATGCATATGCACTTCACGGCAAATTATACTCTAGTAATAGCACAGCTACTGAGCTACAAACTGCTTCAAAGCATGCATTTTCTGGATTCATTTGAACTTAAATTATCTGGCAAAGCAGAGCACAATTTCAGTTTGTCATAAAGTTGATAATTTGGATTAGTATCTGATAGATTTTTTTATTATTGAGAAAATACTACTTTGTCTTTTCAGATGTAATTGTGTGGAACCAGAACATCCTAGCAATAAAACCTTACGATACTGGCAGGACTACAATGTATCTGCATCCGATGTGCCATGGGGGAACCTAACTGTGTCAGTAAGTGGAATATTGAAACTTAATAAATAAAGGTATAAGCATAAATAATTTTGTCTCTCCTATAGCTGCAAATATATTGAAAAAATACCCTTTTTCTGATCATGTTTGTTCAATTAAAGCATAAAATATACTTAATTGAACAAAGATTAACATAGAGTTTGTAGTGTGATCTCATTGTAAGCATTTTGCAGCCCTTGATGGTACACATTAAAGCAAGTATTGTGCATTTTGTGCCCTGCTTTGGAAACGTCTTGACACACTAGCACAAGTGTTTGACTGAGATTAAGTCTAAACATGTCAAATAACAATGGATTTGTCCTAAATTCTGCCAGATGACAAAACCAAAGCTCCTTTGAGTAGAAATACTCAGATGTGTTTATTTCCTCTAAAACATTCTTACAGCTGGATGGGCTATAAAGGAGAGTGGGAGAAGAAATTTTGTAATGTTTTCTGTTAAATGAACAAATTTATCTCTTAAATAGACCTTCAGTGTTAACTGTGTCAGTTGTTTCATTTTTTTTTTTTTGGGGGGGGAACAGGGAGATTGGGGAAGAACCAAGCTACAGACAGTTTGGGGTGCTTGCATGGATATGCAGCTTGTTTCAAAATGGTGCATTCTAGGTTTAAAAGATTTATTACTTCAGGTTTGCCTTCCTTAAAGCAATATATACAATTTGATTAAAATACTGTATTGATTTTTTTCCCCTCACAGATGTATCATTTCATTACACAGCCAAAGGGAGTTGAGTGCAAAAGACACCAAATTGAAGTCTTCTTGCAAAAATACATCTGTATTAACCTCATTTTAGGCATAACCAAATGAAACACTTAAAAGCCAGTCCAGTGGACTGTCTCCATCACATACTTTTTTTTTCGTGCAAAGGTAGGAATGCAGAAGAACTGGTGTCCTCCAATCAGGAGTTAAGCAAGGGGAGCCTTCCATGGCTGCTCTGTGTTGATAGCAAGGACTGCTCCTCAACTCTGTTGGTGTGGCAACAGTGGAGAGAAAGTTGAGAACTGCTGGCCTGAGAGATTCCAGCAGTCCAGAATGAATATTCTCAAAATTGCAGCACACTCTAAGAGCATCTGTGCAGGGGCAGACTCCTCCTCTCACTTTCTCAGATCTCTGACAGTGTTTTTCAGAGTACATTTGCATCTGAGGAAATCTAAAATAACAGATTTTGTTTTAACTATAAATGTAAAAGACCGGCTGCATTATATAAAACCCTGTAAAACTTCTGTAAAAGCTTATTACTGAAACTTCAGTTTACACGTGTAGCAGTATAACTGACTGGCTTTTCCCATGAGTCCCTATAGTTAAAGAAAGAACTGAAACTTTTCGTGCTTTTGTGTATTTATTTCTTGTAAGCATCATCAGGAAGCTTCAATTCTCCCATTCTGGAGAATTGCAGTTAAAGATTAGACCTACTTTCTGTAAATATTTGGTCAGTTTCCCCCCATTGTCTTTTTTACTACTCATTTCTTCCTCTTGTGTCAGATTTAAAAGTTTCAAGCTTTTGAAGATGCAGATTGGCACTCTCTCTTAAAAAGAACAGTAGCGTCAACAGGGTTTTTTTTTCTTCTATGTAGGGCAAAATGAGTGTGAGCAAAGTCTTTATACCAGTGGTGGCAAAATCCTCTCATTTCTGTGCTGTGCCAGCATCAAGATCTAGCTCAGGCCAGGACAAGTTTTCTATTTGATGTCCCAGAATCTTGAGAATTTCTTATGGATTTCCTGAGACATTTTCCCCCACCTGAAACCTTTATTTCATCAATCAGAAGTGCATCATCCCAGGTTTATTGCTATACCAGTATAAAAAGTTTTGCACTCCTTTGTCTCACAGTCATCAAATCTATTAACAGTTGCTTTCAAGCCAGCCTTTGTTCAAAGCCCAGGTTTCTCATAACATGTCAAGCCACAGTATTGTGACATGAGTATGACGAGCCAATGACCCAGTTTATTTGTTACTAAAAGACCCTTATCTGCCAGGATATTGCTGCCTGGAATCTCTAGTTCTGGGTGCTGGAAGGTATGGAAGGATTTGGGAAGGATTGTAAATCCAGAGCTTGTAGCTCACACTTTTAGAGCTACTCATGATTTTAATGCTTGTTAACTAGGAACAAGTATGATTTTAGACAACTAAGGATAGTATTGGAGTTTTTCTAGGCATGTTTTGTACTGTAGCTGCGTATTTGATAGCATATTGGACAGGATTAATGTTACAGATTTTGGGGTTTGCTGCATTTTATCAGAATGCTTTTTTAACAGAAAAGAAAATTTGTGGAATGTGCTGCCCCCGTGTGGTATTAAATGTATTGGTCGTCTTTTAGCATAATACTGTGCATTCTAAGAACCTTTTTCTTTAATTGCTTGGCCTGTGAAGTTAAAACAAGAAATCAGTTCTTGAGAATGCACCAGGAACAGCCTTCCTCTTGGTAGCTTTTGAGCTTTGCTTTCCTCTCTTGGAAAGACTCGTAGAAGTGCAAGTCTGTGCTTGCAAACAGAAAATAAATGCGTATTTTGTGTCTGAAATAAATCTGGTTTTATATTATTATATGTGTTTTTTAATGTCGTTGTGATATGTCTTAGTGACATCATCATTTAATGCTAGTTAAAAAGGAGATTCTTTTGAGGGTTTGAGATTTTTCCATGCAGAGTAGATACAAACATTAGGAGTTTTAATTTTTAGAACAATAAATATCTAAAATAATATTCCTAGTAATAAAGTCTACCTGCAATTTAGGTATGTAATAGGAAAGAAACTATCAGTGTAAGCATGGGTGTTTTTCAGAACAATACTACTTTGCTCTCTCTGATAGGAATGTAAAAAGTTTCATGGAGAGTTTGTTGGACGAGCCTGCGGACATCATGGCCCTTATGTTCCAGATGTCCTCTTCTGGTCTGTCATCTTATTCTTTTCTACAGTAACGCTGTCATCCACACTGAAGCAGTTCAAAACTAGCCGATACTTCCCAACAAAGGTGTGTGCCATTTTTTGGGTTCAAAGGTTGTTGTTAGTCGTGTGTAAGCATTAATTCCATACGCATTGCAAATTCAGTTAACTGCTGGTGAAGTGGACACCGCATTCTTTGCTGTTAGAAATTGTATCAGAATAAGGATGGTTTTACCTGTAAGCACAAAATGGCTTAAGGCAATGAAGAAAAAGAAATCCTAAATCCCATATCAATGTTTTAGTTAAAATTGCTGTTTCTCTCAATAACCATAGGTACGATCTGTTGTCAGCGATTTTGCCGTTTTTCTCACTATTTTGTCTATGGTTTTGATTGACTATGCCATTGGGATTCCATCACCGAAACTTCAAGTCCCGAATGCTTTTAAGGTAATTGATAAATGATAAAAGAATTATTATGTTGACAAAGTACTGTGCTATAGTAGGTTTAGTACATTTTTTATCATCAGGGAGTAGTGATACTCTTCTGAATTTTTCATGTTCACCAAGTACTACACAACCTTTCTGTTTAGAGGCCCATATAAGTGAATGTCTCCCATCGGGCCCCTTCATGCTTCCCAGTGTCTTCTATGTGAGGACCAACATGGCTCAAATTACCCAAATCGTAGACTGCTGTAATGTTCTGGATCTCCTTCCAAATTCTGGGCTTATAGTATCAAATACAACCAAATCTATATTGACTTTATTGTATAACTTCTCTGTTTGGTATCATAGAAAGTTTAGCATTTTTCTGTGCTCTTACATAGATTGATTTTAAAGGAAATAATATCCTAGTAATGTTCTTGTGTGTGTTCTTGTGAAGTTTGAATGTAAATAATTCTGAGAGTTCTGACTGGTCATGCATGACTGTTTTTATAGCCCACCAGAGATGATCGTGGCTGGTTTATTACTCCTTTGGGGCCTAATCCTTGGTGGACAGTGATAGCTGCTGTAATTCCAGCCCTGCTTTGCACTATCCTTATCTTTATGGACCAGCAGATCACAGCTGTCATTATCAATAGAAAAGAACACAAACTGAAGGTATTCAGTCAGAAGTTGTATTTTCGCTGTTGTTTTCTGCTCCAGGTTATGTAATGTGCCTTCATCTACTTGAATTTGCCGGTTTATTTATGCTATATAGTACCTTTCTAAATTGTGCTTTTTCTCTGTTGGTCATGTAGTACCTGTGCCCTGTGTCATTTGCTGCCTTACAGAAGTCTCTGTGAATGTAGTTTAGAACAGAGATTCTGAATCAAGAAAGTGCTATCCTTTATGCTTTAATAGAGTATGATACCCATTCACCTAAAGCAAAAGAATCTGGAAGTTAATAATTTCCTGAAGTGCCATAACATTAATTGCGTTTTCAGGTATTGACTTGTTCTACTGGATTGTATTTTGAAAAACTATTCAGGGGTTATGTTGTGATACAAAATTATCTTCTTTTCTCTCTTTGTCCTCTGTGTTTTTACTAGTCTGATTTTTAATATGCCCTTCCAGTCTTAAAAAAGGGAGAAGAACAAAAGTGAGCTTTAGAGGCACAATGGGTTCTTAAAACATAGGACAACTTCCTGCTCTGTTCTCTAACACTTTAGTTGCCTACAGATGGAGAGAGAAAAAGGGACATCACCCCTCTGAAAAACTGTTGGGCAAAATCTAGCAGCAGGTTTCTGTACATGTATATGCAGCAAGCTTAGGCTTTTTTTGACATACTTTTAATAAGCAGCAATCCAATCCCAAGTTGCTTTAAGCAAATGCATTTGCAACCTTCACTTTGCACTGCCTCTTCTTGGATGATTGTGACATTTGATATGTTCTTTTTTTGCCCTCTTTGTCAGCCTGGCTCTTCATGTCAATCCATAGCATTGCATGTGGTTAACTTGACAGATGCAGGAATTTGCTGCCAAGCTTTGGAATGCGTTTTTTCAGCACTGGCATCTGGGAGTCAGATGGTCCTCCTGGCTGCCCCCTTGTCTTGCTGCGTTTTAGTTTTGCTGGGGTCTGGTGTAGCATCACCTGTTGCTATGCTTCCTTTTCTTCCCATATGTCAGGTTCCTCAGATCATGTATGAATGTGAGGAAATGCTCTCGGATTCTGTATGCATTAGCAGATACATTCCTCATAAATGTGTCAGAAGGTAAAAAAAGGTGTCTCTGTTAGGATTTAGAATTAAACTCTTTCTTTGAGTGCATTGTGCATGTAACTAATATCTGTGTTTGACACATCTTTGAGTTTTTCAGGATGTGTCATGGAGATAAGACTCAAAAGCACTTTTGGGGAGTGAGGGAAGGTTGCTAGAGTTGATTCTTTTCGTTTTCTTTACATGAATTCTCCTTTTTAAGTAATGTAAGCAAATAAGATGGCATTTCCATTTTGATATGTGGCTTACATTTTCATAAACCCAGACGCTTCCCATTTTAGAAGTTAACGTTGTCTTCAGAAAGAAATGATTTGTTTGCTTCCAACTCGTTTTCCCCTCTTTTTTTATACTTCCCATAGCAAATTCTGAATAGTGCACATTTCAGCTTTTGGCAGTCTCTGTAGCAAACCCTTCCAAGTTTAGTTTAGTTACTTTTTTTATGTCAAAAGGCATTTGCATGGGTTTACAAGCAGAATTATGGTTCAACATGTTCACATTGTTTGCATGAACATCACTGTTTCATCAGACCATGACACTGGATTTGTTGCCATATTGTGAAATTTGGTGGAGATAGCTACCTACCTGACTTTTTAAAGGAAGATAGCCTGAGTGCCTTCTTGCAGCTGTGTGGGTCATGGATACTTCTTAAAATTGAAAAGAATATCTCTTTCAGTTATGGTAACAGGTATCTGTACAACCAAGCTTGATGCAGATCATTGGTCATTTTCAAGTGCAGTTGTACTTGCAGGTTTATAAATGTATCTTAAGATTTTACCAAAGGATTTTATCCCATACCATAAATGCAAAGCAACATCATCCTATTGGTAAATTTATAGAGTATTTGACTGCTACAGAGATGATCCAAACCCAGAGGTGTTGTGCTGACTTCTCATGTGAACGTTTATGATACAACTTGTAAGTCTTGAATAGGGAAACTAGTAAAACAGTGCCTGATGATGAATATTAATTTATTGTTTAATGTATATCTTGATTCGTTTAATTTCTCTTAATTTATAGCTATCTGCTCTTAGAGAAGATGAAAGTACATTAGTACTATCATCTATAAAAGCTTTAAAAGAATTTATGGGGTTTTATGGCTCTTTATAGCGTAAACTGACTTTGCAAATATTAACTAAAGAATTTTTTTGTAGAAAAGAATCAAAATACGTATTTTTCCACCTCCTGTGTAGTGATGGATGGAAGATCTATTAAGATTAGTGCAGTGGCAAGTTGGCAGTGTGGCTGGATGTTCTGCTTACTGTTATCCACAAAAGAGATTGAGTTAAAACAGAAAATATGTATCTTTTCCATTGTCTTCCTAGTATCTCTTTTATAAGCAGGAAAGGTATTTGGTGCCCATTGTAAAGTGGAGTTATGATATACGCACTTAATTTCTAACTGGATTGAGTCTAATAACATTAAGCATTTCTTGTGAACTAGCAGGAATTCCCTTTAGATAACCATCACTACTGACCCAACCTGAATAACACATAAAGATATTTTTTGCTACAAGTCACAAATCTTCTAATTGTCTCTAACTGTTCATTAGCAATGCCTGCAAGGAGTGTTCTCCTCTATTCAGATACCATTTTATATCTTCTTGTTGTCATTACTTTTTTTAACAGAAAGGATGTGGATACCATCTCGACTTACTCATGGTGGCAGTCATGCTTGGAGTGTGCTCTATTATGGGATTGCCGTGGTTTGTTGCAGCTACTGTCCTCTCTATTTCCCATGTGAATAGCTTAAAACTGGAATCAGAGTGCTCTGCTCCAGGGGAGCAGCCAAAATTTCTTGGAATCCGGGAGCAAAGAGTCACAGGGCTCATGATTTTTATCCTTATGGGCTCATCTGTCTTTTTGACGAGTATCCTGAAGGTAATTTGGAGAAGTAAGGAAAAGCACTGCACTGAACGTTTCACTGACATTACTGTATTCTTTCCAGGCATGTTACTAACAAGCGTATGTTACACAATGATAATCTAAAGTGGAAGTCTAATTTTGCATAATAAAATGGTCAGGGTCATCTAACATTCTTAAAACAAAAACCTTGTAATGCAAATCTGGCCTGACTGAAGTCAGAAGCAGTTCTGCCATTGACCTGCACTATATAAAGATTCACCCTTTTTTCTTATACTTTGGGCCCATGGCAAATTGTCATGAAATGATTTTGCCTAAATTATACCAAGAAGTAAATTTATTTAGGAAATTTTAAAACTTTTTGTGATTTCCAGATAATTTAAAAATATTTTCACAGTTGCGAGAGAAGTTTTGTGGCTCATTTCTTGGAAATGAACATGGAAATTCGCTCATGCTGCCTGCATATGCAACACAACTCACCAGTGTCCTGAAACCGGATGTCTACTTATACGCCTATGTAATGCCAGCTATATCCATAATACTGTTTTTTAAGAATTATCTGGCCACTGCCTTCAGTAAGGCCAGACTTTAGCCTTGCATATTGTCACAGTGAAGGCAATAAGCCCTTAGAACTTGCACTTCTCAGTAGTATTTTATTAAGTATATCAGAAACCTTCACTTTGTAAACACGTGAAACATGCATTTTATGTATTTAAAACAGATACTTATCTGTGGAAATATTTCTTTACCTACACACTGTACACTAGGAGGCCAAACACTTAAAATAGCCTTTTACAAAACCATTCCTTAAGTCATTTACCCATATTTAAATGCTTACAGCACAGAACGTTTCTTTTAGCAGTATGAAGTATTTTGTGTATGTCTTGAAGATTTTTCTGAGGATTATAGCTTTGCTTTTTATTCAGGTGCTCTCCTGACAGTCTTTTAAGTAAAGAATTTATGTATCAAACACTTTTTTTCACAGAGTTCTGTTAATTTTACTAATAGTGAATCAAGTATTTTGTAATAACTGGCTATGAAGGGAAAATGAAACTGTAGAGCCAGATTCTTCTTCTGCTTTATGCTGAGAAACATTATTAATTTGTAATTGAGTGACTCTGAATTTGCAACTTGTCTGATTAATGCAGGCATATGGCGCTTTGAATTTCAGCTGTTTAGAATGACTTTCTAGAGGCATTTCAAATTGATAAATGGTATTTAATATGCTCTTCCTTTTCTCTGCTTGTTTGTGCAGTTTATTCCTATGCCGGTACTTTATGGAGTATTTCTTTACATGGGTGCTTCATCTCTAAAGGGAATTCAGGTAAAATGAATTTATGAAGAGTGTGTTGTTGATGATGCTTTCTATGAAATGTGTAGTTATTACATTATTTTATTATCTTTTGTGTATAGTCTTCAAGGAATGTTGCCAACCTTTAAATTCTTGAAAGTGACTCACTTAAAAAAGAAAACGGATTCTCTCTAAATAGAGCATTCCCTAGGCAATGTGCTCCAATTTTTTATTTTTTAGGTGCTGATTTTTCTGTTCTCCCTTGTTATCAAGGGTATTTGGCTGAGCCTAAAAACGGAGTAACAACTATCAGGAGCCTCTTCCCTCTCCCCTGCCTCCCTGTTCACTCTTGCCTGCTGCCTTTTCAGTTTCCAAGTTAGTGTCTTTGTAGTGGTACACTTGATCTTGAACTTTGCCTTTAGGAGGCTTTTGTCTGAGTTGCCCTCAAACTAACATAGTTGACATTTTGAAGGTATTTCCTGTGCAAATAAAAGCCGCAGGCAGGAAAATGGAACTGTTGCAAGTTCCATGGTAAGTGGGACTGTTGGAAGTTCTGTGCTACTTAATTTCTGGCTTCAGGGGTGAAGGACAAGTCTAGTGGAAGGGCAGCATTCCTGCGGGGACCTTAAGTAGGAGTCCCTGCCAAAACCAGGCACTCTAGCATTAAGGTCAGGGTTGGTCATGGTATCCTATGTATCGTTTCTCCTGGATGACTGCAGTGTTAAATGGCATGGTTGTGAAATCTTTTAGCCTGACACACTCAAATTTTCAATTGTGCTTTTGTTGAAAATTAAGGAAGCGTACACTTTCCAAGACAATGGAGAAAGAATAATCACGTGATGAAAACATGAATTGTACTGTACAAGAGGCTGTCAAATACAAAGAGCAAAGAAAATGCCCGATTGTTTCTTTCATTATATTTAAATTCTTTACTGAGAGTTAAAAATGCCTTGCCTTTTTTTACCTATTATTTATAGGCAAATCTGGGAACATCTCTTGGTTTTTGATTAGTGTTTTTCTATTCAGAGACTTTTTTTTATAACTTTTCCTAGCTCTTACCATTTGGGTTGATATGCTAAGGAGTGTAGTTTGTTTTTTACTAAGGTTTAGATAATTTAAACTTAATATGGTTCAGCTGTTTCTCAGAACAAGGCTACGAGAAAGTACTCTATTGAGGAGTTGTTTTAAGGCATGCTAAAATCCGGCTGTCTTTACTTGGAAAAGTGATAGCATCCCCCTTCCTTCCTCTCTCCCCCAAGCTGGGACAAGGAATGGAGATTTGATGTTTTTTTGGGGGAGGATGTGCTTTTTGCTGTTTCTGTGAAAAAGAAATCTGCTCAAATCTGGCAAAATTATCTGCCTTTGAAAAAATGCATTTTGCACATGCTCAATAAAAATTCCTGAAACTTGAAATTCCTGAAGGCTGATAGAATATAGCATAGCTCATCCATGCAAGAAGAAATGGTGCGTTACCATCTTCACTGTGCCATAGCAAGTGACACAAAGTCTCGGGTCAGTGCGGAGCCAAATAGATCTGAAAAACAGTAAATTCTCATGTACATTCCTAAGAGCATGACAGTTGGCTGTCTGGCATTCCTTTGGTTGGTTGGTTGGTTTGGGTATTTTTTTTTGTTCCTGGTTTTGTGAACAAAGTATAATAGGGAACAGCCTGGGATAAAGTGTCTGCTGAAATACACACAGGAGCTAGAAGACTGAAGAGATCCCTCCATTATCAGCTTTTTGTGTGCTAAAGAAAACAGAGCTTAGCTGTTGAAAAAACAAAGTTTAGAATGTGTTAGAAAGATGGTGTAATAGTGGGTTTGCCCAATAGGCTCAATGAGCTTCCATTCAGTTTGACTCATAATTGATTCATGTCTACTCTGAAGTCTGGCTTTGCCTAACTTTAAGAATTCTTGACTTGACATCTTAGCAGTATTATTTTAAAGTAACTGTTTTCTTTGTGTATAACGTATTATATAGTTATGAGCAGGATGTTTCTTGGTGTATGACTGTACAGTGTAATTCAGTGGAATCCAGTATCTAAGCACACAGAAATACGTAAGGAGACAAATGTGTATTAAAATTGAAAGGAACTTAAGAAGTATGACTGGCTAAATTCTTACTCTTATGGCTCAGCTGGAAAGAAGATGCGTCCTTTATTACTGCATACTTTGGACTAGTTTAGATTCACGGCTCACGTGCTCCTAAACTTCCGCACAGTTTTTGCCTTTAGAATAAGCAAGAAATGAAGGATATTCAGGCAGTGTGTGAATGTCAGCATAGGTGATCCTACAGCTCATTTAGGTGCAAACATTAAAAATTTTATCTTTCAGCTTTTTGACAGGATAAAGTTGTTCTGGATGCCTGCAAAGCATCAGCCAGATTTTATTTATCTGAGGCATGTTCCTCTTAGAAAGGTCCATCTCTTCACCATAATTCAGCTGAGTTGTCTTGTGCTTCTGTGGATTATAAAGGTTTCAAGAGCTGCCATTGTCTTTCCTATGATGGTATGAAATGTCTTTTAATTCTCTAAAAATGACTTTTATTTTACTTGTAGATATTTATTATTGAAGAAAAACATTAATTGTGGGCAGGTAATTACAATATTGCTTCGACTCAGTGTTCAAGAACAGTTCATACTGTATTAAGGAAAAATTTTACACATAAGCTCTTGTTTGAGTCTAGGTTGCATGCTGTTAATGTGTGGGGACAGCCCAGGTGTGTATTCTCTTAGGGAGAATTCTTCTCTTGGAAAAAAGATGTTTTTATTCAAGCTGTAGTGCTTCATCATTTCACAAAAAGTACATTCACCCATTAAGGAAGATAGTTCACTGCACTGAGGAACTTTACTGATAGTTCTGTGTCTTGCTGGCAATAAAAATCTATTCTTCTGCTTAATAGATCTCTCTGATTATCTCACTAATTCAAAACAAAAAGTATCTGCTGACCTTAGTGATTGTTAAATGTTTCAAGCCAGACTCCATCTGAACAAAGGAAGACCAGCTGTTGGCCTGTCCAAATTAAAGGATGAAATTCTAGCTGTAAACTGTGGTCACTTTTGAAAGTATTTCTCTACAAGTCAGTTTTACTTGCTTAATTTCTTAATTGTTTCAATTAATATCTTTACAGGTCCTAGCTTTGGTATTTGTCCGAAAACTCATGGATTTCTTTTTTACTAAGCGGGAGCTCAGCTGGTTAGATGATTTGATGCCTGAGAGCAAGAAAAAGAAACTGGAAGATGCTGAGAAAGAGGTGAGTCATGGTTTCAGGGTTCTTTTTTATGTTTCTCCTTCATTGAAAAGAAATTTAGGGAAAATTCTGTAGATAAGGCATATTCCATGCAACAGGCAGACTTGTTAATATTATCCAAAGTGTAATATTGTAATATTTTACAGAAGTCCTTATAAGGTTGCAAATCTAATTAGATTAGGTCTAATCCCACTTAGGTGGGGATGTCTAATAGGTGTTGATTCTTATGCTACCATACTGTCATATTACATAGTATCTACAGTGTTCCTGGGGATTGCTTCTGAGACCTGCTCTGATGAAGTGCAGCGATAAACTTGTAGGAAAGTCCTCAGATGCCTGGGGCACTGTTGACTGTTTCAGATCTGCACTCTGTGTCTTCTTTCAAAGAATACGCATTTTAAATCATTTCTTATGAACTTGATACAAGACAGATTCTTAAACATTTCTACTCAGAATGTTCCTGTGTTTCGACAGTGAAACACTGATTTTTCTGACTGTAGCCTTCTAACCAGTTTTTCATCAGTTTGATAGCATTTTCATCTACTTGCTGCTTTGTGAATTGCTTGTTTGAATATCTCATAGAACTGTGGGAATGTTAAGTAACTTTATGTGCAAAGGATGGAGGTCTTCATCCTTTGTCCGTGGTTATCAGCTACCTGATCAGTGTCAACTGTTAGGGAATGTCAGTATTGGGCCCAAATAAATGAGGGTCAAATCACTAACTGCAGGAGCAGTAGGTAGAATATGTTGGTGCCAGGCTATTTTAAATGGGAGTCGTGTATTCTGCATCAGCGCTTTTAAATGGTAGCATGGTGTGAGGCTGAGGTGGCAGTGGGAAGTGAAGGTGTAAATAATGGCATGTGGCGTTGGCAGGCTGTGGTCACTTCTAGGTGGGAGTGCTCTGGGGACAGTTGTGCACATGACATCTAACATGCCTGAAAGACCTGTGAGACTTAATCTTTTGGTGGTACAATGGTACTGCAAAAACTAGACTATGTGAATGGATAGATCAACAATTGACAAATTGTAGGGATACCCTGAGATGTGATCTAAGACTAATGAATTCGTGTGTGTAAAGATTCCCATTGGTAAGTCTATTTGCAGAAATAGGACATGAGGTAATAATTTGAATATGTAAGTATGAAAACTAGGTATCTCTGCTGCTAGGATTCTTCTGTGACCTTTGATAACTCACTGCCTTATCTGTAAGCTGGAGAACAATAACTTTGCTTTCCTTGGCACATTAAACTTTCTAGTTTCATAGAGTACGTCTTGGGGTAAACGTTTTACCAAGGCGATAAACATCATGATGATTATTTACTATTTAGTATGTGCCTGTGAAACTACCATCTGCAATTAAAATATGTGAGTCATTGTGTTCCCCCTTGAAGAGTTGTTTCATCACAGTTATCTGTTGTCATCACAATTCAGAGTAACCAGAAGTAACCTAGGTAGTAGCTCTTTTCTTGTGGCTCTAGTTACTGGAACTAATTCCTTGTTATCCTTACATTTTGGTTATCTGTCACTTTCCTTCCCATGCTTGATAGGATGGCATCAGAAAACAAACCTGGGGAAATATACTGGTGTTACTTTATTTCATTCACTGTCTATTTTGAGAGGTTATTTTTACATATTTTGGCATTTCTAAATATTTGGAGCTATTATTAAAACTGCTCAACTGTCAAAAACTTAGGAAGCTGTGAAGCCTGGAAATGACAAAATTAACTAGTAATAAAACTTCTGACATGTAGCCTAAGGAATTAATTGGAGAGTTGCTATCACACGGCTTTTAAAAATAGAAGTATTCTACCCACAAGAATATTCAGAAATATAGTTGACAAGACCTGAAACTTATTTGATTGGATCCTCATTTCATCACTTAAGTTGTTTTATATTTTTAGGCCATGTTTTTTCAAGGCTTTAAATTTATAGTGGATATTATACATGCCTTCTTCTCACAGACCTCCTTTGGAAGCCACTTTGATGTTAACCAATTAAGTCTTTTCAAGCCAGGAATGAACAAAGTGGCTTCTCCCATTTGGAGAAAAAGAATGTTGTGACTTATAAAATAGCTGTAATAGTAAAACATAGAAGAAAAAAAAAATAATTCTGTGCATAGAGAACTTAAATTCTACTATTTTGGATAACTGGCTCTTCCAGCTAATACCAACTTATCAGTTTGTGTGATGCATGTGGGGTTTTGGGTGATCTGCCAGGAAATGGTAAGCTCTGTTTCTGGGAGAGCCTACTCACACTTTCAGACAGGCACCAGGGTAAACTGTTACAAAGCTGTATAAAGGGAAAATTAGATGTGGAGGTCTCTGGGTATCTTGTTATGCTCATAGTGCGTACACATGCATACACAGTGCAACAGTTTAGGGCAGGATTTGACCGTTACATTCATGTGAAGGCTCCTGGCTGTGGTTTTCCTGACCTAACAGAGGTGTGAACCTTGAGAATCCTCCTGTGGAGCTTTGTGTTAATGTCGGAGAGACAGACTCTTCCTGTATTCTTGCAGGCAGGACATGGTGTTTGAGGGGTGTTGCTTTGTTCTCCTCCTAAGACAGATTTTCTAAATTTGTAATTATTTCACAAAAGGATTGTTGGTAGAGAGGTCTTCACTTCCTGTTACTCAAAGAAGTTTCTTTCCTTCATGTGAAAACTGATTTTGGTGTCTTGTTTCACTACCTTTCACTGCAATAAAACTTCATCAATACTAAAACTGTGTGTGCAACCTTAAATTTGACTTACCTATTTTTCGCATGTTAGCATTACAATGCATGTATCCTGTATTTAAAATTTGCCGTACAGTTGCTCACTTAGTGTTGCTAAGTTTTCTTTCTTGTTACAAGTGTCTCCTCTATTTGGCATTGGAAAATAACATTAGGTGAAGACACATATTTAAAATAGAAGAGGTTTTAAATGTCAAATATTTACATTAAGAAAGTTGAAAAGTATGTTATTTTAAGAAGTTCAAATAAATATTTAAAACGGAAAGAGGATTAAAGTACATAAATTTCACAACATAATATCCTGTCTCATATCTAAATTCCTTCCTTCTAGGAAGAACAAAGTATGCTAGCAATGGAAGAGGAAGGAACTGTTCAGTTACCACTGGAAGGACATTACAGGTAAAATATACCTTTCCTCTTTTAGGTGAGTTGCAATTAAACAAATAAAATAAACATGCCACAATATTTATTCTTAATGCTTACTAAATGTTAGGAGGGTGTGTGTCTGGTAGTACAGTTAGGTGAACTGAACCATCTACAGCAGCATTCAACAAGCTCAGCCCTTTTCTAGTCTTTCCACTTGATCTCATGGTCCCTAAGAAAAGGCCACATTGGGTGAAGTTTTCCCTTGGGCAGGACTGCAGTATCAGGCCATTCATAACGAGCTTTCTGAAGTGCACAGCAGGGAAGGAAGATGTACAGCAGGTCGAACCATTCACTCTGATGCTAGCAGGGAGCCAGGAAAGGTTTTGAACACACCCCAGAAAAGCTCGGTTCTTACAGTATTACATTATAAAACATTCTAATTAAGATCATATCCATGTGAGATAATAGAGGAATCAATCAAGAGCTGTCCAGGGTAGATAAAGCATAATGCAGGGTTGACACAACTTAAAAACCATGAGCACCCATGTTATGGCTAGTACTAATACACATGGCCAGCCCATAAGGACTTACTCTCATTTTCAGTTTTCAGAAAGTTCTTAGTAAAGATTTGAAATATCTGGTGATAGTAACCTCTGCATTAATGAGAGTTTATAGAAAAACTATCTCGGAGTGGCTTCCTCTGTTATATTTTAACACAAAGTTACCCTAATGTCTTCTAAGGCAAATAACAGTCTGTGTCTCTGAAAAATCCCAGTCTATTTCTTACTTTTGATTCATCACATAACCCTAATGGTCTGTTTTTTATTTCTTTTGTCCATACCTTTCTGTTCTACTTTATATTAGCAATGGTTAGCTTAATTTATTTTGAGGTGTGGTCTATATTGATCTGTAGTTTATTTTGGTAGAGTAGCCTGGATAATAACTGATTTTCTCTACTGTCAGGGTCACAGTCCTACAGCTAAAAAGAAGTCAAGATATTGGTTAATAAAGTGATTCCCCAAAACACTATGCAAACAAGTTTACTGAGGGCTTACTGAATGTCAGCCATATACAAGCTGTGAAGTCAGGACAAGCAGGCCCTCTAAACATTTAAGAGACTATTATTCTTAAGTATATAAGTATGTATTTGGAGCAGTCAAGATTTTTGATTGCTTTTAAATTTGTTTTAAAAGCAGATGGAGTTTCAGAGTGTAAGTACTTTGAGAACTGTTACAGGAGCTCTTAGGATTCTTGTTTAATCCATCTACGCCACTGGCATGCTGAGATATCTTGGGCAATATTTAATTTCATAGTTCCTCTTTTTTCTCTGTTGGAAGTGACACAATGTATTTCATTGACATTACTGTGATTAATTGCTGTTGGAGGAGGAAAATACTAAAAAGTGTGAAGATATTTTAAGAGAATATTGAAGTCATTGTTCAGGATTTTTGAAGTTAAACTTAATTTCTTAACTTACATTGCACTTACTGTCATCACTATCAATTTTCAAGGACTTTTATAGAGTTAATAAGTAACAAAGACTGATTGCTCATTGTTTTATTGTGTATTTATTTTTATTCTTGCCTAGAGATGACCCATCTGTGATAAACATTTCAGATGAAATGGCAAAAACTGCCGTGTGGAAGACACTGTTGATATCCTCAGAGAATGCAAAAGATAAGGAGTCAAGCTTTCCTTCTAAAAGGTTTTAATTTTTTTTTACCTCATTGTACTTTATGTATTGGTGTCAAACCAATATCAGAATATTGTGAATATTGTGCCAGGGATTAGAAAGATTTCTAGCATCTCGCCGTTTTATTTCTTGAGGTTTCTTTTTATTTACTTCCAGTCGTAATATTCTGAGCTCAAAAACCCACAAATGCACTATTTATTTTTTTTAAAAGAACAAACCACAAGTATTTGCATGCTGCTTAGTTATGCTACAGTGAAGAATGAAGTTGAGCATGAGTGATGCTTGTGTAATGAACCACCAGCCTACACCTGGATATTGCACAACAGCTGTTGTGTGTTCTGCTTGGTTTTGTTCTTTCCACTTGAAAAATAAGTGGTCATCACTTCCCTGGAAATATTTATATGAAGGACCCAGTACTCTGAATGCAATCGAATAATATTTGAAGTGAAAATACTTTCAAGATTGCATTACTTCCTTTCATTTTTTTTGCCTTCTTGCCTTGTACTCAAAACAGTTAAATACGTTTAAATTTTAGTCCAGACAAATGTAAAATGAAGCCCTGATGTTCTATCTGTGCTATAGTTATTATGTGAATACTGGTAAATACAAGCACAGTAGGATTGTAAGATAAATTTTCCTGCTTTCATAGATTTTAAATTTAACTGTTTCTACTTAATTGTTTCATATCACATTTTGTCATAAGCTCCCCTTCCTAATTACCCTAGAAGCCGATTCCCCAAAGGTAAGACCCTATCTGCCAACCTTTTCCTTGATTGTATCTTTGAATTAAAAATTCACCTAGGAACCCAAATGAGTTGACTTTCTGTAGTTTTTGGGGAGACAGAATGAAAAATTTCAAATAGGAATGTAAAATATATTCATTGAAGTCCTTAATATTACCATCTAAAATTTATTTATTTATTAAAAACAGAAGCTGTAGATGTAGTATATTTAAATATTAAATGGAATTTATTCTTAGAACTCTTAATCAAATATTTCAAAATGTAAAGTTATATTCTGCCCATTTCTAAATCTAGTTTTCAAAACAAACACCATGTTTGAAACAGCTACTCATTGCTCTGTAGTGAAAAGACGCAGTAAGAGAAAAAATCCTGTAGGAAAATAAATTGTTTAAAATGTTATTACCCCAAAATGGCATGCTGCCTTTCAGTGTTGTTCCTACCCGTAAATAGCACAAACAAAATGAACAGCTGATGACCAGAGAAATCATTTCAGACACCCATGGAGCAGCCCATTAATGTGATCACTTTAATGCTGTTTCACTGACAGCCAAAATAGCACTGTAGTTCTGATTTGCTTTCCACCCTCAGCTGAAAAGGATCATGTCACAGTGAAATCCATGTGGTGCATGGGAGAAGAATGTACAGTAGGGTCTTCTTACATTATATGCCTCCCTGTCCAGGCTGTGAAAGCCTGGAGAACGAGAAGAAACTGATGGGGTACATTCACAGCCACTGGGTATGCAGTAGTTCTGTTTTTTTCTAGTGCTATTGCTTTCTTTGATGGTATAATAGATTATGTAAACATGTATTGGTTTTAGCTGAAATTTTCAAAGATCCTTTGAGCAAAGAGCATCTACGTAAGACTGTGTCTGAGACAGTATTGTTAAAAAAAGATTTGGCCTTTCTACTGCAGTAAAATAGTAACTAATTTTCTAATGAGCTCATTTTCAATCTGTTCTTTTATCTTTGCTTGTTAAAACAAAGACTCAGGTGGAAAGGAACAGTTCTATGGTTTTAGGTATGAGTGTTCTGTTGTAAAGGAATGACCTCAAAGAATCTGAAACCTGCTTTTTTATGTGCTCTAGCTTGTCTCAGATTCCCAGACAGAAGCAGATTCAAAGAACTTTAAACCTAGAAGGCTTGCTTTCTGATAAGCAAAACCATAAGACATTAATCTTAAATCTTACTAAAGACAGAGCTAAAGAAACATTATATTCCTAAATTAATGTATCACTAGATAAAGATATAATTCAATCCTAGGTAAGTACTGAGAAAAAGCTTGGAATGGTGGCAGTTGTAAGGATAATTTTTGCAAACGATCAGGATCACCAATATTACATTACACAATTCCCTTCAGTGAAAGATATCTTACCATAGAGGCAAAAAAATCATGTTGTTTTGTGATTAATCTTACTGATGCCTTTTGAAGTTCAACTACAGCAGTGTTTAGTACTCTTTTTCCTGTTGTCAGGTCTGCTTTCTTATGCTAATATCCAAAAATACTACTAAATGGGGATAATTAAATTATGATACTGTACTATGCTTTTATGTAAGGCACTGATCAATTCACAACGTAGGGTGATTTCTGGAATTTGTAAAATCTGGGAATTCTTGGTACTAATTAAATACTGAGTTGACATGGCTAATGAAAGACTGGCCGATAACAAACTAAGATCATCTTCAAAGAGATTTTAAGCATGAAGGGCTTACACAGATAACTTCTCAGCCTGATGCATGGATAATACCTATCATACTGCTATCTGTGTAGCAGTACAGTTGTGTGGCGGTTACATCCCAGACTCATAGCAGCATTTGTCTAAACTGTTGTCTAACTGTAGAGGCACCTGAACTTTATACTTTTCCAACCTTAATTTTTCACTATTATAACTCCTAATGCCCTACAGGTCTCTCCTTTTGAGCATGTCTTAGTAAAATTGAATACCTAGGCACCTATCTGAAACATAGCATTCTTTGGTACATTAATTATTCCTCTGTCTTTGCTTATAATGTTAAGCCCTTCAGATAGCGATGTCAAAATACATGCAGAAGATTTGATCATGTATAGAAGGTAGTCCTAGCTGGTCTTTTAGTGTACTGGAGGAAGAGGCATCTATCACTTTGTAGATTGTGTGAGTCCTCTTCTCTACCTGAAGATAGAGATGATACAGAAGATGTAGGACGCAAATCCCGCATCCCAAACCTTCCTTCTTAGGCTTGATAGGCTACTCCCTCGGTAGGGAGGAGTAGAGTGCCAAGTCTCTTACAGATCCAGCAGTTATCTGTTTTACTGGTAAAAGATTGGACTTGTCCTTTTTTAGTTTCCAATTTCTCAAGACACTAAAGCCCACATCTGCAGGTGATACTCAGGGATGTGAATCCTAAACAGATGGAAGACTTTCTTGGTATCACAGAGGCCGCTAAACCATGGGAATATTTTAAGACTGTAAGGCAACAACACATCCTCACTGATTGTTTTTACTAAGCACAGGTAACTCTCAGCCTGCTGTACTGCTGCACTTCAAATTCACCCTCCAGGAATTTGTTTGCATACCCTTTGTGTGCAGAAAGTGTAACATACCCAATTCTATCACTGTTCTACAGAAGGTGATAGATTTGGCAGTTGAAGTGGCAGAAGTTGGTATTCTTTAGCTATTTCCATTAACACCTCTGGAAGCTGCCATAGGCATAGAAGTAAGCTTTGGCTGAACTGAATTGTATCCTTAAAGCAATTTTTATGTGACGAAAAATGTCAGATGATTGTAAAATTGTGCATGAATCACCTTAAGTATTTGAGAATTGATCTTGCTTTTTTTAAGCTTTGTGTAACAGCCTATTTCTCATTCATTCTAGTTAAGGAATTATTCCCATGAAACCTGGTAGGTTATGTGCTTGATACAGGTTTGTTCTCAGAACCATCTTTTTGGTTTTTTTTTTTAGATACCCTGCTACTCTTTGTTAAAGGCTTGATTTGCCTGTGTCGTGGAAGCCTCTCTGCATTTTCCTAGTGTCACTGAAACTCATTGCAAGAACACAACTTTTTATTTATGCTGTTTTGAATTCGGACCCTCTTCACCAAAAAAAAAAATCATCTGCTTTGCACATATATTGCTTTCTCTAGGCAAATCAACAGTGTCATAACTGGAAGAAAGCTGAATCCAAATTTGAACTCTGCTTCAGAGTTCTTACTGATACAGCTTTTGTAAGATCTTTCAGGCTTTACAGGTCAAAATGCGGAATACTGTCACTCCCCAGCCCCCAGGCTTTTCCTGCCACATACTACAGCTGGAAATTGGCTTGCACTGCTATAGTTCAGAGACATTCCTTCTAAATTTACATTGAGCAACAGAATACATTTTAAAGACAAGAAGTACTTGTGACCTCTTGTTTGTGCCATTTAAGAAAATGCCGGTATTGTCTGAGAACTGTACCATTGCCATTATCTAATCAATTAACAGTTGTATTTGCCAAAAAAAAAAAAAAAAGAAGAAAGTGGCTGCCTTTGCTTGCATGCTGGCTGATGTCTGTCTGTACATCTTAAGTTTTCTATCTACCTCATCACTAAAATGCTGGCTGATGTCTTCTGCACCATTTGGCACAAACTTTCACTTGCTTCCCAGTTTGTGATATGCAGCATGAAAAATTAACTAAATTATCAGTGCAGTGTTGGTTTTCAGGTACATCATTAATATATACAGTAGTGCTACTGTAACTCTTTTTTTTTCCCCCCTTCTTTTCCTAGTGCTGAAATCAGAAAAGAGAAGAAAGCTGACTCAGGGAAAGGTGTTGACCGGGAGACTTGTCTATGACTTGTTCTTCAACTAATTTTTTTACAAATGAATGAAAGGAGTGCCACAACCACTAAATATATATGATTTACCTTGTAACTTTTTCATCTCAAACTAGCACAGGTAATGTAGTGCAATATTTGTCTCATTTCACTTTGTCTACATGTCTGTACCATCTAGTATCTGTGTAAACATCTGCAGTAGCCAATGCAAAAAAGCTTTGTTCTTTGCTAATACTGGCCATTTATCAGTGTTTGTACCATAAATTTAACAAGCAAGTTTTCTTTCCAATTCAACTTTCCTGGTAATAGGTTTGTACTGTATTTTACTACTTTTTCTGTGGGAGAATACTTACTAATCATTCAAGATTAAAAACCACCTAACTCACATAAATGATTTCAGGAAAGCCAAACTGACAAGCAAATATTAAAGAAGTTTTTAAATTAACAACTGATCTGACCCAGTGAACAAACGAACAAGGATAATCCTTTCCTCCTCAAGCTGTCCTTCTGAAGTCATGGATTACTCTTGCGATGAGGATTGCAGGGTCAGATTCTGTATTTGTGAAATTTTCCTTGATTTAATACAGTGTATTTAATATTCAAATTTGTATGTAGCTTGAACATAGTCATATATATTTAAAATATATACTAGAACATTCTCTCACCTTAGTTGAAAAACTCCACCACATCCTTTGATGTGAAACATGAGTACAGTATTTCTTAATATGCAACCTGTGATTACAGTATCTTATCTTGTGTTGTATGAATGTTGCTGTGGTTCACCAAACAACTACATCATGTCAATAATCAATCTATTATTTTATAATAAGGAAAATTTTGTAGATACAAGCTATATCCCACATGCAGTTATATCAGCTGCCCGATGTTTTTCTTCATTGCCTAAAATACAGCCACATAAAGGGCATATTTATATTGGCCTCTCTACTAACTGCTGTAAACCTCTTAATTTCAGAGATTAATAGTATATAATACTTAAATGAGTATGCTGCTGTTGATTTTGTTACAGTTCTTTGCTATTCCATCAAGTACATTGATTAAAAGATAAAAACTTTACAAAGTAAAATGTGGCTTTAAAGCCATTACAAAGACATTTTTCGTAATGGATTTTGTTACTGCCTGATCCTTCATGCCACTCTTTTCTGTAAAACAAGGACTGCGAGATTAGGTATTGAAATCATAGAGATGTGGAGAAAGTTTTATCGGGTAATTTGGAATTCACTGATTTTTAAATTTTTTTAAGGTAAGTTTTTAAATTATTAAATGAAAGCTAATTCTCGTTATTATGCTATTACTTTGAATCCTACCAATAAGAATTAGTCTTGTAATCTTTGTAACAATTCATCTACAGGAATCTAGCATTCCCTAGCTTCCTAAAATATGATAATCTTTCCACAGATCTCATGCAAACAACTTTTCAGATCCATCACATTGTAATTATTCCTTCTAATGTTTCTGTGTGTGTGAGAGTGTATGATGTTTTACTACTGTAGCCATAAATGATAATTGCATTTTGCTGCAAACTAATAGGGTCACTGTTCTAAATTTGAATTTGCATTATCAAAGCCCATTAAAAGCCATTTTTATGGAGAGAAAAAAAATAATATAATGGACACAAGAAGGATTTACATTAAATTCAATGTTTGTATTTGTAAATTTAGGAAAAAAAAAAAAAGAACCTGATGCATTAAGCTAAAATGCTTTGTTTTGTGTACTTGATAAATTGTAAGATTCCAATTGTTTTAAGATTAGTATAGAAGTTCAATACTGGTTTGTCCCGAGAGCAGCCTGGTGGTGCTTTAATATGTTGCTGACTTTGTTACAGATAACGTATACAATAAAAAATGTATTAGTTTCACTTGACCAACTCTTAGAATATTAAGAAATCAGTGTATTCAATGGCATTCTGTATTTCTGTTCAGTATTTCAGAGTGGTTTTATTTTAAAACACTCTGTTCTTGTGTGAATTTAAATGCTATTCCAATGTTAATCTTAACATTCTGAAATCGCACACAATATAAAGCAAATGTAGTGCTATATTTACTTCTAATTTAATATTCCTGGTCAAAATTACTCAATTTCTTGGATGTAATTTATTACAAAAGTTTATGTGTACATGTGAATAGACTGTTGTGTTTTTCACAAGACATGTTATGTGAAAATAAATATTTATCCTAACTAATTTTCAATTTTATTTTCACATTGCAAACCCCAGAAAAAACTATGTAATATGGTACAGTATTTTAAATGTCTACCTGACACTTGAATATGCTTCACTGTAGAGCGCAGTCCTGCTCAGTAGAATCTCACTGAAACATGAAACAAGCCAACACTGCTGGCTTGCTGTGCATAGTTGACAGAGGTTACAGTAAGGGAATACATGTAGTTCTTTAAGTATGAGAGCCTAGTTAATGTAGTTGTTGGATTACAGAAATACTATTTTTGGTCTATATGACACTATTTGCCCCTTGCTGCACAAGCAATCCAGAAGTTCATAATGATCTTTTTTTTTTTATAGCCTGTCTGCATTGATGTGATCTACCTTCATACTGATCTGTGTTTCTTTCCCTTCAGTTAAAAGAATCAAGAGATGAGGTAACCTCTTGGAAACAACTGACAGCCTTTATCCTACCTCTAGATCTTGCTTTAACAGTGATGCCAGTCTACATTAGAATGACTAGTACTGTGAGCCCAAGATTATATTTGTAATTCCCATCTCCAGTTTGTTTTCCCCAAAAAAGTTACTTATTTTGTGAGTCAAGGAGGTTTCAGTTTGTTTATGAACCCCTTCTTTTTCTAATTTAAGGACAAGGTGCATGAACTGTCTTGACATTCTTCTCCACCTCCCCTGTGCTTTATCTATGTGCATTTACATTTATCTGTATACTTTTACATCCTCACCTGGTGTCTCTAATAAGCTACAATACATACCTCATTGCACCCTGGCATCTAATAACAAGAAGTTTAATGTCAGATAATCACGTCACCCTCCATTACATGACACTATTAAACAAAAGCAGAAGTTTCACTGTTATTATCTCAAAATTAATAGGGATTTTTTGTAAAATTCTAAGAGTTCATTTCTTGAGCAGCATTTTCAATGATACAGACTACACCCCCTATTCATAACTTAGTATTTTTATTTAAAAGCAGCACAGAAAAGATACAACCCACATGTGCTACAAACTATCTATGTGAAATTAAGAAAACTAATCTTCAGCTGGAGAAGTCTACCTGGAATGCTAAAGCAGATGTTTACTGGTAGGCTACAAAGAAAAGAAGGTTCACTAAGCAGCATGTTCCAGTGAGAGTTAGTTAGTTACATGAAAGTCCAGCCTTTGCTTGAAGCGACTGCTACTTTGCATTGTAATGTTTTATGTTTTGAGTGCAAGGAATGTATCCTTTCATCAGTAAATGGGAAACTTGAAAAAAAACCCAGAAACAATGGCGGAGTCCTAGAGTTCCCAGATAGATAGAGTTTACCAGTGCAGATTTCTACAGTAACAACCTTTTTGACTATATAAAGTAAGCAAAACTCACAGTACTATGATAGGAAACAAGAAATCCAGTGTCACTGGTTTTAACAGATATCATTCAAAAACTTTGGTGAAAGCTGCTTACATGTCTTCCTTGCAAGACTTCTACAATTGTAATCAAGAGATTATTTACTTAAGGAACTGCAGTAAACAAGTCAGTATTTTTCTGCAAAGTGTTTCATTCTGCATAGAGAACATTAACATATTAATGCATATTAACATTCCAGTATTCCTGATACTATTTCTAAAATAATTGATCAAACATTAGGTAATTTCTGCAAAATCTGGTTAAAATTTTATCAGTACTTTCACAGAAATGATCAGAGGGTTAATTTTAGTTTTTGTGGGAAACATTATTATATTTGTTCTTCAACAGATCTCCATGTTGGCTCCTCTGTGACATTTTCATCATTCATTACCCTACTATAGAAACTGGACTGTTTCTGTTTTACACTGAAATAGCAGAAGGTACTGATTCAAGCAAGTACCGTGTTTTCCAGAAGTCTGCAACATAACTGCATTCTGGTGATAAGACCTGATTAAACATAACCAATAAAAATGCAGTAGTTGCATGACAAAAGCAATCAATCATTATAAAGATTAGGATTTCGTTGTGTACACAGGTATCCCAAGAGCTGATCCTTATCTCAATTCATACTGGCTCAGTGTACATTAGCTAGAGAATATTCTAGGGAAATACCATCACTTGCTGGTGCTAGGGCAGTGAGAAACACTGCTTTATGAAATGGCTCATGTGGGTATAAATATGCTTATGTGCTTGACCACTGATGGAATGGTCTTTGTCGGTGTACCACTGCAGAAAAGAAAAATACAGAGAATGTTAGTTCTAGCTACATCTAAATCAAACAAGATAGACAAAAAAACAAGTGCAGCTATTTTAAGTTAGCCCAGCATGGAGGCATGATACTTCAATCCCTGCTTTGCATGTGGGATGCACCATCTATTCATACTAAAAGTACAAAATAAGTATGTGGCTTGTCCAAATGGAGGGTAGATGCAGCTCTGCAATTTAGCATAGCACCTAATCTCTTGACCCTGTAAGGCCTGTGTATTTGTCTGAACGACAACCATGCACTGGTGCGCTTCCTTCTGTATTTCATTCTTTTCAGCACTGCTCCCCATGAGCTGGGAGAAGGGAGCAAAGGAAGAGCTTGCAGCTTAGTCTGTGAGTTTTCATGTACAGCGTAAGAAGGGGCAAATAACTACTTGTCTTACAGGTTCAACAGAGAAACACCAAACATTACCTCTGGATAGGAAGATAACCTGGATGGGTTATCTTGGACTTAGGATATAAGGAAGGGTTAACTTCAGCTATCTATCTCTGACATACTATTCATTGGACTTTGGGTATATGCAAAGATTGGTTTTGGCTGTTTGTCTGAGAACACAAAAATAACAAGGTGAAAGATTAGGTAAGCTGAGTCAAATACAATTTGTTGCTTTACATTTTTTCTTGTACAGAAGATACATGGGTGGGTTATGTTACAATTTCAGTCACTGAAAATGAAATACGAGTATGTGAACTTTAAGATAGCAGTTAATTTAAACCTTACAACAGGGAGCTTTTACTGTTATTCTCATAGTACAAACCCATTTTTATGTTTATAAACAAAACAACCATACCATTGCCTGAAAATCCACTTCAGCATCAACAAGAGCTTTGGAAATCTGTGCTGCTTGCTGAAAGTGAACATTATCTGAAAAGCAGAAGAGAAAGAGGAAAAAGGTAAACAAAAAATTGCTTCTGTATTACTCTAGGGGAAAAGCAAAGCAACGAACACAGCAAACTCCCCAGCACTGCTGACTGAAACACAAATTAATCGCAGAAAGCAGTATTATTTTATTGACGTAAATTCAACAGCCTTGCCCCTTCATGCTTTTGTTTTGTCAGTAGTAGAATTGCAAACCTGTCTGTAATACTAAAATGTCTAATTAACTGCAACTCACCATCTGCTGTTCCGTGAATAAGGAGATATTCAACTTCCTTGAATTTTTCAGCTCTGGCCATTACTGTTGAACTCTGAAATTACAGAAAAGGGGGGGCGAAGGAGGGGGGAAGAAAAAAGGTGCTATTTATTAGAAGATGATTTGCTACCAACTGACTTTTATTCCTGTTGACATAGTCTGGGGTCCTTCACATAAAAACAACCACCCCTGCTCCCCCCTCCACACCGCCAAGTAGCATGTTCACATATCCAGCAGCACTGTGCTCACACTCAAACCATTCTGCACTGATCTGCCATTATTACCAAGGGTTATGTCTCCAAAGTAACAGGCAATTCCAGAGGGGAAGAGTTTTGTGAGTGAGATACACATTTAATGCATTGCTAACATGTTGTTAGCCTGCAGCACACCACTTGCCATAGGTTTCCTGTGCGACTGCAGACAAGTTAAAGAATGTTGCCATGGCAACAGTGTACCCTATGATAGCAAGGAGGAAATATTGCAGAGCCTACATGTGTTATCTTCCCACCAAAACATACACTAGTTCACATGTAGGTAAGTCAACAGAGCTAATATTCCACCAGTCTCACGTAAAAATGGGTGTCAAGAAGTTTAAAACAGTGCTCTCCCCAAATACAATAGAGAAATGCCTGAAGGAAGAGACACTAGATGACATCTATAAATAGATGTCAAGCTGCATTTTGGGAACTGAAAGACAATACGGTGATTAAAAAAAAAAAAAAAAAGGCAACTAATCAAGAAACTTAAAACACAGTAACAACATACTCCCTAAAACATAATAACCACCTGATCATAATGTGACTAGGTACTAAAGAATGAGGAATGTAAGGACTGCAACAAGTAAGAGCTTTAATTTGGGAAAGGAAAGGGAATGGGATAGTGCTCTGCCATGAGAATGGGAAGATGACAAGGGACGAGAGATGGTATTTTGGGTTTGACAAGGCAATCAGTATAATGGGGCAAAAATACACTGATTTAGATTTCTTTCTATTAGCAACATTATAGGGATTCTCTGATGAAAATAACTGAATCCCTGTGGACTTTTCTCTATATTACAACAACTTAAAAGCTACTATGGCAAAGAAAAAAAAAAGGTAAAAATTAAGAATAAAAGAATTTTGGTTTTATTGTGGTTTATTTTTTTTAATTTCTTCTGCACCATGTACTAAGACTGTATCCCTGCATAGGGATTTTCATTTAGTACCCCCAAAACATTGTATTACCAAGACACAGAAATTTTCTAATTTCTTTATGTCTCTTGTATACTCATGAATCTTTAAAGCAAGCATAAATATGAATTAAATGGCAGAATAACTTACCATAACCCTCTCATCACTGCAAAGAACTGATTTCCCTTAATTCAACCAAATTGAAAAAACAAGTTCAATACAGAGGGGAAAAACCAGCACCCTACAATCCCTAACACTGCAACTGCCCTCTTGTAATAGCAAAAGGCTGCAGAGCACCAGCAATCCCAGCTAATATATGGTGGTAATCCACACACACTGGAAGGATGACATCCACTGCAATGACTTGGTATCATGGAGTAAGAACAGATAGTTATGAGAGTGCCAAAATTTGGAGAGGACTTTGATTCAGTGAGCATTGGTATAGCAGCCAAACAAAAAGAATGATTCAGAAAGTAATGGCCCAGTGATATAAACAAGCAAGCAAGCAAGCAAACAAAAAACCCCAACAACAAAACAAAAGAAATCAGGAAAAACTAAGTGGTATCATTTGAGTGAATCATTTTCTACACGTGCAGAGGGAAACTTGATAGATTGCCTTTACAAGCTTTCTTCTAGCGAATCAGTGCTGGTTAAGGGGACAGCCCACCTTCTGTGAGTGGGAGCCTGACTTGAGCTATGCTTCTGAGAACTCGACTTTCCAAAAGCAGTTTGAGAAAGGATGTAATTATTTTCCCTCTCCAAGCCTTAAACAAAATAAAGCTATTTATTTGCTAAATACTTCAGAAAGAAGGAACACACAAAAGAGATACCTTCTAAGTTTTTTTATCACTTACAAGTGATGTCTCACTTGCTGTACTCATATTCAACAATAAGAGTCCCTTCCAATAAATGCACTTTACAGATACCTTACTACCAACAGAAAAGGTTGCAAGATTGGGATCAATCTCAAGGTAGGCACAGTTACAGCACAAAGCAACAGCTCCGTTAGCTAAACAAACCTCAAGTGGACAGCAAATACAAGTTTACCCCATCCATAATTATACTGCTGGGACAAAGGTTCTGAAAAAGTAATGTGTGTACAAGTGCTGAGAATTTGGCCCCGCTGAGTGTAACTGCCTCTTCTAAAGATCACCCAGCAGTCAACATTTTATCAGCACTCCACAAACAAGTTAAGGTTTGGCTGAAACTGAAGGTCTCTCTCCCTTTAGCATATTCTCAGATAATAGAACAAATGTCAAATCAGTACAAGATGGCATATTTACAAAATTGTACCCTGTTTTGCATAACCTAATGATGCAGCAGTTCTTAAGGACTGAACATTTCAAATCTGCTAGAAAAAGATTGCCAAATCTATGACTGTTTCAAACACTTGCCAGAAGCATATCAAATTCAGAGTGAACTGCAAAATAATCTTCTCACAAGTTGAACAGTCTCTTTGGTATGCTTTACATGGCTACTGCATCTGACCTCCAGAACTCTGCCCTGATTTAGTCTTTACATCACGGACGTTTCCTCCCAGGCAGACAGCCTCTGCTCCATTCAGCCTAGAATCCCTGCACAATTATATTTGGAGCTCCACCCATGCTTATTCCTTTCTTTCACAAATCTCTAATTTTTAATAGTTCAAAATAGCCTAAAAGGCACAATCAGTCACACCTAATTAGCCTACTTAAAGGAGTGGGAGTCATCCCTTGACAAAGAGCATTTAACATGTCAGATTCTCTTCCTTGAATAAATGTGAAGCTCTGTGTCCCAGTAACACAAAGGTACGGTGTACCCCTCTTACCATAACTAGTTTCTTCAGACTAAATATTCAGTCATTTAATAATACTCTGTGCATTAGGAAGGCGCCTAGCAGCATGCATCTTCTCTAAGCAGGTCTGTAGGCAGTCTCACTTTTTTTCAGTTAGGGCACACACCCTACAGAGTTTATACAACCTTTCACTTTTCAAGACAGCTTATGCAGTAGGACAGAGAATATCTCATGCAGTGCACAAACCTGACAGTACAAAGTTAACAGTTCAAAAATGCTCTAACAGCTTCAGCTAGGAGAGCTTTCAGTACATGTTTTTGCATTTACTTGCTAAAAAACATTCAGTTCAGAAAACAGCTCTCATCAGAGACAGGGGGCCAGGAGGCTGGCTGTTGGGACTGGGACATTGAACAAAGGGGCTGTAAGCCAGGAACATGCTGGGCTGAAGGCAGTAAGGTCCTCAGCATCCACAACCCTTCCACTGATGATACATAAAAAGCAACAAACATTGCTTGAGCTACCTCATCCATCCAGGTTCAAATGAAAAGTAAATTCCAAGTAATATGTTATTTGGGGCTTCTATCAATTAATGAGGACTTCGGTTGCATTTTCCTATCTCTAGAAGCAGCAGTGAAGTGTGACAATCTGATCTGCGCAATTACCCCTCCTCCATCCAGCCACCAGTCTTCCCAATTAGTCCTCTGAGTAACACATTTGAAACCTTTAGCTCTTTGGTACTGGCAGTTTCAACGTGGCCATTGCCAGCAATGGATACTATGCCAAGAAAATCCGACTCCTGGCTTGAAAGGATTAAACAGTCCTCTGTTGCCATCTGTGCTGTGAAGCTGGTGAATGACTTTGTGCACCCAGAGCGTTAACGTTCGTTCTGCACGACGACAGTAACTTCTATTTACATTGCTACCTCGCAGACCTCCTACTGTTCCCACTGCCTTAAAGAAACAAATTTGGGAAAAGGCAGGCAGGCGGCTGTGGGCTGCTGGTCAGTCCCTGGTGAGCCCAAGTAGCTCACTGGTTAGAGATAGACACAGCTCCAAGTCTTCCAGCAGTCACTAACATTGACCTCAATTTTGACTGGAATGTCTGATATAACAGTTGACAAAACTAGATGGCTGTAGCGATACGTCAAAACAAGACGTTTCAGTCCATATCTGTATGTATTTGTATGTTTTACCATACTTTTAAAGCAATGCAATGACCCCCACTCTTCCCCCCCCTTTCCCATAACAATTACTTTTTCAAAGCATCAAGACACAAGTGCTAAACTGTTTTCTAAGCCTGTTTACCAACCTAAACACTGAGAATGCCTCACCTCTTTGCATCCATCACCCATCTTTGGTTCCAGCAACACCATAGCGGAACACCTCTGTAAAACAACCAAATGACCAGGGCACAAAGAACCCCCCAGGTCCATCACACTTCAACAGCCACTGTATTTCCACCTAGATCTGAAGTTTAACAAAACCTTACAGAAAGCTTGGGCTGTTCTGCCCTATGCCCAGCTATTACCCAGCTATTACCCAGCTATTTCAGAAAACCCTTGAGGCAACAAAAAGCAACTGGCACAAGGAACAGCAAGTCAAACAATTCATCATGTCATAGCGAGGATAAACAATCCACAGGTATTTTTCTCCTATTAGAAGACCTGGAAATTCTCTCACTTCTGGGCAAACATTAGACCAAACCTTGGACACCCTGTGTTCATAGAGATGGAACTAAAATTCCAGCTCCAACCTGGTCTGCAATTAGCTTGATATGATCGCAGTACAGACTTGACTACATGTCAAATTTTCCTAGTATTTAGGAGATTTTGCTTTCCCTGAAAGAAGCTCACAGATTCCTAAAACAAGAAAGTTCACACCATATCCATCTTTTAAAAGTTACATTTCAAAAAGAACCAGAGTACATTTGTTTTGTGGAAATGTTGTTTAAGATAAAGTATAGTTTGCCCACGAGCACATTAAATTTTAAACCAAATTTGTTTCTTGGTGGTTAAAATAAAACAGTTTTTACAGCTTGTTTTACAGTCTGCAAAGTAGCCAAACGGAGCTGAATGTAAAAGAAACCAAAAAAACCTAACACACCAAAACAAACAACAGAAAACCCACACCATACAGCAAGGAGTAACTCCCCTCATGTAAATCCAAACACATGAGAGTACAGCCTTTAAAAGCACAATGCAACAGTTAGAGCTGGAAAAAAGAAAGAAACTTATTTCTTCCCAAGGGGAAGGAACTAGACGGTATAAAGAAAACCAGAGTGGTTTAGAATATAAACAACATTTCAAAGAAACAAAGTGATGTATTTCTTACATTATAGTTGTTCAGGTTATCACTTGCTATAGGAAGACCCATGTATCGCTCCGTGTATATTGAATCTGTAATAAAAAAAAAACAACCAAAAAACAAACCAAAAAAACCAAACCAAAACCAGAATCTGCTATTTGATTTTCAGTCAGTCTGTCACCAGTCTACCCACTGATACAAGAAGTAAGAATGGATACAAAAAAAAAAAAAAGGGAAGATAAAAACAGGTTTTCCACAATGAGGCTTGTAGGTAACCATCATTATTCAGAATATTCAATCTTCTTGTTGCCATGGACACCTGAATGCTGAATATTAATAAAGTACTTTGTGTCAGTGTTACCTTATTGTTATTCTTTCAGTAATCCTAACAAAATTACTGAAAATCTTGCAGTAAATGACTAGCATTGGACAAAACACACATTTTATCTAGATGTTTCTACTAAAAATCTGTAAAATGAAAATGTAGCAGTAGATTAGGAATCAGCTTAGCTCTATGTTATATACAGTAAATATTATGTATCTCTCATTTTCCAGATTCTTCAGCATGGTATCCTATTTCTCTTTGTTGCAGATTTGCTGCTTTATTTTTAGCCATACAAATCAACGCTCTGTTGTCATAGTCTAATGTCCATTTGATTTTTCATTGGTGTCAGTGTTGTTGCACTGGTTGGTTTTTTTTTGATGCTGAATATGCATGCCTCCATAACCCTTTCCTTTATCTGATCAACTAAAAGTGGAATTTTAGAAATCCTGATCTTCATTAAATAAAAAAACCCACCAACCCACCACAAAATTCCCACCATGCTGTTATATTAATGTCCAAAACCAAAATATTATGAAATCTTCCTTACAGCCTCAATGGACTAATACCTAGCAGTACGATTTGATCTCTGGAATTAGCCGGAGCACATCATATGCTATTATACAGACTCTGTGCTAGCTGCAGAGTGATAAATTATGCCTTGTTTAGCATAGGTTTGCCAGGAAAAGCTTTTCTTTGAACATTTTTGGACAAATCAAAACCAGAAAAGATGTAAAAATGTGGTCATATTGTACCAGCGTGTATTATATTTTTAACTGTATATAATTCTTTTAATCTGGGAGAAGAGTCCCTATAACTGTATTTATAGCCTCAAGCAACTGCAGCCTTATAGACTATAAGCTTGAAGCACATACAGACTTGTCCGCTTGTTCAGGTTTTCCTCAAATCAAGCTATTCTTAAGATTAATTTTATAAAAATCTAAATTTTACACTCTAAAAGGAACAAACCTAAAGGCAATTCAAATCCTATTCTGTTACTTTGAGTAAGTTATAATGCAAGTTTGATATAAAGCCTCACAGTTCATTCTTCTAAGTGAAGTAGCATTTTGAAGAAGATGAGTCTAATAGCCATGGATTTCTGACAGACAATACTGGTCTCAGAACATGTGGCAGCTTCAGAAAGCAAACACAGACACATTACAGTAAACCTACAAAATTACAATAATTTTTGCTTCATTAGAGGTTAAAGAGATTACCTGGAACTGTGGATCCGACTTTTAAGAACAGAAAATAAGGTTTAGGGAATTGCTGGTTTAATTTCGAAATGCAGTACCCACGAGTTCATAAAAACAGACCAAGTGGCATTTACATGGCATCTACTAGCTAATCAAAGTTCTGCGCTATGAATCAACACTTTGCAGCATGTGCACTGCAAGACATATGGGAATCCTTGTAACAAGGAAGCCATCACATACCATAATACTGCCAACTTGACACGGGGGCAACCGCTATTCCACACTTGAACACGCCGCTTCCAGAGCCAAGCACCATGGAGGTCACATATCCCCCATAAGACTGAGAAGAAAACATTGCTGTTATTTTAGTCGGGAAGAAAAGGATGGGGCCCATCTGCTAAACAGTTCATCAGACATTTATAGGCTCAGTGTTTTTCATATTAATGAACTCCATTCTCAATTTGGGTCAGATCTCACCCAACCTGCTCAGTTGGGGAAAAAGGCATCAAACAGTGCATGGCAGCTGTGGCGCTGATGAATGAACTTGCTGGGGAGAAAGGGTGCAAACGCTGCTGAACTGTGACTCAGCTAAGGATGACAGTGTTTGGTAGCACTGTAGGTAGCAGCAAAAAACAGGAAACAAGACACTGCTGAACAGCTGTGTCCCTCTCCGTGCTGGGGGAGTGGGTGGAAGCAGAGCTCAGGCCCACAACATGCCCAATGAGTAGCTGCACTAGGGCAACTGAAAATTTACAACTCCCTCAGAGCAGGCCCACGGCAGCTCTCTTGCTAACTCTCCTCCAAAGCGTTGAGAGCAAGACTGTGACTGGGGAGTGAAGGATCTTCTGCAGAGTGTGGGAGGAACTGTGCACCAACACACTCCTTGCTATGCATAAAAAACTCACTCATAGGCTAGCTTGATACACAGATGAGTACATATCTGACACACTTGAGCATCCAGACAGCAAGATACCTAAACAATGTCACTGACTGCCCCAATGACTGCCCTTACTATAGTCTGAAGGGGTTATTCAGGAAAATGTGCCCACCCACATCAAGAAGAAGAGCAATTTTTGGATCTCACTCCTGTCTTGAAACCAGATGACAGGCAAATGGAACTGTTCAAAGCCCTTAAATGTTCGCTCCAATTTCACACTGAAGTTCTCCCAATGAGATAAGCAAAGTAATTCACCTTCATAGTAATTAAACCCACGTATACACATATTACCTAACCTAGCCACAGTAAATATATTATTGCTAAGATATTATTGATATTACGGCAAACAAAATTAATGTTCCTAATGACAGTCTGACAATCTGAAAACTCAAGAGATAATCTGTTTGCTAACAGATTCAGTATCCAGGATGCATAACTCCAACATAGCTCCAAAGAGGATTGCTCTTCCACTATTCATCCCAAAGCTCGTTAAGGAGTAAGATGGTAATGCGTTTAGTCCTCCATTTCTGCAGAACGATTTTGCCTCCCACTAAAGTTAATACTACTACACTTGACTTCATACAGCACAGACATGTTGACCCCAACAAGAAAAGCCAGTACAGGTATCATCATCATCCTGCCATCAAGCAATTTATTCACTGGTACTTGTCACCAGCAGTGACCAAATTCCAGCTAGCAATTTAATGCAAATCTGCATTTACTTAAACATAATATGCCTGAACAGAACATGCAAGAACACTCCTCACGACCAGAAAACCCATTGAAACAGCAATCTGGGACAGAAATGTTCAGAGTTTGTATCAAATAGATGTCACTAACACTGTATATGCACTTAGCCTTGCAGATGAGGGGTATGTACACTCCATTAAACTCTCCCCTCTACTGTGACAAGTTTTAAAGGCGCATCAAGTCAGAGAAATCTGGCCTCTGCTTGGATACAGTGCTGAAACAAAATATAGCCAAGCACAACAACATAGGAGATTTGGATATTTTCAGGCTGCTAGTAAAAACAACCACCATGGCACGCAGCTGCTTCACATGTAAATTTACACCTTCTTAAAAAGAAAAGATTAGAATCATTCAACTAATCCAGAGTGACACTGATGAATATATACTGGGGTCATTTTTAAAAAATATTGGCTCGTCTTGCACACAGGAACTTGGCAGTATCCCTTTAATTTGTTTTTACTCCCTCTAGTAATCCTAATTTCTGTTTCAAAGGCTCCTTAATGCTTGCAAAGGGACAATGTATACAGATATTGTACTCCATCAGTTCATGTACTGGACAGTGCCATGACCCCAGAGATGCCTCACACTTAAGTCCTCCAGCACCCTCACACACACACCCCACCACAACAAATAGCTCTTACAATTAGGTAAAAAAAAAAAGGTACCAGACTTATTGGAGTACTTACCCAACCCCAAATAGCTATTCTGTCCTTATCAACAAAGCTCATTTCAGAAAATTTTCTAAAACCAAACAGAATAATTAAATGCTTAACAGATTGCAGGTATCTGCCATTATACGGACATGCCCGTTTTCCATCATGTCTGCCTCTTCCTATTGTAGAAATACTAATTTTCTACTTCATCAGAGTGACTGCATAAGAAAACATAAAATTATTCAGGCATGTGTATCTTTAAAAAGTCAGAAAAACATCCATGCCTGTGAAAGTAAACCCCGGGACACTGTGTAGAAGCCCTCAAACTACACCCATTGACATTTGTATTGTATTAGGTTAGGTTGCACCACCTGCCTTGTCTTTTTTTTTTATTGATATTTTTTTAAGAAGAGGAGCAACACTCAAATTGCAGCTGTAAGGGAGAGGCCAACACCTGTATGTCCAGCCAGGGTTTCAAACAGAAAAAGATTCCAAAATGTTATTTGTTTATAAACTCCTTAACATTTTACAATCCCCAAAAGCAAACCCTGTAAGATTACTTCTTTGTGATTCTGAGATTTTAATACTGACATCGTTCAGTTAGTGAGGTTCTACAAGCATAAACCAAGTGATAAACATGAACTACGATGCAAAGGCTGACTATCTCATACAAATAACTCCTTCACAACAGAAACCTGTAAAAAGCTTGGAGTAAAACTTCCAGCTCTAAGTTCCTTGGTAGCATGCTCTTTTACTGATGTGACAGTAAAAAATCAGAGATATAATAAATTTGTATTAAAAAGAGAGAAGACTTAACACTGTAAGTGTAAAACAATGATTTGCCCACAAATGACACACTTTAGCATAAAGAATTACTGCAGAATTTAGTTATGCTTTTGACAGTGATTTCAAGATGACCATTCAAAGCCTTCACCTTCCCCCCCCTCTACCAATAAGCACAGAAAAGAAGGAGCAGATGTTGACCATTTCACTGTAGCTCACCTTGCTGCTGCTATCTGATCTTCCACTTCATATGTTCCCAGCCTTCGGTTTATTGCATGCATAATTTCATCCCCTTGGTATCCACTTCCTCTGCCATCAAAGCTGGCCACAATGATCTGCTCGGTGCTCGCAAGGTAAGTAGCCCAGCTGATCCGGAAGACATAATCTACTTTCTGACTACAGGGTCCAGCATACCTGGAAAAAATGTGCCACAGAATTTAGGCATTAATTCTCCGCGTATTCTCGTATTAAGCATTTGAAATACAATTACTGCTGACAATTTTCAGCCAGTAATGAAGATTATTATCTGACAAATTAAACTGAGCAAATAAGAAAAGCATCACTCACTGACTCCAAACTGCTGCTTTGTCTGGACGCTAAAAGCAATACGCTTTTTTAAAACGTCAACTGTTAATCAAGAAAGCAGACTGGATTTTGTGTTATTGCTTTCTGCTCCAATAAGAAACTTTCATTATTTTGACTTTAAGCAGGTTGTCAGAAATCCAAATCAAATTCTTTTTTTGTGTTGGCACATCTAGTCACCTGAGCTTCAAAGCAATGCTCTTCAACTATTTCTGTTCCCGTTACACATCATTTGTTTGGTTAAAGTCTGAAATCAACAAATAGCCTTCATTTGGGAAAATGAAAGAGACCTTTTTCTGCATTTTTATGCCTCAGTGTTTCCTACAGTCTAAATTTTCTTATGCAGGCTGAGGAAAAGAAAGAAAAAAAAAAAAGCATTTTTCTCAGTATTAAAAGCAAAGAAAAAACTGGGAATTCTCTGTATCAAGCTTTGTTTTTATACACTATGCATCCTGACACTTCTGAAGCGATTTCCGATTCATTTCTGATCACCATGAAGCTGAGGTGATCCTGACAAAGGCCCAGGGAAGTCAATAAAAAAAGAATGAAAACCAAAGTAATCCCTAAGAAGCAAGGAGCACTGACTCCTCATTAAAATGTTCAACAGGCATATCAAAAGTATTACAGTGCTACCAAATCACATTATATAAAGATGTATCTAACAATTAACAGGAGTGTTTTTGTGGATTCAGCCTTTCAGAAAAAGAGGAAAATATTAACATTCCTTTTTTAATGCATAGCTAAATTTCAGTAATTTCCACTTAGAAGAAAACATACCATCATTAACAGAAGTGCTAAGGAAGAATGGACCAAACAGCACGTGCTAATGGTCTTGAATTTATGAAAAAACCCAACAAATGCAATCCTGAAATTTGCCAACAACAGTTGGCAGTCAAATATCATAGGGAAAATGCAATGTCACACTCGCTACTGCAGCTTTGGGATACACAGATTATCCAGGGTTTCATTCTGGAATATAATTTCATTTAGTATTTTTCCTAAGGAACCATAAGAGCAGAGGAGGAGGTAAGATAATACTAACATCCTGGCTTTCAATTCAGACACAGAATGCATCTGCTCCTCTGCCACCAGCAAAACAGGTGCTTCTTAAGCATTACATCATCTTACGGTACAGGAATCTATCACAAATTGGGATACACTTCATTTTTTTCATTCCCTCTTAAAACTACTTCAAGAAGTAATTAGAAAACATGCCAGTTTTGTGTTTCCTGATCTTATTAAGAGCATTTGAAGTAGATGAAAGTGATTATTAACACAACATTGCCATGTAACTTGAAGACTTACACTTCAAGGAGCAGAGGGTACTTCTTTGATGAATCGAAATGGGGAGGCAATATCATTTGATACCACAGGTCTGAAAGGGAAAGAAGCTTGACTTAGGTCAGTTCTCCATGAAAATAACTTGGCATGCAGTGCAATTCATACAAGAGCACATTTGCGTCAGTCCCTAAGAAGTAATTTCATCTGAACTGTCCTAATATCTACAGGTGAATGTTCCTAGCCAACCGAAGGCCTATTATTATCTTTTTAAAAATGTTTTACAGCTAGGCTATCAGAAAGTCTGGGACTGGAGTTTCTACAGTAATGTAGGGGACTCATCCCGCTGTCTTGTAATATTATTCTACATTATAAGCTTACATGTAAAACTTCCTAAGTCTCTACACCAGTACATCTGACACTAGCTCACAAATGTTTCTCTACTCAAATTCCTCTCCCAGCACAAAGAAGAAATTTTAAATACTTTGAACCTGCCAGATAGACTTTGCATGACAGTTTGTAAAGCATCCCAGAAACATATCCAAATAGCTATTATTTCTCAAGAAACACTGATTCCAGTTCCATCCATGTTACTCTTTCCACCCAAGCTGGCTGAGAGTTAGATGAATATTTTAAATGCAAACCATGTAAGTTTTGCAAAATGATTGGCTTGGCTGTTCATGCATGAATTCTAAAAGAACTGATGCTGCAAAGGAAGCAATGGCAATGGACTGCACTGCAGTAATAGCCAGCGTGCAAGTCTTGCATATTTGCATCTGAACAAATTTCATTAAACCAACCACCAAAAAATGAACCATCTAAACTGAACACATGAAAATACTAGTTTTACTTTTGTGTACTCCATAGTCACAGGAGCAGATTTCTTCTTTGATTACATACACGGATTAGTGAGCAGAACTTGAAGTAGGACTAGATAAATGGATTTACTTCTCCTATATGTGACACCAAAAAAAAGATTCCCCTTACCCAAAAGCTTTTACCCTGAAGAGATGAAGTAGTAAGAACAAATAGGAATAAAAAAAAAGAAAGAATATACAACTGATAGCACGAAGAACATCTTTAAACCTCCATCTTGCCTGGAAGATTTCATCTTTAGCCCTAGTAAAAATGTGACAGAAAGAAAAGACAGAAAACACAAAGATAAAGAGAGTTATTATATAAATGGGTAACAATGGAAGGAGGGAGGCATCAAAAAGAACAGTTAACAATGACTGACAGAACTAAGTGTAGTTTGTAAAATATAATTCTATTAATATTCATTCTTTTTATCAAGAGGAAGTTTGTCACAAAGATAAAAGCTAGTAGTAAAGGCTGCAGCGAGAACAGATTAGGCAGGTACCAGGCCTCCCACTGCCTGTCTATCCTGGCTGGTTCCTCAGCCTAGAAGCATATCAAGAAAGCTGCTGTATCCAGACGCACAAATTCTGAGGGGCACCATTAGCAAACCATGAGCAGTTCCATTTTCTACCGTTTCTACTACTCACGCCAAATACTCCCCTACACAGTGTCAAAGGTCATCTAGTGGAAACGTAGCCTAAAGGGTTTTGTAAGCTTTTTCATTTAGTTTCTGCATCCACTTTTTGTTACTAACTGAACCTCTCCACTTGCCAACCTGCTAACACAAACCAAGGGGGCTTGTAAAGTAAGAGTTAACTGAATTTATAATTTAATTTAAATTCAACGATGCTTATGAGCTTTGTGCCCCACCCCCACTCCTGTAATTTATTTAATGTGGTGCTAGGGACTTCTGTTTTTCAGGTCAGCATCAAGGCAAAAAGGAGTTAAGCCACTTTATGAAAACATCAAGGTATCACAGGAGGGCAAAAGCATATTTTAGTTAAGAATATTCTGGGATTTCTGGAAAAATTAAACAAACAACCCAGAGCGTTTGGAGATGTCAAAGAAAAGAAAAAAAAAGTCCCAAATTTATCTTTTCCTTAAGTTCTGAATAACTGCCGTAATCTCCATTATACCCATCTCTTCTGTCATTGTTTTCATCAGAAGAACTTGAAGCACTTGGTGAAAGGGGAAAAGAAAAGCAGATGTTTTTTGAACTTACTGTATCCACCTATAAGAATGGAGCCAAATTTTTTTGAAGGTATCTGAATATCTTCCAACGAACTTTCCAGTTCAGTGTTGTTTTCCAAGTATCTGAGGACTAAATAACACAGTTCGTAAAAGATTAAATACGTTATTTTCAAATGCATAGCTCTTTAATTGTGAACAACTTTAGGAATTCAATCTGAGATGATGGCAGCCTACACTGCAGTCTTAGCTTACTGCAGTTTTTGTTTTTCCTCTCAGATTCAATATTTACAATATAGTTTTCCTTCAGCAATTTAGTAACCAGAAAGCTGGTTTCCCTGTTTTTCATCTAAGTGCAATTTCAGAAAAACTGAACAATTATCCAGTAAATAAATCATACATTACTCACTGTTTTCTAGCACAATGTAAAATATTATTAAATAAACTATGAATAAATGTATGACAAGCTATGTAATCTATTCTTCTGGTTAACTATACTAGAGTAATCATCTGAAATTAAATTTACCCTTTATAACTGACATTTTAATTGCTACACTAAGCAATTTGCAGCGCAATTTTCTGACTCAACACAAATTATATTTTGAGACAATCCCATACCTTGATCATTACTGCTTCTGTGCAGCGTAGATACAGGCAGGCCGGGACCTGTTAACAGAGCACGAAACCTTCATGTTTGCATGATGTCTCAAAATACAGCCCTCAAAGTAACTGGAAGTGGATGAATCATAAAAGCTCAGAATTCATTTCCCTCCAGTCTGCACAAGCTAGATTTTTAGTTGGGCCCAAACTCAAGTCATAGGATCCTGTAAAATATGCAAAGTGTCTTGCAGGCGAACCACGTGGTCTGAAGAATTAAATTTCCACTCTAGCAAAGTCTACCCACTGGCTGCGAACCACAGTTTGGAAATCAGTAAGCCTTGTCACAGAGACCACAGCAGCCTTCTTCAACCAACCCATTGTTACAACTTGGCAGAACAATTCTCTCCCTGCTGTCTGTCTGTCCTTCTAGCCCATCGGTCAAGGAAGACCTTGGCATCTTAAAAAACAACACACAATTCAATTTAAGAGAAATTTCAAAGATTTTATTTTTCCCATCCTTTGATTAATTTTTCCCTTGTAGTATCTAGTACAAGCACTTAAAGGTCAGAGACAGACTACAGTCCCACTGCTTTAACTTATGATTATGTTAACTGGATTTTTATGAAGAGGACCGTCTATCTCAATTTTATTGCCATGCATAAAGCACTTCTCTTTACCCAGCCTGTTGCTTGCCTTGTTCCCTGGAGCCTTCAAATTCCTTCTACAGACATGAGCTCCCCGAGCAGCTCTTGAGGAGCTACACAGAGAACAGGAGTCTTTTGCACCTATTTCAGGACCACTGATAAAATTTGATAGTTCTATCCCTGTAATTTTTGACAAGGTGCTTTTGAACCTAGGAAGGAGTATGTTTTTCTGCTGCCAATGCATTTATCCAATGATACCAACATGTATCATTGTTCCACAGTGCATATCAAGATCTTGATGAAGTGAACTTCCCCACCCAACTAATCAGTGAGTCATGTTTATGTCAGTTAATTCGAGATATACTCACCATGACAATCTAGTTGATAGTACTGCGCGTCTTTGCTGAAGGACACAGAATAATACTGGCACCTTTCTCTATTCAGATCACAGCTAACACATTTAGTAGAATTTGGACTGTTTTCCAAGAGCACTCTGCAAAATAGACAAGCTCCATTTCAGAGATGAAGCTGGTTTTTTTTGGTTTTTTTTTTTTTTTTAAGCTATGCTAAACTAAGGTATGATTTTAAAATAAAATGACCAAATGAAGTATGTTAAAATTCAGGAGTAAAGTTCTTACTGATTTAAAAATTAGAGAAAACAGACTTTAGTTTTTTTAAGTTCAATTAATACTGGAATTATAGTCTTAGAAAAAAAAGCATAAGGAGTTTTTTTTAGGGGTTTGTTGCTAATTCTTTTCACAATTGTCCTTATATTAACTCAATTTATAGAAAAATTTTGCAGGTAGTTTTCCAGTTTACACTCCTACACTATTTTTCATTAAATATCCTATAAAGGATTCCACATAAGATTAGGATGTTCACAATCTAATATTTTGTAATGCTTTTTCTTAAAGTTCCTTTTTAATTAACAAATATTTTACTCATACTGCAGAAAAAAAGTCTTACTTATAAAGATTTCTTCCTCCTGGCATTCCGTTTTCATTACTAAGGTAGTATCTATAAAAGCAAAACATACTGGTTTTGATAAAATATTTACAGTACATTACAATACTTAAAGGTTTATCTTACAAGTTAGATCAGATTTTTAATGAGTTAAATGACACCTTCTCCCTGTTCTCCCTCCCTGCCTGCTTAGACCCTTGTTACAAGCCCTTGTGATAGGAATCAATAGCTTAATTAGAATACTTACAAAAAGTTACTGGTTACAGCTGCTATGCTGATTACTTCCCATTTTCCTGCAGTAATAGGCACTGGAGCCTGGAGAGGTGGGGAAGGCAAGGCAGAAAGTAGAACATGAAGCTCCTCAATCACCAGGAGAAACACAGGTCAGCAGTGACTGTCCGACACCTTATTACCTACCTGTGAGCCATTTATGTAATGGATGTGCTTGTAACCTACTGTATTGCTGAAGACTCTGTAGTAGGTAACGTTGTCGGGTGCAAAGTGAGGGACAGATGGCTGAAACTTGAACAAAAGAGAGATGCCTATTAAAGCAAACAAAACTCCAAAATGATAAATTTAGCTTTGATATTGCTAAACAGGAGTTTTAATACTTAAAACAATATATCACTGAATGCACTGCGATTATTTTTTTTTTGCCTACTTAATAGGTAGAACCTGTAGCCACTACCCTAAAAATAAACACACTTAAAATATTTTCTTGCTCCTTCAATAGCAGAATTTCCTGAGTATTAGTTCTGGTACTGATCAAAGTCCCCTCCTACCTTCCTTGAATTTGAAATCCTACAGTTGTTCTTAGTTTCCTTCCATTTTAGGACACAATATGTGCATCTATAAAGTCACCGTTTTATTCTGTCCAATGCCAACATGCAGCTGTAGCCTATAGCAATGTCAACACTGCAAATACGTTTTCCTTAAATTTCCCATTTTAAAATGTGCTTGTGAACAAATTCTTTGAAACTTTTTTTCTTTTTAGCCTGACAATGAAAAATATCCCCCTTATTTAAAGAACACAAGCTGCTTTCCAAGAGGAAATTTTGCTCCTAAGTAGAAAAAAAAAACCCCAACTGCTTACAGAATGCCAGAGAACCCAAACTGGAATGGTATTTTCATGAAAGAACTATCCACTTATCAATTGGGAGTGACAGAAATGAATGGATTCCTTCTACTGACTGTCATTTGGATGTGCTCCATATGGTAAGGAGAAAAACAAGAGGAATGAAATTGAGCCGAATGAAATACAAGTTACTTCTGGGATAAATGTCCAAAACAGCTAAACGTTAATTAGCCAGCTGACACAATGCAATTACCTCCGAGACAGTATACCAATTTTTTAAATGGAGGTTGAAACAGAAAGATGAAGTGACTTGCCTCTGGTCACTCAATGTAAGCAATGACAACTTGCGTCTTCCTAACCCATGTGATCCAGATCATCTCTCCTTCATCCCCAGCAATATTTTTTGCAAAAAATAACCTGGCAAATATTTTGCTAGCTTCTCCCTTATCACAGTCTTGCTTTTTCAAAGTGTGACTTTCCTTCAACTCAACTGGCAAGCTTTAACTTAACTCATGACCTGGAAGCCTTATGCAGTAACACAGGCTGTTCTGAGCATTCTTAGATTAAGCATAAATTCATCTCTACTTTGGAAAGGGGGGGGAAAAAATAAAATGAAAGAGAGCGCAAAAGAAAAGAAAAAACCCCACTATATATACAAAGAGAGAATGACATATCTATATTTTACACACCTATTTACTTAAGTTTGATAAATAGACTTATATGAATTGTATACATATGTATGTGTGCACATATATATAAATATCCCTTATCAAATGTCATTTTATCATCCCTAGGTAAGAATAAAAGAATAAATATACTTTTCCTATCCCCTCTTTAATCCTCTCTACTTTCCACTCCCTTCTAAAATCCAAGAATTTAGTGAGATTATCTTTTTCTCCCAACAGCTCCTAAGATGTGGGTTGTCTCTTTAAAAGAAACAAAAAACCAACAACCTAGTTTAATGGCACAGACTTGCATTTTGCCCTCTCATTTTGCACAACTGTTTACAAAGTCTGCAGCTTGATCATCACATTGTCTAATTGTGAAGCCTTTGCTGCAGAGAAGCAAAATGTGTCAGCGTTAAGGCCTTCCTTTCCATATCAAATTTGACAGCAGGTGGGTTGATCTCTCATCTTCATACTGCGGATGATTTCATCCCTGCTGTTGCCTCCCTCTTTGCATTTCTTTAAACTTTCATTTTTGACTTCAAAAGTGAATTAGTGACTAAAGCATAATCAGTGTGTGGAAAATGCGGGAGTGGAAAGTGTACTCTGTGTTCTCATCAAAAACTCTGAAACTCATTTCTCCCTCCAAGTCTGAACTTTTGCATCTCTGCTTCACTTCCCCCAGATCTTCTGTGTAGTTCATTAGGTGCCTACTCTCTACCATGTACAAAAGGACTAAGAGGCAGCTTTGAAAGCATCATCCAGACAGTAGCTACTGGTTTAGCAGAAGTTTATGAAAATTGTAATCTGTCCAGTTATTTGCATCTTGTCCCCCATTCTATTCAATGGGTATTTCAGGTGGGGGGAAAATAAATAAATAAATAAATAAAAAGCCCCAAAGAGAATGTAGAATGGTTTGTTGCAAACTGAAATGCTAGAAATTACTTTTGTCTTCTATGCCCTTCCTCCAACAGAATTCAAAGGTTATAGGATACACTTCTTTATGCATTTTATCCCCTAGATCATTCTAGAGGTGGCGGGAAGACTGGAGAGCCGCCAAACCAGCATAGCTGACAACTCCCCCAGAACAGAGGGAATTCTGATTCTGCCTCCTTCACTCCCCTACCTACTGCTACCAAAATGGCAGCTCAGAATTAAAAAGGAGTCTGGAAGGAGCACTCTGCTTTTTGGCAAGCTGAACATGATGCACGGGTCATAGAGGACACAGTTACAGCTCCAGCCCATGCTGCACTGCCAGCCCAGCCTGGGAGTTCAGAAACTCCATAGCCATAAAAGCTTAAAACCAGGAGCAGGGTGGTATAGCAGCTCCATTCGAGATCATTTTTCCCTTTACATGTAAAATGCAACAAGTGAATGGATCAGACCTACACACAAGACGCACTGCAACTGGTGAGGCTCACATGAAATTTTCTTAATTACCAGTGTTATTTAGCATGTAACAGTTTTAGAAATTGAACACTTACTCTGCCAATCCATCCAGTTGTACTTTCTTCTATACGCTGTTTTTCCTAAGAAAGAAAAAAGAATCCCACAACAATTATGTTTATTTTACATCAGGCCACGTTTCTGCAATTATAAACATACAGAGATACTCTGCTCCTTTCTAGTTTCATTTATCAAGCATTGTGACTCTCTCACCTCCTTTTTCTTACCTGTGGACACAACCAATTTCTAGTAGCACTTTCAAAGTCACAGACTGTGAGGACCGAAAAATTCTGAATTCTTCTGAGCCACTGCAGACAAATCCTTTCATCCGTCACCCATGTTACAACACTCAGATAATGATCTCTGAAAACAGCAATAGCATTAGATACTTAAAATCCTCTCTGTCATAGCATACTATGCAATAGCATTCAGCAATTTACTGAATGAGACTCATCTGGCTATTTTCTCTTCAATCTACTCTTCCACAGTAAACAATGATGTAAACCTAATTGAGCCATTTTCTTGTCAATTGTTTTTGTCACTAGTAGATGGTTTGGTTATTTTCATTCATACAATAAAGAATTAGATATTTTGTACATAACAGCTTCCAGAAAGACTGAAATTAAATTCTAACAGCCAGATCACTATCATCTAATGCATAAAATAGCTACCCCAGACTGTTCATAAATCTTGTACTGTGTGCATCTAGAGGAAATTCTTCTGAATATTGAGTTGTACAGGCCCTAGACTTTGGAATTTTATCTTTAGCTGCATGAAGTTGGTTGTTTGTAAGCACTTTCTGAGCGATATACATCTTTGTTCGATTTAATACTTATTTCCGTGATTTAGAATGGAGGGAGAGATCATACCAAGAACAGCTATTACTATTTGAATATTTTACTTTCATCTTTAGAATACCAACTAGTTGACATGAAGTACTGGAGTATCTAAAAAAATATATATAAAAAATATGTAATTTTCATGAATATTCCAATATATTAATTTTAAAAAGGCACCACATAAAATTTAGTGGTTTTGTTTACCATTACGATCTGTTAGATGTCCTCATCTTTTCTTATTTTAGATCTCTCCCATCTCCTAGAAGACTTATGAACTAAAAATAAAACAAACCTCCCCTCCAAGGCAAGTATACATTTTTAACTGGAATTTGCACATTTGACTTAGCTCCAAGTTCATGTTCTCCTCCCCCCCCCCCACAAAGTTAGTTAACAAAAATGTGTGGGAAGTTTTGTAGAGTGAGTATATTCATGATCACTGGGGGGTGGGGAAGTGGAGAAAAAAAGAAAAAGAAAACACTACAATTAGAGTGGATGGATTAAAAATATATGCCAACTGGTTGCTGACCACTTTCTGGTTTATTTCTAAACTGCAGCTTCGAAATCACATTCGGAAAAGGTCTACTTCTGCATTTATATTTGACTGGGAAGTTAGTAGGTCATTTAATTGTTATTGTTACTGTTTCGAACAGTGAATTTTAGACCAAAAATACTGTAAAAGCACTCTGCAGGAGCCTGTTTGGGGAAAAAAAACCCAACAAAAAACAAACAAACAAAAACCAACTAAAACCCAACAAATCCAAACCTTGTGTTCCTCATGTACCTGTAACATCCAGTTTCCTTTTCTTTAAAAAGGGAATCAGCTCCACAGTTTTTGTTCCCTCAAAGTAAGAGAAGTTAATTCTGGAGACTATAAATCATCTATCAGACTTGATGGACAGTCAAGGCAAAAACCCCCAACAAAATTACTATTTATTATACTGTTATTATAACATAGTAAATATTTTAAGGTTATTATAGAGACTATGATTGCACCTTCAGTTTTCAACAACCCATCAAATGTTAACTAAGCTGAAATTAAGCATAGCATTCAGTAGTTCTGCATTGCCCTTACTGATTTGCTGTTGAGAAAGGATATTCCTGCAATAATTGTCTGCAACTCTCCACTCTGAGGACTTATTTTTAGGACAGATCACTTCAGACAAGAAGCATCCACTGTCCTCATCCTCCTATTAGCCAACAGGAATCCCCTGTACCCATGATGCTAAAAGTGGTGTCTATACACTGCATGGATTTCACGCTGGTCATTTGTGCAAAAAATATCAGGTTTTAACTACCATGATATGTGGCACTGCCATTCCAGATTTTGGCAGCTTTTCTTGACAAAACTCCTCTGAAACAGAAGTGTGCTGTGCCCCCTTCAAATGTGGAGATGCAAATGCTGTGCATATGAGCTCTGGATAGCGCTGCAACAGGCAACCATTTGCTGGGGCATTGCCCGTCGAAATCCCCACCCAGGCAGGTCAGGTATGCTACCAATTCCAACTTAATTTTACTCAAAATTTGGCTCCGAGAGAGTAAAAATAGAATTTCCCATCACAAAAAGTAACCTTTCCTGTCAAACAGTGGTATAAATATACATGCAATGCAAATATCCATTACTTTGCACTTCCAGGAGCAAACCTACCCAACAGCAACATTGCACATCACTTGCTTTTTCCTGCTCATGTACTTTTGCTCTTGCAAAATTCCTCAAGACTTGTTCTGGCCACCTCAACATTTGCAGGACACATGTGAGGCTTAACCATTACCTGGAGCAGCCGTTGGGAGAAAGATGAAGTTTCATTCCTTGCACTCATCATTCAAGATTGGTTTACACTGTTATATTAATTTAAATATGGATAAACTCCATATAAAACTCAGGGCTGTATGTTAGCCAAATCGATACAAGGCTGGAAGGGAGATGATGCTTACTCTCCCCAGGTCACACAGCTGCATTGCTCAGCTTTCATTAGGTGTGAACAAAAGATAAAACATGACTCTAAGACAACAAGAATCTAAACCAGAAATGAACAAAATGTATAGGGCTTTTACTTCTGGGGCATTGAAATTCTGAAGAAAACCAGCGTACAACAGCTACGTAACACCTCGCTATTGCGGTGTTACCGTACAGAAAGGATAAAGAATAACATTCATAAAATCCTGCTTAACGCAGAGATGTTAGTTACACCGTGGTGAGGACAGAAACGGAAGAGCACTGAGATTCCAGTTACAACTTTTTGTCCACTATGTTCAAAATGCTGGTTTTATGCACTAGCTAACAGACCTCTCTTGTTTTTCCCTGACGTTTATCGGTGTAACCTATGCTTCCATACCCAACGTGTTAGTAAGTACAAAGCTCTAAAAAATTTCTACAATGCTGCTAAAAAGAAACAACAAAATCCAGGATCTGGGATACCAAATTCTGTGTGCATGCATTTTAAATCAATTTAGCTGCTCTTTACAAAATACATTTATATCATGTTGTGCATTTCCAGTGGCATTTTGAGAAATACAATTTTTCATTTACTGTGAGAGGTGCTGGTTTTCACCATGTTTCCAAAGAAAACAAACATTTTGAGTATAAGTCTGAAGACAGTCATGATACCTTGCCTTAGCAAGGAGTCTGCTTCCAACGAAATCAAATCTTCACTTACCATTAAGGTTTTGTTTTGTTCCCCCCCCCCCCCCGGAATTGGAATACATATATTATAATTCGATTATACCAAAACTTGCTCATATTAAAGTTGTACTGTGAAATGACTTCACCATAGTTAGACTCCACTGAATGTGATGAGCCAAGAACTTGTCAAATTCTGAATATAACATACATGGAATATGCCATCTATATATAATCACTAGGAGGATAATCTCTGAGCAGATTTTCGCTGGTAAATCTTGTTGCTACCGGAGCCCCAGGACTGGGAAAAATTGCCATATAAACTGAATACAAGGTGGTCACACATCAAAGCTCCTCCTCTCCCACCAGAGGAAACAACAAAACATTGAACCAAAATTTCTTACCCTGATATTATTTCTGCAGGTGGAGAAATTTCAGCAGGGTGGAAATCAGGAAGCAATCTGGTATCCACAATAAAGAATTGCACAGTTGGATTTTTAGCTCCTGCCTAAAAATAAAATTTTTCATTGTACTTTTGAAGAGAGAATATTCTTTGTGAAGTAAGTGTATGAAACGATAGCCAAAGAAATTACTAGAGTTAGGTAGAACCAGCCAACTTCAAACCTTTGAAAAGACAAGTTCCTAAATGCAGTTCTGAAGATCAGTACATAAATTATCCTTTGTGGTTTTTTTTTTTTTATATGGAAGTGTTAGTTATGCATCCCTAGATAAGAAAGATTACTACATTTAGAAACACCGGTAACTACATAAGGCTTGCTGTACCCAAAGCAGTTTTGGGCAATATTTCATCCCACATGCCACACAGAGTACCTAATGGTGAATCAAATCCATGCTAACAGATAGAAAAATTCTTCTTCATGGAAACGTTGTATTAAGTGTTCACATAACAAATAGCTGCCTATATCACAATCAAAGCTGTGACTGCAGCACATTATTTTTAATGTAGTATTACTGACAATAATGTAACTGTGTCAGGAAGGGATTCTCTAGAATTTAACCAGTGAAGTCCTCGTCATAACGGTTAGATAGCTGTAGTTGACCCTCCTACAGAAGTTAGCAATATTCTGAACACAAGGGGTTTTATAATAATCAAAGGTGCAATTTAAACTGGCAGTTCATTCCACACCTATGTCTGTTCACAGGCAGTATGCTCAGGGCAGAGCACCTGCAGCGGTCCACAAGCCCAGTGCCTCACTGTGAACAGTGGTGACCTCTCTGGGGGAGGCTCCAAGAGGCAGGCACAGGCCATGTGTTCCTGAAGTTTTGAGAAACTTAAAAAGTGACTGACCACAGCTGCTGCACAGAAAGCAGACCCTCGGCACAAAGAGGATCAGAGGGCAGCTTTTTACAAACAGCTGTACCAGCTGAGCAATCAGTCAACTGTATCAGCTGTTCTGCCCCAGTTAATCAAAAGAATGAGACTATCTTCCTGAGCTGGCCAGACCAGCATGTGGGAGCATATACAGGTGCCTCAGCCCAATACAGACTATAAAAACCAAACGATGAACAAAATGAACTGAAGAAAGTGATGGGCTTGAAATGGTTTCAACCCATATAACTCCTTCCCAACAAGGTGAACTCCTAGCACTGTAGCAGTGAGTGTGTTATGGAGACCCCCAATGAGAACCATGTTTATGTCATGATTCGGCAGTATAGTGCAATTGTGGTACTTTGCACTTGTATTGTGTCTTAAGTGCAATGCTGCACCTACTAAATCAAAATCCCATATAATGTCAAGAAACTTCATACAGGTAAATCTTGTATTAAACGTGAAACTCTCCACTTATGAAGTACCTGAGAGAATCTGTCTGGAGCATATTGGGCTCTCTCACACCATTCAGTCCAGTGCCACCTGTGCCATGAGCAGTGGGCACAAAATCATGTGGAGAGGAAGGGAAAGGGAAGGAGCTGCACACACTAAAGGCTTTCCTCTAACAGCTAAGACTGAAAGAGCTTTACGTCTAGACAAACTCCATCAGCAGATTCCTCTGCTTCACCACAATATAGGAAGCATCCAACAACTAAAAACACTACATTGAAGCTGAGAAGTTTCCACTAGCAATACCATGCACAACCCTAACACCATGTACATCTGCCAAATGCTTTGTACCAATTTCAACTTCCTAAGACATTTTTTCTCTCAACATCTACTTGCTACCTCAAAATTGTCTGGTGAAACAACAAAACCTTAAATCATTTTTTTTTCCTTTTTGCTTTCCCCTGGAGATAATAAAATACTTTAACATTGCCAGATGCTGTTGACTTCAGAAAGAGTAATCACAGCAAGCTGTTGAGGAGAGACAGACAATATTTTCATTAGCAGAAACTGATCAAATGACACTACTCTCTTAATGAAACTGCAGAACAACCATGTGTAATAAATAACACAGACCTTGGGATATGGGATTCTAATGGTCTTTGGATACTGTAAGGTGTCCTCAGAATAAAAGGAATACTCTATAACAGGAACTTCTGAATCATTAAATGCTGCATATGCCACAAAATTGCCATTTGGAGACCACCACAGAGCAGAATGGGTGCCAAACATTTCCTCTGAAAGAGATGCAAATGCACTTAAGTTATAATTGATAAGTTGGCTCTTGTATCCTAGGTACTGTTCTCATCAGTTTTTAATAGGACTTTTTTAATTGAAGCTCAGGCACCAAAGTGGAGACTGTTTGACAGCATTAGATCAATATTTATGGGTCTACCATACAAAGCTAATTCACAAGCTGACTTACAGTGATGTATTGCAAGTTTGGTGAACTCATTTCTATTCTCAGATCCTCACACTAGCTAGGTATTAAGCTCAGATTAGGATGCCCGCTTCTGTTAAAATACAGACTAGATTATTTTGATTATTAGATTATTTCAAACTTTTCAATGATAAGAACTTTTTTGAACTTTTTTTTGAACTTTTCAATTATAAGAAGTAACAGTTAAAATAATTACAATAAACAAAGTTTTATGCAAAGTAAAATATGCTTGACATAGTTACCTTCATAAACCCAGTCTGGTATGCCATTGAAAATTTTATTTTCTTCTCCATTTTGAGTGATTTGCACAGAGTCTGCTGTCGGTGAAGGTTTTATATAAACATTATTATTCCAAACATACGCCTGCAAAACATCATTGTGTTAACAATGACTATAAGAGTAAATCCTACTTCCTTCCTTTGATTCATCTACTGGGAAATCTACATGAGATGACAAAGATTGTCTCTGAAAGCTGCGTTTCACTAAACATCACTGACGCGTAACAATCTTGAATTACTAATACAAATCATGTGTAGCAACCTAACTTCAAGCCTAGAAGCAAAAACCAATCAACAATGATAAATGGCATGATTACCACATCAAGTTTTGAAAGTTTTTTTTGCTAGTCCTTTTCTGCTGAGGTACAAAGTTATTTTCCTTCATTACGATTTGTCTTTCAAAGAAAACTATCAGTAAAACATTGCAAAGATGGTGCATTTCTTTACTACCACTTAGAATTCTAGTTTCTGGCACCTGCCTGCCTCTCTCATCACCCCGATTTCATCCTCTCCAACAACTGCACAGTTGTTCCAGAGCTTCGCCCTGAGATGGAAAAAGCTCTTTTCAACATCCTTTGCTTATGTGGTTGGGCTCTATAATTCCTATACTACAAACAACAAGAATAAATAATCACCACATGCTCCTGTGACAGCTCTTTAGTCAGATCCAATGCTCACCATAACCATGCAAACACAGTGGCAGCCACTATCACCACGGACTGGGATGGAGAGGAGGAAAATAAAAAGCCCGGTGGGAAAGAGTACAAAAGAGATTTTGATCTTCTAATCCCTGTTACATGCATCCATCAAGTAAAACTTCATTGATTGTGATGTCATTAAGAGATAACAATCACAGCTGATGAGTAAGGCAACTGTAATGCTGCTCCTTTGAAACGGATGAGCTGCTGTCTGCAATTGTAAAAACACAAAGGTCCTGGGCATTTGTGCATTTCATGACTACTGGGGCCACTACTAATTTCAGGAAGGCATTTTCATTAAATAATGAAACAAAAAACACAGAGGGATTTTGGAGTCTTTCCAGCAACAGCAGTCAATTTGGGAACTAGTTCAGCTACTTTATCCAGCAGTAGGAAATTCCCAAAACCCCAAGGGTGCAGACAATGTGAGCTTCCATGCAGGTGTACAAAAATGGCTGTTTATATAAGTTCCACTTATCTTTACTAACCAGTTTGTGACCAACAGGTGACCAGGATATATATTGTGTATCATTAGGTAGTAGTCCATCATCTAAGACTGAACTGGAAAAACAAAACCAGAATGCAGCAAAGAGAAATCAGTGAAATGTCATTTCATTGGAAAATATTGGTAAAATTATGTCTTGTGCAAAAATTACTGACCTGCTATTGAAATCGTAGATGTGATATGAAGCTGTATAGGAATGCCTCCACAACTGCAAAGAAAAAAAATAAAATTAATATTAAGAAATTTCACCAGATTCACATCCCTTACAGTTTGAATTTCTGCCTTACTGGTGCACTTGCTTTCTGTCTCATTTTCCACGCTGTTTTATTTAACTTGGCATCTTATTACTCAGTAGTCCTCACAAGTCCCAGCAATATTTCTGTAGCAGTTTCTCCAGTTCAAGAGTGACCCATTCCCATTCATACTGCCATGGAAATAAACCCTTTCTTTCAAAAACCTGCCTTTCAAAGTCCTATCACTCTGTAGGCACTTACAGAGAGAAAGATGATGATGACACTGCAGATGTTTAAATGTGTTCACTATGTGGGGCTGAAGAGATTTGATTTAGCCCATGGTGTTGACATGTTACAATAATGCTACCCTTCTACGATGGTTCTGGAAGATTTGTATGAAGATATAAACCAATAACTTAGTACTACACAACCAGATGGCTATTACATAAGAAGTGCCTGCATCCTCATGATTCATTTTGTTACTGTTTTCTCGCAGTAAAGATTAATAACTTTCAATCACACTATTATATAAAGGTTAAAAGATCTTGCTTCAGCATTAAAATAAAATTAACTCTTATGACTGCAACAAAAAAAATACTATAAAGCAATAGAATCATGAGTAGAGGGAATGTCTAGGGTGGGTGGAAATATATAAAACATTTTGTGGCCACTAATGATGCAGTGAAAAGCCAGACAATTATTAACAATTTGGAAAGACAAAAGGTAACTGGCTTAATATTACCTAGCAAGGAAGCTAAAACTGAAAAAGTGATGGCTGAGTGCACGGATTCTGACTGGCACAGTGAGAGAGACATTCTTGGACTGCAAAGCTAGAACATGTAGACAATGCTCAGTGGCACAGTGCTTGAGTATTTGTACACTGCATAAGTCAGCACTGAGCTTTTTGCAAACAAGAGCGGCACCTATTAAAAAAAGAAAACAACAAAGTTACTGGCTTCTCAGTGCACACACTGTAACATCTCCATTAGTTTTCTGTAACTGTCCTCATGTGGCATGAAGAACTAGGTTTTCATGCCACCTGGCATAAATGTAGGTTGACCTTTGTTGAATGGTTAACCACCATGCCTGGATGAGGCATTATGCTGGAGTTTTTTCACATGCTTCCTGACAGTAGGGATCAAGGATACCCAAGTCCATTCCAAGCATAACAGGACAGTCTTCTCTTGTAAGCACATGCTGCTTTTCATTCACCTCAGTTTTAAGTCCTAACATCACAGCATAATAAGCATATATATACAGCATATACGTACAACCGTGTGTCTACAATCATATTTACTCATCACTTCTCCTTACTCACAGAACTCCTTGGACAGTGATACTCTATCTACTCTTCTAGCCTGTCTTCCCAGATGAACCATCCAGCTTCACTATCCTTGTGATATCTCTCTATCCACTTTTTACCCAGCTTATTTTCTTCAGTAGTCATAACTCTTCTGCCAAGCTCACAGATAATATCAGTCTCTCTTCCCTCCTTCTGCCTGCTCAACTTCACTGTTCCTCTGCAGACATCCACCTCATTCATCCATCCCCTGTACTTCCCCTTGCATTCTTTCAAGCCTCTCAGTTGTTCCCAAACCTTTATTTCCCAGTTTCATCCTCAGAAATGCCCTCATACCTTTGTAGAGCTGTACTGCAGAAGAGCAAATTTTTGGTCAGGCGACAATATAACCGTGGTTGCCTTGTATTTATCCTGTCAACAAAGGGCAAAAGGAACAAATTAAGCATCAATCCCAAAGAAATGCACAGAACAAAATATTAAACTCAATACCCTTCCCAATGTCCACATATATTATATATAAGTCAACGTACTAATGTTGTATTCGCCAAGATTACTGAGGATGTTCCAGCTTCAGCCTCGATAAGTAGAATGTCCCCATTAGATGCTTTGTGAAGATACTGATTTCCTAGAAGGACAACAAAGTTGCTAATAAACAGTAAGTAAAATGCTGATCAGTTACTTCTCTCTTTCCGTAAAATTTTTTAGTGGGAAATAAAATTAAAAAATCTGGTCAATGCTGTGTTTCCCACTTTTGTAATGAAAGGATGCTTACAGCACAAGAATGTTCACAGAATGTAGTCCTGGGACTCACAGCCTCTGCTTACTGGCACCTCTTTTCCTTGGAACACTAAGCATATTCAAAAGGAAAAGCACCTTGTATCCTTCTGTTGCCTGATAGCCTGATGCACAGGAAGCTGACATACTTCAGAAGATAACATGCTTCCACAAAAACACACAAATGCAAGTATGCTTTTTTACTAGCAGGAGAATACAGCTTGACATGAACACAAACGTCTAAGGGTGTGGGGGGGGAATAAATAAATCACAAACCTTTGAGATATGCACCTTTCTGTAATGACACCATTAAATAACATACCTTATCTTTTCAGGATATGGTAATCACCTCAACATGAAGATATATGTTTACTGAAGGTAATACATTTTCTATATATTTATGCTCTACATAGAAATGAATTACCTGAAATCCACTGCAAATCATATGTTCTGTAGTTATAGTCATTGTTCAAGTAATTATGCAGAGTGTAGGTTCTTCGTGAATCAGGCTCAGTGGTACCTTCTGAAACAAAGAGACAGAAGAAATTTTAATGTTGCTGCAACTTGTTCTACCCCAGCTTCTTAACCTGACTACTAAAATAAGTGGGTTTTTGCTGCTGGTTATTGATGGGTTTTAGCTAACCAGCTCCAAATTACTAGGAGTGAGAAGGCACTAAAGCTTTATTGCAAGATAAATTCAGCAAGCATAAAATAAAGAACTGTCAGTGAGATCCCTCAACAAACTCTTGTGAAAATGAAAATACCTTTTTGACAGTGACAAAAATAAATAGACGACCTCCAGCCCTCGCATCTCAGGAAACACATACTTGTACACCTCAAAAATTGAAAAGAAGTGATCTTAGTGTCTTTCCCTTCTATGCTCGCACTGAGAACTTTGCTACAGAGCCCTGACTGCTAATATTTGCATTAGACCTCAATTGCAGGGTGGGTCATGCAAATCGGAGATGTACATGCTCATCTTGGAGTGGCAGATGGGCAAGGCTGCCTGGGTGAATGAAATGGGTCATCCATATGAGTACATGTACAGACCTCAAAAGATACCCTAAAATTAAAGCAGCTGATGTATTTTATCACATATTCTGTAACACTGCTGTTCCTGCTCATGAACCTTTCAGTTGTGAATCTGCTTACCATTACATTCAAATTTCAGAAATGTCTGAAGTAAAAAAATCTGAGGAGCAGTAAAATTTTTTAGGGGAGATCTAATAAAAAAATAAAAAAGCACAAACTCATACTGACAAGCTTATGATGAAATAACTAGTTAAAGATATATCCCTCTCGATGCTCTTCACCAAGGTATCTTAATGTTTACTGAAACATTACTATTTTGACTGCAAAACTAAAGCCAAGTTAACTGGGTTACTATGAAAAGATAAAGTGAAACTTTGAACCCAGTTAATGAGTTTGGTAATCAGCTCCAGCACACTGCAGTCAACTTCTATGAAAAATACTTCTCTCTTACTAGCTGCAGTGCACAAGCTACTCTTTCCAAAGTGTAATAATAACAATAATAATAATAATAGGTGTTTGGAGTCTTTGCAATTTTTTTTCCTCTGAAAACAGAGAGTACAATTTTTAAATTCAGGCTTGCAGCTCTCTCCCTATTATCTCCCCTGCCCTTTTTTAAAGGGAACCTAAAAACTACCCTCACACAAGTCGGCACAGTGCAGAAGGGAAGCAATTTTTATTTCAACCAGCTAAACTGTTCCTTTTTTGTTACCACCAGTATAAACCAAAAGACTTAGGACAAAAACAATTGATAAAAACACTCAAGTACAGATGCGGTGACTGATCTACCAAGATAATAACCTACCCTATCAGTTCTAAGAGTCCCAGTCTTTCAGATACTTTTAAACAGATAACCTCTTCTTTCATTACGATAAGAAAGAAAACTGCTGCAAAGTCCTTGGGGATGCACACACAGAAAAGCTAACAGTAATGTTTACAGGTTCTTTCTCTGCAGGTTAAGTGCATGTGACATCTGGAACACAGCAGGAAGATACTTATATTAGCTTTTGCGGTTCTACTCTTATTTCCAAACAATAAGCACATTGTACAGTACAGACTGTACAGCCATTGCTGCAATAGAAGAGCTATAATAAACAATTATTTTAGTCTAACGTGCTCCGCAAAGGTTTAGAGAATCGCTTGCTCAATTCGATCTGAAATTTGACTGCTCTAAAAATTTACTAGTTTAGACTTCATGCTCCTGAAATATCCGTGAGAATATTAATTCCTCAGGTTAATTATTCTATATTAGCTGAATACTTAATTTGATGGATTATGAACAAGTGTGCATTTGATATTCACGCACAGTTGTCTAGTTGGGAATATCACTTCTCTCCTTCTTAATTGAGTGTCATTTACAATTAGAGGGGCTTCTGAAAGCAACAAAACTCTCTTGGAAAAGGAGGAGCAATTCAAGACAGGTGGCTGATGAACAGGTTTAGGGATTTTTCCAAACTGATGAATGTTTTCTCCCCTGGTGACATACATATTTTGCTGAGGTCTCATTACTAAAAATCAGGACACTATTAAGATTTGCTGGCTGTGTATAAAATTAAAATTTCATTTTCTGTCAACACCTTCCACATAGTAACTGAATATGAAAACATACGCCAAGCTGTAAGGGTATACTCATAAAAGTTCCAGTTGAAATATTTTCTTAATTTGCAAGATAGGCCACTACCAGTATATTCTTACTTAACCACATTATGCTACCCACTGAAGATATTCAGCATACATCGAATTCTGCATTTTGCTACTTCTTGTTCAGACTCCATTTGAAAAAAGTGTCAAACAGGTTTATTTTGACAAAATAAAGTAGTTGTTGACATTCAAGAGCATTTTATTGGCTTTGAATATTGGATACAGGTCAATGTATGTTCATATTTTAGCAAAACAGCTTCTTTCACTCTTAGGTTCCTCAGAGAGGCTGTGAAGGCTGAATATTCTTGCTGTTTTCACTATTCCAGATAGAGACTTATTTTTCTAAACTCCAAATGACTAGCTCCTCATCTCTACCCCAGCAGCACATACATATTTCGATGTCATGATGATATACTAGAAATATTTAAATCCTAACACCCCTGTTAGAGAAGCAAAAACTAAGTCCTTCTGGGAAGAAGGCTCTTAGCCTTTTATGTAAGTAGTACTCGTTTCAGGTTAATAAACAATTTAGTTTCCATTTTGGATTATTTTTTTAAAAATGTCACAATTTCTCAAGGGAAAAATTGAGTCGGTTTCTGTAGGTGTAAGGTGCAAAGCAAGCAAGAAGTTAACCCTTGTGTAATGTTAATTATACGGCATATCACCATACCAAAATCTAAAGTTCCTGACAAATTACTTCTGGTATATGTATTGCTTAATCCCCAGTATCCGTATCAAGGCATATTTTACTACTTTCCATATGTAATAAAAAAAAAAAAAGAGTAAGAAATTACATAACCAACTTAAAAGAAGGAGAAAAACTAAAAACCCAGAAATAACAGAAGCTTTATTACATGGTTACCACTACCAAGAAAGTCTGGATGAGCCACAAGAAAAACACAAGCACAAGCATGATGCTCAGCAATAATAAGAAAGAGATAGAGAAATTATAAAAATCAGAAAAGGTGAACAAGCATCAGTGTTTTAAAGTAACAACAGAACAAGACCAAAAATGATCTGCTATATAAGAATGTAATTCAGGAGCAGCGTGAGAGAAGCAAGAAGGGAAACCTGACTGACTCAGTAGTTACTCAAAAAAGTAAGTGACATTTCAGGCTATTTTTTACAAACCTTCCTTCTTCCTTGTTTCTCTTCCAGTGTGTGTAAAAAAGCACTCAAACCCCCTCCCCCTTACACTCAAGCCCCCAGTTACTGCCTGAGATACGTGACAGCATAGAAATGGAATTCCAGCAAAGAAAGCAAGAATGACTCTCCCAAGTTTCACTTAACCCAGAATCCCATCTATACCTAGTAGCTGATACTGGACACGCAGAAGACACCATAACTAACAGCTGAGTGACATGACCCCTCCCGGGGCAGTCCACACAGATGTCACACTCTGGGGCTGCAAAGACTTCCCCAGGGGGACGTGATCATTAACTTTGAAATCAATAGCTCTGGAATCCCTCCCAAATTTGCCCCACCTCATGCAAAGCAAGGAAATAAAAATAGCAGAAGTATCCTACAGATAGCAATCCACTGCTGATATATTTTTTTATACTACATTACTCGACGTTGGAAATAAGATACATATCAGAATTAAATGACAGTTACAGAACTCAAGGACATACTGCAGGAAAATATTTCTATTCTCTGTCTTTTCCTACACTGACTAGAAGAGTAATATATCTACACATAACATGAGGACTACAAAAAACCTGTAACTCAGAACAAGGTACATGAATACATAGGTAAAACAGAATAGTTAGAACAGTTAGATTCAAGCCAAAAGACGGGTCAGACAAATCTATGGCATACTCACAATAAGGCAATTAATCTGCTATATCCCCCATTCAACTCTGGGGAGAATTTCAGCCATAATTTTGATTAAAGTCCTTTGAAGCTAGCTGAATGGAATTAACTACTGCTCACAGTTCGTGCAACAGGTTTGGGGTTTTTTTTGTTTTTTTTGTTTTAAAAAAGAAAGAAAAAAAAAAAAAGGAAATCCAAACCCTAAAATCCCACACCAAGATTCTTATCTAAACGTTCATTATTGAATCTAGAGCTAAAGAGATTCTACTTCAAAGACCAACTTATGATCCACAGATTTAAATTCCCTTACAGATTTTCTAGCTTAAAACACCTTTAAGCCTAATGACTTACAGAAACTGGAATAATACAGGACCCCTTTATTCCCAAGAAAACTATGACAGATCACAGCTGCCAGATTCATTCATCTTGTGGCGCAAGTCTCCAAACACAAGGATTGTGCATCAACCAGAAGCTCTCTCTATTTTAAACATACTGTTCAGTTGCAAGCAGGGTGTTGACATTGGCAAGAAATACTCCTCCATACCACCCAGTCACAAAATTGCTTAGTTCAAGACAGAATGCAGATAGGGTAAGCCAGGGAAGCCTGCAGATATGACCATTCTCAACAGAACAATGATAGGAGCTAGCTTAAGACTTTATTTCTTTTTCTTTTCAGTTATACATTAACACAGCTGTGAAGAAATTTGCAACCTCAAATGCCCGAGTCCTTGAAGCACGAAACCGCCTCAGCACTCACAACATTCTTCATCTGTAAATCCAGGATGACAACATGAACTTACTGGACTTGTGCTGCCAGTAACCCCTCTCTCTATGGTGGCTTTCTACCAGCCACTAGTAATACCCAACACATCAATTAGGCATCAGACTTACAAAGTACCCTCAGACACCTTACAGACATTAACTTCCCCAGCACCCGCTGTGCTTTTCCAACCTCTTCACACCACAGAAGCCCAAGCATTGTATCATCCAATTATGACAGTGATGATCCTTCTCATTTAGTGAATATTTCACCCTTGGAGAATTAAACCTGTGGATGCAGGAACGAGTTTTGTGATCAGACCACTGTAAAGGACCTCCCACTATAAGGCTGTCGATGACTTGCTCATGGCAGCAGAATAATACTACATAGTGCAGGGTCTTCTTCCTGCTCTCAGCATTAGCTACTCTTCCTCTCACCCTGGGCCTTCCTGCCCAGCTGGCTGGAACAAGAACTGCTGTTACACAAGAGATAAAGGTGTACAGACACTGTATGTTTCGATCTGCTTTTTGCATGGAAACTTACAGGAGAAAAAAAGAATACAGGAGAAACATACGTAAAGGGATAAATGGAATCAAGATCAGGCAGACCACAGCTTTTTAGAAAATATTCATGCTTTAAGGGTATACGCTGCTGTAGTCACCTCTTGAACAGCTCCTCAAAGCATAACAATACTTTCATCAACAAACTTTAAATACAACCCCCAAGGCTATTTTGAGGTTAAACTATTTGATGCAACTAGCTCCATGTGGTTATTAAACATAAAATAAGGTGGCACAATAGGCAGTTGGTATAAACAAAACCACAGAATTTTCTATACAGTTGTGGTTGGAGACCCTCAAGCTAAATAGTGAAGGGCTGCACCCAAAACTTTGCAAATTTAATTCTACAGTATTTGTCCACACTAAATAGTTGCAAGAGAAGAAGCAGAACCATGTGCCAGGCCTACAGTTCAACCAACAAACCAAAACTCCTCTGGAGCAGCAAAATCTCGCAACCTTTTATAGCACTGGAGCCCATTTATCAAACTAATTCTGTGTTGCATTACTACTAAGCTTATGAAATCAAAGTATACTGAGAAGCATGGCAGTGAGAGGAGCAGCAGGCCAAAAGTAAGAATCCCAACTCAAAGTTACCTGTGTATATCAACAAGCATTATTTTTACTCCCTGAACAATACTTAACTCACCCAGATGAGGCAGACTTGACTTGCAATTACAATGACATTTATCAGAGCAGACTTTGATTTCACACAGTCACATGAGCTGCCTCTTCTCCTCAACGGCCCTCAATTTTGCCACCTTTCATTGTGTACTCAGGCCAGCACCTGTACTGACACAGGAGGCATCATCAGCTGACTCACATGCCCTGAGCAAGTTCATAAAAGCCATATAATCAACCTGTTAATGACTACGTGCTCTAACATATAAAGAAGTAGTTGTAAGTGCAGCACCAGCATACTCTCATCAGCTAACAAAAAACATTTGTTTAGCATCCCCCAGTCAAAAACTCAAAAGCACCCTGTGGCTCCTGAACTGTAATAGTCACATTTGTTATCCAGGTGTTACTGGTGGCCTGATTTGCGAAAAGACTGGAATTCAGGTTAACTGGGACCTCTCCATCTCAATCCTTATTTTATCCAGAGGGACCTATAAGTGAACTACTTGGGTGTGACAGGTAATTTCCCAATGCATTAATTTCACGTCAGTAAAGAGATTGATACAGTACCCTACTCTTTTACAAGCAAAACTATGCAAGCCAAGGCTGAGAGCATGGTGATATTTTGTATGCTATCCAAAAGAAGTGTTTCTTAAAATATATTTACTATATAACTCAATGACTGACTCTGAATTGCAGACACTTCTACAGCAAAAAGGTTCCTATGCTACAACTTATGAAAAAAGAAAATCCATTTGATTTTCAATACGACATGGCACTGGTATTAAAGCAGCCAAGCATCAGCTCTTCAGCAGACTTCAGGCCTGCAATACTGAATTCTTTCACTAGGTGAAACACACGCATGTTCCCTAGGCTGCGCTCATGCATCTGGTATCAGGACCCCTTCTCTTTCTCTCCCCACCTTATGAAACTATCTTCTATTACCTCAAAAATTTGTTGTTTTTTTTTTTTTTGAGGTAAAGTGGAAAAAGATGCCCCAAAATAACAGAAAAGAGTCAGTATCTACTGATGCAAGTATTAACCCAGAAGGAATGTAGAGGAATTTTCTGTGCACATAAACAATTGCTGTGTCCATATCTGAACACCCTGCCAAGATCAACATACACATCTTCAGACTTCTTGGGGTGCACCTTCACAAACATAAGACAACCAAAGGTCTAGTTCAGAAAACTCTGTTTCTGTAAGAGTTTGCATTACTCAATTCTACATATCGCAACTGCTTAGCTGTTCACCATAAGGACACAATAAGAGAGATTAACCTGCAGCTCTGTCCTGCCCACTGAAAGCAATGCATTGCTTAATGAGCAATGTTTCACATTAACATCTAGAGAGCTACAAGGATAACCTGTAAAGTATAAACTGATCAGAGTCCAACAAGGCATTCTAAATCTTTTCTACTTTTCTGACCTCTGGAACTGTGCTGTATATATAATTTCATTCAATTACATTAACAAAAGTTGTGCAAACAAAACAAATTAGAGGGAATATAACCTTATCTCTTCAATACACCCTAGGAAATTGACTAACTGGGATTTTACTGTTGGTTCTATCTACAGCCTCCAGCTGCAACAGTCAAGAAAAATACTGAAAACCTTAATGCTTAGAACTAGTATTTTCCCAGCATACACAGAAACCAAGTGACTGTGACACACATACTCCCACCCCCAGGTGAGACACCTTGCCCAGTTTCCCAGGACTCCGGAGCTCCAGCTCCATCAGCCCCGTCGCCTACGGCACAAACTTTCGGCAAAAGCCCCCGCTGCATGGGTGTCACGGCGGCGGATCCCCCAGCCCTGCAGAGCCCGGCAGCCGCAGGGAGCGCCCCCCAGTCCCGCCGCCCTCCCCCGCCGCGGACTTACTGCCGGTGAGCAGAGCGAGGGGCACGGCAATGGCCGTGACGACGACTGCAAACCCCAGGATCCCCAGCAGCCACTTCAGGAAAGTCTGCAAGGAGAAGTCCCATCAGGCGGCAGCTGCGGCTACGCAGGACCCCTCCCAGCACCCGCTGTCCGCTGATCCCCCTCCCTCTCTCACCCACCTGCATGGCGCGGAGCGAGGCGGCACACCCCCTGCGCCCTTGTGCTTCTGCTGCTGCCCCAGGGGCTTTTCTGCGGGGGGGCTGGGGGCGGCAGCCGCTGGCAGGAAGGAAGTACCGCCGGGAGCTGGGGGTTTGTGCGAGATCTCAGCTTTCCTGCTGGCTTTGCAGCTTCGCGTGTTGTTCTGCGAGCTGCGTTTTCTCTTTCGGTTCAAACACTTGGAGCGTGGTGACACGGCTGCACGATAGAAGGGAGGGACCTTTGACCCTGAAAAGATTTCTGTAGGAAATCAGATAACGGCTACACAGAGATCCCAGAAGTGAAATGCCTTCGAACATGAACGCAAAGCTCCTAATGCTCTGATAACATCAGCATTTCTTGTGAAGTTCCTGCTCTTTGAACTTTCTCTGGCAAGCAAGTCATGAAAAGTCTAATAAAATTGCAGGAAGGGCTGTTATTTATTTATTTGGCACTGGTTGTTGGCATAAAAGAGAGGTGGATGTGTAAGTCTGCAAAATGGGATTTTAAATTAAGCCCAGGAAACAGAAGTGCAGGATAAAAGTTTAAAATCTAGCTCTGAAGATGACCCTGGTTTATCACATCAGCCAATTCCATTTCCAAAGAGAATTTTGAGTATGCGTTGAGGTATTAGGACTAATTAGTGGGAAAGACTGAATATAACCTGGACATCAAAACTATAAAGCATTTGATTGTTTAAAAAGCTGAGCATCACCCAGTTGTCCTATGCTCAGCTTGCTATTGTGTGCCATTCACTTTGAAGGTGGTTGCTACTACTTATAAATTTATATGGTGCTAGCTATAGCGACTTACCTTAGAAATACCATTAATTTACCCTGATAGTGATTCCATACAGCTCAGTGTATGTTTACAATGGAGGACATAACATGGTGTAAATTTGCAGCCAGCTTAATGGTAATTTCTGTGTACCATTAAGTTCACTTTTATAAAGTAAAATCACAGTGAAATAGAAGTCTTCAACATTAATTTTCAAACTAGTATGCCATATATGCTATGAGATGCATGACCAGAATTTCAGATAGTTTTATAACCCCTCTTAAATATCTGTCTGTTAGTCTGTGCACTCACTCATCTTACCAACAATAAAAAAACACCTCCCCATACCTTGGGGTGAATTCTCCTTTTCCCAGTGAGTGGGAATTGCAACATAATTCAGCCAATCTCTGCTTTGTTTTCTAAATATCTAAGTAATGGTCATCCGTGCATCTCAAAGTACAAACCAGTCAAATTGTAATCTCAGTCTTGTGATAAATGGAATGATAAAATGTACCTGAATGTTCCCAAGCTTTTCATAGCCAAGTTACTTAATAATTGATGTTTTGAGAGATTGTATGCAAGGTTTTATCCTTCTTGCTGGTTAATTCTAAGAAATAATAATAAAAAAGACCTATGCTGCCAAATCATATGCCTGACTTCTGCTAGTTTCAGTGGGTAGACAATTTTTGGTACCTTTGGAAATCTGGGTTCCTGTGCCTAGATCAGGATGTCTAATAATTTACAGTTCTTCTGACTCTGGTCCTGCCAGAGAGGCTTATGGGACTTAATTCTGTACTCAGAACCACCTGGGTGATCCAGTAGGAGTCAATTTAGCAGAGTATGTTTTCCATTTAGTTGCAATAGTTCCTGGCAGTGGTTCTCTACACCTTGAAAAAAAATCTCAAGATCCTCCTGTCTGATCAAAACACCCATGGTCCCCAAAATTAGTAAAATGGTTGTACTTGTGATGCTCTGACAGATTGTCTCTTTTTATGAACCATAAACTGCATGTATGATACATTTACAATGTTTAAAATAAGATGGAATCCATAACCTAACTCTTTTCTATATGTAAAACTCAAACCAGGTGCAGAGGGGCATCACAGCAGTGCCATTTTTTATAGCTTGCCAGTCAAGACCCCTCATACACACCAGGGCATTTGAACTTTATAAGTTATACCAAGTTTGGGTCCTTGACCGGAACAAAGTTTAATGTTTCTGAGGGTGGATGAGAGCATAGCCCTGTAGGTAATACTGAAACATGATTCACTTAAACACTGCCACCTGCTTGCCTTTATTTGCCAAGAACAAATTCAAGCCCTCTTATGCAAGCAGCAGCACCACAGGCAATGCAATCAACATGATAACTGACAGCTGTTGCTCCATTGCTTGAAGACTTTGAAAACCATCTATTGTTTAAAAGGAATCTTTAGGCCACTGCTCGTGAATTTGTCTACCAATGTACCATTCATGGTATGTAAGGCCTAGAATTATATCTCTCCCTTACTAGAGCACAAAATTAAAACTAAGACATAAATAGCAATTCTCTGCTGCAGCTATTCTGCTTTTGCTCAGCCTGCAGACATGGGTAGCTATTGTCCAGTGCACTTTTTTTAAAGAAGTGACTGCTACTTTTTTTTCCCCATGTTTGTAACATTAACTGAATTTCATGTAGCATGAGTAAGAAATAACCAGCACATACCTTGCTTTTGATCGCAAATGGACTTTTTCTGTATTTCAGGATGTGTAAGTCCTAGTCCTGTTGAGCTAAAACATGTGTTTGAAACTTCTGGAACATGCTCAACTTCATCTCATTTCTGAAGAAAGGGTGTAGTTTGATTCATGCTCTAGATCGGGACTTAGAAAACTAGAGGTTAAATATTTTTCCCATGTTCCAGACAAGCTGCATAACTTTTAGAAAATAATTTATACTCCTCTCTTCCTAAAAGTATTTAATTTGTAAAAATGTGGGAAACCAGTATTTTCATAGCTGACAAAGCCATCATTAGGAGGTGCCCAAATACACTGATGGCAGACATCACAGGAAAATGGATTTGTAACTCAGGAATCCTGTCCTTCATAGCACTAAATATCCTGGACATAGTGGAATAAACCATTTTAAAGACAGTTGCTCAGTTCTGTGGAAATAGAAGAGTTAACTGTACCATTTGAGCCTTGGCCATATGGATCCAACTTTGTGTAACTAAAGTTTTTTTTCAGTTCTAGAAGCACTTGGAATGAAACCACTGAGTAAAAGTGGGATTAAATAAACAACAGATATGTATACACTTTTCTCTCCTCCTTTTTAATTTCCAGTGGTATTTTGGATGCTATATTTGGTTTTTTTTTTAGTGCAAGGTTTTATTGGGTTTTAATTGTTTCAAGTTGGGATGTTAGAACAGCTTTCTGTTGCTGTGAAGAACCTGTTCTAGATGCCAAGTTGGGTATGATCAGTCCTGATCTGAAATCAGAATATTGGTTCTTGTAGCACTTTGGGAGAACAATCTAATCTTATTTGTCCAGAAATTCTAGAGCTCAGTGAAAGTTTCAGATGCCTTTAAAACACAAATGGACACAGATGCTAATTCTGATTCAACAGCACTCCTGCTTCACATCAGCTTCTACTAGGTACTTCCTAAGCCCATTGGCTTTCACTTAAACCACTTGCTGTTTAGGACCCTTTAATATAGTCACCTGGCATAATGCTATTATAGCAAGGGAAGATGTGATTTAAACCCAGTCGGCAAATCAGCCACGCAGCCCCTCTCTCACTTCCCGCCTTTCCTCCCCCGCCACGGTCCTGGAGGTATGGGGAGGTGAATCGAAAGAATGTAACTCCCACGGGTTGAGATAAGAACAGTCCAGTAACTAAGGTATAACACAAATCACTACTGCTACCACCAATAATAATAATGATAAGGGAGACAACAAGGGAAGGGAGTACAACCACTCACCACCTGCCGACCGATACCCAGCCCGACCCAAGCAGTGATCTAACCCTTCCAGGTAACTGCCCCCAGTTTATATAGTGGGCATGATGTGCTGTGGTATGGAATACCTCTTTGGCTAGTTTGGGTCAGGTGTCCTGTCTCTGCTTCCTCCTGGCTTCCCCTCCTCTCTGGCAGAGCATGGGACTCAGAAAGTCCTTGGCCAGACGAAACATTACTGAGCAGCAACTAAAACCATTGGTGTTCTCAGTGCTGTTCCCAGGCTGAAAGTCAAAACCACAGCACTGCACCAGCTACTAAGAAGGAGAAAAATGACTGCTACTGCTGAACCCAGGACAGGAGAAAAGGATGTTTGGGACATCATCAGAAGTAAGAGGTGCATATCAGCACCTGTAGCTATTTGAGAGCTGTGGCTACTACCATATACCTACAAAAACATGCCCTGGCCAGCTGGGAGTATAATAGTTTGGATTGCTAGAAACACAGATGTGCAAGCCAAATGTTCTGTCACCATGATAAGAAGGCTCAGGCTACAGGAATGTTGTGCTTGTAAGTTACTGTACAATGTTGCTGAATGCAATACATGGTGGATGGACAAAGCAGTTCTCAGAGGAAGAAGGAAGAATACAACACAGATTAAAAGTGACCTCAGAGCCATTTGAATTGGCATTACTTGGAATCTTATGAAATTTGAAGAAATTATATGGCCGTTTCTACTACTATTAAAGTCAAGGCTGTCCTCCTCATTTTGCTGAGAAACCAGAATTTATGCTAGTGAATACTTGTCTGGTCAGTCTTGTTTCCCCCTCTAGCTTCATCTTACATGATTTGTTTTTTAGCTGAAGATAATTCAAGGTTCACACAGCTCTTTTCTGAGAATCATTATGGAGAAAATGTGACAAAACAAAATGTTGAGTTTGTTTTATCATAGCAAATAAACCACTTCCAAGATCTCAGTGACACTAAAATATTAGAGTAAAATGAAATGGAGTGCAAAGAGGCACAAGGGATATACGCATGAAAAGTCAACAGAAAAGAAGCTTGAAAAAATTTATTTAAGGCTATCATTTAATATCCTTAAAGCTTAGCCTTTTTATAACAAAGGTTTTAAGGGGGATATTCACTTCTCAGGCATTTGTAACTGCCAGCCCCTTACAAATAACACATATAGTTTATGATTGAATCCTTTGTGTGTAGAAGTCCACTTTTTAGAAAAATAATTTTATCATTAAATATAAATGGAGTTACTTTAGTCCTAAGAAATGGAAAATATAAAGATATGGAACTTTCATTTAAAGTTGTTAAGATACTCATCCCTTAGACAGTAGGTTTTCCACATATAAACCTTTGGCAGCACTAAACTATAGTACAATTATTTCCTGGCATGCAAGGTGACATAGTTTTGTTACACCAAATGCAAATGACAGAATACAGGTTTCAGAATCTCCTAATAACTGGCAGTTGATGCAATGAAGATCTTCATTTATCCCATTTTTATTCTGCATTTTTACTGGTATTCTCCCAAAAGGTCCCTGGAAAAAAAGCAGCAGCAATTAGGACATATTATAAACCACCAAAGATTTATGAAATATGTGTGGAACATATTTTTTCTGTTTAAGAGTTAGCAGATGTTAGTTGCACAGACTCCTCAGTGCCTCTCTGTAATAACAGACTGAAAAAAAATTCCTAAAGGAAAAGCTTTTGGATAGTTTCTAATATATTTTTTTTTAGTTTATTTCAATGCTGATCTATAAACACACACGCAAAAGTATTTAAATATTAATAAAACCTGTATTTTAACTATATTTTCTAAATGTTTTTTTGAGACAATATTGTTTGTTTCAGATTTCCAAGATCAACTAATTGTTTGGGTGCTTCAGTAGTAGTCCAAAGACTAAAAGTAATTATTTTTTACAGAGTGGACGTCCAACATTTTAAAAGATCTGGGCACTCACATGTGCCTTAAGTTGGCATTATATTATTTTTGAAATGCTTTGTTAATGTTAACGAATAATTCTTAAATATTAAACTGTTCACAGGCCTCACATAGAAAATGTTTCTTTGCTAACAGCATTTGCCTATATACAGGTACACTAAAGCAGGGTTCCTAATTAGTTATCTATCAGGAACTCAGATTACAGTACCCCATTGACAAGCCACAATTTAATCCAATGTTTTATATCACAGTCTTTAAAAATAATCAATTTGGTGTAATTTTACCCATAAATATTCCTTGATTTCATAATGCCCATGCGAAGGAGAGTTTTGTTTTTCAGTAATTTAATATGACCTTTCTTCTGGTAACATTCAGTGGCAAACCTCCCCTCAAGTTACACAGGAAATTATTAAATAGGTTCACCACTGATGGAAAATGCAAATTATATTTGAAATGAGTCCTGTGTCTTATTCTTGTTAAGCACTGTCTGTAACAAAGTTTGTAGCAGTTACAGATATGTCAATAGTTTAGAGAAAAATTAGCAGTACTTTCTCTATGTGTGACAAATACATTTAAACCCACAATATATTATGAATAACAATCAAAATTTAGGCACCTTTGGGTAACTTTTGTATTAATCAGCCATTTTAGGAATTCTTTGGCAGCCATGTCGTCAAGGACTTTGTTGATATCACTTGTGAAAGTGCCATCTGCATGTCTTCTGCCCATTTCTTCAGCCACAAGAGCTTTTTCTGGGAAACTTCAAAGGGAAAAAATTATCAAACAATTTGCATATTGAAATAAAGAAACTGTTTAAAAGGGCCTTATGACAGGATTCTAATACAGTGCACATTTCCACTGATTTTAAGGAGTTAAGGGTTGAGCCTGATGTTATGGCTCAGTGTAGAAAGATGGATACTGGAACATCTTTTCAGGCATTATTTTCATAATAGAATAAAGCATGGAAGTCTCCCTTTACCATATGAGGACTTCAGGTGAGTCTAAATTCCTCTTTTGCATTTTTGAAAAAGCCATACATGCAAAAATGTATGTGTCTGAAATGCCTATGCCAATGCAAAAATGTATGTGTCTGAAATGCCTATGCCAAGCAGACTAAGCATCAATAACACTCACAGTATATTTACTAAGAATCATTATTGAAGAAATATCACTACTAAAGCATTATAGTCATATTTTCAGACTTTTTTTTCCAGTTTTCCTGTGTTTTAAGTGTACTCCAGTCCTAGTTGTAGACTTAAAATTATACTGCATAAGTGTTTAGATATTAAGAACAGCAACTTTTTTTGGGGGTTAAAATAACCCAGTTACTACACCAGTATAAAATCTATATGCTGTACAAAAACATTTTATATGTGGAATCAGATCCTGAGTCTTGCTCTGTCCTTTTTTGACCACTGGAAAACTGTTATGACAAGAACCTGATTTAGAAACTTTCCTCTCTTGTTTCATCCCATTAAATATACAAATATTTTAATGGGTTCCATTAAGGTGTGCTGATACTGAAGCACTCTGTGCTCTGTAACCAATGACAGGCAGACTGGTTCTTTTCATTCAATAATTTCAGGGAAGGCTATATACAAGTTTGACCACAAATAATACATCGGAAAGCAGAAGGATGATCTACATTTAATATTCTGTCTAGGTTTCTAAGCGCAGTTCATCACAGCTAGGTTGTATTTCTGTCTTACAGATATTGAAATACCCTTTTTCTGCTTATGAAAATAAAGCATGACAGAAAAAGAACTGCAAATCTCAACATCACTATGAAGTGGCACCAGCCTTTCCGTTCTCTATATATATACCTGACAGCTGACCTCATTTATTTAACTCTGTGTTTTCAGGAAATCATCATTATTTACAAAAGTTACTTCTACCTTTTTCGTTTTCCTTGACTACAACACACAATCTTGTCTTACAGATTGTATTTTATTGTTATTATTATTATAATTTTTTTATATAATGCAAGCGACTTACATAGTACTTTACAGCTGGTAGAATATATAATCAAAGAATGAACTGAAATCCTTGCCCCGAAGAGCTTACAGTCTAAAGGCACAAATAAGTATGGACCAGGTAAAAAGTGGGGAGTATCATGTGCATGGTGTAGCTCCCAAAATGCAGAGTTGGAGACAGATGAGATAGAAGATGTGTGCAGGAGATTGAAGGTGATGACATTTTAAGTGTAAGACTATCATGAAAAAAGGTGTAAAGCCATGAGTACATGAAGTGAATAGGCTTAAGCAATCTGCAATGAGTATGTAAAGAATAAGATATTAATGAGAGAAATCAGAGACATAGGTAGGTCAAAACTGTGGAACACTGCACCCAGGAAACTCTGAACTGTAGCAGAAGAAGTAGAGATGTCTTAAAAAGGAAATAAGTCATAGTTGTAGGAAGTTGTAGTTATTTTTGCAGCAGCAGCTTAGGGAGACTTTGTGCGGCATGGGGAGAGGAAAAACATCATCAGTCACTGCTGGGAATGATCAGCAGTGTATGGAATATAGCTGATGACATTGTAAAGATTTCATCTTGGAAATATTACAGGAGAAAAGATGCACTGTGAAAGGGAAAAGAAGAGAAAGTAAGATGATGCTGACTTGAATCAACTCAGTGATAGATGAAGAGACTCTAAGCAACGTTATGTGAAGGGGCAAAGGTGGTAGGTAGAGGAAGTTAGAGGTTTAGTTTTAGATATGTTGACCTTCAATATAACTTTACCTTTTAGACAGTAACAGCATAATGAACAGATTGTTTTAATCTGTACTGAAACTTAATAATGTAAAGTGGTAGCCTAACACCCACAGAATATCTTCTTTTACAAAAGAAGAACATGAAGTACAGCAAGAATGATCAAAAATACATCAAGGTTTCATCAGACTTGATTTCTAACCCCAAAAGCAAAGAAAATTTAGTAATAGGAATGGATTCTTACTCTCTTCTTCCTCGTCCGTTCACTAACCAAGCAATGAACTCTTTGGCAGCTTGACCTTCCAAATAAGAGGTGATATCACTGGTATAGGTGCCTTCAGCATGTCTCTCATATTCAGCATGGCGCTTGGAGATTGCATTGCTGAAAGAAGAGCAATACTGTAGGAGCAGGATGCATAAGGACTCAATTTTTCTTTTAACCTTTATTGATATATATTTCTCACCCACCAGACTAGTATTTCTTATTAGTGAGAGGGGTTTGTTTTGCTTCTCAAATTACTTAATTATTATTTTTTTCTAGGTAATATTTCAGTCTGAGGGCATTGCCTGTGCTGTGCAATAGTTTTGTGCAGAGATGCCTGAACTAGTTCTGAACCAATCAAATCAGGTACTGAAAGCAATTATAGCTGCATTGTAATGATCATCTGCTAGGTTAATTAGCTATGATCAACAATCTGTATTGTATTATACTGACATACTTTTTGTTATCTCTTGTGTTAACCTAAAAATTTACATTAAGCCACTCTTACCTTCATCTTCATTATTTCTTAGCCAGTCTGTTGAGACATAATTCCTATTGAATTTACATTTTGAATGTTTTGTGAACACCCTTTTAATCATCAATCTGGCCAAGTGGTAATCTTGGAACAATGTCAAGCCTGATCACCTTCACCATAATAGAGAAAGACAATTGGTTTTGCCTTTCCTACACCTCATTGTGCTTCTTTCTCTGACATAGCACAAATTATGTCACGGTGGCCCTTCTAAGCTCCGCTTAGAAGTAGATGTATAATGGAATATTTTCCACAAATAAGTTCCCTAACATTTCTCTTTCAGAATCTGCTAATTTCTATCTAATTTTCAGAACCTCTAGATCTTTCTATTATTTTTCATCTTCTTGGGGTTTCACCATTCCTCCTAATTTAGTACCATCTGCACTTTTTATCAGCATGTTAACTAGAGTTATTTGGAACATTTTAAATGAAACATTCATTTTGTTGAGATATGCTGTTCTATTGAAGCCGAAACATTATTACAGATTTGTTACTGATATTGACAGTGTTTTGAACTGAATGATCTTTGTGATCCAGACTACAGCCTTTGGAATTTCTGATGAAAGGAAGAATTAATATAGGCATTTCAATCTGGTTAGCAAAAACATGGGGTTTCTGTCTTGCTTGTTTCAAATTTCCAATTCCCACAACCTTCTCCCCAAAACATTGTCAAGAAACAAAATTCTGGCCTCCCGCAGGTCTTACGTTCACTTTTCCTGTAATAAGCAGTTTATGTAACATAGGACTGAATGCTTAGGGCTGAGCATTGTATCATGTTTTATCAGCTCTCAGCAAATCAGTGCCTGGCCATTTTCCTTGCGTTAATCTTGTCACTTGTTTTCTTTTCCTCAACAGACTTTTTTTTTCTTTTTTTTTTTTTCATTTTCTTCAGCCTTTTTTCTGTACCAAGTTTTTCTCTTTAGGTTATTCTCAAACCACTTTTATTACTTGAAATGTCCTTTTCTGAAATCTGTTCTCATCCTGTTGTATTCCTCGAAGCCACTGCACCTAACTATAGAACAAGAATAAATAACAAAGAGACATTTCCTCTTTCCTTTTAAAAAGCAGGTGTGAGATGCTATCTTTTGATAGGTATTTTGTAGATTATGGTAACCTTGTAAAGAACACTAGTTGCTTGCTTTCTTGTTTAACAGAAAATTATCTCAGAATCTATTTGAGTTACAAATTTACAAATTGTGGCAACTAGAATACCTTGAGAGTTGGTCTGCGAATTTGTCATTTTCTTTGGCCTCCTGTCCTTGTTGCCTGTAGTGGAATTCCACAATCATTAGATCACTGTTACCAATACACTGCAGAGCATGCATAAGCTGATGAGATTTTATTGGTTATTATTTAAATACTATGATAAATGACCATGACTGATAGAGGGATATTATAAATAATTTCAGGCTTTTGAATTTAAATTAGTACAATATCTAGAAATTGTTACTTTTTACATTAAAGACTTTCTCAGAGATTTAAATCATTAATATCATAGATTTGTTAATTATATGGGCAGATCTCTAGAACAGAGGGAATAGACTTAGAATCATAGAATCATAGAATACTTAGGATTGGAAAGGACCTTAAGATCATCTAGTTCCAACCCCCCTGCCATGGGAGGGAAGGAATGCCATCCAGAGGGACCTTGGCATGCTTGTGAGGTGGGCTGATGCCAACCTGATGAGGTTTAACCATGCCAAGTGCAAGGTCCTACACCTGGGTCGGAGCAATCCCAGGCACAGCTACAGGTTGGGCAGAGAAGAGTATCAGAGCAGCCCCGCAGAGAAGGACTTGGGGGTGTTGGTCGATGAGAAAATGAACATGAGCCGGCTTCAGTGTGCGCTTGCAGCCCAGAAAGCCAACCGTGTCCTGGGCTGCATCAAAAGGAGCGTGACCAGCAGGTCGAGGGAGGTGATCCTGCCCCTCTACTCTGCTCTCGTGAGACCTCATTTGGAGTATTGTGTGCAGTTCTGGTGTCCTCAACATAAAAAGGACATGGAACTGTTGGAACAAGTCCAAAGGAGGGCCATGAGGATGATCAGGGGACTGGAGCACCTCCCGTATGGAGACAGGCTGAGAAAGTTGGAGCTATTCAGCCTGGAGAAGAGAAGGCTGCGTGGAGATACGTTTTTACATTATTCTTGCTCTCAGTTTGGTAGCTTGTGTTTAATCAACATATACTTTCAAAAACATGCTAACTCGTGCCTTAACAGTATATTTGTGGTAGTGGTAAAGTATCCAGTGGTCAACTTAAACCTAAGGTTCCTTTTCACAACAGAACTTCAGGATTAGATAATCCATAGATAGGAAAGTTTTATTAAGGCCTAATGGCCCAGACCTTTACAGGATATTTACATATCTTATTCCTATTGAACTTAATTCACTGAAACAATCTGTCCTGACTAGGCTGAGATAGGCTTTTTAGATGGTATATCAGGTAAAATTCACTCAGTTTACCTAAATCCTCTTGACGATTTTGCACATATTCCCCATTTCTAATAGTATGTTAAAATTATATATAGATTTTCCTTAAGTACTTATTTGAGGATTACATGTGGTCTGTGATGGGAAGTTAATATCAAGAAATTGAATTCAGCTAAATTTTTAGCTGTGTCTGTATATGGACTTCTATAGCAATGTGACCAAAATGCTTACCCATTTCTTTTAGTGCTCATTAACCACTGCACAAAGTCCTGAGCTCGTCTAGTGTCCAAGTACTTGCTGTAATCACTGGTGAATGTGCCTTGTGAGTGACGTTTCACTTCATTCGGCTGTCTAGATTCATCTAATGGTTCAGACTGGGAAGCTTTGAATGATCTGTGAAAAGTTTAGCGCTTGTTAGTTGGCAGTGCTTATAGTGCATTCTACAGGTGCATTGACTTCTCTTAAAAATTGTATTTTAAACTCTCACAAAGTGAAAGCAAGTGGCATACTGATCACTAGCTGGCTAGTAAAATGTGTTAAGATAGCAGATTTGATACTGCACAATTAAAAGATCATCGTGGATAACTAAGGCAGCTGTTGCTTGTAATACCAAAAACTTACGTGCTATACTTTGCAATATTAAAACCTGTTAGTTTAAGTATTGTGTAATAGTTTAAAAAAATATCTTTAAGTCATAGTATATTTTGCTTAAAACTATAAGAAAACAAAGTTCAGGCCAAGTGTTTCTAGGAGTTTGATCTAAAGAATTTACCTTGATTTCTCCTCTGTGTCCTGAAGAGGATTTTGCCAGCTGCCTTGAACTATCATTAAAAGGAGCCCAGCAACAAAATAAATGCTTTTCATTTTCATTGCCTGTCAAAACAGATATAAGGCAACAATGAAAAATGTAGTAATCTTTACATATGTCTGAATGAATTACACTGAAAAGAGGCTTCTTTAATGCTGATCTAAACTTACAGATATTGAGACCCTGTGAGGATGGGGCCTATGCCCAGTGGATGGAGACTGCAATGCCTTGGGTAGGCATTCAAAAGATGCATTCTCTATTCTAGTCTCTGTTCTAGACTGCAAGGTGAGCTTAGAGCAATTGTACCCTCACTTTTGTAATATGAGGATAAAGGTCTGTATCTACTTTGCTCTGTGTTCTGCTGATTGCAAGCATTAAATCTCTTTCAATAATATTTTTTTTTTCGAAACTAGGGTATTTGCATTAGTTTTATTTTTTTCAGGTCATTCACTAGAGAAAAAACAAAGCAAGACTTTGTCAAGAATACTGTCACATTAGCTGCTCTGCATTCTTCTGGCCCTCCACTCTCCTTTTAGAAGCTTGTTTTGAAATAACAAAAATTGCAGTAGTAAGCCTCTAGACTTAATAACGACTTACTGATAAGTTTGATTTCTTATTAAAAAGCAAACTACTAAGCCATGCACTGGCTTGTGTTCAATTCATTACATGGTATGTCAAGTTTTGCTTCTTGCAGTATTGACATAATACTTTAATTTTAGCTTAAGGGCTTCCATTATGGGGCTATATAGGATATAAAAGATATGGGGTATATACTTCATGTTAATGATAATTAGTCATACCAGAAAATATTGTATCCCAGATGTAAATCTTACTGTTTCAGGTCATTCTATTGGCTTCAACCATGTAAGAGAAATGGCTACATTATTATATGCGTCTTCAACATGTGCACTGTAATAACTTGACTAGCTTCACTGACTTTAATGTAAGATTATTCAGAGTAAACTAGAGTATTACAGTCTGTAGAAATACTTTGATGATCCACAGCCAAACTGTTATCCCTTACTTGCATTAGTGATTCGTTTATTTGTGCAAGTAGTATGGTTATAGATTTTAATGAATAGTCACCAATAAGGCATTATCTAATACCCTAATTATGTGTGCTACCATTTTCATTATTTAATGTAGTATTATTAGTCTGCTGGCACATGATGCCCTATAGGAAAAACTGTTGAACAAAGAAGTGCTATTCATTTTAGGCTCAAGAAACCCTGTGCAACAGGGACTATGAGCAGCTAATGACTGATAGACTCAAAAATGCTTTAAATAAACAGGAAATGAGAAGAAATCTATTTACAAAATCATCTGGTATATGTTGTTAATTTTTTAATTATTTTGGATCACTTAAATTTATGGAATGAATGTATAGAAAAGAAAGTGAATTTAAAATTTGGGTACGTTTTTGACCTTGACAAAGAGATTGAATATGCCATTCAGTCAATGGCAAATGCTCATTTATTGAGTGATGAATAGTAAATATTCATTCTAACTGTAAAAGCAGTATGGATCACAATATTAATCAGCTCTAAAGCAACAGTTGCAATGAGTTCACATCAGCAAAATGTCACTAGAAATAATTTCATGATGTACTTGGCCTGATACTTGTGTATTTGAAAGAGCCCTTCTGCCATCCATGACACTTTCCTATGGAATTTTATAGTACAGTCTGAAAAACAAAGGGAGATAGAAAACATGAGTGCATTGAAGTAAAGTGGTAGATGGCAAAGTAAGACCCAGTCAAAAAGCACCCTCCCCACTAAATGTAATCTGTGCTGAACCCCTCTGGCTCCACTGGAGGAGTTATTGATTGGAATTCAGTGATGTATAAAATAAGGCAATGTGAGTAAAAACATACCTGTTCTCTATTTTAACTTGTCACAATAGGCTGAATTTAAATATGCTATGGCCTGGAGGGAACTATAAGAAAGTTATGGAGAAATGATGTGTAGGGAAGGTGCAGATTACTTTTTCTTGAGAATTAGAGTTGGCTCTGCACTGAGCAGTGAAAGTGTGTGTGTGGTGGGGGTAGGGTAGAGGTGGCTATAGATGAACATCACTGAAAAGATAAACTTATGCATCAGAAACCTTACTGCCCCAGTAGTCTGCCCAGCTTTAGAGCAGGTGTTCAAGAAATCTGTTTCTTCTGTCTATTTTAAGATAACTTATAGTTGAAGCTACGAAGCTTGACTGTTGGCAGATATTTTACCAATGGTTAGGAAGAGTGCATTGCTTCTGGTATTCTGGTAGGCCTAACTTTTAAAGGAATCTTAATGAATAATATCTATGTTTTACTAGAATAACTCAGTGGCAGTATCAAAATACTTAGAGCAATCTAAATATTAATCAAATCTTAAAACAAGGAAAATAAATTGATGAATATAATTTTTTTTGTTTATTGTACTATTAAACAATGGAATCAGTTTCTCTCTCTCCACCAGCAGCCACTGCCAGTGTTGCTTTTTTTAATCAGTGTGTATGGAGTCTCTTTTCTGCCTCCTGTAATGTCTTGATATATGAAATTTGATTCCTACACTTGCACGTATCTTGCTGTAGTACCCAAAAATACCGTAGTGGCCATGTAGTTAGTCCTATTATATCCCTAACTATAGTATCGAACACTGTTTCATTTGGAGCTGTAATTTGGTGGTGCAACACTGACATCCAATGTCTATCCCAAAGAATGCATAATTTCACTTTTCATAGGCTTCCAACAATGGAACAAAAGCTGTCTCTGTTCTTTGGGTGATTACACTGGTGTGATTATAAAAATGGTTTGATTGTAATGTAGTGACCCCCATACTAGCTGATACGGCTGCAAATGAATTAATTCAGACACCAAATAAGGTTTGGTTATTGCACAATACATAAGTGAATTTTCCCTGATTAACTATGTTAGCAGGTTGGTATCATTTACTTAACCTAAAACACTAAAGAAAAATAGTTTACAGCTGCCTATAGCTTTGTTAAACCATGATACAGATTAGACACAAGCCTAGTCACTGGGGGGGAATGAAAGGAAAAGTCTAGTCATTAATCCAGCCTCCTTATAGTAATACCAGATACCAAAGCTATTATTTTGTGTGAAATTTATAATAAACCAAATTCAAAGCCCACTGTAATCAGTAAACAGATCTTCAGTGATTTCAATATATCATGGATCTAAGTCTTATGCCTCAGTCCCATACAGCTTTCAGGTGTGAACAGTCCCGCTGCCTACTTTATGACTTAAGAATATGTTTAAAATTAAATGCATGTTCAGCTTCTTTGTAAATTTTTCAAAATAAATATCTGGGGAGGTTATTAAAAAGAAAGATGTATAAATACATTTTTTGAAAGTAATACAATTTCAAGGAAGAGAAACCTTATTAATAAAATAAACATTTTCAAAAGGTATTAAGCTTCTGTCAAATACGTTCTTTTAAAGATTAAGAATCAGTTTTGTTTCTTCAGTGTTTAGTACTTGCTATTGGTAACCCAAACCAGTAACAACATTTTTTTGACAAGTTAAAGAAGTTACAGTATTTAAAGAAGAAATTGTTATTTTATTCTGAGGAACACAAACATGTTTTGTAAAGAAAAAGAGATGATCAATAAAATAATATTTGTTTAGTTTATTTTAGCTAATCAGTTCACTTCCTGATCAGAAGGTTTTATTTGCTCTACATTGTTCAGGTCACCAGTAGATACTGCTAATAAAATAAATTCCTATCAACATGAAACTGTTTGCAAATAGCAGTTATTTCTAATTATAAAGAAATCACTCTTTCAGGTAGATGTATTTTACATCTAATTTACCTAGCATGCTACAATGCCCCATGGAAGCTTCTATAAAATATAATGGTTCTAGTCTAAGGAGTCCCATAGCAGGATGGAAGACTTAATTAAACTTTATAAAGTAATCACAGCAACTACTGAAAGGCTTTAATTTTTACTTTTGTGCTATAAAATTTCCCTTTCAGATTTTACAGTGATATGAAAATAATAGTTGCTTGAGACAAACTGATCTAAAAGTAGGGCAGTGGAGTGGCATTCTGTAGGGTGATGGAGTGACAATCTATCTTGGACAGTTTTAAATCAGTGACTATACAAACCCACTTGTTTCCATTCTGCCAATTTAATCCCTGTTGATTCGTACTTAGGCAATATATATAAGGAGTGAATATTTTTAAACTCATGTTCATTAAACATTTCTAGAGAAGATACTAAAGGAGATAAAAATACAAAACTCAATAATTTGTATATCTCACATTTAAAATCTTACTACAGTGCATGTCTTTCATGTTCTCATGGTTAATCTTCCTTTCTTCAATTGCTTCGGCAACCCAAACAGTATATTTCTCTTTTTTTGGATCAGTCTCTGTTGAACTAATTCAATACATTAAAAGATTTAAATGATGATGGCATTAACTCCAAACATCAATGAGGATAACCACAGAAGAAAACACCAGTTTGCCGAAAGATCCTGCACCTCAATTGCAAACTTTGAGCAATACAATTCAGATAATGCACTTAGCCTGCTCAAACAGATTGTACTGGTAGTTCATATCAATCTTACCTTTTTGTACTTTGAAGTGATATGTAGCAGTTGCAGAAAGAGCTGCTACTGTCTTCTGGAACTATGGCAAGCCTTGAGGATCCTGAGATCTGCCTAGCTGCCTCTTTTGCACAGACGTATATATATACTGTTCAGCTCTAGTAAGCATTATGAGAGTGCATCATTGCTGACAGTTTACTTATTCAACTTAAAAAAAAAAAAAAGTCCTCATATTTGCTATTCATTTCATTTGATAATTTTACAAGCAATTTCACACGTTCATTCTGCTTACTTTATGACATCAATGCTAACATGGATTGCAAAAGGAGCGAGGTAGCTATGTCCAAAAAAATAAATATCAAACAGAAGGGCATTAGGATGACAAACAGTGGGCTTAAGGTGCCTGGAATTAAGGCAGCAATTTCTCCAAATTCTGATTTGACACGTTTAAAATTTAGAATCCCAGTCCTGTTGATACCAATAGCATCAACCTTTAAATCAATTTTAAATCAAGGTTTATAAATTTAATGCACAGTTAACAATAACCAACATAACTCCCCCAAACCCCTTGAATGGTTCTTCAAGTAATCTCATACAAATATAACGAACATGAAGAGATGTGAAGTACTGCAGTGATGGCTACCCACTATGCAAAGCCTGGCACAGGTCAAATCTAACAAAAATATCTGATTACCTTTAGATGTAAAATTCCAACTTTGCAAATTCTACTGTATAAAAATTCATGTCCACTTGAGAACTGTATGCCAAACATTCATTATAAATTGAGTTTCACACTACAGATTTATGCAAGACAAGCCTTTTGCTCTAGTCTCCACTCCCTACAAGGACAAAAATATCTAAAAACCAAAACAGATTTGATCTTTGTAGCTGTGTATGTTCTACGCAACTGTTGTCAGGATCCTAAACCATTCAGTCATAGGCGCTGTGGTGGGGCAGCATTGTTCAGTCCTGTGGTGACCACAGGGAGGAGAGATTGACACAAAGCTTGTCAATGGCCCTGGCCGCTGAAAAACCTGCCAGTCAGAAATATGGGTCTTTTATCTTGTCTATGAAGAAATAAGTGAGATACTCCCCTTCAAGAAATTCCTGGAGAGGTTTTTCTTTACAGACTTTTCCATACATTTAAAATGCAAAAGGGCACAAACCCCAAAATATTATTATTACATATGTAAGGTGCTAAGCAGTCCAGGAGACACTTAAAATATGAAGGACTCCATCTTCAGTCCTGCTTAGTAGAGGAAAGGGTCTGGAATCACAGTGAACATTTCCCTGAACGTTAGTGACAGCCTGTGCTCCAGTCTGGTGTGGCCTATAGTCGAAGTTGTGGCAAAAAGAATATATATTATAACACACCCTTTTATTTCCCCTAACACTGCTCCATGAAGCCAGCAAAGACTCTTCTTCAGTGAGGAAATTTTCTGCTGGCTTTCCACAGCCTGACTGGCATAGCCCATATGATACAATTGGCACAGATTCGACGCATAATAATCCTAGTAATAAAGTGGCAAACAAAGTTTAGTGGATCCTTCCTATAGCTCTATCCTAAATACTCACTGTAGTACCACAATATGGGTTTAGGGAGGCCCTGTCTCACTACACAGTCCAAAAAATATATTTAAATTTTTTTTTTCTTTTGTTAGTGTAATACTGTAATTTCTTTTTTTTTCTGCTCTTGGATCCATCTACTGAGATTCATGGTGCATTTTTGTCATTTCTATCTATAATGCAAGTTTCTACTAATGCTGCTGCTAAAAACCCAAGAGCACAGCTTCTGTTCCTCTCATCATTGCCTTCTCTTTGTACCTTCAGTCACTTCTGAGAGCCTTCTTTTGCCTTATTATTACTTTCCTTTTTGATTACTGCTTCTTTTCCACATGGTCTGATCCCTATGTCCTCTTTCTTCCTCCTCTTAATTGTATTTTTCACATCTGTTCAAAGTAATGGATTCCCAGTCATTGATTGGCATAGGCTGAACAAACTTCCATAAGTATTTATCAAACTTGGCTTTTCAGATTTTTTTCTCTGAAACGACCAGAATTACCATCTCCATGTACCAACCTTCCCTAGGCAAATAACTGTGTAACTTGTAAGAGATGGCGCCAAAGGAGACAAAGTAATCCTGGAAACAACCTTATACCCAAAATCTACTTATTTTCATGAGATGCCTGTTTCACTGAGATACTTTCTAGTTTTTTGCCTCAGAATTACTTTTTAATCTACTTTCTGTTTAAATTTTATAAGCTTTATATAGGGGATGCATAATCACGGTTTAAATAGAAGTGCAGCACCAAGTATTGGAAGGGGCTGTTTCTCCGTGAAGTTGGTGAGCTTTGCGGCTCTGCGGGAGAAGGCAGGCTGCCCAGCCCTGCAGTACCCCGACGAGACAGCAGATGGTGATCAAAGGGCCGTGTAGACCTTATTTTACACCAGCATTACTCATCGACACTTGTTGAAATGGATTGCTACAATTATCTCTCTGCGTGTTGAGTTAAAGATACGTAGCTTTGAAACAAGCATCATAGGCTGTAAGGCGGTATCATCCCCTCCAGGATACAGGCAGTTCTTTTTGTTTAGCTCGGTTTATCTTCTTGGTTTCAGAAAAGAGTATATGAAACATAGCAGCTCAGTGCACTTGTTAAACAGGCTGTATCATCTAGCAAGTCATCTAGAATCTAGGAGACTGATTACTTGTTTTGGAAGTGATACACGGACAAGAAAAAGTACATGAAAAAACTGAACTGCCATCAAGAACAATGCAACCTTCAGTTGCCATAACTGAATATATAGCAATACATTCAAGAGCACAGCAAGCAAAAGCTACCAAACAGAAGTAGCAAATAATTAGTGTATGAAATATGAATATGTACTATTTTTTTCTCTCAGATTGTAAAATAAAACAGTTAGATGGCACCTTTTGACAAAATTTAAAGGCAACCTCACTGTCCTCTGTATTATAGTTCACATATGAGACAGTACTTAAATTGAGTCAGATTAGAGACAGAACCTGAAAGTTGACCTGCCTTCAGGAGAGTATCATCTTAATCTTTTTCATGATTCACTTGGAGTCATTAAAAGATCTTCATCTTGAGTTCACTGTATTTGGAGTTGATCAAAGTTTCCTGCACCATGATCTCATTACCAGCTAATGGCTGCTATTAAGGACAGTGTACTGCACTCACTGGACAAAAAATCTGTGGGGAAAGTTGCAGAAGAGGTACAATGAGGAGCAGAATTCTTACCAGTTGCACACTGAACCTGATGCTCTAGCAGTAACAGTTCCAGTTGGCATGGCTTTTCAGAAAAACAGGACCAAGGTGTTAGCAATAACTGACTAGCCACGCGGAATATCATAATTCTCTGGGGTATTTCTGTCAACTCTTTTACTGTTGGTACAAGAAAAAAATAATTTTAAAAGTTTAAATTGAACAGTTTAATGAATTAGGAAGTTGCTGACTTTTGAAAGTAAAGAAGTAAAAGAATTCCCAGCAAATGCTTTCAAAAAAGTAATCCTCCACATTTTTCTGTGTATTTCTTCATTTCATATTTGTTATTTTTATATTATTATGTTATTATAAATTGCATATCTGAAGAACATGTGAAGGAGGAGGATGTATCTTGGGGTATGACTACAGGCCCATACCCTTTTCTTTATTACACTGCACAGAAAGCATTCTCTCCCTTACCTTGTCAACCATAATTTCAGAGGCTGTGCAGCCCCTTTTATTTTCCTGTCTTTGTTACATGATAATCAAGACAGTCCTGCATTCTCCTTCTGAGAATTAGTGCAACATATATAACAACATATGTGTAAACACATACATATATAAAACATGCATCATGTTAGATACATACATTTGTGTGTATACATTACACACACAAATGGGTGCATATGTATGTATACAACTCCATGGCTATACTTTGGAGAGCAAGAATAGCTTTCTGAAATGGAGGATCATATCTGTTCTCTAAGCCTTACAACAGCATGCAGCTCCATGCTCACTGCTGTGGATTCAGAGGGGTTTTTACCTCAGGAAAGAGAGCTATTGTAACTGTGCTGTAGCCCACACTGTCTCCTCACTAAATTGGAATTGCTCCATTTGAAGTCAATGGAGCTGCATCAATTTGCGCAAGCAGAAGAGCTGGCCAAGTCTGTACTAGTTACATTCTGAGAAGACAATGTTCGTAATTGAAAGTAATACCAAATGCTATAGCAAATAGTATGAATTTTTCAGATTAAATATAGAGCATTCAAATGACTCTATAAAATGCTCTAAACAGCTGTGCCTTGTAATTGGAACTGACTGGCAAACTGCAAAGTATTGAATGTAGTCTGAATTTGACTTGATATTTGAGAAAATGAGTAAAACACTAAACACATTCTGGGGCCTGGCTGGGCTTATACTTGGTTTTCTACTAATACTGTTTTCAGGCCTTTTCTTCTTTGCAGCTGCAGTAATCCTGAGTGAAGCAAAACATATAGCTCCATGTTTGAGGTATGAGGACTGCATGTTCACTGATATGCACAACTTGCACAGCATGAATGAGGTAGAGGATGAAAATAGGTGTTTGGGAATGAATGGCTTGGAGTTGAACCACTGGTTTTCTATTAGTTAGGAACACTTCGGTTCCAGGAATAAAGCAGTTTTTGCTGTGCAGCTCTAGCTTTATTTTATAAAAGCTAAACAGGATTCATAGTGGAAACAGATTTGTAAACAACTCTATCTGTGGCTATTTATCAAAGGCCTGTCTACTAAATTCAGAACAACAGTGTCGTGTTTTAAGAACCTTGTATATCTTATTTATATGACAGATATTTGAAGACTAATTTTCATTGTCTTTGGGATACCTGAAGTGTGAGAGTCTCACTTGAAAGAGAAAAATAAGAGCAGAAAGTACTCAGCATTTTCTGAAAACCAGGTCCTCTAAAATATTTGACAGTAGGAAGCAAAATTTGAGGATAATTGTTCATCAGCTTAGAAAATCTTGTCATGAAAGCTATAATTTCTTAGTTTCAGAATAAGTTGTGTCTCAGTGTTGGCTTTTACATACCATATTCTATGTCTGCAGTATAGATATATATATACATTTTATTCATACGTAAGGCTAAACTTAAACATATTTTTGTCAGCTTCAACTTGATTTCTTAAGACAAGCCCTTTCACCTTGAACTGTGTTTAAGCTCTGTTACAGAAGAGCCTATATAGTAGGCTAGGTTAAAAAGGAATGGGGCAAATAACTGTCCAGTGAAAGTTTGTGGTGATGCTTATAACATGGGTGGTGTCTGCAGACAGCAATGCAGAATAGAAAGATTTCTTTCTAGATAAGAAAAGGCTCAAGAGGATCTTATCACTGTATGTAAATATCTGAAGGGACAACGTAAAGAAGATAAAGCCAGACTCTTTTCAGTGGTGCCCAGTGACAGAACAAGACGCAACAGGCACAAACTGAAACACAGAAGGTTCTGTCTAAACATGAGGAAGCACTTTTTTACTACGAGGGTGACCAAGCACTGGCACAGGTGTTCCAGAGAGGTTGTGGAATCTCCATCCTTTTAGATATCCAAAAAGCATCTGGACATAGTCTCAGACTACTGGCTGTAGGTGGCCCTGCTTGAACAGGAAGATGGAGTGACCTCCAAAGTTCCCTTCCAGACCCAACCATACTGTGATTCTACAATACTGCAGTGGCAGGTTTGAAGTGCTCTGCATCATTTCTAACGAATGACTGCAACATTACCTGTTACAGGGTTGAGTTTTTTTGACACTCACTGTATCTTAGGACACTTTCCTGCAGGTCATCAAAATACATGATTGCCCAATCATAAAGCTTTCAGGTTAGACACTGCTCCAGCAAGTCAGTGTAAATGTCACTCTGCTGAAGAAATATTCCCATTCTTTGGCAAGAGCACTGTGTAAGGCAAGTAAATTAACAACATTAAAAAAAAAATGCAGCAAAACTGACAGCAGCATGATGCACTTATTTTTTTCATGCTTTATCCCCACAGCTGCTTCCTAAAAGCCAAGGTAAATGCTGCACAGTTTGGAAGATGTGTACTCTGATTGCCTTAGGAAACAAACAGACATAAAGGCAGATTAATAATGAAAGAGCTAATGCATCCCTTGGGAAAGAGGTACCTTCTGTTATTTTATTTGACACATTTTCCTGAAATGTGCCTCATTCCAAATACTTCCAGAAGGTTCTGACTACAGACCTGTGGGCAGGGTGTGAACAACACATTGCATAATTTTATTAGCTATAGTATCCACAAAGGGCCAATTTATCTAGCCAAATTTCCAGAATTTATAGGATTTTCCAAAGTATAAATAGAAATTTATAGAATTTAAATATTTCTATTTAAATAAAATAGAAATTTAAAGAGAACTTAATATATTGAAATTTATGGGAGGCTGATATCATGTGTTTTTGAAAATTGCTCGAGATTCACATTTTAGACATATTCAGATATCTTAAACCTTAGGCATTTGTGATAAGAGCTCTTTTAGAACATTCTTGCAATGGTTTCTGTGGCATTTTAAGAAATTGAGAGTTAAATCTCAGTAATTTTAACTGAATTATATTCCTTATTTGTAAAATAACCACATTACTGAGACTACTGTTGTGTGGAGCAAATGTACATAGGACCATATAATCAACATCTAATTAGCCCCACTTCATGTTATATTTGCTTAATGTTAACTTTGTTAGAGCTATAATTTTTTCCTTTAACCGTTATAGCAGTTGAATTTTAATTACATTACCAACAAAAAGCTCATTAACATCACGTAATTGGCAGCCTTTCCAAAAAAACCTGAACTAATTGAGTATTTTCTGAAGACTTCCCATCAAAGTATAATTTAACCATTACAAACAGCTTGGCAACTACATTTACATAAAGATGTGTCTGAGGAATGTTCTCATGTGTGGAAAATCAGATTTGATATTGCCATTAACAAAACGAAGGAAGCTGTTACATAGCAAATCACTTCCACATTTTAATGATTTTGGCTAAACCCCATGTTTTTGTCAAGAGGGTCAAATGAAACCCCATGCTTTTCCACAAAGAAGCAGCACCCAATCTCTGACTGACAGTTAGGAAGCAGCTTGCTTTGTGAGAAGGCTGCTCCACAATCTTTTTCAGGTTATTCCGTACTCTCACCGGCTAATAGAGATGAGTTACTGTCTTAAACAGACCACGGTTCTTATGCAGCAGGTTAACTCAGAATTTTTTAAACATGTGACTAGGGAATAATTTAATTTACAATAGATCTGTTGCTAATTATTCTGTTCATATTTGTATATGAATATGTGACATGACTGAGTTCATTACTAATCAAAAGAATATAAGTATTCCAATTACTATTAGCCTCTAGCATTTTTAAAAGACTCCCTAAAATAGTTTCACAGGAAAACAAAGCAAAGAAAGCCTTCGTAATCCTTTGATCCTTCCCCTCCAGTCTGAGATGAATGACACTGAGATTAATTTGAATGCCAAGGTGATGATTAAAAACAGGCTAACATGGCTCATATATTGTGAATACAGGGAGAAAAATACTGAGATGAAATAGCTATCATGAATGTCCTGCTTTCATGTTTAAATCTGAACACAGAGCTTTGCAGAATCAAGATTTCAAATAAGAGTTGGATAAAATTTGAACACAGCATTCAATAGTCTCAATAATTATCCAAACTTTATCTTTAAATATTGTGTGTTCCTATCCCTGCTTGGATTCTTTCCAAGAAATTGGAAATAAATTTTGTGAAACCAGTTCTTGTTAGGATGCTAATTAGGTACTTGCACTGATTTCTTTGTCCTTTCCCATTTTACAGTCGTAGTTAACAAATGCAAGCATATTCACCTGGCAGTTTGCCTTTGCAATGGCCCACCTATCTTTGGATTACAGAATGTAAGTTTAAGCAAGATGGCAAGAAATGCACATGGTGTTTTACATTCTGATTTTATTTTTTTATCAAACAGGTGTTAAATGTGCCAAAACATGTATTAGCATAACATTTGCTAATATACAATATCAAAATTGGACATAAACATCAATTCAAAGCTTCAAAGTTCCTGTCATCAATTCACCTGAAAACTATATAACCTAGGCACTGTTATCACTTCATTCTCCCAGAGATGTATCAGATGCCTTCGCATGTTCTCAATAGTCTACTCATTCGGACAAAGACAAACATCGTTTGAGGAAGTGGGTCATATGTGTGTAGAGATGTTTGCTGGAAAGGCCTGGAATTCCATGGTTCTGGTCAGTATACCACTGAAAAAGAAAAAAAAAAAGCCATAACCCCCCTGTTATGTTTTCAATTCTGCAATAGTTAATCAATAAAAGAACTTTATTTTATTACCATATAGAAGTAAGTGGATGCCTCAAGAAAACTGAGGGACCTGCTACTCTTCTTTCTTTTCATCACTTTCCAGTATGTTCACATTGCTGAAAAAAAGTTTCTAAACCTTCTGTAATCTAGTAGTAATCATTACTGCCTCAGTACTGACAAGTCAGTTGTATCATGTCAGGCAAAAAAGCTTTGAGATGCTCTTAGGGATGAAATGGCCTTGACCTGCTGCATGGCCTTGGCAGTAAGGGTCACAGTCTTGCTTTGGAATACTGGGCTCTAAGCAACAAGCTTTCAGCTCAATGTTGTGGGATTCTGTTCAAAACATCCTGCATTACATCAGGGCCATGAACAATATGAACCGTGTACTGCAAATAAAACACATATGAATTCTGCTGACTCTTAGAAATAACTGCTGTTCCCCCATAGCTTAACTAGAATGACTATAATTCTATACAGTATTCCACATAGGTGAGAAATAATGGTTTGCTAAATATCAGTGAAGGAGACAGAGAATGTGGAATACACAAGAGGGCCTACAAACCTCAAGTACAGAGGGATCCCTGTGTGATTGCTTTTTGGGAGGTTCATGGTCCTGGAAAGTAGAGTCAGGCAGAAGGCCAGTACATTTGATAGCAGGCAAACACTTTGGTCATTAGCTCCGAGAAAAAAGGTGCAGAAGCAGAGCTTAGCATGTAATTCAGATCTTCTTTTTTCTTGTTCATTCCTCATTTATATCCTCTAACCTCTTGCTTATGTGTTTTTCTCTGCCTGCACTGCAAGCAAGTTTTATGGACAACTTGTGTGTTTTCTGATGCTGGATATGCTACTTGGAAACCTTCTACCCTTTTTGTGCATTTCGCCTTGTGCCTGTGGTAGGTATGTCCAGTAAAAGGTAGAATCCATCAGACCAGTGATGGTTTTGTCCCCAGAAGCTAGCTCCTTCATCTTTGTCTCTTTTACTAGCTATCACAACTTCTGTAAGGAGGCTGGATTCTCATTCTTCTCCCTGGCTCATTTTAAAAGCCTAAACATTATTCTTGACAACAGAGAAATCCTGCTAGCATCCAAATGGCAAGAAGCAAAGCATGGGGGGTGGGATGGGGTGGGGTGAGGGGTGGGGGGGAAAAAGCAGGCAAATCCTTCAAGCAAGAAATTATTTATGAAGAGTAACAGGAGCACTAGCAATTGACAGGTTTTGATGCATGTTCGGTAGAACTGGGTTCTTAAGAACATTGCCAAATATCAGATAAGCTTATTGATAAAGCTATAAAACACTGTTCAAAATGAAAAAGTCTGTTATTTACCATTGCCTGGAAATCCACCTGTGCATTAACCAGAGCTTTTGCGATTTGTGCTGAGTTTTGAAAATGTACGTTATCTGAAAAAGGAAAAGGAATTGGCTGTTGAAACATGTCAATACGTAAAACATAAAGTCATAGTGCATTAAGTTGTGTCCACTAATTATCAAGTGATACGGTTGACATTATTGAGAATGAGTAAGCATCTTATGTCATATGGAAATATACCAAAGATCTAAGTACTGACCCTATTCAAAGGCATAGAAAGATGCTTAATGTTTTTCAAACAAAGTGATTCTGGCTCTGTATTTGTACTGCCATTTGCAAACCTCACCATCTGCTGTTCCATGGATGAGAAGATACTCCACGTTTTGGAAATTCTTTGCTCTTGCCATCACAGTTGAATTCTGTTGAGAGGAAAAATGAACAGTTCAGCAGCTTCAATTTAAACCACTCAACCACAGAGTTGAAAGGGTTTCGTTACCTAGTAGAACAACAATCAAACAGTTGAACTGGCATAATAATGACAGCAGTGACTTCATATCAATCTGAGATTATAATGGAAACCATATGTATTTAGTGCCTTTTCTAAGGGGCAGTTCATGAAACGCACAGCATTAGCCATTGTGTCATTCCCTGAATGTTATAATTCCTGGGCAGATCTAATAGATCTACCAGGGCTGTTTGGTATTGAACATTTTTGTTCCTTGAGTTGGGATGAAGAATAGGAACTGAGAACAGGATCCAAAATCTTTAATAGGTATCTGTCCATTAACATTTTGGGGCATTAATTCAGTCCCCTCTGTACGCAAAGCTGGTATGTGCACTGCTGGAGGAAGCTATAGACTGCCTATCAATGTGAAGAAAAGAAGAAAGGCAACCTGTGCCACATAGGGGAAGCTGTTCTGACCATTTAGTATGTTTATGATGTTATTGTCAGAGAGCTACATTTACATGAAGCAGTTTGCATACCACAGCTAACAGTACCAACCAAAGCCTTATCAACGTTTTAACCTCTCTCACAAATTCTTCCCTAGGCTAACGGTTTGCATTGGCAGAATTGCCTGACTTGTCCAAGTGCAAAAATAAGGATCCTTCAATTTAGCATATTTAGGATTTATAAATACAAAACTGCAAGTAACTATGGAGATACGAATTTCCTGTACCTTAGCTGCTACGGGTCTGCCACCATGAAACCTGGCAGGTCATTTTCTTTCTTCACAGGTCTACTACTTGTCCATGGAAGTGTGATTTAAGTTTGAGACAGATCAACACAGAAAGAAAATTCTCACCTTGTAGTGCTCAAGATTATCAGACTCTACAGGCAGACCCATAAATCGTTCTGTGTAGATAGACGCTGTGATAGTAAAGGAGAAAAAAGCTATAGGCAGAGAATGTACAGACATTTTTGTGCCTTCAGTGACATGTAGCAAATGAAATACTGTTTATTTTAACTGTATCTGTTCTGCTTGGTTTCCTCATAATACACCAAATTTAAACATATTTTCAAAAATAAACTATGAAGGTTAATTAATAAATGTCCTCCAAAATGTCCTTGCAGAAATAGTGGTTTGATACTCATCTGTGGAACCAACAGAATGTTTTGTGGATAGGTAATTATCTGATATTGCTTTATGCTATTGGGTTGAACTCCAGAAGTTAGTTGAATGAGCCAAGAAGCCAATAAAGGAGCTTGGTGAAAAGATAATACAGCCTATTTTTGCCACCTTGAAAAGAATTTGGCAGAGCAGAATTGCAGCCTGGGATGTGTATGAGTAACTACAGTAAATATGGATATATATGTTGTCTGTTTCCTACTGAATGAATACATGCAGGAATTAGGAGGAGCAGGAAATGATACAGGCTTGCACTAAAATAGTGGTGCAATTGCTGTTCAGGTCTCTGTTCAGTTCCTTTTTCTAACTATGACAAAGACTGTTAACAGATTTGACAAAACAAATGTGAATAACTGAACACTATCACCAAAAAATCAGTAGGAACAGCTATCTTTGAGCTGCCTTGGTATTTGTAATTTATCTAAGAGCCATTATGAAAATTTGTGGAAAACTGATGCAGCAGCTGTCGCTACCAGAACATTAGTTTCTTTATGACCTTGCCTTGAAAGAGCAACTGACACATATTGAGCAGTCAAGCGACAGTATTGCAGGAATTTTATTTATTTAACAGAGTCAGGGCTTTCTGACAAAGAAGAGCTGGAGTATTTTTCTCCCATAAGAGCAGTGATGGCCATTGTAATCCATAAGGAACTGTAATTGTCTACCTTATTGTCCAGTTTGGAACACTGTATTAGAATCATTTTATTAAAAAAGTAGAAATGAGAATCCTCCCAGGAATGAAAAATGACTCAATATACTCATGTTCCCATGGTTTATTATATATCCTTTACATATGTTACTACTGAGTGCTAACAATGTGTACTGTGTCTCCCAGATTAGTGAACTAAGGCTCCTGAAGATAATTTGTAATAAACCAAGTACCAAAAAAATCTAAGTAGCCTATATTTTATGAAAATCCTTTATCATTCAATGAAAACAGAAAATGTGCAATATCTGTTGTCAACACAGTGTCAAACAACCATATTGGGCTTAAGTCTTCAATAAAAGAGACTCTTTTTGAATGGCTGGCATTTCTACAGTATTCTGAGCCAAATTCTCCACTCTTCTACCAGTATAGCTACAACAAGTCCACAGAGGTCAGCAGAATTGCATTATAATGACTAAGTGGAAGATTTGGCTTGTCAATTACTGAGGAAGAAAAAGGAGATAAATTGCAAACTTTAATTAAACAGTCACAGATCACATGCTTTTAACTATACATTGTCCCCAGGCACAATTTCCCTTGCCATCTTGTAACTGTTCAGCTGTTATTAACTCTGACACAAAATGGAGGTGAGCGGGAGCGTTTCAGAGAAAAGATTATGGCCCAGACTCTGACCTGTGCATCTAAAAAAGGGTGGGACAGAATTTAGAAGCTCTAGGGGCCAGTACATGCTCTGACATACCAATAGTACTTAGAGGCTCAAATATATAGCATCCTGTAGTTTTGCCCCTAACTCAGTTCACCCTAATGTTAACATGATTTGTTTGCCAAAACTTACAATTCACAACTTCCTGCTATTTCCTTCCTTCCTTAGTGGAGGTACATTTGCCTGTTTGGATTTGACAATGTGTTTTTAGCAAGATTCTTTAACTCCTTCCTGAAAATTCATCTAAAGTAAGGACTGCAATGGTGTGCAATTAAGTTTTACCTTAACTAAAAACTTAATTCAATTTTTAATGCTTAGACAAATGTTTACAAATCATTTATTGAAGGACTTCTGCAAAAATAGTGCTTTATGCCTGCATTCTGGAAATAATTCTGCGATCATGAGCAAAAATGTCTTAAAAAAATCTTGATGCCAGTGAAAACATGAAGACTATGCTTCCTGTGTCATACAAATGTTTCCCCCTTTGTTTGCAAAACACCATAAATACAAGGAATGTCTGTGCTAGCACTCAGGGAAGGAATCTTTCCCATTTAACCAAAATTTTTTCTCATAACCAAGACTTCTTAGCAAACGACCATATGCTAAGTAAATGTGTTCAAAGTGCTACATTTTGCTCATTGAAAACATGCATGCCATGATTCTTTTTTACACTAAGGTTCCTTTACACCATGCCAAAAGCTTAACAGGTCTGCAAGTAAGCATGAGTGCGTGCCTGCTTTATTCACACAGTAAGGCCCTGGGAGTATAATCCCAGAGTTGTTTCCTCTGAACAGTTTGGAGCCTAAGTCAATAAACATAAATAAAAATATGTTTCATAACACAACAACACAGGAAGTGTGGCTGAGAAAAATCTAAGGGGAAAATATTGAATAAAAAATAAATAATAAATTACATCAGATACAACTAAGTCCCTCTCTTTTCCACTGCTTTTGGGAAATAATTTTTCAGTCATCAGAGATACTGATTCCTGACAGAGATAATTTGCAGTATAAGAAGCTGAAGTGCACTGTGATTCCATTACTGGCAGAAAAATCATTTCAGCTGTTTCTGAATTCAGTACTACTGTTTTAACAGGATTTTTAGGGAGAGCACTCCTGAGTATAGCAGTTTATCAAGAGGGCTTTACACACTTTGGATTTCAGATGTGCATATGGAATTATCTGGGCACACCTTCTATGTGACAAAGTCTGTTCCAAACTGCCAGTTGCAGTCAGTTATTTTCAGCAAGGAAAACATTAAACTTAGGGTCCTAAGAGTTTAATGTCTAGGTAATTGCAATGTGCTTTAAGTTTCATATTGCCAGTCTCCTGCAATGATTTAATTTAGAAATGCATTAAATGCTATATCTTGCTTTCCAAGTCAGTATTTATGACAGGTTTCCATACCATAATATTCCCAGCTGGAAACAGGAGCCACAGCCATTCCGCATTTAAATACTCCACTGCCAGATCCAAGTGCCAAAGAAGTTACGTACCCACCATAGGACTAGGGAGAAATCACAGACAGTTTAAAAGAGTTGATAAAGATTTGGGTTTTTTTTCTCTGAATCAAACTCACACAAATAAATTCCAAAGTAAATATTTTGCTTTGAACACATGTAAGACAAAGCAACAAAAGCTTTTTATTTCTTTCATTTATTTATTTCAAATGGATCTGATATTATTTCCTGTAAGACAGATTAGATAATTTCATTGAATCCCTTCTCTTTTGTTACTTCTTCAATGCTTAATGAAGGATGCTCCTCTCATTACTGCTTAGAATCATAGAAAAATTTAAGTTGGTAGGGTCCTTTGAGGTAATCAGTGCAACCTCTATCTATCTCAAAACAGGATTAACCAGATTTAAATGAGGTTGATCAGAGTCACATACACATTACACAGTCTTTCTACCAGATCTGTTTCAACACTGATCACTCTCATCTTAACTTTTTTTCCTAAAACCAGAAGAAAACGTGCCTTGTGACAACTTGTTTTCATTGTCTTCCATCCTTTCAGTATGCATGTCCAAGAAGATTTACAAGTTCTTTCCTCCCTTAACAAACTCCCTAGCTTTTGCTAATGATTGGTATATTGAACCTACCCCATCATCAATACTAATAGGCTCAGCTAGCTACTTGGGAACTTGAGATTGAAGCAATTCCTCCCTACTGTCTGCCACCGATCCTGTTATTTTCTGGCCTGATTGCTCAAACTGGGACCCAGCAAGGAAGAGTAAGTTCATAGCTGGAAGTTAGGGAAAGTAGTAATTACACCTGGATATGAGGACAGATCTGTGCAACTGTGTGGGGCTAATTGCTGAGACGGGGAAATTCTGTAAATAAAAATCATTTTGTTTGGCTGACCATAGGATGTGGAACTGGGGTTGGGAAATACTTGTATAAGGTCTTTGAGAAATAATGGATTACTGTTTACTTTGGAGTGGATGGAAGAATAAAAATATGGGGTGTGCCATGAAGAATTCTGAAGATTATCAACTTCTTCAGTAGTACACGAAAGACTATTAAGCATTTTTTTGTCGAAAAATAAGTTAGTCCCTCCTTCCTCTTGACATTCCAGCTTGAAATGACAGTGAGGAATATATATGCTAATGGAATCAATAATATGCACAATTTGTCCAGTTCATTTGATTAGCTTATTTGATATTTTAAAAATCAGTCCACAAGGCTAAACAGTAAAGGATTAGGATCAGGCAGATAAATCTATGCACTGTAACAGAGAGTTCAAAACCTGAATTGATTTAGTTGTTATTTTGCCATCCAGAAGAGTTTGGTGAGTCTCAGTACTATGAGCTGCATAGTTCATGCATACCTGCCAAGCTATAAATAAGGAATTACCTTTGAACTCCTTTTGAAGGTTATGGACCAGGAAACGGTATAATAAATAGAAAAAAATGAAAAAAAAAGACTGACATGTTTGGCAATAGTGCTGTTTGAATATTATATGTGCCACTGGGATACAATGCTTTACATGTGTGAAACCTCTTAATTGGTTCTGGAAATAAAATATGACGTGATTAAAAAATAAAATATTTTCATGTGGCCTTAACTTACTTAATGTCACTTTAGAATTACTCACTTGCAAGTGTCTGTGTCACTTAATTTCACCATATGGTACTCCATTTTATTCTGGTGTTATAGCAGTGTCTGCCCAAAGTAATTTAAATATTAGTTGGTAGAAGCTTCATAGAAAGATTTTAGCAACCCTGTTCATGTGCAATCTAAGATCAGGGAACTTCTATAGTTACAGTTGAAATGAATCTTAAAAGATCCATCCTCTAGTGTGTTTCTGGGCAAGCCTCTTACAATGAAACTGGGCCAACGAAAACAAACAAACAAAAACTAGCAGAAAATAAACAGAACAGTGACAGATCAGAAGAACTCTCCTGGCAAACATAAACAGTTAAAGAAAATTAAATGAAAGGTCTTTCTGACTGATAATCAGAGAAAAATGAACATGTATGAAGATAAAAAAAAATGGAAAATAGTAATGAGTAGCTAACATATCAGTTTGTTCTGTAACCTTTTTTAATTAGTGCTGCCAGTTACTGCTGGATAGCTGACACTGATCTGCCCAGAGAAGGAGTAAGGGTGGCTAACACAGCTCTGGCCTCCAACCCATTTACCATTCCTTACAGTACTGTCCCTAAAACACGAGACCCTCAGATGTTGTTTATCATCTTATTCTCCTGCATAGTACCATTCTGTTATGCTGAAGCTGATGAAGCTGGGTAGGAGGCAGGGCTCCACTTCTGCATATGCATTCTTGATCCAGCCATTCATGATGAACAAAAGCAACTGAGTCAGATGGCCTAAACATCTTAAAAATCTCTATAAAGGGGCTGTGTGGCATTTGTGCTGCCACTGAGTTGGCTTAAGCTCTCCCATAACACCACTAATAGGTCTGCATCTCATTTCTATGAATATTCCTACTTTGAAGTTGATAACACAGGAAAAAAACCCCAACTATTCCAATACTTAATTTTTCTCTATTAGAATGCAGTGCTATACTAAAATATATAGTTGAGCTATGCTACTCTATTTCTCAGTGCCTTAGGGTAGAGGAATGTGGTCATTTAATAAGACTTGCAAGGCATCTGGCTATACGAGGTTCTGGGCGCGTTACAAAGAAAAGTGTGTGAAAAAATCAGTGATGAAAAATAGACTGGCTGATTATTTTGAATGACTCCTATACAGTCTCATTTTTTCTACTTCTTGGTGAAGCTGTCGATGTTGTACGCCCCTAAGGCCCACTTTCATCCATACTGACCATTTCAAAGCCAGCTAAGTATACAGTGATTCAGACAAATGCAAGGGTCACATTTTTGGATGATTTTAATCTCAGATCAGAAAGGGCATACTTGAATTTTGACACCATACCAGCAAGTCCCCAAGTTAAAAGTAAAGGCAATTAAACCATCTCAATTTTCCTTAACTTTAAGCCCAAACAATGTATTAGACTTTTCAGTATGCCCTCTTGAGCTGTCAAAGATCCCTTTTTGGGAGCTTGCAAAGTTTCCGCTGCATGATATAAGCACCAACAGGAACTATCCCCTTTGACAATATCATCAAACACTGGCAGAAGAAACTTTATGCAGATTTAGGGCAGAATAAGGAATAATAATAAAAAAATATATATTGCAGAATTATTTAAAGATAGAAAAAAAACCAACCACTTACCCAGCCCCATATTGCTATTCGTTTCTCATCAATAAAACCCATTTCTATAAATTTCCTGTGAAAAAGAAAATCACAGAAACAAATGCATTATTACAAAAGATTGATAATGTTATTACAAAATAGTAAAAAATAATCTTTCACTTTTTTCCAAACATTAGACTAAGTTAAGCAAATTGACAATTAGCATAGCATGTCTGATTTCTACAAAGCATGAGTTATTCTATTAATAGATATTTCAGAGACAAAGGAAGAATATTTCTCAAAAGAATAAAAATACTGAAATCAATACTTTCTTCATAATAATTTTTTTTCCAGTGGATAAGGACTCTGCCCAATTGGCTTTTTAGCAAAAAAGTTCTATTCTCTTATCCTTGGAAGCCACCTGGATATTTAGTCCAAACTAGATTAAACACCATGCATTACACTCATGTTAAACATCACACATTCTACTCATGTTGTACGTGTATATTTATGTGCATATGCACGTGTACAGGCATACGCTCACACACATGCAAAAAAAAAAAGTTCAAAACTTTTATTTAGACTAATAACCACATTTTCATTTCCTGTAGCTCTAAATTCTCTCAGGCTAATATAATTTTCATTGTTTTAATGCCAAAGGTGCTGATTGCCATTAACATTCAGGCTTTATCTTGCAAGATGCTCAACATAGTCACTTTATAGGTAGATACGCTGATCCCTCAAGAGGCACAGTATCAACCTCTGAGATTAGAGATTCCCTGGAGCAATAAATAAGCTTTCTTTTTATGTGCCTGAAAAGTGAAGAGCACATACTGCTATTATAATATAAAATAATAATGAGGAAGGCATCTTCTAATGCTCCAAGTAGGTAATAAGCTTTAAACAGATGAAAGGTGCACCTTGCTTATCCACTCAGTAGTCAAATTGGGCAAAGAGAATCATAAATATTAGGTGTCCTGCAAAAATCTCACATTAGAGTTTGAAGATTGTATTTCCAGAGCTGTATTAGCAACAGCAAAGAAAAGAGGATAAGGCAAAAGAACACAAAGGTTTGAGAGTGACAGATAAACAAAGTAGGTTCAGGTACATGCCAGGACACATATTAGTCTTATTTTACTATAACAACCATGAACAACTGACAACACCCAAAATATGGGATACTATCTGGGTGGGACAAAGTTCAAAAAGCCAAAAAATGATTCAGGTTTGTTATATTGCTGTCTTAATCCCTGGAGTTCCTCCTACAGTAAAAGTCCCTCCAAGAACTTACTATAGTATGCTCTAAAAATCATGCATCTTAAACCATGTGTTACATCAGGAAGATGTAATGCAATACATTTAACTGAATAAAAACTTAGTCTAGGTGCTGACAGAAAACTGGGAAGTGTGAACGCTGAGGTAATTTCTTCACAGTCTGTCTCAGCAGGTTTTACAAATGCAGAATCAGCTTAGGTTCCCTCTGTCTCTGACATTTTATGTCTGAGTGACAATTCAGAGTAATAGAAAAAATTATCTCTCTGGTGATATTTTAAAATATGCCATTTCTGCTAAAAGTTTAAAAAAAGAAAATCAAATAATAGATTAATAGAAAAACCTGACATGACACAGCAATTCCGTTTCATTTATCACAGAAAAGGAAAATGGTGTGTTTATATAATTGAGAAAGAAATTAATAATCACAAAGCAGAAAGAGGAAGGAATAGACACCTTTCTCACACACACTTGTAAATACAGGCTGTGTTCTCAAACAAGTAGAGAAAACTGAGGGAACCTGTACTGTTAGATCCCATTTCTACCTAAGCCACTCAGAGTCAGGTCTATTATTGAAGGAAAGAGTGTATTTACTGTTGCACCTGGAAATCTAACCATGCCTTGATTGGCCAAATTCCAGACCATAGGCTAGACTAAATTTCTTATTCCTGCTTTGCATTCATCTCTGGAGTTCAAACACTTCTTTAAATGCACACTTCAGCAGTGTTACTCCATCTGTAAGCTTATCAGGCGGCCTTTCTTTACAAAATCTATACTTTTTCACTGCCTCCCAAAACCTCTGCTTAGGGAATTATTTTTTCTTGGAAAACTTTAAGTGCTTTGATGAAAAGGAGCACTGTTGGGAAACAACTACCAGAGGACCTCAGACACTTTCTGTTGTTCATAACTATCCTAAAATAGCATGGAAGGCAAGTTTATATGACTAACCAACATCTAGGAGGCTTGTGTCAGGATTCACTTTTGCTACAAAGTTCACATTTGACCTTTAGCTAATCACTGTGGTACATCACTATGGATCTTTGGCCAATTAGTGTTGTCACTGAGGTTGGTTTCTCCTACAGGGAGAACTTAAGAATAATGGATAATATGTTGGCTTACCTCTCACCACTGAGGCTTGTATTTCTGTAGGCTTAGGATTGAAGCCTCTGATGATGTTGCGATAAAATGGAAGTGGTGATGTCTAAATGTGGACTTAGAAGTGTATGGACTTTAATATACCACACAAAATCTCACTGACATCAAGCACCTCAGTGATATTTTATTTCTACAAGTTTTCTTGTCTTATTTCCTGGAGACCTCAGCTCTCCAGAAGAAAGTTGTTTTGGTTTCTTTTCTTTTCACATTATTCTTTGTAGGTATGCAAATACAACAGTTATACAGGGAGATATTCTACTTACTTCACTGCTGAGATTTGGTCCTCGACTTCATAGACTCCAAGTCTTCGATACACTGCATGCAAAATCTTGTCACCTTGATAAGCTGTTCCTCTGCCATCCACTAGAATAACAATAATTCCCTCTTTGCTTGCAAGATAGGTTATCCAGCTAATGCTAAATGTTTCCTTTACATTCTGACTGCAGGGTCCTCCATACCTGAGGATGAAAATTCACATGTTTTCAACTCATATTATTAAATTTATAAATGATTACTGGACACTGGACTATAACTATAGGTACTTCTTACATTTTCTCCACAAGTATTTTGTTATATGGCTGTGGCTCAGAGTGGTCAGTAGACAAGCAGTTCAACTACCATTTTCATATATTTATGAGATTTTGCTATCTAAAATCTATTTAAATCCTTTAGGTCTTATGCCTAAGGCAAATTGTTAGTTTTAGCTCAGACCAAGGAGTGCAGCATCAGGTGCTTGTCACAAGAGTAATCCTGGGAATAGTCATGTCTCAAAGTCATTCCTTTTTCTTCTCTCCAAATTCCTTAGGTGTAACACCAGTTTTCATTGCTTTTCTCCATTTGATCCCCACATGCACTCAGCAATGCCAGAGGAAAGAGGAGAATAAAGTACAGCTCCTTACACTTTCTGGACATCCCCATCTTTGTTTCACTAGAGAGTATCATGTGCTGTTGGAGCTGCTGTCGGAACACACCCCACATATCTGAGCAATAGAGAGACATTCCTCATGAGGATGGCCTAATGCAAATTGTATGTTTGACCTCAAGGACACAACTGACTTAATCATCTATTCTAAACTGAAGTCAAATATACTTGGCATTCTTGGACTTTTGGATCATCACTGATTAATAAAAAATGATGCAAGGTTTATTACACCCACTCAGCTCTCATTTTTTTAGCACCACTGCAATTTTTATTGTCTTTCCTGCCTGCAATAAATTAAATTTGTGTCAAATGTTCTTTAGAAAGAACACTTAATCAAAGAAGCCAGTCCACATTGTTTAGGGGGGTTTGATATTTTTTTTCTTCTTAATAAATGAATCAGGTTTTGCATTTTCTGTGTTAGCAAAGCTGAAATCAATAATGTCAGCCTGCCTCATGGTAAATAGAAGCAGCAACAGAACCAAGAACTCCAAGCAAAACCCCACATTTTTATCCTTTTCCTGACTCTGAGGAACTAATCCTTGCCCTGCTAAGATTAACATTTAAAATGTTACTGATTTCCATTAATTGAATTACTGTTCCAGAAATATAATAAAAAATCCATCACAACAAACAAAATAGAACTTAGTGGTTTTGCTTTTGTTTTAAAATACAGCAAAAGTCTTAGGTTTTGTTGAATTATAAGAAGTATGTTTTCTAACAAAATAGCAATGATCAAAGAAAGGAAATGGTACATACACCTGAATAAGCAGAGGGTACTTCTTGGATCTATCAAACTGAGGGGGTAGAAGCATTTTGTACCACAAAGCTAGAAAAGACGTATTAAAATTATATTGTTAATGGTTAAAATGGTTCATCCAAGCACAATCCGGAGTTTGGTGTAATAGTATATGAAAATGAATCAGCACTAACTACAAAACACGTGAACTGTGAATCACAGAACTGATGCAAATAACTATTTGTATTGAGTTGCTGAAGAACAATTTTGAAGAAATAAAGTGCCAACTTTTATTTAAATTTAGCTGTGCATAAAATTATTATCTCACATAACTCTAGGTTCACAGTTTTCCAGGTGCCTAGAAAAACACTAGGAATGTAACTGTTATGAAAATTATCAGAAATGAGTTTTGGAAACTTTATACTGACTCATTACCACGGAATATTGTTTATAAAGTCACTATGGAAACAACAGTGTATACAAGTCAATATAATGTATAACACATGAACAGCAGTTTACATTTCACATTTTATTATCACCATCCTATAATGTTTTTACACAATATTTCCAATAGTATTAAACCAATAGTATTAAAGAATTTTAAAAAAGAGCATTGTGAAGCAGAGATGTATTTTAACTACTATTTTACTGAGAGATGCCCTGAGGCACAGACAAATTGGGTGTTGTCAAACAGGGCAGAACCAGGCCTCCGCTTTCCAATCTGACAGGCTAACAAGAATGTTCTACAGAAAAATGATACTATAACGAAATGAAGGCAAAATGTTAAAATGGTATGAATAAAAAGTATAAAAATGATATATAATTCTTACTTATACCATCCACTTCAAGTTTATTAATTTCTTCTTTTGGCAGCTGGATATTTTGCAAAGCAGACTGCAATTCCCAATTGTCTTCCAATACTCTGAGCTCTAAGTAGAAGAGATGACTGAATTATTAACTAATTTAATGATTCCTCTTCATTATTTGAGATTCGTTTATTTTGTGTAATTAGAACAGAAAGGAAATATATGCGTTTTACAAGCAGTGTAATGAAATCAAATCAGACATTTCTAATTGGGCTTGATCACTTAGGTAAATAAAAGCAAGGCACATGTATAGAGCACAAATATTCATTAGATTTCAATAGGATGTACATTTTGCAACACAAATCATTGCACATGGTGCCTCTGTGTGTTAAAGTCCTGGATGTTATGAATAAACTCCTTTTTCCTGCAGATCCTTCATCCCAGTTTTGTAATATGGAGCTGTAAATGCAAAACCTATCCCATCTTGCAAAACACAGTTCTGTATCTCCTTCCTTGCTTACCACAGTAACACCAGTTTAACCTCTGAGACCCTTGGGCAGTATGGTGAACTGCACAGATGTTTGGGAATATCTTGTTTCTGTGCTAATGCAGAAAATTCAGTTTCTTAAGGGGTTGTGGCAAACCCTTGTTTAACCACTGTACACTACACAAAACTTACTGTACAACTGTTTGTATTACTGTACACTTAGTGAACCTCTTCTGTTGTTGTTGTTTTATTGGTGGTTATTTTGTTTGTTGTTTTTTTAAATCTAAAAAGTATTTAAAATTTTTGTGTTACTTACTTTAAACCCATTTTACAGTGATAGCATGTAAAAATTACAATTTAAAATTTACATAATTTCCAGCATAGATTGAAGAATTATGTATTATGAATCTACTGGGTATTGTTTGTTTATGTGCTTTCCCATTAAGTAGTGATGAATGAAGAATATTGTACATAATGGAAATCAGTGAATTTCAACTTCAATTTAAAAATGAAAGGACCTTTTAGAACTGATGGAAATGCCTCTTGGTTAGTTTGCCTCTTTTTCTATTTTTTTTTTTTTTTAAATAGCAACCACTTCCTGCTTCTGGAAAAGCTCAAAAAAACCCCAAACCCTCAAAGTACTTCTCTCAGCACTTCTTGAGCTAGATAGTATCCAGGACATGCCAGAAATACAACACTGGAGTTTGTTCTTTCAATCTTGACAAGTTTTGCAGATTCAAGTGGGTTTTATGGCTAAAAAATCATCCTAGCACTTGATACTCACCCAGACTCAGCTGAACCCTGTCAATCCTTTCCCTCAAAACTCCAGAAACTTGTGCACTGCCACAAACGAATTGTAGGCATGTTAGAAGCAGCTTCCAAACAAGTGTATGTTTAACTGCATGTCTCCTACTAAAATTCATATATTTTCATAATGCTGCGAACTGCAATGAGAATGGATCTACTAATAATAGTTTTGCACCACAGAAGAGATTATGAAAGCAAGGGACTTAAAGAAAATGAAACCAAAAAAGGTCATGAAAAAGTCAAAGAGAAGCCTGAATTTGCTTTCATTCCTGAAGAATAATAGCACAGCAGAGGGAGGCATCATGAAACCAGTAGTGAAGATCCATTAAATGAAACAGTTCTCTCTTGCACAGAAGTTAAGAAACAGAGGTATCTGTAGTTGGGCACTTTGCTGCACTCCATGATAAGGAAGTAGTGGGGGCTCTTGATGCACAAGGTCATAATGAATCATAGAAAACAGAGAGCTATGGCAATGGATTAAATCTGAAAAAAATCCATGCATAAGCTGTATCTAAACAGTTAAACCTATTTAAACCTTCTGCAAAAGAAATACCAGAATAACACAGCGTTTTTATAGCACAATTGCAACAGACATGTTGACCAGTCTTTTCCATCTGCAAACATTTAACATTTTGGTTAAAAATTAAGATGTACCAACTCCTTTTGTAGTCAAAATAATCTTACATTGCAATTCATTGACTTCTACATGAATCACCACTGACTACTTTAGCTTAACAGTAATGCAGCATTTGTCTCCCTCATGTTGTCTTCTGGTCAGACAACACTGAGTTAACAGTGGGTTATCAATACTGGCTGAACTGTAAAGACCCTGGCAGTAGAAATGTCAGTGCATTTCCACTGGTTACTAGGAAGAAAGGAAGGATGCCAAATCACTGAGGTGTTTTACAGGACCATGCTAGTTTTCATAACACTTCAGGACTGAGTACTTTAAGTTGGAAATTTTTTTTTAGGGAAAAACAAAGGACAGAGAGAGAAAAGTCACTGCAGAGTAATTAATATTTTCGTGGTTAGCAAGTTTCTGCTTGGTTTGGTTGCAAACAGTCTTCACTGAAAGGATACTTAAAAAATAAGGGTTCTGAGTGTTTCTTGCTGGAGTTCCCGTCTTTTATCAATAATTCACCTTGTCTGAAGAAGTTATTTAAACTGATCATCTGAAAGAGCTTTTGCTGTTCCCTGTCATCTCTGGTGATGGCTGAAGAGCAAGCCACTGATCCAAATTCTAATTAGTCCAGCACAACAGCTCAAACTGCAAACTATAAATAGGATACTGCATTTTGTATAGGGTAGGTTTGCTTCATTAAAAAAAAACAAACTCAGAAAGTCTTGTGTTCATCCAAATGTCAAAAGGAATAGTTAGGAAATCAAAATAATCTTTTCTACAAAGTCTGACTCAATATTTAGTAGACAAAGAGTTACTGATGTTTATTGCATCCATAGGATAGAAACAGGAAAAACATCAGGATGCTATAAAAGTGCTGGATTCAGGAAAGAAAATAAAGTGAGTTCACTGATATTTAGCTTTCACTAATTAGAAATCTAAAAAGACACTAGATATTTGGATAACAAACAAGATGAAAGGCTTCTTGATCACAATCCAAATAATGTATTAGAGGATCTGCATAGTGAAGATCAATGGGAAAAACAATTGCTTAGAAATAGGCAGGACATTTGCAGTACCTCTATCACCGTAGTTCTCAAAAAGAGTAGAAATGGGAATCCCAGGACCTGTCACAGAATAAGAAGCCAGTTTACAGTTTGAACCTAGAATTTTATGATGGAGTTTGCATTACGTTAAGATTCGTAACTGAAAGGTGTTAAAGAGCTCAGAGTTGCTAAACAAACCTAAATCTTCTCTGCCGTATAACACAGTAGTCCCTGCTGCATGAAATACAAAAGGTACTGCGTGACATAGACCTGTATACATACAGGCATTGCTTAGCAAACATAATCAAAGCAACTTTAAATCTACAAACAAACTCTTCCTCTCTACAGATGAAGTGACATCTAGCTAATACCCGAGATGAGATTATATAAGGTGCATGCAGAATTAACAATGTGAAACATTCTTCTGAGAACATGCCACATCATATTTGTGAAGGTGAGTGGCTTTCATATGGTGATGACCTCACTGACTAGTTTGTGCAAGAATGATTGAAAGGTGTTATTATTTGCTACATTTGCTTCTCTGCTCAATGGAAGTTCTCAGGAACTCTTCAGATGATCAGCCAATGAAAAATCAGAAGAACAGTAAACTTTAGATAAAGTACACAAAAGGAAAACCATGGGTATTTTTTTTTTTACTTTTCTTGGATTGTGACATCAGACTTCACTGTTATTTGGTTACAGTAATGGATAAAATGTTGAACCACTGAAATCACATAACTTATTTCAAAAGAGCTAAGACTTCATTTAATACTTACATTACAAGTAGTTTCAATGATCATGCACCTTGATGAATTGAATTTTTCTTAGTTCAGTTATTAAGAATGTTCTCAGGTAAATATCCAACATTTTGTGGCTGACACAAATTTAAGAATTTCAATTGGGAAACATATTGTAATAGTCTCTAATTGCTAACTTTGATCACATAAATTGGAAATATGTGTGTTTCTAAATCCTGCTCTGGTTGCTGCAAGAAAAACATGACTTTGATGAGACACATTAGAATCTGGTTTGTGTCATGAAAGACTTTCAAAAATCTGTTTTTAATTCCAAAAATCCCAATATTTTTGTTTAAAAAGAAAAAAAAAGTGAAAATATTTCAATGTTCTGAAACAGCTTCCCAAGGATTCTGGACATGGAAAAGTTTCTTTCTGGAAATCTCTCATGGTTTTTGTGAAATTTGGGATATCATTTGGGATAATCAGATTATCTACAACTCCAATAAAATAGAAAGAGCAACTGATTATATGTTTGTTCCCATACTATACATACCATAACAGATCAAGGCGTAATACTTAGAATGTTCACTGAACCTTGCTGTATAATACTGGCATCTCTCTTTCCTTAAATTGCAAGTAATGCATTGTTTTCTGATAGGTCTACTTCCAATACTGATTCTAGGAAAAAAATAAAATAAAGCAATATTTATTTTGCCACAACTAACTTCACATGTGTCTGCCATGCATTCTAGAACATAGGCACTGTACTTTCAGAACAGTTCAATTTAAAAATAAATGTTTTCCCTTTTTATCCTTTTTTTTTTTCTTCAAGAGTATATTTAAACTTTAGATGCTATTTGTCCTAAATTCTCAGATATAATCTGAGGTCAAGATTTAGTTGAAGTAGCCTGTGAAATAAATTATACTTTAAACATTTTAATTTAAAATTATTTTATTAACAAATCCAGAGCTATCTTCTATGAACTTAGTATCATTAAGATAATGTTGATAACACTTACTTGTAAATATTCCTTCTTCCTGGATAGCCTTCAAATTCATTGCTTGAATAGAAACTGTAAATTCATTTATATGTTAGTAAATAATCCATAAAGTGTTGACCTGTGAACCAGCATCAAGATGGAAAGCTGTCTTGGAAGTTAACTTAGACTTTTTGAGATTTCTGCATGTGGTGGAAGAGTAAGTTAAGCTTATATACCTTACATCTTAATAAATGTTTGATCAAACTCTGATTAGATGACAAATAAACCATATATAAAGGTATTCTATTTTGATTCTCACAAGATAATCTCTCCAATTATGTAATTATGTAAGCTGTATCTACTTATACAGTAAGCTGAATGAGACCATAAAAGGAGAAGTAAATGCACAGTGTCTAAGGGTTAACCACATGATTAAATTTCAGTATTTCTAAAAAAGTATCTGTAAGATTGGTGATTGAAAATAGAACAATGAAGACAATTTGCAAAGAATATCGCATAAATAAAGTTTGCAAACCTGTGCAGTGCCTTTGCATACAAATTTGTTGTGGATACATTCAGATAAGAAACAAATTATACCTAGGTATAACTTTATGAGTTAACGAATGGTGTTCAAATGATTAAGCGTTGCTTTTACTGACAACACTTACAAGATATTCTCTTCTTCATGCTACTTACATTGCATCATTTGTTACTCTGAAAATGTATATTGCTTCCCATTCTCCACTTGTAATTTGGATTGCATTCTCCTGTGAAGCAAGACATACAAGTTACTGAATATTGTAGAATTATTTCAGGAACTTAGAGTAGATCAATATAGAACACTTTGCTTGACTTACCACAGAGCCATTGATGTAATGAATATGCTTATAACCATTTTTGTCACTAAAAATTTTGTAATATGAACTGCTGTCTGATGTAAAATATGGTGCAGAAACAAAGAACTGAAATGATAGAAGGAAAACAGTAGATGAGATGTAAGTAAGACTGCCCAAGCTGATCAGCAGATTATAGTGCATATACTAAAAGTAACAAGACCATTTAATCAGATGGGACAAAGTACTTTGCACAAGTGTTTACCTGTGATATTCAGCCTTGGACTCAGTACATATTACAACTTCTAACCTGTTACGTCAGACTTCTTAAACTGATAATATAGACACCTCAAGCACCTCACAAATGCAAGCTCCCTACTTATAAATGGAATAATTTGTTTGCATATTCTGAATGACCTGTATTTTGTTCTTTAAAAATAGGTAGAGGTGATTTTTAAAAAATATGTTTCTGAATAAAGCTAATGTTCATGAATGGTGCCAGACTGAAAATCCTGTTTGGCTGATTCACTGAGCAAATACAGCACTAAGTAAATGGGTATCTGAAGCTTCCCATACTATTCCACTAGTGTTAAAGAACAGATTATCCCAGATAAGACCATTCAACTTTTGTTTCCTTTCAAACCATCACCTCTTTACTAAAATTGTCAGTCAAGATGAGTTACTGCAGCTGTGTTTCATTTTCAGAATATGAACACAGAAGAATGACCCGTAAGCACTTCGAGCATGGCACCGAACATTCCCCAGTGAGTGACTTCTGAATAACAGTAACCCAAACTCTACTAGAACCTGTGACCACAAGCTAAATTGCTCTGGAGCCTGCTTCTAGTACTCCTAATACCTGAAATTCCATGAAAGCTAAAGCAGGGATTTATGCATGTGTGCAATTTCTTTAGCTCTTATTAGAGCTAAAACCTGTCCTTACAACCTCAATAAAAGTGGTGAAACAAGAAAGGAATAAAGTAAAATAACTAATCTTGTAAACGTGTAATCTTCACTTCAAGTAAAAATACATCTCTTGAAGTACAGTGTACTGAAAAGCAAAACTCTTAGTTAAGTCCACTGCAAGATATTCAGGCATAGTGTGAGGTTCCCCATATTGAATTCTGGTAACTCTGCCTGCCTATGGAGTAAAATAAGCAATAATATACATTCACTGTCAGAATATGATTGAAAATTCTGAAAAATCCTGTTTGGCTGATTCACTAAGCAAATACAGTGAATACAGAGACTATGACTGAAAATCATATTCTATGCTCTTACAATTTCCTTGCATGGTTGTTTTTCCTGTAAGTAAGACAGGTGTTATGTCTCTTCCAAGATATAGGTTACTGGGTAGAGAAAATTTCTTTTGCTTAGAAGTAACTGCAGAGAACTGTCAACTACCATTTTAAGTGGGATATTTTACCGTGAAGGCTCTTCGTTGGCTGAAGATGTGCAGCACTTGGCACTAAAACTGTGCTCTGAATGGACAGGTTTTATTCTTAAAATGCTATGGTATGTCTGATCTCTCTTGAATGACATCACAGAAATTTTACATCTATTTTTTGTCTCCATGATGCTTCTAAGAATTACACTGCAGTATGAATTAACCTCTTTTCATGACTTCCTTTCCTTCAGTATAGTGTCTAATCAGTTGGTCTAAAATTTGCAAAAGGGGACAGAAAAAGTTTTTAAACTTAGAAAGCAGGTAGCCAGATATTATACCTAGGGCAGCATTAAAGTATCAGTCCTACAGTGCAAAAAGTTTACGCAGTAGTGTTGTATGACTCAGAATGGTGCTTCATGTTTCAACTCACTTCTCTGAATATGAGGAAAGCTGTAGCTTTTCATTAAATCAAAATGGAATACAACAAGAAAACGTACCCCTCCTGCCCATCCTGTTTGACTCTCTTCTATGTGCTGTTGGTTCTGAAAAACAAAACCAAATGTACAATCTTTTAAGAAGTTCAAGAATGTGTTTATGGAGATTCAAGATCTTCAAATAAAAAATCAACAGCCACTTGTAAAAATGTATTTTAGAACACTTGCTATGAATGTTCAGGGACTTAAGGGTTGCCTAAGGTAAATAATATTATTGTATTAATACCATTATGTTAAAATATTCTTTTTTAAACTGTCATCAGAGCTAAATAAAAGCTCAAGTAATTTTTTTTACCTTATGCAACATTTTCACTGAAAGCAAGAATTAACAACTACTTAATATCATGAATTTTTCAGCAAAAAAGCCTGAGTAAAATCATTTCAGGAATAATAATATCAAAAATCTTTGTTAGATTCTCAGCTAGTTAATTTGACATATTTCCTTTCATTTCAAAGCTGTGATGTTGATTTATAACACAGATAACGTGACTACTAGGTACATCTTTTAAACAAACCTTAAAACCACAAACCAAATACTTTATCTAATTAAATAGAAATCAAGGGTCTCTGTATCTGGTGCTCAGATTAGAGATATTAAAGGTCTTGATTTTCAACAGTTTAAAAAAATCTCAGAAATAAAGTATTTAGAAAATGAATTAAGGATTAGGCAGCAAAAATCAACCAGGTTATCATATCCTGAGTCTATGAATATAAGGTTAGCAGGTCTCAAGTTCTTGTAACATTATAAAAGCTGATTTTAAAAAAAGTCTTCTGCTGAGCATAAATTGATCAGAACCTCCTGCAGCTAGAGGTACATTTTTATTTATGCTTTACTTGTAAAGTTTCTAGTGCATTTTCAATACTTTCCTAAGACATTTTCATTGAAGAGTATAATATCTTGTTTGTTGGATGGAGCAATTTAATATTTAACAATCCTGCATTCTGTCAATTTATTTTTTTATCTTGCAAACTTTTCTTTATGCTGTTCATTAAATGCAGTATTTCTTCACTGTCTGAAACAAACCCAACAAATTTGCTTTCTAAATACTATGGTTTGTATTTGTTATGCTCAGTGTAATCTTATAACATTCAGAATCATGCTTTCTCCCTTTAAACTTAGTCCCTGCAAAGTAACTTATCTGAGAAAAAGTTGCAGGTACTTGCCCTTAGAAGGCTGTTTAGTACTTCACAGTGGCTCCACTGAGCTATTAACATAGAAGATGGACTTTATTTCTTTCATAAGAAAAATAGGATGTGTTGTTTCATGTCTGCATCCTAAATTTATTTTCCTTTCTTTAAATTAAGGCGCAGATCTTGATGACATAGTCCATTAAGGATACACCTAACTTCCCGCCCTCGTTTGAGTAGTCCCATTGACCTCTATGGGATTTATCTGTCTATTAAGGTATTTACAGAATTTAATTAGAGAACTGGCATCTCCATAGGAAATCCCAATTTCACAAACACATGCCTAGCTTTTACTCACATGAATAGTTCCACTGAAGTCATATTGGTTTCGATAGTCTATTCACATGAGCAAGACTCAAACGTGAACATTTTTGATGAATCGACACTTTAGGAACATCTTGTAGATTACATTTTGTTATTATTTTCAACTACATAAAGCCTAGCACATTTATTGTACATTAGTCTCAATTTAATCTGAAATCAACAAGAGAACTGTTTCTGCCAATGGAAACATACAGAGATATACTTTCTAACGGCAAATAGAGCTAATGCAGCACTCCCATCTGTTCACACTCCTTCAATTGGCCATTTGTGCAAACTTTAATGTGATAAAAGCATTGTATCACTGTATAAATATAGAGTTACAAAAACGTCAGTAGTGACTCCATAAATAAGGTTTCATGGAGAAATGCAATTAAACAAGGATAATGAACACAGTCCTGAGAGATGTTAATTGTCCTGGTCTGGTTCCAGAAAAGCAATTAAGCACATGCTTAATTTTAAACACATAAATAGACCTACTGAAATAAATAAAACTGCTTACATGCTTAAAGTTAAGCTTGTGTTAAAGTTCTTTGGTGGATTGAGGTAGAATCCTAGAAAAAAAATCCCTTTTATTTTGTTTTTTTGTTGGGTTTTTTTTGGTTGTTTTTTTTTTTTTTTTTTTAATTTGCAACAACTGTCATATCATAGAGGAATAAAAATTATTTTCAGCTTGGAAAGGTTGTGTCAAAAAACTCTGAATTTACAATTTATCAATTACGCAGAACACTTTTATAAGTATTCTTGCCTTTCATTTCTCATTAGTTCCAGATTTAAGCCTAATGCTACTTTTTATAAGTGTTCTGTGCCATAAACACTTAAACCAAGACATGCAAACACCATCAATAGTAAAAGACTATAAATGAGACCTCTGTGTTAGTTACTGAAATTCAGAGTTATCCTTCAGGATCTATATGGATTTATTAGTGTCTACGGTCTTCTGGCTTTACAAAGTCTTTAAAAGAAAAATTTTTTCAGAAAGGCTTCTGTACATGAGATCTCTAAAAATTTACATACAGGTATAGACAGCTAGGCCACCTAAGCAAATGCTAATTTCAGCAATGTTATACTTATATTTCCAACTATATTACCTCTGGACAGTCCCAAGTATTTAAATTTTCTTTGAAGTCACAAATAGCTAAGACTGAAAAATTCTGGATTCTCTTTAGCCATTGCACACAGATCCGACTATCTGTTACCCAAGTAAGCCAAGTAAAATAGTGATCACTAAAAATAATAAAAAAAGAAAGAAAGAGTGGTTATAAAAGAACAAAAATATAGAAGCACTGCTACAGATTGTACCCCCCATGGTGCTCTATGGAATCAACAGCAAAGCTTCCAGTGTCTTAGGCATTTTCTTTTGTCCTTTCTAACAATGAATCATCTGGACAGAGAACCAAAATACATTTCTAGCTAGCTTCTGATCCATCTAGGAGATTAATATGGCACTACACTGTTAGAAACAGAAAACAACTCAGAAGTTCAGACATTTAAAAAAAAAAGAAATTTTTATTTTATTTTATTTTTTTTAAAGAAAAGACATATTTGAGTGCACACTACCTTGATGCTATGACTGCAGGAACTGGCACCTTCTTAGGACCAAATGCTTCAGCATTAATAGTGTCTACAATAAACACTTTAACAGTAGGATTTTTAGCCCCAGCCTTCAAAGAGAATGTATCAGGTTATTCAAATCAGGCTCTGAACAATTCAGAATGAGGAAAAGAACAACACTTTTTGCAGGAAAGGAGATGAGGTGTAAAATACGTATTCAGTTGAGTATAATAGGGCAAATGTGGTTTTATAAGACCTCACAGTGTCACTAAAGCAGTATTATGGTACTTTGCATCATTTCATATGCAAAGACAAAACCCTTTAAAACAGTCAAATTTAGTGCCTTTCCTTACAGAAAACGTACTTGATGGGAACCAGCATTTAATTTGCATTATGGATCTGTGCAACACACATATGCTTACTTTGGTATGAAACTCTAGAAGTATATTCACATGATTGCATACTTTGACATACCAGCTGTGAAATAAAGTGGTCCAGCTTAAACTGATTTCATGCTTGCTTATTCATTGCATATATTATTAGTTTTTTAATTCTCCTCCATGTGTGGTTTAAAATATCCAGATTTACTTTAGAACTGCAACCCAGCTGACAGTTGAGTAACTTCTTAAGATGCATTAACATGATCACTTGCAATCATATGAGCATGACAAGAGTCAGAAGAGCTAATAACATGCTGAAGAAATGCCAAACCAAAACCTTCTTGCCTTAGATCTGGCACTTGAAAGCAGTTAAAATCCAAATCCCCTTGAGATCAAAAAGCACTATGAAGTGTGCAAATAAACTGAAGCTGTTATAGCCTTTATTTTTCAAAATTTACTGTAATGAAAAATAACAACAGCATAGTTAACACACCACAATAAGTAAACTGAATTGAAATAACACGGCTTAACCATGCAAGCATGCACTTGCACATGCTCTTTACTTACATGAGTAATTAAATTTATTTCACAGATATTATTAAATATCTATAGCTTTGAATGTACTTATAGCTTTTCAGAACTTGGCCTAAGTTGTTTTGGGGTTTTTTTGTGTTTCCTCTCTCACCCCCAATAAATTTAGGCCATAATGGATTTAACCACTGTAATATTACCATTTTTTAAGCACAGTTAATTTTATCAAATGAACCATAACTCATTTCTCAACAGAAGGTAAGTAAAAAGAATGATTAAACATACCTTTGGGTAGGGGATAATTATTTTTCTAGGATACTGCTCCTCACCAAAATATGAATATTCAATAACTGGTATGTCAGTATCATTAAATTGTACATATGCTAAATACTTTCCACTTGGAGACCACCACAATGCATATTTTGTTGCTAGCATTTCCTCTGAGGAAAAAAAAAATAAGATCATAATAGTTTATCATTGTTTCTCATTCCCATCTATTTTAGCATTTAGCACCTAGATATGTAAAGTGAGTTATACTAAATAAATAACACTTAACATGTTGCAATACATCTCAATTCTGAAAGGTCTTAAGAACTCAAAAAGGCAGAGAGATCCCATTTAACTCGCTTGGGTTTTTTCCTGTGTGTATGTGGGGTATTTTTAATTATTTTTTTATGCACTGAAATGCCAAATTTTCACCAAAATTACAACTTCCATTAAAGCTCAATCCCCAGCTACTGCCTGTGCAACAGAAGGAAGCCCTATATATAAAGGTCTGATATATTTTCAGTAACAAAAGACCTAGGAGTATGGTTACACACTATGAATACAAAATGCAGTCATATGGAAAGTAAAATATGGAAATGCAGTAATCTTTAGGGCTCCAAAAATAGTGTATCATCACATGTATTTTAGACTGGATTGTGAGAACCAGGTAATCTAAACAAAACATTTAACATGTCAGTTGGTGTTCTTCAAGATTTACTTACCTTCATAGACCCAGTCAGGAATTCCATTAAATATTTCATTCTGTTTTCCATCAGTAGTTATTTTAATTGGTGCCTCTCTTGGATTTTGTTTCAAATAGATATTATTCTGATATACATATACCTAAAGACAAGAAAGTACTTCTTAAGAATATAGGCACCAGTAAGAGAGGTTAGAGTAAGATCTTTTGCAGTCAATGCTCTTACATTATACCAACAAGAAGACACAATGAATACAAAATGGGAAATAAATGCTACACTACAAGCTGCTGCAAATTCTGCAAGAGTAGGTACCTCAGTAAATAAATTATACATTACAGGCCAAATTCCATGTTTACCCATGTCAGAATAAATCCTGAGCAGCTCCTTTGAATTTAATAACTTCAGAGGATTTTGTGGCAAGTTTTGGTTTGGAAAATAAGGGGGAAAAAAAATAATCAAAAACTCATTCAAATTGCTGTGTTTTATAAGTGACCTTCAGACAAAGTGTTTTGTGACTTCTCCATCTGCTTCCACCAAAACTAGAAGATAAAAAAACCCCACCAAACCACAATGACTAAAATGAAAATAATAGCACTTTTAAAAACCTGTCAAAAGGCCAAGGTGATGTGAGATGAGACAAAAAAAGGTTTTACTCTCTCTGGGTTATTTTGTTCTTGTTTAATAAACTAGTTATCAAAAGAGAGTCCTTGCAAGAAATGCTTGCAGGCCTTGTGTATCTCTAAATTTCAATCAATCAAATGAATGGACATGTAGTTAAGAAAACAGCAACAGAAATTTCACTTTCTTAGAAAGTCATGCCTTCTGAAGCTATTAGCATTTGTTAGCAACATCAGTGTAACATTTAACTACTTTGTGCTTTAAATGAAAACCGAAGCAACTCCTAAAACTCTCAGATATGATACAAGGATATAAAACCATCACAGACTATTGATACTAGGAAGATAGGAAACTGTCTTCAGAATTCTTTATAACAAAATCACAATATTTAACTAAATTGGGAGAACTAATACTCTCCTAGAATATGGAGAAATACTCCTAATAAATTGTCCATTCATATGTGGCACACTCCTGGGTATTTTCTGAAATGATTTTGACATTTAAAATTTTTTTTCTTGCACAAATATTTTTCAATACTGGGTAAATAGTTAAAAAATGCTAATTGTTATTGGGCTGATCTTTTGGAACCAAGAATAAAAACAGTTTATAAACTCATTACTATGCAATAGGTCTTTTATCATTACTGAGATATCAAGTAGCTATTAAAAAGAAAAGAAAATAACATTTTTTGTAATAGAAACCTGACATCCATTTTCTAGGGTGAAAATTTTAGAAAAGATTTTAAATACTGTATCTTTAAATCTCATAGAATCATAGAATCATAGAATAGTTAGGGTTGGAAAGGACCTGAAGATCATCTAGTTCCAACCCCCACTGCCATGATGGGCAGGAACACCTCCCACTAAACCATGCCACCCAAGGCTTTGTCCAGTCCAGCCTTGAACACCGCCAGCGATGGAGCATTCGCAACTTCCCTGGGCAACCCATTCCAGTGCCTCACCACCCTTACAGTAAAGAATTTCTTCCTCATATCCAATCTAAACTTCCCCTGTTTAAGTTTGAACCCGTTACCCCTTGTCCTCCCACTACAGTTCCTCATGAAGAGTCCCTCCCCACCATCCCTATAGGCCCCCTTCAGATACTGGAAAGATGCTATGAGGTCTCCAAGCAACCTTCTCTTCTCCAGGCTGAACAGCCCCATCTTTCTCAGCCTATCTTCATATGGGAGGTGCTCCAGTCCCGTAAACACACGTGTTATACAGTGTCAAAGGAAAACACATTGGTTTTCAGGCCCTGAAACTACATTTGAGCTGATATACAATTATGTTGGTCAGTTTTTGATAGGAGATTGGCCAACAAACTGAAATATGCAGTGTAGCTGAGAACACAATCCTTCTATCAGGACACAGACAAGCTAAATTTTAGCAAGCTAAAACTGTTTTATTTGTCAGTCTTGCTTACAACCGAGGTTATTACACATAGTCCTGTCAAAAATATGGCCTAACAAAATAATAACCAAAGGCAAACAAATGTTTTTTAGCCACACAAAGCAAAATAATTTTAGGACTTTGTTATCCTTACTGACCAATTTGTGTCCAACGGGTGACCAGGATATATACTGAATTTTATGTGGAAGCTGATTTTCTGTTACAAAACCACTAAAAAAAGGAAAGAAGTTGAGATGGCTTTTTGTGCACAGTGCAAATGGATCATTATACTGTACATTCTTATAAAATTCATGGAGGGCTATGTTTTCTAACAGCTTATTGTTTTTTGAGCCATGCAAAATCAAGGCAGGCAGTAAGTCATGCAGTAATGTGATGGTGTGCACCAGTGCTGGTAAAGCCTTCCAACTCAACTTTTTGAAAGCATTCAACAGCAGAAGAAGCCAGCCTTATCTCTTTCTAAATACTGCACAGCCATCTACAGTAATTTGCTCCACCTGCAGCCTCAGCAAGTTACTGGGAATTGTGAATTCATGATGTTGCATGCTAAGGCAAGCATAACAGCAGCAGTTGCAACATTTGTTAAGGATCAGGACCCACATGCAGTACCTCTCTACTCACATTAGCTTGCAGCAATCTTTTCCTGTCACCTTGAACCAACAGTTTCGCATGAATGGAGCAGCTCAGTGCAGCCCCTTTTGCTCAGAACTGAGAAGCATTTGGTCACGTTGCTACTTAAGGTATAAAAAGTCACTGGGGAGACAGGTGGCCTCCTTCAAACTTGGGTGGAAAGAGTAGTGGTTTGGGGAAGATCTTGGGAAAGAGACCAAATACCATGGGAGAAGCTCTAAAGTTTTGAGGAACCCAGAACTGTTACAAGATCACTGCAGCACTAAAGGAAATGTGAGAGTTCTAGGACAGCTAAAGATTAGATCAACCATAAAAAGGATGAATTAGACAACAGAATGACATGGAGACATCAGGTGTGAAGCTGAAGTGGACTCAATCATCCAAGATAGGGTGGGAAAAAATTATGCAAAGAAGAAAAAGATATGAGAATCTTAAACATTGAAAGTTTTAGGGCATGAAATATAAATCAATCCAGATACCTGGATAAGGTGGTGAAAGGACTGTATAATTTTCTTAAAGGCCATTTTTGTCAAGCAAACAACCTGATAGATTCAGGCACAAGCAAAGCAGGGTGGTAGTCACATTACTGTGGAGTTTTTCAATGGAAATGCAAGCACGTCACTACAAAGTATTCACCATAGTTCCCTGTAAGAAATATCTGGCCTTACCCGTATATGAGATCATAAATGTGGTATGATGCTGTATAAGAGTATCTCCACAGCTGCAAAAATTAAGCAAAAAATAATATTATTGACTTGGACAAGATAATATAAAAGTAATCAACTGTCTTTTCATAGCTTGGTCATTTCTTGAGAAAGCACTAAGAAAGGTTTATCTATAGCAACCACAACGAGCAAAATACTAAATGAAACCAAACATTTCATGAAGTGGTATAATAATTACCTTTGAATAATTGCTTTCCAGAGCTATGAAATATTTGTCAGATGACAACACATAATTTGAAGCATTCACTTGTTTCTGAAAGATTCAGAAGTAGATTAGATTCCAGTAAAAAAAAGGATTTGATGAGTTTTAGACCATTCACTTTTAAACTGGTACTTGAAATGCAAATGCATTTTGCTGCCTTTTTATTAATTGGAATGGTACGTACCATCGTGCTGTTAGTCATGATGGTAGTTGGGTAGTTCATTTCAACATTGTAGAGTATAATGTCATCTTCTGCAGACTGATGAAGATATTCATTGTCTTTATAAACAAGATAAAAGGGCTGTTACCTTGCACAGAAGATACTACAGAAAAGATCCATTTATCAAAGTATTCACACTCCTGTCAATTAATAGGTTTTGAGCAAACTCTTTTGGCATCTACATATTTTTTTTTTTTTTTTCTAATGATGCCAAGGTACAGAGTTGTCAACAAACTGCTTTCAGGGCTCTTGAGTATGTTGTCAATATGACACACTGCACAAAGAATCAGCTAGTTAACTTTATGATTACATGCCAGATTTTAGTAATTGATCAAGAATACCACTGGCAGACCCATTAGAAGGTCAGTATCATAACATAGCTGTTTTCAAGAAAACCAGAACATGCTCATTTCTACAGATTCCACGGATAACAGCAGCATCATGTAACTGACACTATGTAAATGATACTCCCCTTACACAGGCCCTACAAAGTAAGAATGAGCGATCTTCAAAGCGAATGGAATTGAACCCAACCTGTGCTCAAGACCTGAGCATGGTTTGGTAGAAAATGAAGATCAGAATTTTAGTTTCCCATTATTATATTTGCTGCTATAAACAGAGAGAAGGAATTACATGGTGCAGCTAAAGAAAGAGAGACTTTAACAGTTTCAAAGCAGCCTGAAACATTGTATAAGGTGTTCATTTTTAGGAAATTAGATCACCCTTGGATCTTCTGAGCACACTTCTGTGATTTGTGTTAACAGCATTTTTGGTGATCTCAGGCACTCTTAGGAAGAGATAGTCAATTTTAACTCCTTGCTTCAGAAGAAAAGTAGACATATGGAATGCTGTAGGCATGACTATCTATGGAATCTATGGCATGACTTTTGCGTGAGCTTTGTGACTGTTAAGAGGAAAGATAAGTCTAAGTGAGAAGGATATAAAGAGGGAAGGAAAATATTAGGTTTAGGTGATATGTTGCCTACATACTTCAAACATTCAGACAGAATCTTAACAAATGGTGACCGAACTTTTATATCATACAAGCAATGCCAATATACTTCAAATTATTAATTGTAAAATTTGAACTGCTGCAAGCAATGCCCTGGAAAGCTTCAGTTAAGTCCTAAAATTGTGGGTAAAAACTAACCTGGTAAGACCGCATCTGAATGGGCACTATGTTTCTTGTCTTGAGTCAGGAACTATTGCTGGAATCAGCGCATAGATGAGTGGTAGTATGTGTGCTAGAATGTAATCCAATCTAGCTCAAGCCTTTGGGTGCTTGAGTCAGTAATAACAAGACTAGTATTTCAGCTATGCACAGACACATATCTCAGCAGCAATTAACTTCATGTCTTTATCTTCTACCTTAAGGAACTCACTCAGAAACTCAATCTTATTTTCTATGCAAAGCTTTGGAACTCAGGAATTTCAGCAGTATCAACATCTTGCTAAATGAGACAAAATCAGCTGGGCTCATTGCAGAGCTAAGGACTCATGAAAACAAAGCAGAATGGGGCCTGTAAGATAGGCTACCTCAATTATTACAAAAGATAAGTGAAAAAGTGCTGTGACAAACAAAGAAGATTGCTTAAGAAATGACTGACACATTGATATATTTCTTTTACTTGCTGCAATGAATATGACAGTAAAGAAATAAAACACTGAAAGCCTCTGTAAAATTATACTTGACTCAAACATGTCTGTTGAAATATCAAATACCTGGAATTTCTAGAATGACTGACAGAATAGTAAATTTCAACCACAAGTTTTGACTAGCAGATTGTTTAATTTCATAGTTAGCATTCATTCACAGTAAAGCTGGAAGGAAAATACATTTCTGAGTCTGTGTAAACCAGTTTGGAAACACATATTAGAAAGGGTTATGTACCTTTGGGGAAAGGTTTTACTTACCTGACACCCAATATGGAAAAAATGTTTTATATTGGAAGTTTCCGTTCAAGTAATCCTCCAGTGTAAGAGCTCTGGGTCCATCATCTGTGTTGACAACTAAGACAATAGAAAGCTTTTGTTAATAGAATGGTGTGAAGTGTGGAAAAAAAGGAAAAAAAGAAAAAGAAAAAAAGAAGCAATTACTAGTCCAATATTTCTTTCCTGTTTTTGTTGTTGGTTTTTTTTTTTCCTATTTAGCCCCAGAGGATAGTGAGGGTAGCATAATCCTGGAAGTACACAGAGAGTAGGCACAGCAGAAAGTTCTCTGTTACGGTTCTGGTAAAGCCACACAAAACCACAAACTAATTTAGTTCACCCAGTCATTTATTCACTCAGACATATTTACTTGCAGACCCTGTGAGTCCCAGAAGAGCCTTTTCCACACAGAAGACAAATCAAAGTTTTTTTTTAAAGCATGGTTTCATGAACTTGTGTGGTATGTAGAGACAACTGTTTTAATAGGGATTTGCACATATTCAGCAGACTCAAACAATAGGATGTACTTACAAACCCTTACTGCCAAATTTCATAAATACCTCATCAATCAGAGTTAGAAGATGGATATAAGGCTTCCAAAATGATCACCATTCACATATTTCTCTCGGTAGCTACATGAAAAAATAACAGATGAAGGTATGCTGACAAAAATAATGCTGAAAAGGAATGAATGAATGAACCTGAACTTCAACTTCTAATTTAATGCTGCAAAAGAAAATTGGCAATGATTCTGGAGAGAAGAAAAATACTCTGATATTAGATTTCTAAGCATATTGGATAGCTGCATAAAAATAAGAAACAAAATTGTGTCTGATTTTGTGCCTTTTGTCTTACTATATTTCCTCCCAGTGCTAAACACTGTAAGCTAGGGTAGAATTTAAAAAAACAAATTTAAGGACAAACACCTATATGGGAATTGGGCAATGCTGAAAATGCTGGTTTGCTAAGTGTATGAAAGTGAAAAATGTATTTTACAAAAATGTAAAAAAAAAAAAAAAAAGGCAAAAACCTATGCAGCCCACAAGAGAAAGAGCACTCAAATTATTTAATCCTCAAAAGACATAGGAACATTTCTGACAAAGGCCATTTTTTAAAGTTCAGTACCACAATAATTGCAGCTTTTAAATCTAGGCATTCTGGATTCTATGCTTTCCTCCTTTAAAATCAAGGGCACTTTTGCCATGGTCTTCAGAGAGAGTGGAGATGTCACATTGCAGCTGAGTAGATATCTGCCACTTCCCCTGTTTGTTCCTTCAGAGCAATGAGATGACAGCCAGATAATCAAGATGACTCGTTGCCCTCAGGTTTCATATCATGCTCCATCACTTCCTCATTACAGCTGACTCCTCTGTTAAGATCACACTGACTTCCTCGGAGATGTTTCTTCATATTCTCTTCCACAGTACTTTGTAATGATAATACACGTTTTCTTCTGGTGACTATTACTTACTGTAGAATACACATGTCAGGTTGACTGTTGACACTAGCCTTGCCTGCACTAATGCAGAAGAAAGCTGTCATGAGAAATAAAACTGAATGCCAATCCACAGGCAAAAAACCCATCGGTATAAACTCTGAGCTAGCTGTATGCCCAGAAAATATCTCAAGAAGTTCAATAAGAAGTTAATTCTTCTTACTAATGCCATGACTGTATATTAGAGATCTTTGATATGTTAATGATAAGCATAGAAGATGTCAAGCTCTTAAAAAAATGCATAGAAAATAATTCCAAAGAAGAATCCACTTCTATTTATACTGAGTGATTATTACTTATCACTAGCTTCCAGTTTAAATTCCCTATGTGATTATGCCTATTTGCAAAAGAAATCCACTGTTAAGATCTATTTCTATGGCTGTGTGTATAGCAGGCTTATATTTGCAATCCTTTTTGATACCTTACTTTGGTAAAATTTCCTGGTTCCTTCTCTCAGATGAAGAGGATTTTTTTACTAAAAAGACAAGCAATATCACAAATGTCTCTTCTCTGGTCTAATTTTCACAGCTCTAATTTAAACCTTTACTCTGTTAGCCATCTCACATACATACTTAATATTCTGTGATAATTTATTATGACTGCTAATGATTTTCAAAATGTGTCCACTCCTATCTGAATTTCTACCAGTGGACTGCAAAAAATGTGAACACGACTATTTCTTACTTGATTACTTATAATTTTGAATGCTTGTTTCTAGGCAACAGAAGATATCTTTAAATGCTTTAAATGCTTTAATTAAAGGCACCATCTTTAATAGTTTCTTATAATTGTTGCTGATTCTTTCTTCTGTAACTAAAGACTGGTTCAATAATAGTATTCAAAATCTCTGCTCACAGAATGAATCCTAATATGAAGATTACATGTCTGCAGCACTATACAGACACTGATTTGAATGGCTCTTGGTGAGCCTGGTAAAGCCTTTTGTTGCGTTTTGTTTCTCTGTGAAATAACAAAGATGAAAAAAGATGCCAAGGGACAAGAAGGAAACAAATAGCTGAGCAAACCATGGAAATGAAAGCTTACCAAATTTCAGCTTTGCTCCTTTCCCTTCACCACCCACTGTCTCAGTTTTAATCCTTTGCGGTCCATTTGCATTCATTTACAGCATGTAGTTCTGTATTTCTCTCTGCACCAAATCAGTTATTTTGCTTCCCAGTGTAACTTGCTTTATATATTCCATGATCATAATTATTCACTTGTGCATTTAAGTGTATTCGACATACATGTATAACTGTGGTGATAAAAGCCTGTAAGCATCTATTAAATGTTACTGGCTTTAGACAGACACCTTCTTTACTCTTCAGTTCACTGTTGTGAGAGAGCTTAATAAAACACAAAAAGATGAACTTTCAGTTATATTAAGCTCAGATTAACTTTATGCACAGCAATCCATCACTATGAAATTCTGTTTGTATTATCAGGATTATTCCCTTTCAAAGAGCACTAGACCAATACAACCCTTGCATTAGATTTCAAAGCCCTGTTGACTTATTCTACGTGGTCTAATGTGTATCCATATAAATAGTGTCTACTGCTGCCAAATTAAGAAAGTATACATAATAATCAATAAGTATTCAGTTTTCTGTATTTTTTTATTTTTATATATGCAATTGTATATAGGTATTTTATATGTATTTGTAAGCAATTAATATATATGTATTTTTATATGTATTTTATTTAGCATCCACTGCTACATGGCAAGATGACTTGCAAATAAAAACTGTTTATCACAGTATTGTATTCTGCTTCTGGACTAGATTGTCCATTCTCGTCTCTGCGGTCTGATGCTGAATATCTAAAGCACAAGTTCCTTCAACATCCACAGGAAAACTTGAGGAGACCACAGCTCAGTTCAGCATCAGAAATTAATTCCAACACTCCTGATCCTGCTCCAGAACTTCTGGTCACACTCAGCTCCACATCAGCTCAATCTGCATTTCGATATCCACATCACATTCAGACATTTTTTTTGTGAGGTGTAACACTGGTTTCTCGGTGAAAGCTACTTCAAAAACACCATTTGGAATTAGAAGAAAAGATGAAGTCTGAACAAGTCATGCTCCTCAGTATGATACAGCTCTTGTTAGGCATAGAAACTGTGTACAGAAAGCTAAAGCGTGCTAGAATGAGAGGGGTTTAGTTTACTACAGACTGTAACATCTCTACTCCTAAAGGTCTAGGAAAGGGAAAAAGCTCTCCTCTCTAATGCTAGACTAAGAAAGAATCACTATAATCCCTTTCAGTTATTGAAAATGATGTTTTCAGAAAATATAAAGAAAAGTTAGTATAAAAATTTAACCTTAGATCATAGCCATCATACTTCATTTCTAAGCATAGACTTGGAAAGATTTTTTTTGGGTAACCTCTTTAAAATAGTCCTAAATCAGAGTATTTATTCTGCCACCAGCATGTGAATAGGCACAGAAAATTAATAGAGCCTGTTTTGGGTAAGCACTTCATGCCAATTTAAGAATCAATTTAAGACAAAGAGTTTCTTCAAACCACTAGTCAGATTTGGAATGAAAAGGCCCACCCAACCCCACAATCCTAGGAGTATTGTCACAGACTGCTGCTGCACAAGCATAGCAGACTGAACCCTCTTAAGGGAACAAAAACTAATGAAGAATATTTGGTTTTGAAAACTTATCTAGAAAGATTTTAGCATGAATTCCTACTATTTTTTTAATGCAGTCTAAAGTACCAAACAGAAGAGGTTAAAAATTAGTTTAATCCATCTTAATATTGTTTTTTTATTACTTTATTCTAATAACCTTATGCTAGCTCTCTGCCACCAGCATATAGATCACTGCAGCTAGGCTTACTTAGATCTGAGCCTGAACTTGTAGCTAAGACTGAACCACCAGATTTTGGTGGAAGCTCACTGTCACAGTAATCTATTGATTTTCAATTACAAGAAACTTCAGCAACAGTGGAGAGTTTATAATCTCTAATTGTCATTTGCCAATTCTGATAGATGGCCAAGAAAATGAGAATTTCTCTTTATTTCTGTTTTAAGGCAAGTATCCAGGCAGCCATTTAAAGTTTATTTAAAAATTTGAGATTGCCCATCTTGCTTTTCTGACCCCCACAGAAATTGTGTATAACTGCAACTAAGTATTTTCCCTTCACTGTCATCTCCAAACAGATAATTGTTTTCCAGTATAACTTTTGAGAATTTTTCACAGTTTCATACTTTTCCATGTGTAAACCAAAACCAGCTACCACATTTTGAGATGTTTGAGGAACATGAAGTTACTAGAAACTTAGCAGACAAAACCAGAACTAAATGTTTCTTCCAGTTCTTTCAGGATTACATTTACATTTTTCTTTGCTGATTTCTTAAGCAGAAGTTTAGTTGGCCTGTGTCTATACATTCCTCATATGCAATTAATTGTCTTGCTAGATTGCCACATCCTTTCAGTTAAGCAGCAGCAAAGGTGGAATGCGCAAACAACATTCCATTTCCGTAGCCATGTCCTGTCTTTGACTTACAAAATGTATAGCTGCAAAATGAACTCATATTTTTCCATCAACAACTGACCAGTACACTACAAAGAATTTGAAAAGGTTTTGAACAGGTAACTGTTCGAAAGGCATTCGAACAGGTAACTGCATCACTTGAAGTTCCACCTGTGAATAAGAAGACAGATGTGTTCGATGTAATTGTGTTCAACATAGAATCATAGAATTGTTAGGGTTGGAAAGGACCTTAACATCATCTATTGCTTATTCCACAATTGCCTAAAATACTTTTTCAAAAGCATTCAGTAAAGAAAGATAAATTCTTTATCATCTTACTGAATCTAAATGTGATGTCTGATATGACACCAAGTCACTATTCCAAGAAACTATAGATGAAACGAGATCTTTGTAATGGCCCAGGTACCAAAGAGGCTCAGAATAAGACTAGCGAGCTGGTATGTGATAACCTCAGAAGGGAAAAACACACTCGCTTCCTCCTACAGTACCTTCCATGATCTATCCTTGATATGATCTATCTTTATATTCACATGCTGTGTTAACAGGATCAACCACAACTGCTTCAGAAACCTCCGACTCTTCTCTCAACGAAACAACTCATGATGACTATATTCCACAGAAATACAAAGTAGTAAAGAGATATCACCTTTCACAAACCCTGCATATTACCTACAGTAGTAACTTGCATAAGACAAGTAGATAACTGATTTTGCACCACTTAGTTCTAAATGCAAAACTGATTTCTTAATCTTGGTCACACTGACAACATGTGAACAAAGAAAAATAATTAAAAAAATAAAGCCCCTTAAACAGATACCATTTGTGGAATGAAGGCCTTTTATTATTATTTTAATTATTTTAGAGGCATTCAATTAATCTGCTGCAGTGAAAGGCTCACATAAATACTTATATTGCCCTTAATACACCTCTCTTAGAAAAAAATTACCATAGAGTGCCACTGAACCTCTAAATTTCAAACCACATGCACTTCAGACTTTTCTAGACGACTCAGCACACCACACTGTGTTAATTTTCCTACAGCTGGCATAATAATACTAGAGCAAATATATATGTAACAGTATATAACAATAATAGAGCAAACAGAACAAACTATGCATTCCTATTTTATACAATGCTGACTTTAATTTTTAAATGCAATATTAAGTATATTCACAATCATACCCTACCTACAACAAAATGTTCAACTTGTAATTGGATAGAGAACTTCTGTAATTATTACACACCAATTTAAAACCAAATACAAGTTCACCAAACTAAAGGAAATTACTAACAGTTTGTGAGAGTCTCCTAACCTCTAACACAAAAATAACAAAATATGAGATCTCAGAATTATTTTTGCAGTCCTGTCCAAAAACATTATATATCATGCACAAGAAAGTTAATTCAGGTGCTTTTCACTTCAAGGAGCTCCTTGTTTCAGCATCTGCTGTCATTTCAATCCTACCTTCAGGATATTCAGCTGTCAGTATATTTCTGTAAAGCGATAAAGCCATAACAATTCTGACAGGACAATCCTAGAGATGGTTTAACAAACTTTTGTGAACTTTAGAAACCATAATATCTAAAGATACTGTGTTTTGCACTACATTACATTACAAATGCCTTACCTCTTGATGGAAGCAGTATAATACACATCAGTAATAAGGAAAGCAAAAGGCATATAACCACACCAAAAATTATTTTTAGCCGGGTCTGCAGGACAGAAACAAACAATAATTACATTTCTAATATTGTCTGAAGCACACTTCTATGGCTTCTAAATAATTAAATCCTTCCACTCTCTCTAACTGCTGCAATCCGTACAAGCAACAAGCAAAAAAGCCCCTGCAGTACATTTGAAAGTACTTTCTCTTTTCTTTAAAACAAATGCTTTAACTGGCCTTGTGCAATAGCTGACATTTGGGAACAACAGATATAACTGTTACCAAAAGCAGAATTCGGCAGCATACAGACCTTCATTTTCCTGCTGTACTCTAAAAGAATGTAAATTCTCTCTTCTGGGTGTTGGTCAGTGGATCTAGGAGAGGAGTTTGAAAAGGCAGTGTCTGTTTTCACAGTTGGAGGCCAAACCTCTGGCAGACTTTTTTCCTTTTTTTTTTTTTTTTTTTTTTTTCCCCTACATACTTTTGAAAACTGTGCCAAATTTCAAAGGGTTTCCATAAAATTAGAAACACGCTTTTGGGGAAGTTTTAGGACCAGAAATGGACAGTGGGTGGCTATATGGGTGGTGATTATATACTTCCCACCAATGTGAGCTATAACCAACATCTGCTTATACTAACTTGAGGGTTTTATGACTCAACAGTTACTTGATATGTACTGTTTTTCTCTGAAAAGTATCTACTGTGTATTTTGGCAATCCTCACATTCTCAGGACATAATCATGACCTTATTTCTGCTCTCTACAGTAAAATTCAAAGAAAACCCCACAGCTTTATTGTTGATATATAATTCATGTATATTTACTTTCTGAAATAATAAATGATGGCGTTAGAATGCAAAACAAGAAGCAGAAACAGATTTAATTTAATGTCTTCCACATGTGAGGAGAACTACATTTTTTTCTCAGAAAACGATAAACTTCTTTAGGCCATGTAAGGAGAACGTAGAGAAGTACATATCCACAGCCCCAGTGCAAATTCTGAAACAGTGCTTAAACCACCAACTGCACGTATTTTATTTAGCTCACTGAAATGAGGTCAACTGAAAACAGGGAAAACTTCTCTTGAGACCACAGTGTCAAGTTACATAAGGGAACCCTCTGCAGCGAGAAGAATCGCTTCAGAAGGGAAGCAGCAGCACGCCGCGCTCATTAGGCTGACTTTACCCACGTATCCTTACTCCCGGTGTGCCTCGGGGCCGCTCCGGGGAGCGACGGCGAACGGGAAGCTGCTCCCCACAGCCGGGGCCGCGGGGCTTATGAGGAAGGAGCAACGGCCGGGCGGGGCGGGGGGACTAACGGTCGGCGGGGAGCGGGCACGCTGCCCCCTAGCGGCAGTGAGCACCGCAGCGGCGCAATCCGGCTGAAAAGAGAAGCGGTTAAAGGAGGCCCCATGTCCTGGGGTGGTAGCGCCACAGAGCTTGCTCCGCACCGCCCCGTATCCCGCAGCTAGCCGGGTCTCTCAGGAGCGCTCTGCGCGGTCGGCTCCTTCCTTCACCGCTCGTAGCTCTTCCCCAGCACCACCCATGCTTTCAGGCTTGCTGGCGTTGCTCCGTGAGGTTGGATGCTGTTCAGCACATCTCCACATGCCCTGCAATGCACAATAACTTACTACGGATGTTCAGGTCTCAGAAGGATGGTCTCAAAAAGGAAACCCTTCCAGTGCTCCTACCACAGAACCAGTATAATTCTTTCAGATGCTTAACCTGAGCATGAGTCTAGGCCATGAGTTTCAGGTGTATTAGGAAAAAAAAAAAAACAACCAACCAAGCAACCAACAAAAAAACCCAAACAAGCAAAAAGAACTCCCAAAAACCAAAAGGGGGGCAGTATCATACTCTTCACAGTATTCATTCTTACAATGTGCTGGCAGGAAACCAAGGACCTATGCAGGGTGTTCTGCCCCACAGCCATGGGTTCAGGCTCTGTGCTATGTACAGAAGGGCATCAGGTATGGCAGCAGCTGAACTAAGCTACAACACAATGCCTGTTGTCCACTTATTGCATGTAGCTTCCCAGCCATTACACATGATGCCCATGCCAGAGGAGACACAGTGCCTGGTGGTTGGCCTTCCTCCCCTTGGACTCCACAGCCCGCTCAGGGCAGCCAGGCCCAACTGCACCCCCAGGCCAGGCTCAGGTTCCGTCTTGCTGCTGCCTCAGCCTACATGTCAATCACCAAAGGTGGCCATAAACCGACAGAACATTCACTAGATTTGACATGAGACTTAGAGACCTCTGACTGGAAGCAGGTTGGGCTTCAGCATTCTTGATTTTGCATGCGGAATCTGCTGAATGACCTCACCTTTCTCCCTGCATTAGTTTTGTATTTCTCTTCTGTGTTTAACACCAAAAAGGAAAAAATAAGAGGGTAAGGAAGGGAATGCCAAATGGTGGTGCCTCTGTGTGAAGTCAGACATGGGGACTATGATTTTTCAGAGGAGGTTAACAAGGACCAAGTACCCAAATCTGACTGAAATTCAGTAGAACCCCTCTAGCTTCTTTGAAAATCAAAAATGAGATTAAATAGGTTCCCTGTCACATGAAACAGTCCAACAGAAGTTTGACTAATGTTTTACAGAGAAATAAACCTCAGTGTATTTACCAACAAAGACAGTTGACTTACCAACTTAGCCTAACATTATGGGCTGGAATTTGAACCCTAACCATTACACCAGCCTTGGTGAGGCAGCAGCTCATCTGGGCAGTATTTTGGCAACATTCCTTATATTATATTAGGCTTGGTGGGTGGATTTTGGAAAGATATTAAAATCAACTGTCTGAAAAAGTGATATGAAACATGCCTTATTTTCCCATAAGCCCAGTTTCCCTCTCTCCCTAGTTCTTGTCACAAGAACAAAGTACAAGTCATACCAGAAGACATTTCCGAGTAAGATCCATTCTGTTGACATAAGCCATGGAAGGAAAAAGAGCTGAAAAGGCTAAAATACATTGTTCCTGATACACTGTATATGAAGAGCAGGACTGAGCTCAAAAACAATAGTTTCCTAACAAGATAAACCACAGCTACTCAAAATTTCCAAACCAGAAAAGGATTGTGACAAATTATTTTTCCCCATGTAACTCGTGCTTCTTATTCATATTTCCAAACAGTTACTTATTTCCTAGCATTCTGTGCTGCCATATGTATTTTCAATAACACAGTTCAGAGAAATAGATGTTTTTCCTACCAACATTGGTTATTTCTGACAACCAGAACATCACAAAATTGCAAATGGAGGTTTTGATCAGGCTACTTTTCATTTCCAAACCTGCAGCTTCCTCTAATGAATGCATACTTAAAGAATGCCTCAAAGGAAATGCTTCAAACTCACATAATCTAAAAGACTTATATGCTGCATACTATGGTTTGGGATTTTTTTTTTCCCTAATTTGGAAGTCTAATTATTTAGGAATGTGCTGTAGTAAGATTCACAAAGATTGCAGCATTAGAAGCAAAGCAAAATTTACCTGGCAAGTTTTGTATATCTATTGCTCCTAACACCTAACTCCCTTCTCTGGACTGTTTATACTAGCACCAGTGAATAAGCAAACAGCAATTCTTTCAACAGCCAAAGCTTTTCCTAACTCCTGCAACATTAGAACTCCATAATGTAAGATAGAAATAAAAGTGTAATGAAGTTAGAAAAAGGGTGAATCAGTTGGAGAAATGGAAAAATTATGGAACAGATAACACATTAACAGATAAACATACTCAGTTTGTACAGCAACTATCCAACCAGTTATGCAACTACTCTAAGGTTACTCAGTATTTACATTTCATAGATGAGGACATGAAGATTTACAGATATAAGTTGTGCATGACATCAGAACAAAAGTTGATAAAATAATGAAAACGTAACTAAAGCTTAACTAGTTCTTAAGTAGCCATACATATAGCTAGACAAATTCCCAGCGAGTAATAGTTTTTCTTCTTTCCACATTTGTGAACAAATAAAAGCTGTAAGTAGAAAATACAATCAGGATTTGTCACACTCCCTGGAGGACTTTGGGTCCATAAAGCCAATAAATGCAAAAGTAACTAGCAGATAAAATATGGCAATTTAGCTTGTTTTTTACAACTTCATACTTCCTGCATGAACAATACAGGCATGCTTTACAACCCCATTCAGAGACAATAACTTGAAGTGGAAATTCCTTATCCTACACACCAGAAGGATTCATTTGAGGTTCATTACGCATTATGCTGAAGTGAGATTGTGCAAACACTTTAAGGTTTGGTGATAATGTGGCTGAGTCACGCTAGGAGCTGGTGAACTACAAGAAGACTAGGCATGTTTGCGATACAACCCTGTTGCACTTGAATATAGAAGAAGAAATCCAGCTGCATATGCTCTTGTTCCTTCAAATAAAGGGAAGTGTCAAAAGCTCATATATCAGAAAATCTACTCTGCATGGAAAATTATTTGATTGAGGACCCAGCAGAAACCTATATAACAATATAATCTTTCAAACAGGGTTTTACGCTTCTTTAAAAGTGATGAAGAAATTATTTCAGACTCCTGAAAATGCTATGTATAGTGATTAAGTTATATAACTATAGCAACTAATTAATACAGAAATCCAGAGATGATCTTGATGATGATTATTTACCAAGAGAGACTATTCTAATAATGAATTTTTAGTATCTTTGATAGCACTATGCACATTAGCAAATTACATCTTGAATTACACTCATGTGTGATCTCTGACATTTTAAAATAGAACAATGTGTAAAAGGTGCAAAATTTGCCCAGAACTAAATGCAAAATCATCAGATTCCAGAAGTAGCCAAAAGCTTCAGTATTAAGCAAAAGTGTTACAATACAAGAGAGAATAACTTAGTTTCTAAGAAAAAGAGATGAGGGGAATAGTTTAATTTTTTTAACTAAGTATCTAATGCTGAATAGATAAATTGGTGACTATTTCATATTTGTTTTGCCCTGCACAATACATAAAGGTAAGAAAGAGCATTATAAAAAGATATATACAAACATAAAACACATACATTACAAACTGTTTACACTCCTTGTCTCCCAGTGGCCTTTGTGAATTAGTTGTATTGTTCAAAAAATATCTGTGAAATTGCTGTGTCTTGAAACATCTTTGCATATGTAATCATAGAATCATAGAATAGTTAGGGTTGGAAAGGACCTTAAGGTCATCTAGTTCCAACCACCTTGCCATGGGCAGGGACACCTCCCACTAAACTATGTCACCCAAGGCTCTGTCCAACCCAGCCTTGAACACCGCCAGCGATGGAACACTCACAACCTCCCTGGGCAACTCATTCCAGTGTCTCACCACCCTTACAGTAAAGAATGTCTTCCTCATATCCAAGGCATTTTTTGCTGCTCTTAATGTTGCTAAATTATCTACTGGCATGAATACAATTGCAGACAACAGGATCGAGGTTCCTCTCTTTCCTTCCCCTGGATCTAGAAGACTGCTGCAAGTACTGATCTTAGGTTAGCCACAAGCTGTTCAGAAAGCTTTTGTTACTTCTAGCTGCAGGAGGACAGCAACTCCTCATAGTGTTTAAGCTGTTCAAGCTTGTGTGTGCTTTTGCTTTTCTCACTTAGAGGAACAACAGCATCAACTCTTAACTCTCAACACACCTGATTTCTTTTTGTAGGCCAAAGGTAATTATTGGTATAAATCACCGTTGTGGAATAATTTCAATCTATAAACCAGCCACCATTTCTGTAATTTAAGCGATTTCTAATCTACAAGACTGCTAGAGTGAAAACTCATCAGCATGGAAATTTATTTCATTTCATAATGTTGTAATTCATTTATAAGTCCCAAAATGGCCTGTATCAGATCGGTGATATCTGAAATGTGCTGCTCTTCGATTCGCAGTCAGAAATTAGATTCCCTCCCCCGAAACAAAGCCAGAAATATAAAGAAAACCCGGCCCACCCCCAAAATCTGGTCCTGCTGCAAACATGAAATAAAATCTGACTTTAAGAAAGTGTGCATAGTATTTATATTCCTTTTCAAAATGTAGAGCAATTACAGGTCTAGCTATAATAAGATTCTTTTGTGCTGGGATATACTTTTCAGCTATGTTGTAAGTTAGAAATTTTACCTGGGGCTACTGAAGTATTTACATGTCCATGCTTGTAAACATACCACTTTATCCTGAATTTGCAAAGCTGACTGTTATAACAACAAACAGACCTTCTTTCTACTCTCCAATATCTTACTTGCAAATAGGGGGAAAGGGAAATCTGTCAATGAAATAAATATGGAGACACATTATGCTATTTTTACAGTTGGAATACCACTATCCTGTAAATTTCTGGGGTGAAACTGTAGTAGTATTATTGTCAAAATACTTACAGTGAAAGAGAATAAACAGTATCACAGTTGGCAAAGGTTAATCATTATAGTAATTTATTGAAAAAAATACATACCTCATTATATAGTCAGTTTAACAATTCAATTAAAGTAACACATAGAGTCACTTGGCATTGTGCTTCTTGGATAGTAAAATAATCAATTTCAAGTTAGGTTAAGGGCTTGAGTTTTTGAAATATCTTTTAATGGAAACTTAGTTTTAGTCTGTCAAAATGTATAAGCTTACAGCTAAAGATAAGAGGGGAAGAAGTCATGAAAACGCTGATGAAGCAACACTGATGCAGAAATAACACTCAGCTAATCTTTTAACACAGCTACTCTTTTGAAACACTTTATCTTCAAAAGGGTTATAGCACGAAGAAAAACAGAAAATGATCACCATGGTGCATCTCAAGATATCTGTCCTATAGTCTATGCTTGACAACAGATCACCTAACACACTTCTGACAGTGTTGTCACCCCTTGATGGACTGTAGTGAGTAGAGATGGGAATTTGTTCCATGGAGTACCAGAGCAAATCTGAGTGCAGACAGCAGCCACATGACTTCATCCTTCTTCTTCCTTGTTTTTGTTTTTGTTTTTCTTTTTTTTTTTCCTCTTCAAGGCAGTTTCCTCAGGCCCAGGGGCTTTCACAGTATTTGATGCAGCACTTCTTATGAAACCAAGGAGCTTCTAATCAGCAGGAAGAGAAAAGTTGAAGAAGGGCTTTAATTTTCATTTTAAGTCCTTAATCTTCATCACTTGAAGGACAATGAGCTGCATAATCAAAACCAGGGAACTTGATGGACAGCTCTCCCCATTTCTTAAAAATTTCTTTTCTTTTCTTGTCTTCAAACACAATCACAAAATTTATAATCTTTAGACAAGGCAGATCAAGACCTCGGTGAACCATCATATTTCCCCAAGCCTACAAGTATATGAAAATTACATTTCAGATAAAATAGACAAGATCATTAGGCAAAAATAAATACAGACAACACCACCACCAAAAAGTTATGAAAGTAAGTTTTTCCTCACTTGTCCACAATCTTTACATATAACTTCTCCATTTATCTGGTAATCAGCATTCTTATCTTGCAGCGTCTTATTTTCTCTTGTATGGTAAAGACTTCTGAAAAACAGTCAGAGAGCATGCATCAGATTCACTGCTATATATGGACTTCAACAAACAGCAGCTACAATTGCTGAAGTCAGATATGAGATGTAAAAGGTCATATACTCTGACTGCTGTGAACATTCAGGAGATGGAGAAAATGCAAGGTCCTTTCATGCTCCTGTGTAATAGTGAAATACAGGTGTCTTCCATGCCTCCTTTCGTAGCATTTCAGGAGCTGCACCCACCCTTATACACCTTCAAGTAGGAGCAGCAGGCTCTCTGTTATAATCAGGGATCTAGCACATTCTTACATCATTTAGGAGTACTTGGTCTTGAGGGTTACTACTAGCCTGTGCAGAGGGACTGTAAGAATTACTACCCTGTAGTTTGAATTGATGGGCAACGTTAAGCTGGCAAGACAATCTCCTGGTAAAAACCTGGTAAAAGTTTAATGTTTAGGGCTGCAGCTCAATTTTAATTTCTTCAGCATATGGGCACTAATTTCTCATAACTCTTCACAAAGACACAAAATCTTTACAAATTTTACCAGTTACGTCTCAAAGAAACTACAACTTTAGAGGGCAGTAACTTGGTAGGATGGTATCTGTTAGATAATTAATAAAGCATGAGTGACCTGTAATGTTCACTACCCATTACAAATTTCCCGCAGTATGCAAATGCAATTGAAGTTGAATTAAAACATTTTATTGGACTCTAAATGTCCATTATAAGTGGTAAGAGAAAGTCACCTTCTGCCATCATAGCACGGAAAAGTTAAACAGTTTAGCACAAATGTTTACCAAACTAGACTGCATTTCTTGCAATGGAGCTAAGAAGCAAGAACACTGGAAGAGCTAAAAGACGTATGTCACCAGTACGCACATCCTCTAAAAATACAACTGTCAGTGCACAGCTTGTGGCCAATATGTTGATTGAGTCACTGGTCATAGTCAAACTTTTATCCTGGGCCTGTTACTGGTATAAGTGTGTGGTTAACTGGTACTCATCTTTGGTTAGTTACACTCTGGAATACATACTATATTATATAATACATGACCTAATTAATATTACCATAGACCCTGTATCCTTTTCCAAAGTTTCAAACTCTGCTCACCTGTTGTGGTTTAACCCCAGCTGACAGCTAAGTACCCTGCAGCCCTTGCTCACTGCCCCCCAGCGCCGGGTGGGCTGGGGAGGGGAGTTGGAAAAAGGCAAAACCCGTGGGTTGAGATAAGAACAGTTTAATAATTGAAATAAAGTCAATTTTATTATTATAATAATAAAAGAAAAAAGAGCAGGAATAAAGCCCAAGAAACACAAGTGGTGCACAATACAATTGCTCACTACCTGCTGACCAATACCCAGCCCATCCCCGAGCAGTGATCTGTCCCTTCTGGCCAACTCCCCCCAGTTTATATGCTGAGCGTGTTTTCTAAGGTACGTAATACCCCTTTGGCTAGTTCAGGTCAGGCTACACTCCCTACTGGCTTCTTGTGCCCCTCCTCACTGGCAGAGCATGGGAAACTGAGAAGTCCTTGACTTCAGAGGAAGCACTACTTGGTAACAACTAAAGCAGCAGTGCATTATCAGCATTATTCTCATACTAAATCCAAAACACGGCACTGCACTACCTACTAAGAAAAAAATTAACTCTATCCCAACCAAAACCAGGACAACCTTGAAATCAGGGGTAAGAATGAACATTTCCTTCAAACTCACTAACTTTAAACTCCACAGAGCCTAGGACTTGACAATACTGGAATAATCTTTTTTTCCCTCACAGCGCCTAGAGGGTTACAGGCCCTGTGTGGCCCTGCTGAAAAGAAAATCTGTTTCTGTTGGAAAAAGATGAAGTAGTTCATAAACACTTACTGGAAATCTCTTTTCACACTGACATGATGCATGTTTTCAATAACTCGTATGTCTTCCCCAGAACATACCAGCTTGTGGCAATTTTTGCATAGGAATGATATTAGTGAAGGATTTTTCTTGTATGTCTTGTGCTGATGTCTCTTTGCCTTCATTTCTTTTTCCACTATACTTTGACACTGGTAATTCTGAATCTAGAAACAGATCAGTGAGAGCACTGTAATATCCTGGTGGAACAATAGTTAATAGTTTTCTTTTTCGGTTATTTTACCCAGTCCATTAACAACACGTCCTCTAGTCTGTTTTCCTGACTTACGTGTTTCCACCTTTACCAATGGAAATGCGTACTTTTCTAAAGGCCCAGAAAACATAAATTATAAAAGAAGTATTGGCAAAAAAATTCAAGCCAACATGTAGTAACTAATATTATTTTAAGTTTTCCTCCCCTAAATAGATTTCAAATAGAAAGTATTTCTTACAATATAAATCACTCTTCTTTAAAGGGAAAGTGCAGACTTGCAGTGAATACCTTCTTTAAATACTCCTCCTGTGGCATCTTCTGGACATGCTGAATGGCTTTATACATCATTTTCTCACGGAAAATATTAACATCTTCACGTTCAACAGCTCCTGAGCCACTCGAAGCCACAAGTGCATAGGTGCTGTCATCAGCTCGAGCTCGACCACGAGCCTGCAATTTGCAAGGAATGCAACATAAACAGCACAACATCACCATACAACATGTCTGCCTAGTTTTGTAAGGCAAGACATGTACTGTTCCTTATGCAGTGTCCTCACAGAGGGCTTTCTTCCACTTCACTCAGACAGATACAGAATCAGTGAATAACCCATACTGTTTTTGCATTATCAAAGATATCTGTGAAAATAATACTCAGGAGGTTTGTAATTAGCACACCATTTTGCAAAGCAGAAACTATATTTTGTCACCAAAAAGTAAACATACATTTAAATATTAAAGATATAAAAATTTGTATTCATAAATTTAGTGAGAAAATGGAAAAAATGGTATTCTGATATGCAATTATATCCTTTTGTTGCTGGTGGTACAAATTTCTTTTACATCAACCAGTCTCCTGATCATATTTTCATACCTTTTCTATTAAGAGAGAGCTTTAAGTGGATGTTATACCATTACACATGGAGGAAAATGTTATACTGCATACAAACAGAGGACAGCAACTGGAAATGAACCTTGTTGCAAGAGCATTTTCTCTTTCAGCATGGAAGTGTTTCAAAGTTATCTCCAAATCCCAGGTATATGATTTACTACTTGCATATTCCAAGCAGAAAAGCATTTCAAAAAAAGAAGTTATCTGTAAACTCATACCTGCACCATAGCAATTTCATTGGTGACGAGGCCATAGCGAATAACAATGTTACACTCTTTGATGTCTAGGCCTTCCTCAGCTACAGTAGTAGCAATAAGTAAATTCAAATTTCCACCTCGGAATTTATCAATAACTTCCCGCTGCTCATTCTGTACATGAAAAACACAAATTAAACCTCAGTACATTAACTTTCAGTTTTAGTTTCTGTCATCAGTTTATTCTAATTAAGAGGTTTAAGGAATATGGTTCAATCATTTCAGAGTGGAGTGCCAAACATCAAGTGGCTTTAACAACTGCATTTAAGCATCTTTCAAGATCACAAACAGAGTTCCTATGAATATAATAGGTGTTCAGTCCCTTTTTTGAGGGATAAGGGAGCAGAAGCCAATCTTTCTAAGCTAACCAAGCTTGGAGATTTGTATCCTATTTCATAGGCACTAGGAGTTTTGATAATGTAGTTGCTCTATCATTTTTGAATTCTTTAAGTACTTATTCAGAGGTTCTGGATTTGTAACACTTCGGTAATTTCAGTTTGAAGTACAGACTTCAGCATTTTCAAGTCAAGTTCCAAAGTACTTAAAATTCCCCATAATAAATGGGGACTGTAATCTGGGTGATCTGGGGAGCACAAAAAGCACAGAAAATTATACACTTGAAAAATAAAGCATCAAAAACACAGACTTCTGAATTAGTTGGATATTTCAAAGAAGCTTGCACATAGGACAGGAACTTCCTGTTTGCTATATTCAATTTCAAAATGTACAGGCTATTGTTTTGTTTGTGCAATGTGGGGCACAAATTAAATATAAAATTCTAATAGAAAACGAAACTTTGAGAGAACAATTCTTAACTCTTTTTGAACTGAGAACAGCTGAAGGAAATGTATCAGCAGTAAACCACACCATTTTTGCTTAAATGGTGAGGTTGCAATTTTATGTGCAGTAAAAAGCAGAATAGTAAAGAGGTTTTAGGATACTGAAGTATTTTGTTTTGGAAATGTTTAATCTGGAGGTATAAATCATCACAGAGATATTGTATATGAAATCAACACAATGGTACTAGATGAACTGTTGAGTGATCAGTTGGGATATTTTCATGGAAAATTTTAGCAAATACTCATTCAATGATTATGTGTCAGTGTAAAGCATGCATATAAACCAGTGCAAGTTGATTAAGGGATGGTATCAGAAAAAGACAGGTATAATCAACATTGTAATTTTTTTCAATGTAGGGACTAAATATAATTTGAATTACTGTTGTCTTGGTAAGTATAATCTCATTTAGCTATTGCATTTTTGCTACTGTAATTTTATTCACTTCTTCCCATGCCTCATTACAACTCCTGTCCTTTTTGACTACATACTCCTCTAGGAAATGGCTGTCTGTTACTCCTATTGCCATAGAATCCAAAACCAAAAAGCTTGTCCGTTGTAGAAAGAGAATTGTTCTGACATTGCTATTGATCTATCCTGAAGATTATGAAAGCAAATTGCTGGCAGGTATGAAACCAGAACTCTCCAGGGTTCCAAACCTCAGTCTGCTGTTTTGGCACTAAACTAAGTTCTTTTCTCAAATCACGTAAAAGATTTTAATGCTGTAGTGCATAGTTCTGTACCTGAGTCATGGGTTTCATTTCACTGTTATGTCCAGAACCAATAAGATAATGGGCCTTAATTCCCACTTCTTCAAATTTTGGGTTATCCTTAATCCACTGGAACAGAGCAAAAGCACTTAGCCGGGTCTTTGTGAAAATAATTCCTCTAGGTGCCTCAGTCTTCGTGAACTCCTCCATTAAAGTGTTTCGCAACTGTGTTAGCTTTTCATTTTCATATTCTGGCATTCTAGCCAACTCTTTCAGCTGTTTCTTTTTTGCTTTAAAAATAGCAGACATAAATTAAGGAAAAGTAACCATGTAAAATAACAGCTCTAGGAAAAAAAAAAAACCAACAAGGGAAAGAGCTTTCTATACAACTCCCAGCATGGCTAATTCACATCCAGTTTGAAGAGCAGTGGCACATCAATTATTTTTCCAAGTATGTTTACATTTATTAAAATACATTAATCAATCAAAATAAATCACCATTAACTTTTAAACGTACACTTGATCTATATTTCATGGCAAAAATAAGCAAAAGAAAAAAACACTGTCTACACACCAGAAGTGGCACAGAGTTATGTGTACTGTATTAAAGAGCTAAATCACAGCTTACAATTTCTGCAAAGCAGTTTTAAAATAACAGGAAGTCTTTCAAGGGGAAACAGACTAATATGCACAGCCCTCAGAGCTGATAATGTTTTTATAAATTTAGACGTAAATTCTCCTTGGGACATTCACTGAAGTGGGAATCCTCACTAGAAGCATTCAATGTAATAGACACCAGGATGGGCACATTGTTACTGATATTGCACCTTTTAAAGGCATTTCAATATGCTCAGTGAAATGTTAAATGAATGATGGCTTCAAACTGAAGGAGGGTAGATTCAGGTTAGATATTACAAAGACATTCTTTACTGTGAGGGTGGTGAGTTACTGGAACAGGTTGCCCAGAGAAACTGTTGGATGACTCATCATTGGAAGTGTTCAAGGCCAGGTTGGATGGAGCTTTGAGCAACCTGGTCTAGTGGAAGGTATAGTAGTATCAATGCAGTGGTAGTCAATGTATCAAAAATTACTACGCCACTTAGGCAGTGGCTTTCTAACTACATTCTTACCATATTTTAGAATGTAATCAAACATACAAATACATACAAAAAGTAGGTAGATGTAACAAATTCCCATGATTCCCCCTTAGTTAAACAAACCAAGGGCTGCAGTGAGTTTATCACCCAAAGATTAACTCCACTCTAAAGCTGGAAAGAGAAGTTTCAGATATTCTAAAAAACTACTCCTGGCACCTTCAGTGGCAAAATAAAAAAAAAAAAAATAAAAATTTCAGCATCAGGTTCCTTGAATTTCATTTACCTACAGAAATGAAAGCAATCCAATGTCCTGGTTTCAGCTGGGATAGAATTAATTTTCTTGCTGAAGACAGGTATGAAGAGTCATTAAAAACCACGATGACATTATTTAATCTGATCTTTTTTTCTGAAAGATTTTTTAACATTTCCTGAATTTTTTAACAATGGGATTCTAAATTTGTAGTTCATAGGATACAAGAAGCTGGGGTACATGATATAGTAAAATCGATTTTCCTTTGTACTGCCCAGGAGCTGTAGGGAAGGGGAGCAAACTTGTCTACTTCTTCCTCCTTGAAAAGGCAGTAAGGGGAAAAACAGAGGCAAAAAAAGATTACTGTGTGAAGGAATAAACGAATCCTAGTTCAGAGGTCTGAATGGTATGAACAAAGAGCAACTAATTCTGGTCTTTGCAATTTAATCCTCTGTTTAATTCTCGCACTAATTGCTGCTTACCTGAAACTTACACAGGACCATCACTACCATCTCTTAGTATACAGACAAACAAAGCTTGGCAGAAAGGACTGGATAAAAGGTGTCATTTCATTACTTTTATATTCCATTTACTCAACATTTTGCCTGACTAGAGTGCCTACTGGAATACATGTTCTACGTATCTATCAGAGTGCCCTCAGGGACACTTTACTGGAGAAAAGCAGAGAATAGCTTTTACTTATGATCAGCAAATACTCTTTCGGCAAAAATAAAGTGCCCTTGGGCCAAAGCTGAAGAACTACTACATGTTGGGATACGATCACACTATATTGTTTAACATACTCCATACTGTATGAACTGGAACATCAGATACTGTCATAATAAACAACATGGCAACCTCTAGGATGTAATAACTAATGGGCCCACGCAAATCATGTTAATGCATAATCTATGGATTTCAAATAGTAAATATCACAATGTATGTCTAACTTACCATGAAATAAACCTATTAGAAATAAATCTGTTTCATCCTGTTTTGATACTGCTGGTGCATCGTCATCATCATCACTCCTTTCTGTCTTCTTACTTTTCTCATCCTTATAAAAGTTATTCAGGTGATTGTACGCATCTACCATTCGGATGGTATCATTTATCTGGAGAGCATCATTGTATTTCTTCAGGTGTTCTGCACAGACACGTTCCTTGCGTTTTTCTTCTTTTGCAGCTAAAAGTGAAAAATGTGCCTGTGTATAGGATGGCCCAAAGAAATCCAAAACTGGGATATTTTTGCTATGCAGTTACCTTTTTTCTCTTCTCTAATCACCCACTGCTCATATGGCTGAGTTCCAAACTCAGATTTTGGATGAAGCTGGCAATAGTTTTGAATCTCTGTCATGATCTCAGTTACTCTCTCTCTAAATGGATCCTAGAAATACATTGGTTACTAGAGTAAGTAAGCATCTTCTGGCAACGAAAACACTGGTTAATACCACACAGAGTAATTTTTTAAAACATTAAACCTAAGGTTGCTGTGTGCACTTAAGAGTTTTGGAAATAAATAGTTCAGGACATTACAAAGATGATACTGTGAAACAACTTTTTTTTTTTTGTGAATGTAATATTACTCCAGTGCAAGCATTTCAACTATGGTTCAGAAAGTCTTTTGACCAGATACCTTAAAAATATAACTCACACAAGTAAAAATTTAGTTGTGTTTGACTTTACTGTACTTTGCCATACAGAGGAAAGCAGCAGATAAATGCACACATATTAAAATTAGCACTATTAGCACCATAAATCTATAGAAAAAGAGTATTAGCTGAAAGTTTTTAATACTGTATGACACACTTCTAAAGGGCGGTAGAACAGTGATTTGTTTGAAAAAAACCCATACCTTTTTTTTGTCATCTGCAATCACAGTCTTCTTAAAAGGTTCCTTCACCTGATTCTTCAGCTGGGAGGCATGCTCCTCAACAGTCATGATTCTACATGCATCAAGATTAGCACAGATCTGAGAGAAAACACAATGTTATTTCTTTTAACATCTAATGAAAACTATTAAAACATCTAATGAATTAATGGAGCAGAGCTTCTCATTTAAATATTGGGGTTTATATAACTTTATTTTCTTCCTCCAAAAATTGGTTTCAGACCCTACCACCATAAGAAAGGCCAAGTCTTTGAAAAGCATTTGAGAGAAGCTGAACAAGTCACTTTTTAGGCCAGAAGTGATCCTTGCACACAGGAAAAAAGCTTGTAGATCAGGGTGCAAGCCAGATATTTTGAAAAAGAAAACATGACATCAATACTTTGGAAGAGTAGATTTTGGAGAACAAAACAAATAAAATTAATAATGAAATAGAAAAAAAAATGGTAGTGAGTAATTGTAAAAGCAAGAGCCGGTCAGGAAAGTAGAAAATAATTATGAATTACCCTTCTTGGAAAAGATGGAGGAAATGTTTTTGCTAACTGCACAACTAAATTGGACTTCTCTTGCTTTTGATCTCTTCCGAGAAGTAAATACATACATTTCTGTCACTAAGTCTAAAGCAATAACGGGAAACCTTAAAATTGTTATGAGCAGAGAAAACAGAAAAGGAAGTCTGGAAGGCAACCTTTTTAATCTCTTCAGCATAGTTACCCATTTGAGTTTGCGTATTCGGATTAAATTACTTTCAATACAAACCCCAATATCCTATCATTGAGATTACAGAGATGATGAAATGGAATTCTCTGCTTTTTCCATTGCCAGAAAGTTTTTGTCTCAAAATACCTCAGAATTCTACCTATACCCATACTGCCTAAAAGCTTCTTAATAGGCCTACCTATTCAATATCACATTCTGTTCTTGTGCAATCTGCTAGTCAGGAGTTTTCACTGAAGTACTGGGCTAAACTCTACTTTTGTATTACTAACATAAATCCATTGAATTTCAAGTAAAATAGTTTAAGTATAGAATATAACCAATTATATCCAGTCAGGTATTTATGCAAGTACACAGTACTCCCCCCTCACTGAGTAACTAATTGCTGTAAAGAAACACATTTGTATACTACCTGTATCTCACAAGCGGTTTCTGCTTGCTTAAGTATTCAACTTTTGTTTTTCACCTTCTTGCAGCCAAAGCCCAGTTTTGTCATGTTAGTTATAAAACACTGTGTTCTCTCTAGGATTTAGGAATACACAGCAAATTCTAATCCATCAATGGAAAAATAAGATTTTATTAATTAAAACCTCACATTTTTTGCATTTCTTACCTTTGATCTTGAGAACTTTTTTTAAAGTGAGACAATGTTTTTACTTTCCTTTCCAATAATCCTACTTCCCTGTAAAGTAATCTTTATCTGTACATGGATTTTCATTAGTTTGTAGTGGGTCAATTTCCTCTATAGTGTGAGCTGAACTCCCAGGTACACATGAAAAAGATAAATCAGCTTATATATTTGGAGACTAACACTGACTTTAAAAGTTTTACTTGAACAAGACAATCTCTTTCATGGTTTGTAAGTGTGAGGGCTATTTACTTTCAGAATATGTTCTTCAGCTTTGGAATAGGATGTTGCACCTCCTACACCAGGTGAGGCTGTAAGTCCCAGAATCTGAGGCTGCGGGATCAGTGGTTTGTTTTCTTTTGCCAGCTTCCTGTTCTTCTTCTTTTCTTTTAAGTAACGTCGCATTATGTTGTTGTAGACACCTTCCTTTTGAGTGTGATGACACTCATCAATAATGATGAGTGAAAAATCTGGAAAAAAACCAACAAAACAAAACACCAAGAAATAAGCCCAAGATTATTAATTTTCTTTCAAATGTAGAATTTGTGTGACTAAATCATGTTACAGGTAAGGAGACTGTTGAAGATAACCCATTGGTTTGTTTGAGCCCTAACTTTTTAGGAAATTTGTAGTGCTGGAGGAAGGCATGGATGGAGGCTGTATATATTTAACAAACTTTGGATTTTTTGCTGCAGTGCTGATACGTCAAGTAGCTTCACATTTCATGAAGAGCAAAAAGCTTTTCTATTTTTGCAAAAACAACCTGATGGTAAAAAGAATTTCTGAGAGATATTTTTAATAAACAGTGGTAAGAACATATCACAGTTTAATTCAATCCTGTCTTTTATATCTATAACTGTATCTGACAAACTACATACTGTTTGTTTATGAGAAGATACCTAATGTTAGAACCTTTCAGACATTCTAGAAAGACCTGTCCTGATCAAAATATGCTTCTATGTTATAGCAACACAGAGATTTCCTCCATATTCCTGTTCAATTAAAAGATTTATATTGCTTTATGGATGTGTCACTGAAAAGAACAAAACAGATGGTGGGAGTACTACCAATCATCTTTCTTTTGTAGTGGAGGAAACTGATGAAGAGTCAGCCAGGTATTATGTGCTTTTAGTCAGATCATATTTACATGCAACAAGTAAAGTACTATATGAAAAGGAAAACTAAGATTATTTTTCATTTGTTTTCAATTACTTACAAATATAGAAAACTTTTTTTTTTTAATCTACCTGCATATGCAGCCAGTGACATGTATTTTAAGGTTCTGATCTGACAGACTTGTGAATATTTCTCTGTTTTTTGAACAACAAAACTGGTTTATGGAGCTCCCACTCTTCCCATAGATGGCCAGTAACTCTGATTTGATGTTGTTTCTTACAACTCAACAAATGTGTGCAGAAATTACTGTAAAGCAGATCACTGCAATGATCAGGGTTAAACTCTCTTTTCTTCTTTTTTTCTTTTTTCTTTTTTAATCCAGATAATTTCCATGGTCTTGTTTACACATTAGTGTGCTCAAATTGTATCACTACCAATGAGTTTGCAAAAACAGGCAGCAGATGTTGGAAATTAAGCTGGAACATTCCCAGTTGATGTTTCTGCTGGAGAAAATATCATGTAACTTCACCTTTGAAGAACCTAAAGAAAGGTGGAGACTGAACAATGGAAATTTTATTTAAAGGCTAAACCAACACCTATAACTAGGAAAATAAACTAGTGCACCATGTCACCAGGGAAATTTGATTTTCTTTGCACAGGTGGTTCAGGAAGGCAGTTGAACTGCAGTGATGGGGTTACAAACCTAAATTTCTATTTATTTCTAAGATTTCTACTTTTACAAGACTTCAAAAGCAGTGCTGACAGTTACTCTATTATTTTGCCAACATGAAATTACTCCCTTTGATCTTGACCATTATCTTTGCAATGCAGATTCCTACTATTACTCGGGAAGAACCTAGCCCACCTGGAGAGATGTGCTTCTACTAAGAAATGATACACAGCTTTTAGAAAGTCCACACAGTGACTTCAGCTCTTAGTGAAGAGGTTAAACATTTGGTAAAACACAATTAAGAGAGTTTCCTCTATTCCACTGAGGTTGGAATTTCATGTTGTATATATGCAGACCTCTGTAAAAACAGCTGAAAAAAGCATGAACAGAAATTAGGAATAAAAGCTTTATAATTAATTAGGATGGTTTATATAGGCTGCGAGTTAAAATCATAGCCATGATAATGGAGCTGCCTCTGTTCAGGCTTGCTTGGCTTAAGTCCAGCTGAACTTTCTAGCATAGGCGTAACAGCAAGGAAACATGGCCCTGTTTGCAGGGCCACCTCGGTTCTGAAGAAAATATAGCTCCTTATGAAGGGAACTTCAAGGTGTGAAACCCATTCAAAAAACCACTTCATTACACAAGCTGATTGGGACTCAGCCCAATTGTAATCAGGTCAGCAGTTCCTGTAGAAATGTTCAGGTGTCTCTATACAGCATTCCCAAATGATTCAGATTTGGGAAGGTTTATTATTAACCTAGGTGCAGTGGAAAGGAAGTAAGTATAAGAAAATTTCTGGTGCTCTGCCTAGGATAATAAAAAAGCAATCTGAAGAAGGGGAGGCAATTCTGGGGTACCCAAGCAGGACTGTAGTAGTTAGTTTGGATCAAGCAATACTCCAGTCAGGTCTAGGCACTGACAGACTGATCCCTCAGGTTTCTCTGCTGCTTCTTATAATACCCAGGCAAGTATTGCTTTCGCAAATCCAACATTTTCAAGAATAGAGACATACTTTTAGCCTTTCTGTAAACATTTCAGAATTAAAAGCTTGCCTGATAAGTGGACACCTTCTTCATCTTCTTTGTCTGCATTTAGCAGTGAATTCTCAAGGATCTGTGCTGTACAGATGATGACATCATTTCTTCTGACAACTTCAGGAAATGAGATTTTCAGCTGAGAATCACCACTTAAACCAATAATGTGATACCAGCGCTTCAGGAATGGACTAAACTCCTTTCGTAAATGCTGTTCTACCAATGGTACCTGAATAAAAGTTTCCAAAGAATTCAAATCAGAGCATATATAGGATTAAGAAATAAATGCCTGTTCACCAGACATGCTGTTAGGTGAACACGCACTTTGCACAAAATATACTTTGTTAAAAGAGCAAACATCCCTTTATTCACTGCAGGGTAGGATTAAAAAAGTTGCAAACACAGAAAAACAAAACCAAGCACTAAAAATTTTCAAAGCAATCCCTCCCCACCAGCTGCTCCTACAAAATCTTTTTGTCCAAGAGCTTTGGCTTAACTGTGCCTTAGAAAGAACAAACAAATCATGAATGCTCTGGCTGTTAAGCCAAACTTATAACATGCTATCAATTTTATTCTTACAAAAGGGTATCCATACCTTGTATTGGTTTTATAAAATTTTAAAATAAATGTATTTCCATATTTCAGTGTTACAACAGAATGTTACTTTATATTATATGCACTAAATTTAACTGTAAAAATCACAGTAATTAGCAGAAAATCTGACAGAATATTCCCTAACTACTGTGAGACTCATTAGGTGGCCTTCACTACCAAATCCAAACACAGAATGTGAAAAATATTTTCATTTTTTAAATATTATTTCAGTACTATTCATTCTAACATGAAATTGTACTTTTTCCAATAATGTGGTCATTAGGGAAAATCTAAACTTTCATTTGCACTGGGGTAAACTAAAATCAATTGTGCTTGCACCATGATGATGGTGCAATGGAGGTGACAGCCTAGAGCTGTATGCATCTGAACACAGCCACATCTGGAGAAGCCAAGATATGTGTTTATATTAATTTTACAAGTTCTATATTAACAGTGCATGAGGTTTTAAAAAAGTACTATTTTTTAAAAAATGGACAAACATACCTTATTAACAAGGACTATAACTTTTCCAGGCTCTGATGCTCTTTTCTTTTTATCCAAATGATCTTTGGTAATGTAAACAGCCACTCTGGTTTTACCACTGCCTGTAGGGAGACATATTATAATATTCTCCCCATTCAGTGCTGGCTTTGCAACTTCCATCTGGTAATCTCTCAGGACCAGATCTGGCTCAGGTGAAGCTCTGCTCTCCTCTTCATCTAAGGGTACAAAGAAATATAAGCATCAAACAAGAGGCATAGAACATTTATCAGATTATTCAACAAATGCCAAAGGGAAAATGATTAATTTCCTATCAGAAACTTCTTCTGAATAAATAGTGCATATTAGCATAGGCAATGCTGCTCTGTGGACCTGTGCAATTCTGAATCAGAACTGCTTACATTCAGTCACCAACCAGGGTAGGTGGCATAAGCCACCATATGTCTTCACCCATCTATGTTGACACGACTATTATCATGTATGAATTCAAATGATACAGCTCAGTAGCACTGGGACCAACAAAGGTTGTGTTCAGAGCTGCAGCACTTATAATCCAGCCAATCTTATGTGATGTTCTCTTTCATCAGTACTGACATTTATTTGATTGTGAGCCACCTTTTTAAATACTTCCCAGAGGATGAAAGAAAGGATGGAGCCATAGAAAGAAAGAGAGATAGGGACCACTTAAAAAATGATGAAGGGAGTTATAAAGATCAAACAGATAAGAAAATTCAATTGCCCATACAAGATAGAGCTAACTGCAGAATGTATCACACCTATTCATGGTAGATTGCGCTGCTTCCAGACTGACTCACACATAATGCAATTGAGCTGTTCGCTAAAAAGCCATATACATTTGTCACATGAAGGCCCAAACCTTCCATCTATCATATAAAATGCAGTGGCAGAGAGTTCAAATCTATGGCTCACAGGTGAAACAAACAATGTTCAAAAGTAAAAAGTAGAAAATGCTGTTGCATTATTTCAGGCCATAAGAAGATCTCACGAGTTTGCAAATATTTAGGAAGTCAGAAGTTGTATATATGAATATCAGAAGGATTTATTTTAAAGGAGTTTGGGGCTTTTTTTCTCCTGCAGGTATGTTTACATCACCCACCGAGGATTAACTGTCCTCAGTGAAGAAAAGGCACAAATTCATTTTACTAGACTAAAAAAGAGGGGGAAAACCCTAAAGTTTTATTTCCTGATGATATCCTTAAGTGAAGAATCATGAGGACTTTATTATTACTGATACATTACATGCAAAACAAGTGTATCTTTCTAGTGTCACTGATTCCATTAAATAAAATTAAACTAACAAAAAGTAATGAAGCTTGAAAAAATACTGCTGATGGAAACATGTGAATGCCATTCTTAAGTGTTTTTTGCTTGTTTTGCCTTTTAGTGTGAGTGCACTTCTACCTGGAACACAGGGAAGTTCACACCAGAGAGTACTTGATGTTACTTATCTGACTTCTAGTACTCTCTTTTGAGGAAGAACGTTGTTTGCTTTCTGGTTGGCTAAATTCAATAGTTCAATCATACTGAAACTAGCACTTTATCACCCATCTGTTTGGTTAAATTTCAGCTCCTTAACATCCTCAATTAACTGTCCAGGCATAAAAAATATTTAACTTAGCTCACTCCTAGCTTCCTCAGCCCCTGTTTAGAGAAAGGCTAATACAGGAATCCTTTCACAGGATATGATTCCATTAAAGAACTTTCATTTTGCACAGTATAACTTTAGGGAAATTGTCTGCTTTTGTACAAGGCTCATATGAATTGCCTCACTGGGATAAAAGAAGCATGATAATTATTCTTCTATTGTCCCAATTCCACCGTTTTTCTTTTATGTAAAATAATCCTTGCACATAAGACTCCAACTAAATCCACAATTCTTTGCATTAAAATCCAAATCATGTCAGTGCATTAAGACACTATCCAAACATTTCCGTTAACAGAACAGCCTTACAGCAAAATTTTAAATTATAAAATCCATAAATATCACAAAGTCCATCTGTATCTCCTTAGCTTTTTTCTCATAGTTGCTCTCACTGAGTTTACCAGGCATGATTAAAAAGCATGATTTTTTTAACTAGTTATTTTTAAAGCCCACGTGTAAACAACAGAAGAGATAGTGAGTAAACATGGGGGGAAAAATCTATTCTACTTTCTTCACATAAATGTAGTGAGGGTTTTTTTTTTCTGCTGGACTACTGGACATAGGCAATGCCCAGTTTGCTGAGTTTTGCAGGAATCTTAAAGGATCAAGCCGTACATACTTATGTGCTGCCCCATACCAGCAGCCTGTGTCAGCCTGACCAATATAGTATGACTGCCCACAGAACAGAAACTTCTGCGGTCAGACATTTCATGTGACACAGTAAGGAAATAAATACAATGTGACTGATGAGTCACCAGTTGAGGCAGAAGTACAAAGTATATTCTTCAGAGTTAGCAATAGATAGACTAAAACCCTAGCTACAGGGTTGCAATTTAGGTTTCACGTATCTTGAATTTTCTGTGTACTTACAAAATACATGAATTTTAATATTTTAAAAGCTTGAAACTATTTTAAAACCATTAATAATAAACATTTTGCAGGCATACGATATATAATATTTACATTAACTTCGCTGATCTAATCCTAGCATTATTAGGCAAAAATGGCCTGAAAGATACCCAGATTGTTTCTAGCCCTCGTACAAGACAGTCCCAGCACAAACTTTATAAAGGCTAAGCTCCAAAAGGTAAGCAGTTCCTCTTGAATTCTGCGTAGGCGTGCACAGGCTGTTCACCATGGTGGACAGCTGTAAATCTTGTTTTCCTGACTGAGGTCTAAAACTAAAAAGAAGAAGAACTAAAATTGGGATGTCTTTTACAGCAGCAGTGTTTAATTGGGCTCAGGGTGTGCATAAATACATTTATAGCAACTTCATAGCTGTATGCAAAGTATTATGTAAACACAGCCCAACATTTAGTTTCAAACTATGTTGAGAACTTGTACAATATGCTGAATTGCGAGATTTGCAAAGGTCTTCAGATAGTAACCTCCACTGATTAGGTTGCTTTTACAAACATAGCTACTAAACTACTTGGGTCCAAAGTGAACTTTCATTACTGTTCTGACAGTACAGCAGAAATGCTTCTCCTCACTCTTAGATGCCTCCAAAGCATTGTCCTATTTCCTTCCACCCTATGTGGGTGCCAGGCACAATCTAGCTCCTTTCTGAGAGCAAAAGAAGCACACATATGTGGCAGCATTATCATTATCTGTACAGCCGACTGCACTGGATGACTTCAGAAAGTCCCTTGTAGCCTATATGTTTCTATCATTCTGCATCACTGACCATTTTCTACGATGATGATGCCTAGAGGCTTATTCGGACGATCTCAGTAAATCAACTCTTTTGGGGCTGGGACTTAAGTCCAGACCCATAAAATTGGCATCTACTTCCCAACAAAATAAGAGGAAGTCTGGCATCTAAATACTGTGAATTAGAGTTCAGTGAAAGCCTTCTTTTGATTTTTGTTCTAACCCATTCACAAATTGTTGACCTTCCAGAGCAAGGAATTCCTTTTGCAATTACTAAATAACAAAAGGGAAACATACCTGAATCACTGCTTGTGCAGCTCTGTCCCAGGTTTTCATTCAAGTTACTGACACTTCCAAATCCTATAGAGACATCTGACTCTAAAAGAAAAGCACAAACAAATGTAGTAATTTGTTATACAAATATAAATAGCAAAAGCATATTGTTTGCTTTCTCCCCAAGTTGTTAAAATAAGGTAGACAAACGTCTGGCAAAGATGTCTGAACTATAACTACCTTTATTAAACTTTATCTTAGTTAAAGAAAAAACTGGGAACAATGTGATTAATTTTCTTATAGAAGAAAATATGGATGGGAAGATGAAAAAAACAAAACATAGAAGAGGTAAGGCAACGTAGGTAATGACTGATTTTTTTTTAAGCATCTATGTTCTGTTTGCTTGAAAGCAAGGGTCCAGACATGACCACCTGCATGATCCCCTCTAGTCCAGTCCTGTTTTACTGTAACTTTCCAGAGGGGTGAAGAACCAACATCCTCACCCCCAAAAACCCCAAAAATACAAGAAAAAAGAAAACCAAGTCAGTCTACTGGACACATTCTGCTGCTGGAAAACTGAAGACATTGTCTTCTACTCCCTGTAAGCCACGTGAGTTACATCTGTAGTGGAAGAAAAATCAAAATAATAGCTGTGATTTTTTTTAAAGGGTTTCTTCATGTAACATGAACAGAGTAAACCTCAGTTCGCAGTAAATAAGAGCAGAAACGAATTAGCAAATTTTCCAAAGTGTTTACAAGTAAAATCGGAGACTGACAATCCCATTACACCCAAGAGAATACTGGGACAGTCAGAAATCTGGCAGGTTTACTGTACACATTCTAATGTTAAGCTCTCCCTCTGCTGGACAATCAATATATTACACTGACTTTTTTCAGTACCAACGGTAACTTGCATAGCTGGATTTCCCAAAACTCAGTCCTTTTAATATCTAAAGAGATACACAGTTCTTCTGGAAAAATCTGCCTCATCCTACACTGTCAGATTACATGCAGCACGTTGCAACTGAACTTATAGTGCATATAGAAAGTTGTATACTGGACTGCACCAAAAGCAGTGTGACCAGCAGGTCGAAGGAGGTGATCCTGCCTCTCTGCTCCCCTCTTGTGAGACCCTACTTCGAGTATTGTGTGCAGTTCTGGTGTCTTCAACATAAGAAGGACATGGAACTGTTGGAACAAGTCCAAAGGAGGGTCACGAGGATGATCAGGGGGCTGGAGCACCTCCCGTACGAAGACAGGCTGAGAAAGTTGGGGCTGGTCAGCCTGGAGAAGAGAAGGCTGCATGGAGACCTCAAAGCAGCCTTCCAGTATCTGAAGGGGACCTACAAGGATGCTGGGGAGGGACTCTTCAACAGGGACTATAGTGATAAGACACGGGGGAATGGGTTTAAACTCAAACAGAGGAAGTTCAGGTTAGAGATAAGTTCTACCTAAGTTAAAACCCTTGTCTCCTAGAAATCAATGAAATCAAAATATATTCTCAGCAGAATCGTGATTTATATAAGATTTCCCTCTTATAATAGAACAGTATGCATTTAATATCACATTAAAAGACAGCACTGTCCTGGAAAAATGAGGAAAACCTCACTGGCTATAATCTATGTTGAAAGACCTGTGACAAGCTACCAAGCAGCAGTAGTGGGAATTCAAACTATGAAGAACTGCAATCTCTTGTTTCACTTTCTAGGAATCCATGTGGATAGGAAAGAGAGGACTTTGTTAAAATTTTATTTATCTACTCCATGTGGTCTCCCATCTAAAATGACACATTGAAAGATGTATGTGCAGCAGATGATATGCATTTACAAAGTGTTTTTACATATTTATCTGAATTACAATGTGCAGCATGCACTACAAAGTAATATCGCAACAGAAAACGCTACTGGTGAAGTACAATGTAAAATACTCATCTTCCAAATGAAAGGTGAATAGAATAATGTTGTCATTATAAACTACAGCAACTTTCCTGAATTCTTTTAAAATAAATAAATACAACAGTAACCCTTTCTAAAGTAATGAAGATAAAAGAGTTATCATTCCAATATCTGTTTTCACCACTTGCACTAGCCTTCCCTTACAGTGCTACTTGCACATTGTAATGCAGCGTATTCCACAGGAAGATTTTCAGTCATTGTTCACCAAGTAAGGATAGACAATGGAATGCAATGGTAAAAGAAAAAAAAAAAAAAGGATCTATGCAAGATTAAAGAAGTCTTTCTTTCCTGTCCTGTGCTACATTATGTCACAGAGTAAGTGTCAGACACTGGAAAATATAAATGAAGGACTAAAATATAAAGAGGCTATTAAAATTTGTCCTACTTTCAAGTCAATGGGCAGTTTTTCTCTCTGAAAAATTAAGAGACATTTTGTGAGACATTATTGAAATCTCCAGTTAATTACAGTGCAATTATTTGTTCCAGTCAACTTTTTTTATGAATCAGGCCTTGAAAAATAGACCTGCTATTTATTTAAATTGTTGTTTATTCAGGTAACTGTGGCCTTAATTCAAGTGTTTCACTTCTGACCCTGCAAACCTACCGCTTTTGTGTTGGTTTTTGTGTGTGCAGTTTCTTATCTGTGCTTTTGCATGCACAATATGTCTCTAGTTTTCACTTAGGCTAAGCAATCTATTTCTATTTCATCTTTATGACCCTAATGCCCTCATACCTTCACACTCCCTTTGCCTCCGCCACTCCAGTAAGAGGACACTTTAGATACAATGCACACTGCAGTAATTCCAAGTGGTTTTAGAAAATCTTCTTTCTCCCTGAAATATACCATCCTTGAAATTTGTCCTTCTCCATACATGAAGGAATGGTGGGAGTGTGCTGCAAAACTGACAACACTTGACTGCATTAAATTGCAAATTAAGTGGGTTCCCAGCCTACTTGGAAGTAGAATCTGGGCTCCAGTTGTATTTTCAGCTGCCTGGTTTAAAAATACAATCTTATGAGATCACCAGAAGGTATGGAAATAGAAAAAGGATTTGAGTGCAGTTAAGTCTGTGTGTATGAGTGCATAGAGATCAAAGCTTACTGCACTTCAGGATAGCTCAATGTGAGCCAGTCCCTCTATAGCCATCTTCATGCAGCACTGTCTCCTGGCAGCCCTTGGTACGTTGCATCTATGCTGATGGCCTAGTGTGACTTTAAAGCGCATGCTTACAGTGAACCTGTCAATTGTCCCCACTTATACTACTCTGGTTCATATCACAGAGCTGGTTTGGATCAGAAGAAATGAACTCCTGCCAGCTGAAATGAAATTAGATGTGTTCTAGCCACATGCAGGCATACAGTCCACACCAGACTGAAGTCAACCTGAACCAAACTGCCAGAATTCACATACTATGTACATCCTTAACACCATTTCGCTGAACACTCAACTGCACAAACTGCGAATACCCATTGTCTTTTAAATTTAAGCACAGTTCAGTGTTGAGACCAGTTTTCAGGCTAGAATTAGCCTATGGCACGCTAGTTAATATTGAATAGATCTGGCTATCTGTAAGCCTCAATCTGACAAGAGCCAGGCAAAAGGTCAGGCTAACAGCAACCTGCTTTCAGTGAGGCTGTAATTAAGAGCCTTAGCCTTGCTCTGAAAGGATTGAAAGAGTGAGGATAAAAGTCTGATCCATTCTATATCATCATTAAATATTTGGCACCTCTTCTTTATACTGCCAAATTATGTTCTAATCCAGGAAAACCAAGATGATATTTTTGCTGCAGTTAATAATTCACTACTTGCTACAAAACATTCTGATATGCTGTTAATATCATGCTAAATGAGAAATAGGCTACTACTGTTGCACACTGAAAGGCTGCAGTTTTTAGAGCCAATTTTTTTTTTTATTTATTCATGTTTGATAAAAAAAGAGCAGCCTTAGCTGTCTTACTCCTTTGGCTGAGTAAGCCCACTAAAATAATTTCAGGCAGGATTTATCTCAGTTGTAACTATTGTCTGAGCTCCATCTGAACTTGTAACACATATGAATGGTTCCTTAATCATGCAGCATATGTTTGAATCATTGGTTCCCAGCTATGTCTGGGAATTGCTGCCGATAATTGCTGTTGCTCGCAATCAAGTCCCAAGGCACGTTTTTAAAAGTGGGTCCATATGAACAACAGGCCATAACAATTTCTAAAAATTTGTACTAGAAAATGTACTTCTGAGCACATGATGTAAGTGACAAAGGTTGTTTGATGCTCTGTAAATATAAAACTGTCCTGGATTCAGCAGTAGCAGTCATTCTTCTCCTTCGTAGTAGCTGGTGCATCGCTGTGTTTTCAACTATCAGCCTGGGAACAGCACTGATAACACTGATGTTTATAGTTATGGCTTAGAATGTTTTGGTCTGACCAAGGACTTTCTGAGTCTCATGCTCTGCCAGGGAGGAGGGGAAGCCGGAAGGAAGCAGAAAGAGGATACCTGACCCAAACTGACCAAAGAGGTATTCCATACCACAGTACATCATGCCCAGGATGTAAAACTGGGGGCAGGCACCCGGAAGAGTTTAGTTCATGGCTTGGTCATCGGGTGGTAAGCAATTGTATCCTCTTCCCTTGTATTTCCCTGGTCATTATTATTATTGGTGGTAGCAGTACTGATTTGTGTTATACCTTAGTTACTGGACTGTTCTTATCTCAACCCGTGGGAGTTACATTCTTTTGATTCTTCTCCCCATTTCCCCCCCCCTTGGAGTGGGGGGGAAGGAAGAGGGAGGAGTGAGTGAGCAGGCTGCGTGATTTACAGCTTAAACCACAACTGTTCTTTTTGGGGCCAAATGTGCGGCACGAAGGGTTGAGATAACGACAGGATTAATAGCCACTCATCACAATGCTGATTTATTGGCTCTCAAAGTTGTTGCTCTGGTTCTCACAGGTTCAGCGTATGATACTTTACTTACAGCTGGTATTTCTTATCTTAACATTTTTCGGACACAGGTTTTGGGTTAAAGTTCTTGTTACATTGTACTCTATTGCACTGATTTTTAATACAATAGACTCAGTGATCAGGAAACTGATCTGGCTTGCGTTCCCAATGTGATCACCAACTCTATACTTCGGGAGGTATATAACAGAAGTGTTTAGCAATTACATATCTCTATTCACCTTCTCGGGTGGTCACCTGTGAAGGAGACATTCTTTTATGCTTCCAGCCCCCCACCAGACCGTTTACAGCATCGTTTGAGAATTTTGAAGGTTTTGAATGGCCTTTAGATACCCTCGAGACCTGCCCACTGATTGTGATGGGGATCACCATATTAGCGCACATACCGAGTGTGTTTTACTCATGACCATTTCGTTTGGTCCCAAGAGTTATGCAGAGTTGGGTTTGGGCCTCGTCTGGGGTTAAACGGCGATATAGGAGGTCCAAGAGATTTTCCCCAAGGCTGGACAGTCATGAGTGGCAGGGTGTGTGGGATAGTATGGGCAAGTATCTAGTCCACTGGGCCTCTCCAGTGCTTTGGAACTTCACCAATGAACAAGTGCAAAATCCAGAAAAATTAGTAAAACACTTAAATGAGGTGTGTTGTCATTCTGGTCACACCAGAGAGGGACAAATCATGGCAACGTGCTGGGGCTTGGCCTGTGCTTACAGAGCCCTGTTCAACACTATCCAGCACCTTCAAAAGGAAAAAAATGTCCCTGGATCTGAGGGCAGAGTAATGGACAGCGCAGCTACTCCAGCTCCGAGTACAGCAGCTACACCACCCCCAGGGACAAGTACAGCAGCTACTCAAACTTAGAATAAAGAGAAAAATTGCTTGTTGGACCAAAACCAAAAATGTTTTCCAGTATAGAATTATGAGACTTCTAGAATGAATGACAATGCAGCTGCAGTTATACTGGTCCAGAAACATTCCTCTTGATTTAAACTTTGTCAACACTAGAAGCTGTCAATGTAAACTTAATGTTTTCACTGGATAGTATAAACCTACCATGAATAGATCTGACACAAGATATTAATTTAATATATTAATATAATTTAAATATTTATATAAATATTTAAATATTAATTTAAAAATACAACTAGTTTTAATTAAAAATATTAAATTTTTGAAAATTACTAATTTCTTCACACAGTAAATAAAAAAGGAATACAAAGTTTTTAAAAGTGCTATTTAAGAGGAAAGGAAGGATCACTCACGTTGGTCAATTGCAAGAAAATCAATCAGCCCATAGTAGATAAAATGCCATCACTACAACCAGGATACAGAAAACATCCACAGGAAGGCTCTACATAGCATGCTCAGATTTCTGGGCCATGTCCTCCTAAGCCATTCAGTACTGTGCTAGCAAATTGATTTCTGAACTAGCTCTTACCTTTCAGATTAATTAGTTAAAGTATGATAACATACTATTGTTCTACAGCAGCTCTTTGAACTGAAGAAATTTGTAGATCTGGCCCTTAAAATTGCTACTGTGTCTATTCATAGGAAGAAATGGCATTTTCTGCTTCCAAAAAAATCAAGATTTACTTTTTCATTCATTCTTTTCCCCTTGACAGTACCATATGTTCCTGATGCATCAAGAATGTTCTCTCAAGTGCTAAAGTTTAACTGGTACAGTGCAAGAGGACATACCTGAAACTAAAGAATTCTTTCCAATAGATGTTTCCAATAAATTGTTCTCAGTGCTGAAACTATCATTCATATTTTCCTGCTGCTTCAAATCCTCCAGTATGGCATAACCTGGTTGGCTTGTAACTTCCATTTCTTTGTTTGTACTGTTCTTCATCCCATTTTGTTTATCCTTTGTTCCTAGAAAATAAATTCCAAGGCACTATAAAATATCTAATTTCTTTTAGTGCGGAGCACAGAAAACGTAGAACTAACCTCATGCACATAACAGCACAACATATGGTCTTAGTCTTGATGTACACATCACAGAATCACAGAATGGTTTGGATTGGAAGGAACCTCTAACTATCATCTAGTCCCAAACCCCCTGCCACGGGCAGCTACATCTTTCACTAGATCAGGTTGCTCAAAGCCTAATACAATCTGGCCTCAAACACTTCCGCCGACAGTTTGGAAGTTTGATATTTTTATAAATATTCATTAATAAAGCTATTGATCATAAATCTCAAATATTTGTGGTCATGATAAAGATATGAAAACTTAATTTGTGGACTAGACTGTTGTCCTGGGTTCAGCAGTAGCAGTCATTTTTCTCCTCCTTAGTAGCTGGTGCAGTGCTGTGGTTTTGACTTTCAGCCTGGGAACAGTGCTGATAACACCGATGTTTTCAGTTGCTGCTCAGTAAGGTTTACTCTGACCAAGGACTTTCTGAGTCTCATGTTCTGCCAGGGAGGAAGGGAAACTGGGAGGAAGCAGAGACAGGACATCTGACCCAAACTGACCAAAGAGGTATTCCATACCACAGCACGTCATGCCCACTATATAAACTGGGGGCAGTCACCCGGAAGAGTTAGTTCACTGCTCGGCTGGGCGGGGTATTGGTCGGCGGGTGGTAAGCGGTTGTATTCCCTTCCCTTGTTACTTCCCTTATCATTATTATCATTGGTGGTAGCAGCAGTGTTTTGTGTTATACCTTAGTTACTGGACTGTTCTTATCTCAACCCATGGGAGTTGCATTCTTTCGATTCTCCCCCCCATCCCTCCAGGAGCAGGGGGAAGAAGGGGAGGGGAGTGAGCTAATGACATTGTGGCAGATTTATGGCTGGGCTTAAACCATGACAACTGTTGTTTCCTACCTTCTCAATTCCATTGGTCCTGTAAGTTCATAAATGGATGTATCTTACAGAGGACATCAAAACTTGTCCATACAACAGAAAACCTGAGAAAGCTTTCACAAAATGTTTTGCCTCCTTCCACTTCTTTTGTCTTTTACAGAATAATTTCCCTTTGACTTCTCTGTTCTTTTATTAGGCTCGTGCAGAACCAGGCATCCTCCAAGGGCAAAAAAAATTGTTCAAAAAATCATAAACTTTAAAAAGCCACCAAAATCAAACTGCGTAAGACTGAATTCCAGGGTTTTCCAGATTTGGAACTGAATTACTCTGCAATTAAAAATTAATTGCAAAGAATTTAATAGATTTAATTTATGTCTATATGTAGGTGCCTGCTAATAATATATTTTACTGTAACAAATCAACCTGGAGTGATAAAATGTAGCACCACTCTTCTCCTTCCAAGATACACAATGAACCTTTCTTAGTGGTTCCCTTCCATGATCTTGTATCAGTGGATGCTACAGCAGTCAAACAATTTACATATCTACACACATATAGGACTGTGTACATGGAAACTTTCTCATCCTCTGGTAAGAGTAACACAATTTATAATTTACATAGTAATCTGCAATTAACTATCTTGGGCCTTTGCATTGCCCAAGATTACTGAGAAACTGGAATAAATGCATTCATTTACATACTGCATCGAACAACTGAACTCAATCTTATCTGCTTATTTGTGTCTGGCAGAAGACAGATTGATTCCTGTCCTCAACTGGAACCTTCACACCCCTCTTTATCCCAATCTTATTGCATTGTTCCATACACAGCAACTAAAAGTACATAGTTCTGGTGAACTCAAGTAAGAAGGCTGAAGCTGCTAAATGGGAAATCTGTTAAACTTTAGTCTCAAAAATCTTATAAAACATACGTGAAGCCCAGTAAAAAAAGAGGGATAGAGTATTTGGGGCTGGTTCCTTTTTCATACTTTAAAATCCAGAGGAGTACTGGGATCATTTTACAATATCATAATTATTGTACAAGAATTATAAGTCGTAGCTCTTTTAGGTTTACTTATGTTAATAATCTCTTTACTAAATTATTCTATTATTTATAGTAAATTTCATGGAATGTATTGAGACTTACTTGTCTTATGCCCAAGGAGACATACTGCAGAGTACTTTAAAATTGTGCATATATTTGTAAACCATTCTATAAGGAAAACACTAATCCTTTTGTTGAAGGGGAAATATAGAAAAGGTTTATTTTGTTTGTTCAAATTAATCTTCAGGATATTTTTCATGATTATAAAAACATCACATTGAAAACTAATGGGTTATAAAAGGTAAGGATTCAGTTTAATTACAACTACATGCCTACTCTTGTAATTCTGATATTGGTTTATAAGGATTTTAAGTGTTTAAGAATCTATCAAATAAGCTGCTAAAAAACTTGATCTTGAAATCCCCAGACAAGTGAAAGCATTAGTCTCAATGTCACAGTGAATTTAATGCGGGGAGAACCCTGCATTGTTTCCCGAGTAACAGAACGAAAAGGAGATATTAAAAAAACCCCACAGATTAGTGCTAGTGAAGTAAGATTATTACCTCCTGTATTTCCACTTAAATCATCTGCAAGGCCTCCATGTTGGGTTTCACGCAGAGCAATCAAAAACCGAGAGAACCAATCTTTCTTCTGCACTAATCTGCTCAATAGCTCCCTTGCACCTTCTCTGTTCCCACGATTGTCAGTAACAGTATGGATCTGGTGAAAATAAAAAACCAAACACAATCCTGAGACAGACTTTGGAAATGCTTTAGGGAAGTTAGTAAGAATTGTATAGGTACAAACGCGTTTCCCTCTCATCATTACAACATACTGCGCTGGTTTGGGCTGGGGTGGAATTAATTCTCTTCATAGTAGGCATTATGGGGCTATGTTTTGGATTTGTGTTGAAAACAGCATTCACAATGCAGGAATGTTTTAGTTACTACTGAGTCAGGCTTCCACAGAGTCCAGGCCTTGTCTGCTCCTCACCCCACCCCACCAGCAAGCAGACTGGGGGTGCACAAGAAGTTGGGAGGGAACACAGCTGGGACAACTGAACCCAACTGAATAAAGGGATATCTCATACCATATGGCACCAAGCTCAGCATATAAAGCTGGAGGAAGGCAGGGGGACATTGACAGTTACAGCATTTGTCTTCCCAGGTAACCGTTACATGTGATGGTGCCCTGCTTTCCTAGAAATGGATGAACACCTGCCTGCCCATGGGAAGTGGTGACTGAATCCCTTGTTTTACTTGCTTATAGTACAGCTTTTACTTTACTATTAAATTGTATTTATCTTAATCCACAAGTTTTCTCACTTTCACTCTTCCAGTTCTCTCGCCCATCCCACAAGGGGGGAGCGATTGAGTGGCTGTGCAGTGCTTAGTTGCCAACTGGGGTTAAACCACAACATATACTTAATAAAGGTATAAAGTGGGCTTGTCACTTATCAGAAGAGACTTACTACAGTTTTGTCTAACCTTGTATTTATCCCATATGGTTTCAGATAGGAAATATAAAACTTCTTAGACCTGAAATGTAATTGGAGAGACTGGTAGTTTTGGACAATGGCTATAAAAATAACCATTACATAATAAATATTAATATGGAATAATAATTGGTGTTCACATTGGTTTAGGGAATAGCCAGTCTTGATTAAGGAGAAATGATGTCGTGCATCTTCGCAGCGCTCAGACTTAATCTGTTAACATGACCTCAAACATAAGATGGAATATTTTCCTTCTTAAACTGATTTCATCATCTCAATTCCCACTTAAAAGATATGACAGGCAAGCCTCTAGAAAGCGGCTATTACCATCAAAGAAGCTATGGAGAAGTGTTTCAAGGCTGTCATGAGCAGGACTTGACATGTGATCACAAGAAACAAAATGACCACCCCAAAAACAAAGCAGCCTGAGACAGGTGTTCAGTCCTCAAGGGCAATTTTCTCAAGGCTTAAGGATCACCCATCCTGATTAGCAAGAAAACATGCAGGCATAGCAGTGGAAACCCCTGACTGAGACTGAATAGTAAGAGAAAGTGCATGGGAATCGGGAGCAGTGAGAAGTAAACAAAAAGGAATATAGAAGCATATAAAGAAAGCCTAGGTGCCACTGTTGTTGAAATCAGCAGGATTGTGAAGGGCTTAATGGAAATACCAGCAGAAAAATTATGACCCTGGAGGGAACAGGTGAACCCGTTACCAGGGAATGGAGACAGTAACCTTCAAACAGGACCCTACCTCTGCCTCCTGCATTACCATGCTCGGCTCCTCATCCACTAGGGTGCAGCTGGCCCTTGCTGCTACCTGGCAGTCACCAAAGTTATGTATATGACTGTTATTTAACTGAGATGGAGCACTGACCTACCTAAAAAGTGAAAGCAAAAGCTGAGAGTGCAAATACAATGTAGTCCACGATTAGTCTGCCAGTTTTTCCTTTATTGCTACGGCAAGTATTACTTTAATTTCTTTTTCTAGCTCCGTTTCATGGTATCAATTTTTTGGGGTATCATTTTTTAAGTTTCACACTAGTCCAGACAAGTCATTCTTAGCCAAATGGGGTAAACACCAGCAAATGTTTTCATCATGTTTTTGCTTTCTTGTCAAACTGGTATTTCTGCTCAGCTTCAATGTCTATTATGATACTCCTTTATGAAACTATGGCAGAAAAAGGGAAGGCAAGCTCTTGCTTTATTTTAACTCAAGCAGCCTCTATGACTTTACAGGCCATCACTACTTCCTGGTATGGTTCAGGGGCTGGAAGATATTGATATTTTGAGCCTAAGGTCTGTGGAAAAATGGTAAGTAGCAGCAAAGCCAGCCATATTCCTTTGACAGTGGCTTAGTTTAACCCTCTGTTCATGTTCTTCTTTCCCTGGCTCTTACCTGGCATCCTACTTGCTGCTGACAACAGTCTTCACTTGCTTACCTGGAGCACCATTTCTCTTTTACCTCAAGTTTGGGCATTACCCTTTTCTTTTTACACTTACAAGCCCATTTCTAGTTGTGGCTTCTTATCTGCCCCACAGCTCCTTGGGAGCTGCCTGTGTCTGTGGCACTGGCCTGTGGTACTGGTCTGTGGTACTGGGGGTACCTGGCCTGGTTGGCGGGCCACTTACCCCATCCAGGTCCTCATCCTGGAAGATGCCCATCTGCAGGCACTTCTCGGCCACCTGCACGGTCCGCATACTATCCACGAGCGTGCTATGCAGCAGCTGCACCAAATGCACGCAGAGGTCGTGGTCGGCCTCCTCAGCCGGCGAGGGCAGCTGGCTGAGGCTGGGGTTCACGTAGCAAGCGGCCATGCCACAGCCGCCGTGCTCCAGCGCCTGCAAGAACTCGTGGAACCAGCCACACCCGCGGGGCCCCCGCTCCACGGCCCGCAGCAGCTCCTCCGCCCCTTCCACCTCGCCCCGCTGCAGCGCGGCCGCCCGCACCTTCTCCCTGTCGTCCGCGCTGAGCGAAGGGAGCCGGTCCAGCACCGGCTGCACTCGGATGAACTGCTTCAGCCGCGGCCTGAAGCACGAGATCATGTAGAGGAACCGCTCGTCTCGCAACTCCTCTGCCATCAGGGACGCTGCTGCAGGACAGCGGGCACGGAGGGGCGGGGAGGTGCCTGCTGCTGCGCCGACACGGGTCTCTGGAGGTCCGGCTCTGCGACAGCGAGAAGCGCGGACCCCGTTCCGTTCCACAGCTCCTTCAGGCTGCCGCCGGGCCGGCCCCGCCTTATCCCAACCCTGGCACCGCTTTCGGTTTCGCTTGCGAGTTCAGCGTGTGACGGAACCGGCCTGCCGCGCCCGGCAGCTGCAGGGCAGGGCACATCGCAGTGTTACTGCTGGGTATTTACAGGGAAACCTTTAACAGCAGCCGCGAGTTTTAAACCAAACCAACCAAGCATAGGCTAACCTATTTGGATGATACACCAGTTTTCCTTGTCAGGCCTCAGAAGCCTGTATAGGTTACTTGGGTGCAGTGTGTGTAGACAGGTTGGTTGTATGTTTGCTTCATTTGTAAAGTCGTGTGTGTAGCAGTGGTAAACAAAACAACCAAACATAACATAAACCAAGTGTGACATCACTCATGAGTTTCCTGGGCCGGGCACTGGTGTGTCAGGGATCCCAGCAGGGTGCTTCTCCAGGTATGCACCCACAGGGAAATGAGGCGTTTGGGTGCAGGAGTGTCTGTGGTCATCTGCAGGTTAAGCCTTTTTGCAGAATACACACCCACAAGAAGCCATCAGAGAAGTAAAGCTTACTTGTATACTCTAATGGTTTACTTTAGGTATGTCCTAAAGAGATTTTTATATTTTTGTGCCTTATTTACTTATTTATTTATTTATTAGTTTGAAGGATTTGACCTTGCATACAAAGCAGGAGGCACATGATACAAACTTCCTAGAGCAGTTTGTTGGATAGTCTGAGATTGTTGGAACAGCCCCCCATTGAGATGTGGTTTCCCCCATATGGTAGATGTCACTGAGCTTCAGAAGCAGGCTTGGTTTACATTGTGGGCTTTTAGGGAACCTGAGTGTGATTCTGAGGTAACTCAATTCCATGACTCAATTTCATGTTTTGTAGCATGATGATAAACAGAGAGCACCACGATTACTGTCTTCAGTTTCAGATCTGGGCAGTTCAAGAGAGAGCAAAAAACTGGAGAGAATCCAGAGAAGGGCCAGCACGATGCTTACATGTATTTGAAGAAACTGGGTTCTGGCCTAGAGAAAAGAAGGCTTGGGAGATCCATTCTGACTCCTAAAAGTTGCATCCCTCTTCACCGGGATACACAGCACAAGGGGCAACTGGATAAGTTTCTTCTGGAGAAAGTCTATCCAGGTATAAGAGAAAATATTCTCCACGGTAAAAACACTTAGACATTGGATTATATTGCCCAGAGCAGTAGTGGGAGTTTCCTCAAAGAAATATTCAGGACTTGACAGGGGCCTTGATTTAATGCTATGCTTTTAGAAGGAAGCCAGGTACCTCCAGAGGTCCTTTCCCAGCCTAACATTTCCTGTAAGTCAAATCACGCCCTCCAAATCATGCCCTCAGATGCTTGTCATGCTACAGCATTCTGCTCTCGGTGGCGCTTCTTTCAGTTGGAAGTTTCTCTTGTAAAAGAACTTAATTTGTTTTACTTTCATTTCATTGTTGTGCTTTCTGCTTATTATTTTCACTCTCATTTCATCATACTGCTTTATGCAACTTTCCTTTGAAAGCTTTCTAAAGAAAGTCTCACTACTTTCCACCTCACCCCCTCCATCTTTTTCCTCTGTCTTAATTTGGATGATATGTCAGTCTTTCTAGTCAGGCCTCTGGAGCCTGCATGAGATACTTGGGTGCAGTGTGTGTAGACAGGTTGGTTGTTTGCTTCATTTGTCAAGTTCTGTATGTAGCAGCGGCAAATAAGGTCCAGTGTATTTATACCCCAACAACCCTTTACAGGTTCTATGTGTCTGTAGACAATAAAAGGATACTTGTGACTTATAGTGGGGGAAAAAAATCAGTACTTATTCCAGCTACAGGTAGGTTGCACAGATGGCTGAGCTCCTGCTCTGTGCACGGGTGACACAAATATCACAGGACATGTAGTCCCGATCCTAGGCACAAGACGGGTTGGAAGGGACTTTCAAAGCTCATCAGGTCCCACCCCCTGCAATGAGCAGGGACATCTTCAACTAGATCAGGTTGTTGAGAACCACAGCCAGCCTGGCCTTGAGTGTCTCCAAGGACAGCACATCCACCACCCCTCTGCGCAACCTGTGCCAGGGCTTTACCACCCTCATTGTGAAGAATTTTTTCCTCACGTCTAGCCTGAATCTCCCCTCTTTTAGCTTAAAACCATTCGTCCTATCACTCACATATCCCAACTATGGCTGTGCTCTCGCTGGATACAAACACCCCATAAACCCACAGATTTCTGAGGCCTTTGTCCCTTTCAGGTAAGGCCGAGGTTAGTCCCTGGGGTTCAGGGGCCGGGAGGAGCACTAGGCCTGCCCCACCGGGCGGCTGTGGCTGTGCAGAGACTCGGCGCAAGCTCCCGTCCCCGCACGGTAGCAGTCCAGGCGTGCAGCCGGGCACACTGCTCGGACGCGGGGCTGGAGCGCACGCCAAGGTAACGCAGTAACCGCCAAGCACACGGGGGCTACTCGCCAGCCGCCTGAGGCACCGCAAAGGGCGCTCTGGGCTCGCGGGACCCGCCGGTGGGTGGGGTTTCGCCTGTGTCAATAGCAGGCGCGGGGACGGCGCCGCGTTGCCCGGGAGACGGCGCCGCCGCGGTTGCTGCCGGCCCGGCGCAGCAGGGGCGGGTGTCGCCTCCCTCTTCGGCGGCTTGCCCCCGGGCTCGGCAGCGCCGCCCTCGCGGTGCGGATCCGGTGAGGCCGGGCCCGCGCAGCCCAGCTCCGTCCCGGCTCTCCGCCCCTCTCTGCCGCGCGCCCGTTGCGGGTGGCGGAGGGGCGGGTTTCCTCCCGGCGCCAGCTGCGGAGCCGGGCTGCTTACCCACCGGAGCAGTGCTGGAGGGAGGGCCTGCGAGGGGAGGCGGGCGGTAGCACTACTGCAGCTGTCTGTGGGCCCTGTGCCGGTGGGCAGAGCAGGTGTCCTGTGATGAATAAACCCAGTGCGGCAGCAGTGGGGTCCCTGGTTACGGGCTGCCCGCGTCCAGTAAGGTGGTCATTGCCCTGATGGTAAAATGTTATATCATATTTGGTGTTTCTTGTGCCTAGGGTCGGGACTACAATGCTTATGGACACTGCATTATCTTTTGTAAAAGTAGCATTCTAGGACAGACTGACAGTACAGCTAGAAACACTAGTAGGAGTCACCAGCAAATGTGAAAGCAGTTACGAATACAGCTCAAAGAGAGAATCATAGAATCATTGAATGGTTTGGGATGGCAGGGACCTCAAAGGTTATCTAGTTCCAACCCCCTGCCATGGGCAGCGACATCTTCCACCAGACCAGGTTGCTCCAAGCCCCATCCAGCCTGGCCTTGAACACTGCCAGGGGTGGGGCACCCACAGCTTCTCAGGGCAACCTGTTCAGTGCCTCACCACCCCCATGTAAAGAATTTCTTCCTTATATCTAACCTAAATATCTCTTCTGTCATGTAAAAGCCATTCACCCTTGTCTTGTCACCACGTGCCCTTGTAAAGAGTCCATCTCCAGATTTGTTGTAGGCCATGTTTAGGTATTAGAAGACTGTTACAATGTGCGTAAGAATTGAGGTGCAAAGCGAAGACGAGGCTTTTATGCCTAATTTAACTCTGACACCCTTTAAAATTAAATTGTGATGTTAAGGGTGCTACTCCAAGATAGTGAGTTAGTGTAATGTACTTGTTGGTTCTGTCGTAGGCAGATTTAAATAAAAAAAAAAGGGGGGATGTGTGGGGTTAGTATCAGCCTACTTGAATGGTTTTGGTTTCTTTTAAAAGAAAATTTGTGATCGCTGTCATTGCTGAAACTAAGTATTAAAAATCATATCAGTTACAAACTTCTGATTGTTTTATTAATTACCCTTTCAACATTCAGATTAAAAACTTGCAGAATGATGATATTCATGTAAGATGCATCCTTGTACATATTAGGATTTTAGTGGAATCTCAGTTCGCTTTGAAACTATCGGTGATTATGGGAAACTTGAATTTTATATTCTCTTAAACTGGTAACTTTTGATACTAGTTTTGTTTGAGCATTTATAACAGGGTGTAGATACTGGTTATGGAGATGTGTTATTTGTATAACTGCTTTATTTGATTTGCATGTCTTGCACTTTGTAATTTTACAGAGTGGTCTCATTCATGCTAAGCTGACCACCAGCAGTATGAGCATTAGTAATTGGAGCTTCCATTAAACTTCAATAGTTTCTCAAAAGGAAAATGAAGATAAAGGAATTCTCATCATTCCTGAAGGTGGGTTTAGCTTAATGCATGCAACTATAGCGAAATCGTCAAAATATCTGTAGAAATAATTTACCTTAGTATTAACATATAATTCAATTTGCATCTTAATATTGAAAGCATAATTCTTCAGTTGACAATCGCTGCTCTACTATTATATTGCAGATTATTACTGTGCATAGTCCTGCTTGTTAGTAGGCTAATTACTTTATTACTATGGGAAGTTGTTGCTGGATCACCACAGGAGACTGTGGAAGTTATTGGTAGAATGTAGGTAGCAAGATGTCTACCGATCAGTTGACTAAATAATTTTTGGACATGCTCTAATACTATGAAATGTTATTGAGGCATCAGTTTTGTTACTAAAAATCCAGAAGCAGAAGCATCTAATATTTAAACTTGTGGGTCCCTCCATCTGTCAGGATGGAAGTGGGCCATTCCTTTTGAATCTCACTGATGGTTAGTGTAATTGTATTTGTCATACTTCCAAAATCCCCAGATGCTGACTTGCCTGTTACTGCCTCTTGTAGTTCTTGCAGTGCCCCATGGCATTATGAATGCTGAACTGCTGAAGAAAAAGAGGATCACCAACCTGTCAGAGTTAATGTTTGGAAGAACTGCTGTGAATGGAAGCTGTTGTAGAATTGTTAACCTTCCTGCTCGATAAGACAGTGCATGTTGAATGCTTTTATTGTAAGTGCATGATTCACAGGAGAAATTTTTTTTTGCATTTTCCTATATGTAGAAGATAGCTTTTTTTATCTGTACATCTGTAATTCCAGACAAGTAAATTTCTGTGTTAAGAGCTTGATGAAAAGTGAAAGCTTATGGTCATACATAATGGGTCATGCCTTTTTTGGTGAGGCAAGCTCAGATAATACTATTTGAATACAGGTGGAATGGCCTTCAACTGCTTGTATTCGTTTAATCCCATCTAAGTCTTTTCCGCAAGGAGCTCTGCTTGTCTCAAAATCTTTCAATGACTATTCATCTGGATCAGTAACATCCCTTGCTGAACCGGTCTTGCTTGGTGAACCTGTTGCATGAGTCACTCTAAATTTCTTTAAAAGAAAATGATTCAAGCAATGGATGTGTCTGACTTGAAGATAGGTATTTAGACACACCTTTGATCAAAATGTTTTGGGAAAATTTGGACTTTAATGGATAGCAATTATTAGCTTTAATACTCAGATTTTGTAACTAGAAGCTATCTTAGATTCTTGAGTTCCTCAGTTGGTGAAGGCAGAGGGAATAGACATGGATATAACATCCAGTTCTGCTTGAGGGGTGGAGAGCAACGTGATACCTGGAGATTGCCATGTGCATAGGATTTTCTGAAAAGGTCTAGTTTAGTGTCTTTAGTCTGTGTGCTTCAAGCCAGTGAGTGGTGTCCTGTGTAATTCTGTATGTTCATTCCCATGATGTTATGAGTATACTAAATATAATTAATTTTTTTCTCACTGTTTTTGCTAGAGATCTATACTCAGTCTCTTTGAATGCCTGTTAGGGGTGTTTGCATCGTAGTAACTAAATTCAAGTAGGTCACAAATTAAATGTTCACGTTTGTTGCTTATGGCAGAAATGAGTGCATTGCATTTATTTGTGCATATTTAGATTTCTTGCAAGTAAGTTCTCATGGTGACATAAAATACAAAATATGTGTGCAGTTTACAAGCGCTTTCATTTGTATAGTAAACAATTTTCCAGGAGATCTTTTCTGAAAGCAAAGTAATAACTTTAACTGCATTCTTCAAACAGGATTTGCTGCATCTCATAGTAGTGGAGTGTTTATGTAGACTAAGTTTTCAAAACTTTCTTTGTATTCCCAACTTTACAATATCATAAAGTTTCGGTATAGAAAATGTAAATAATGCATAAAAATGCTTCATGTGGGAGGCTTTAATTTGGTCCATCTAATTTGCATTCTAAAGAGAATAGCCATATTCTGCATTCATTAGTAATCAAAGAATGTCCCATGTGGGTATTAAAAAAAAACCAAACCAAATAGCTGGATGAGGAAAAATGTTTCTTTATTTATAATGCAGTTCTATCTACTGGTTGTACACAGAGGTACAGGGAGAAAAAGGAAGCTGCATGCAGGTACAAGCTCTTGCACATGCTCCTTTAATATCATTCATAAAACTCAGTGTTGTCTTGATTTTCATATGTGATCTACTCAGTGGATCTTGTCTGTTTTTCTCCCATTAAGCTATTTGCTGTTCTAATACACTCTTTTTTAGGAGTGTATTTTCAAAAAATGATATATTGAGCAGATGTAGTATATAAGTGACACTGGGACAGCTGTATTAAGTACATATCATTCCTAATAAAACTGAAGAAAAGTGTAAGCTCAGAGTAATCATGTTAAAAGACCTTTTGCATGCTCTTTTTTATTCTAAGAAGCTACTTAAAAATTAGTTCTGTCTAAGCATCTGTTGAAAATATGCCAATGGCTGCCCACCAAATCTGTCTCCAATCTGAATCAATTTTAAAATTTTACAATTTGTCAGTATTTTCATTAAAAAATTGGCGTTAAATTTGAAAATGAGATTAGGTCCCTTGCTGTTTGTGCACGGCTGCTAGATACTACAGATCAAATAAGTGCATCCCCCTGTATTTTAGTGGGGTTTGCAATTGTGATAATAAGGTAAGAGTAAGATAATAGGGAGCATTGAGGTTGCATTTTTGCCTATGTGCAAAAAAGGGGGGTAAAATGCCTTCACTCAACTCTGGAAACTTATTAAATGCATGATTGCAACAATTTGGAGTAGCTGTGAGTAATGGTGTGGGTTTGAATAAGTTGTCACAGTTTCAGAACAATCCAAACTAAAAAGAAAAAAAAAACCACCAACAGCCAGAAAGCAGAAAAACCCAAACCCACAAACCAGTAGCCTCAGCACATGGACCTTGCTTATCAGACCCATTTCAATTCACTTTGTAGTTGTTTCTGTTAGTGAATATTATCACCAGCTCAGTGTTTGTTGGTCATTGTAATGCCCTTAATACACTGCTGTTAACTCCTACTGAATCTGGTACTGCTGTTTGTCAAAAGTGGAGGGAAGGCTACCTGAATTAACCTGGGCTCTACCAATGACAGCACAAGATTAATTTGGCAGAAATTTCCTACAAGGAAAGTTCATTATTCTGCAACAGATGTAGTGCAGTGAATGTATAGCCTGAATAGTAACAAGGCTCAGTGACAAGCTTTGCTTCCTTCTCGGAAGAGCTTGGTGCTAGGGGTGCTGGGCCTCAGAAATGTTAACATTGGTCAAAGAGATCAAACTGAGAATCAGAACTGAAGTGGGGTGGTTGGTTACTTAACATTTCCTCCTTCAATGTAAAACCTGCTGTATGAGTTCTGCTGTCTCATCTGCTGGGCCACCACTTTCTCATTCTTCGAAATAGCTGGCAACTAATGACTCAAAATGGGGAGTAAATGGCAATGTTTGAATTGCCGTTATCTTCCATTAGGCTTGTCTCATGTTTTCTCTAACCTCTGTGAAGGATTAGGATGTTAAAAGATACTAAATTTTGATATCTACTGTTTATTTCTGGCTATGAGACTTGTCCTTGAGCTCTTGTGGGTGTCCTATGTTTCAATGGTTTGGTTTCACATAGGCTGAAAGAATGCTGAAAGAATTATTCTAAAAGCCTGTCTGAACAAAGAACAGAAAAACTGATTGTGTTGAGCAGAACAGATTTTTCTGCTTCATGCATCAACATTTGATGTCAGTTTAAATATGCAGGATTTTTTTTAACCTTACATAAGTAGAAAGTTCAAGTTGTGCTTGGAGTGTGCACAGGTGAAATTAATCTAACAGCTTTTCCAAAGGAGACTGTCTTACAATAACTTACTAAAAACAGTGAGATTTGTTGGAAGCAGCAGCTTTAACAGTTTTTTGGGGTTTGATCAGTTAAGTTTGGCTACCTAGAAATTGATTGTGCCTAATGTCTTAATTAACACAACACAGCAGAACATACCTGTAACAGTCAGAAGATGCTAACATCGTGTACAATGTCAGCATAATTAATAACGCTTTTTAAAAAGCACCGTCTGTTCAGTTCCATCATTTCTCTCATTGTCAAAATTTTACTTGATTTTAGTCAATTCTAGGTGACTGAAGATGATTATATTGCTCAACAGGAAACAAGAACCCTAGGCATTGTAGCCTTTTCTTTTTTTTGCTGTGACAAATAACATCAATTTGAGACTCTGAAAAATGTAAGAGGAAGGAAAATAATGTCTATAATGGTGCCCCAAAAATGTAAAAATTATTTAATGACAAGTATGTAAAGTTGTCAGGGTAGCAGTGAATTACAAACTGCTAGGTGTAATTTCCTGGTACCACTACCTCGGAATATATTGCACTTAAATGGTGCCTTTGTGGAGTCTGTGCATTTGTTTTTGTGGAGAAAGATTCTTAGTTTTTCATTAATAAAATATTTTTTTTTATATCTCAGCAATACTGAAAATGTCTCTGCTCTGCTGAAAGCACAGAAATTCTGTGTGTAAATACAGACAGAGCCTGTAGATGAATGGAGAGGAAGTGCCCACTGGACCCAATTCCTGATCTGATTAAAAATGTGATAACATCTAACTCTTGGCTCCATTGGAATTAATTATTTCAGATTTAAACCAACATATGAAGAGACTAACTTTAAATACTTGCATAAACATCTATTCACTGTGTAAGAATATTTAATAGAAGAGAATAGAAACATCACACTTTCTAATCTGCAGGTGTGGCATTACATACAATGGTCATTAGAAGAATCATGCCTTCTGCTATGCTTCTGTTCCAGTCTTCCATTGTCCTGTTCATGGCCAGGCTAGCTCAACAGCTCTCAAAACAGGAGGACACACAGTTCCACTGTGGACAAAGCTCAAGTTGCTTCACCTAAGCAAACAGCCCGAGGCCATGCAAAGCAGTTCTTACCAGCTTTTTGTATGTTACTTGTAATGTATTGAGTCAAGCAGAGGCTCTGATGAGTGACCTGTGCTCACCACAGAGATTGCTAGGACACAATCTGCAGCAGGAAAAGTGAAAACAGGTTCATCCGTGGGCAGCGGCTGTTTAATGGGAGACCAGGAAATGTGTTCACTTAGCAGAGTGGGTGTGACAGGAAAGACGTGTTTGGTCAAAGGCTTCCTGGAAACAACAGCGTTAGGCAGGTCAACACACAGGTCTTACGTGTATCACTGTAAATTTGTGCATGTGGATGAACATGTGCGTGGTGTAGCTTGCTGCACAGTTTAAATATTGAAAAGCATCACAATCTATAATTTGCTTTAAACACTAAACTAGACCCATAGCTGGTGGAAGATGATGAATTTCATGAAGACCTCTTCTGATCTGCACAATCTCACCTATCACATTTGGAATGATTGTCCCAGGTTTTTTGATTCTTCAGCTACATTAGCTATTCTTGAATTTCCAGGATACTTTTCTGTCTAGAGAGCTTATAATTTATATATATATTTTAGCCACAGTTTTTAAATGTAAATAGCCAAGATGAGTGTTCCTAAGCTCAAGTAAGACCAAAATGTATCTCTTACAGTCCTGCAAGCCTCTATAGCAGTGTATTGTGGTGTGTGTGTACATAACACTTTTACCATTCCCAGCCTGATTTGGATAACACAGACCTGTTTCTATCAAGTCAGAAACAGACTGGGCTTAAAGGGAGCTCTGCCTTCTCCTCCTCTTCACCTTCCCCCAAAAGAACAAATCAAAAATTAGAGACAATTTTTTTCTGTTTAGCAAATTAACACATTTTCAAAAACAATGGTTTGTACCTTTCTCTAGAAGAAAATAAACTTTTAATCAATGGGTCTTCATGTGCGTCACTGTATCTCAACAAGAAAAGAAGGTATCTGGGAAGATCTTTCTTTGGCAGGGTAGGGGCAGCCAGAGTACTGCTGACCAAGTTGTCATCTTTCATATTTTGTTTCTTCATTCATTGGCAGATGTCTGGGGAACTTAGAATCTCTGTAAATTTGCAAAGTCTCCCTAAGTTGCCCTCATCTGAGATTTTTCTTCTTGATAAATACAGACAAAGAGAAGGGAAGGAACAAAGTCTCTCTGACCCAAGAAAAGGAGTAAGGGATGGAGCTTTTCTTTCACTCGGTGTAATAGAAATAGTTGGTGCTTTTCCTCTTCCCCAACACTCCTTCCCCAGTCCACCTGTTTTGCTCAGTCTCTTTGGATTAACGCGAAAGACCAAGTGATGAAACTGGACAAAAGGCATTTTGTAAAGCAAGGCTCATGCATTATACTTTTAAATTAATTTTATTTTTAATTTATACCAGGCTTTTTTTAAAAGTAGCATAACCACAAATACTTTTCTTGAAAATGTGCTAGCTTGTTCTTTGTAACAGCCATTAATATTAGTTACTGGACTGAGATAGAGCAGAAGTTCTTAATGCTTACTATTTAAAAAAATAAAATAAAAGCAGAAATTATTTCACTGTGTTATTCAGCACTCCTGTTTCAATGGAGTCTATGCAGATAGAGATTCTGACTGGCCCAATATCGCTGTCACCTAGAATCTCATCCTGCAAGACACTAAGCAGTGCAGACCTCCCGTTGTCATGGTAGAAGTAAGAGCCATCAGCCCACTGCAGCATTTGGACCTTTCAACAATCAACAGTAGCATGAGGCAGAAGAAAATTTGATCTTGTATGGGAAGGGCTGGTTTCTCTTTTCACTTACAAAGATATTCAGTTAATTCAGTTTTGTATATTTATATGAAAGATAAAGCAGAGCCTTCCTTAGTAGCTCAACACTCACGCTGATTTTAAGTGAGAGAAGGCTCAGCCACCTTGGGTTTATCCACTGGCTGTGTAGGACTGAAAGTGTTATATATCATTCTAACCCCAACATACAATATATGTATCAATTAATGTGAGGGTCAACTACTATTACATTACTCTGTAGCACTGGTTTAGAACATAGTTTAATTTGGTTTTAGCTAAAATTTCACTGCTCCCCCACTAACATGCTTTTCTGAAACCAGTTCTTTTCCTAGAGGAATTTCACATTAAAGCTTTGGAATAGAAAATCATGTGAACATTTTCAAATATTTGAAAACAGTAATAAAAAGTTCAATTCCTTCTAAAATAAACACAACATTTGAAGCAGAATAATATTTTAATAAAATTAAATCTAAGTATTCACAAAGCATTATGCACATACAGTACATACTGTATTCAAAGCCTATGGACCTTAAATCATTTTATTCTAATGTAGTCAGCTTTGGACACAAGCTAAGCTTACTCGTTTTGTAATAAGAAAGTTTACAATTGTTCCTGAAAGTGATTTTACATATATACATATATATATATATCTATATATCTATACTCCTACATGTAAGTGTAGGTATAAACACACACAAGTGTGTGTATGTGTGTATATATAGTAACATATACACACATACACACATGTGTGTATAAATATATACACACATACATACACACATATGTACATACATAAAATACACACATGCACACATACAGGAATGTGTGTGTGGTGTATGTGTGTATCCACATACATATATACTCTATCTAGGATAATTGTGGGAGGGCCAGTCAGTAAAAACAGGTAACTGCAAACAATCACCCTCATAATTAGAAATCAAAAATGTGTGAAGTCTTTTTTAATTAAACAGATTGTTAATAATTTGTATCAAACAAAAGGAACACAGTCTTCTGCATTATACAGAAATGAGATTTATTGCATTTGATTATGTTTGTGACAGATGAAGAGTTCCTGCTCACGGCAGCTAACTTCTGTGATGCAATTAAAAAAAAAAAAATAGTATGGAAACAAATTATTCAATTCCTGCATTTTTGTGGATGTGACCTACAGTGATTCTTTCCAGCACGTGGCAGAGTTTTCCTGTCTGTTAAAGTGCTGCCCTACTTCAACTGGTTTGGAAGGAGGCTGGTTTCTCTGTCCTAATTGTTTTAAAACTAGAAGACTCGGTTACCTTCTTCTTTCTCTAGGTTCAGAATCATTGTGACTTACTGTAAAAAGCTCACTACAAGAAAGATAAATTGATTTTCAGAACTGAGCTAGAAGAAGATTTTGCTTGAATTTTACCGTGGTCAGGTAGTAGTTTTTTCTATGTGAATTATTGTTATTGGTCTCCTATTTGCTCTGAACACATATCCACAATAAAATACTATTTCCATGACAGCAGTAAATGGTAATATCCATGCAATGTAACCTGTAATTTCAGAACATGCATGTTATTAAAAAAAAAAAATAAGGTGCCTTGAGAATGCTGGCTGTTTTACATTTGGAACATACACTTAGTGTGTGTGTATATATATTTACCTCAGAACTGCTCAACTTTACCTTACAAGCTTCAGATTTAGGAAAATATACAGTACTTTTGCATATAATGGTATATTCCGTGTAGCCCCTGAGTCAAGTATAGAGGATTTAAATACAAAAAAAAAAAAAAAAAAAAAGGAAAATCAGCCATTAAAAGCACTTACATTTTTTATGTGAAGTTTTAGTATAAAAGTATTATTTCCCAGGAAGACCAGGATCAGAAACATGCCTATGAAGACTCAAGATTCCTACAGTGGTTAGTGAAGATTCTGGCAAGGAAGGATGCCTAATTGGCTGGAGATAAGTTTTACAGTGCTGTGGGGGACACTCTACAGACTGGTCATGTTCTTGGTCTAAAAGAGAAGCCAGGTTGTCTTCCGAGGCTGTGTTAAGATGCACTCCACTTGAGAGGGATTCTTTGGATTTAAGTTTTGTTTTTTCAAGGTCTAGAAATTCAGGACACTGGAAGGGAGAAAAATCAAGATGGTAATAATTAAATTGGTCTCTTCCAGGCTCTTGTTCTGCTCAAAATTAGCACATTCAGATGGTTGCTGGAAAATTGTGCTTGAAAATTAAGCAATGTACCGAACTATTTTTATGTGGTACTGCATTTGATTTAATGTAATTGAATGCAATTCTGTTGATTAGTTGTAGAAGCCTGGATATCTTGTCTGCTCCTCAGACTTCAAGATGCACATCAAGATACACATATGAACTGCGCTTTCTGAAGGACTGAATATTCTTGATACCTGATCTAAGACTATGGATTTCAACATTTTTGAATATGCTGTCCTGTTTCAGAACATAACTCTGGAATTGCATCATTCTGAACATGATATGATTTGGATTCCAGTCTCAGCAGTTGGTAATTCTTCACACTCAAACTTGGAATTTGTGTGAAGTGTGCACTGTGCCTGCTGATGTTTGCAGAGGATGGCCATATTTCTGTTCAGAGATACATGTATGTTTTGTGCAGCTATGTGCAGGGTGCACTTACCTGGAAACTATTTCTATACATTTGCTATATAATCTTTATGCATGTGAACTGTTGCCTTCTGGATGTGTTTGGCTTACAGTGCCCATGTGTGTCCCAGCATATGCATGAGGAATCTGACACAGCTGAGCACACTGGATTTACTGATTGTATGGTACATGACTGATTTGGAATTCCTAGACATGCAGCAACCTGTTTGGAAATAATATGCCACACCTCTGCCCGAGCTGTTGAACTCCAGCAATCCCAAACAAATTTGGAAAATCATGATGTTTTGCCTGTACAGAACTGAGGTGGAAAATACGTAATGGGAAGCACAGGTATGTAATAGCTCTGTATGTTCATATTTCCAGAAGTATCAAGGGACTGGGCATCAGAGTGGTTTTAGCCCCTCACGCTTCCGTATGTGTATAACCATTATGCTGCATCAGCTGGACTTGTCTGGCCTGTACCTTGAGGAAAATGTAGTTGTGGTGCTTCTCAGGACTTCATGAATGGGACCTATGGCAGATGCATCATTGCAGGCAGGCTGATACTTGGAAAATGTTTGTGCTTTACAGCTGTATCTAGTATTTGTTATTTCTGCTAACTTTTGTGAAGAGCATGACAATAAAGTAAATCAGACTGATTATAATATCAGTGTATGGATCTCTATAACCCTCATAGAAAACGTGGCCTCTGAAACTCTGTCTCTAAGTCCACTGCGGAGATGCCAGATCAAAATATTAATTTCATATTGCTAGCAAACTAGTGCATTTAAACTAGTGAACAAACACCTAGATTGGCACACATTTCTTCCATCATAACTTAAAAAGATTAGCAAGCCTGTTTTAATTTTATTGTCTATGTACATACCTGAGATGAAGGTCTGAAACTGCTGTCTGTTTTAATTGATGCTCCAGGCTGAAGCTTTTGCATCACTTGGATTGCTGGCTGTTGGTACTCTGCACCTGCAGTCACCATGCTATAGGCAGGTGGAATGAGTGTTGTCTGCCTTTGCAGAAGCTGCAGGATGGTTTGGATATCAGCAGTCATTTGGGATTCAAGCCTAGAGAAGTAACACAAAATCAGTTAACTCATGGTAAGGACTAGGTATATTTTAAAATGCTGATTACATATGCATTCAAGAGAGACCTGCAGTTTATTAATAGAGCAAACTATTGCTGTGATGACATGACCATGTCTTAAATAGGAAATAACAGAAGGGGGAGTATTGAGCCCTTCCAAAGCTTTCTGTCTCCCTTTCCTTAGCAGAACGTACCTGCATTCTTGTCTCTATCTTTTCGCTACTTTAAAAATTAGTTCATTACTGTCCCTTATGTTTGCAACAAAAAGTAACACGGGGGACCAGGGCTTTGCTTGAAATAAATGTACCCTCTTCATTGTAACTCAATTGATTTGTACTGGCTGAGGACAGGACACTATTTGTGATGCATCTGACAATTCTAACATTCCCAATGCTACTACAGTGCACCAAAATAAGCAGAAAACTGCATTTGTGCTTTTCCACAGTTAGAAAATGAAAGATGCTTTCAAGATCATTAAAAGAAACAACAGCCCAAGTCTCCTTACTGGGAAAATTTATTCAGACTTATTCAGTCCTTAGAAATAACATCAACATTTCTAATGTTCAAATTTAGTAGCTTTTTCCTCTTTTTCCCCCTTTCCATAAATTTATGTATGACTTCTGAATCACTTGAGCTGCTCATACTTACAATTACTTGAGTTGTTCATACTTACAATTCCATAGCACTGAAATGATTTCCAAATGGTCTTGCCAAGATCTGTGACAAACTCAGCAATAGGTAATGCCTATTGTGCCTCCCTGGCAGCTGGAAGGCTACAGAACATACTATGACAGACTGTAATAGAGATATGCAGCCTCTGTACTGCAACTCATCTTCTGACAGAGTAAACAAATCTTTGTCAGCAGTCTTTAATGTGAGTGTTACTACTTGGGCTCCCGACAAGCAGCAGAATTTATGCCATGCTGACAGGTAGTTGCTTTTACCAGGTGCTTCACTGATATTTTTTATCACGTTGCAGTTGCCCATTGCATCTGTCATTTATTTATAAAAGCATATCTGAAAGTTATGCCCAAAGGATATTTAGAATGCTGCTACTTCCTTTATCATGAGAAGCTGGTTTTGTGGCATCAGCTCCACAAAGAAAGGTCCAAACCCAGATGTTATACTCAGTCATACCCTACTTGCCCTCTTGTTCAGTGTCCCTGGTTTCTTTGCTGCTTGCAAATATGCTGGCCTCACACAAGCATGATGCTGATGCCTCAGAAGAAAATACTGCAGCAGCAGCAGCATGCCACCATCCATCACCTGCTAAACCTGGGCCTTAATATCTGAATGAGTAATGGATTTAGCATTGGAGGACTTGCATCAATGACTGGCTTTGGAATAACTCTAAAGTTGCTCCCTTCTTACTTTGTTAGCACTCGGTACTTTAAATCAAAGAATACCTCTGGTAGTCTTTATTCATCATCATTGCATATAGAACTCCCTTTCTCAAAAACTTAAAACAACTCCATGTTGTGTTACCCAAGGATGGACAAACAGGAGAACCTTAGATGACTGGCCCACAGTCTCCCATGAAATTCTGACTGCTTAAAGGGGAGAAACAGACATAGCTCTAGTGACATTCCTTGTACAGTGGCTTTCCAACCATCTATATCCATTTAAGAATTTGAATGTAATGCCAAGCCTCTAAGTTGGCATGGAAAAGTTTAGGAAGAAGTGACCATATTTTTTAGTCCAGCAGGTCAGGTCTGACATAAGCAGGAAATAAAGTTGTCTGCTACATTCATAAGAGACCCAGCAAGGCCCAAAATCCTGAAAGCATGAAAAGCTTTAAAAACAGAGTCAGAGAATAAAATGATTTAATAAAATCAATGACAATTCAAGTCTTAGTTTACCAGTAACTGTGGTATTTTCTCACTCAAGAAAATACCGAGAACTTACATGAGAATTTGATAAAACTATGGGTAAATTTGAGATAAAACTTCAGTTTCAAGAGTTTAAGGTTTCAGAGAAAGAAATGTCACTGAAAGACTACACACTGTTGATGGAGAGCATGCAGCTGTTTATTTATGTGACTTTTACATTTAGTTAGATTTCTTGACTTTACTGCAATTAGAAATTATAGCAATTTAGGCCTGCATGTTAAAAATGTCTTTTTAATGTGCTGTATAGTATTAGGAAGTGAAAAATACTACTCTTTAATTTATTATGGTACATGAAGGAAGCAATATGCAGTTAACCTGGCTTTAAACAGATTGCTAAAATATACAGCAAAATGCCAGTGAAGAGCTAGTACAGTATAATTAGGGCTGAGTGCATGTCATAGTATTTGTCAGGGCAAAATATTGAAAGTAATGGAATTGCAGGGTGAAAATAACAAAAAGCTACAGACCTGAGCATAAGGCAATTTAAAATTAAGTGAAATTACATAGTAATTTATCTTGTAGGATAGACCAAAATTCTGTAACCATATGTTTAATATGCTGTAAGCTATGCTGCTTAGCTGCCAGCAAACAGTAGTATATCAGAGAACAAAAGAGAAGGAAGAGACATTTTACTAGGCAAGGGTAATAATGGATTCTGACACAGAAAACATTTGTGTTCTTTTGTAACAGGTGTAAGTATTTTGCCTTCACATACTCCCATATCTTACTTATGACAGAGACAGTTGCAAAATAAGTTCATGCATCAAAAAGGGAATTTGTCTGTAATACTTTTTAAAGGAAGACAGCTGTTTTACTTTGAGTATCCAGGAAAGAAAAAGAATTTCAGATATTGAAGAATACTGAAAATTGTTGTTTTGTGGACATGTAAATATCTAGAAACAGCATTCTGAGTGAAGTAAGATTTAAATTTAACAAGCCCAGGTGCCTAAGAAAGCTTCTTCGTTAAAAAGCTGGTCTCCCAAAAAACAGTCAATCAAGGAGAAAGGCTCCTCTGCAAGGCAATTCAGGGTAGATATTGTAAGAGTATAGAGGTGACAAGAATATTCTGGCAATGAATTAAAAATTTTGTATCCAGCATTCCCAGAATAGGTTTTCCAAGAATCTGGAAGTCTGAACTTAGGTTTCTCGGAATATAGATAACAAAGTGATATTTCCATGAGTTGATTTCTGTACTTTTGAGCTTCTGAAGATCTGAATGCTTTTGGAAACTTCATTCATTCATGTGCAAATTCATTCATCCTGCAGTGTCATTAATATCAGTTGCATTACATACTCACACATATGGGTTTCTTTTTCTGGTCATATCTCTGGTTTTACCTGTTGAGTTGCTCTTGAAGTAAATCTAATCGATTCTCCACTTCCCCATATATGAAGTCACTTTCAGTTTCACAGATCCCCCATGTAACATGGGGTAATGCTGACTGAACTGGGGAGTCCTGGTACTCCTGAATGTTCTCTTGCTCCCAGGTTCTTTTATCAGTGATATCTGATGAAAAACAAAACATACATGTTTATATATACACGCTGTTAGAGAGGGGTTGGCACCCCACAAGCATCCCTCTTACTCATGTTTCTCAAAACCTTGGAAGTCAAATTGGTACATTGGCAAGCTTCATGAACAACTTTCTCTGTTCCTTACTGTTTTTAAGGAAAGATAAAAGTGGTCACACCTATGCTAACATTTTCAAGCTGCAGGTAACAACTTTGTCTAGTCAGCATCATCAGAGTTTTGCCAATGAATGCTTCCTATTTCTTTAGTTTTCTATTATTTCACTAATGAATCCCAAATTTTCTCAAGGTGTTTTTAGCAATACATTAGTCATTGAGATCAGAAATATTTGTTCTAACCTAAATGCATTAAATGACGTACTTGAATGTCTTTGATTGTGCATTTCAGAGGCCTGGCTAAGATCTCTTTTCTCTCTCTTGAATATGCTACTGAAGTGTATTTACTTTAGCTTTTTGGTGTAAAAGGAGGACTTGCTGCATTACATTTACAGCACTGGGCATGCATTATAGTGCATTGGAATGCTTCCTCTAGAGAAAGATGCCAGACCTCAGCTAGCTGCCTCTCTTACCTATAACTGTAACTCTGCTTGCCTAAAGGTTGGTGAAGTGTAGTACGTTTTCTCTGAGACAGGGGCCACCTAATGCAGCTCATGTTGCTTGCAAGAGGATACCAGTCAGTATTTTCAGAAAGGAAATTGGTTTTCATTGATGTTAGCACTACTAGTCTCCAAGCTAACCCTTGCATCATTGTGTAAAGCATGTCTCAGAGACTCTCACATTACGGTGGGGTGAAAGGTGCCAGTTAATTTTGTTTAAGAACTTGTGACTCCTAAAAGAATGAAATCTTCATCATTGCTGGGTCTGTCAGAGATCACTTTATTATTAAATGAAGCTTCATGGTAAATAATAATTCTTTTTTTTTTCTTTTATTTTCTGATTGAACTGCAGATAAAATTTTGGATTAAGATGGAGTAATAAAACCAAAAATGTTTCAAGCTAAAAATAGCCCAGTTACATTATTAGGATCTTACTGCAGAGTTTCAGCTATCTTGCTGAATTTAGTTACCTTTCTAATCCTTATATGTTGCCTATATAATATATAAAGTATTTAAAATTACTCTTTATGGAAGTAATTTATATTTATTTCTATATTTCCAGCCCTTTGTAAAACAATAATGATGACTACTCCAGGTCTCGCCCTGTACCTCTTTGCCCAAATATCATCCCTCTTGTCCCTCCCAGTTCTTGGATCTCTGTGATCAAACACTGCACCTTACACCCAAACAGAACGTGGGGGCACTCCTTCCTTTTGCCTGGATTTCTGGCTTGAGCTATTTCTCCTTCCTGTTCCAATTTGCTTAATTCACACCTCTGTGGATTTTCAATTAGTTTACATTCTTGGTTCCAGGCTGTTTCTCCTCTTCACCAAGCTGGAAAGGTTACAAATCATTTATCTTGGGATATACTAGTTGTACATATCCTTATCAGATACAGAATGAAGATCTTGCTGTGAGTTTTGCAGAACCTACAGGTAACGCACTTAGGTTGAACAGTGCTTTTTCTACAAATACCCCTGCCCTAAGCCTTTGTTCCTTTGAGTCAACTTGTTGTTATGTCAAAAATTGCTTAGTACCACTCAGATTCTCCTCTGTTGTGATAAAAGAGGTTGTTAAAACTTTAACACCTGCTCAGCACAACTCCCATTAGAGATGTATTTGTAATTATTTAACTACATGAAATTGCAGAATGTATTAAAAGTTCTTACTTCCCTCAGGCTGCTGCTTCACTATACAGCTGGACAGAATCCTTGAGTGCTGATAAAGTGTCACCCTCTGTTGTATAAGCAGTTGGATTTGAATCCCACAGCCCCAAGGAGTCCCTGAATGGTTTGCTCAGTGCTTCTTCTAACACTTGGCACTGTGTACCGATGACTCAGCACAGGTTCCATTCATTTCACACTTGTGAAAGTTTTCTGAGCAACCATAGCAGCCAGCGCCTTGTCTCAAAGAAAAGAATAAAACCCACAGTGTGGGTGGCATGTGAGAGGTTTGTCCAAATGCCATTAGCCACTCTTTTTAGAAGAGATCTCTGAGCAGTGTTGCTCTAAGTAAAGAAATTTAAAAAAATAAAAATGGAAAGAATAAGTCCTGCTCAGATTTAGTATTTCAAGTAGGTTTAGCCAGGAAGGGGAGCTCTCACTACATGACTACAACTGGAGGAGGAGACTTCTCTTTTTCTTATTGGAGAATGGTACTTACTACATTAACTACTCTTTGGTAAGCAGGTGTAGAAGGCTTCCTGGAGTTGTAAAGGATGTTTGGATTTCATGTGACATGACCTATAACTGATTTTATGCGCTGGGCAGAAGAAAGGGGAAAGAGATTTCATCTTGGCTGCACAGAAACCTGTTCAGCTTGTCAGCCACTTAAGCCAACAGAAGAGACAAAGAGTGTCACAAAAGCATGTAATACGGTTTTAGCAGGCACACATGGCACAATTTGCAGTGTCCAAGAAAGTTGGAAAGCTCTTGGCAAAGTGAAAGGAACACACTATGACAAATTCAGGGGTAAAATTTTAAACTATGGGTGTGGGTGCAATGATATTGTAAATCCAGTGGACTTAATTTTAAGCAGTGAATTTCAGGATTACCTAGAAAGCAAAAATATAGGCTATACATTTCACTGCTTTTTAACATCCTGTAAAAACCAAGTTTTTGGTTATTTTGCATAATAAATAATAAAATAACATATTTTTCAATGCTGTGGATTATCCCCAAGGAAATCACAGCTGGGTTTTGTCGAAGAATATGTATTTGTAGGCTATTACAGTAAACATTTGATATGTGAGAAAACAAATGAATAGGCACTGAAATTATAAAATAAGTTCATACACTATAAGCAAGTTAATATGCAATAAATAACAGTATTGTAGGTGTTCTAAGCATCTTTTCAGGTACTTCCACATACCTCAGTAGCCCCAGAAAAGCCCAACAGCAGTTTCAAGTTTATAACCAACTATGGTTTTCCAGCTCTTGAAGAATCCTAGACTAAGAACTAGTCCATAAATGCATAACTGGGTTCACTTGTAATATTCAAGAATCAGTGAACTGATTATGACCAAATAATGACCAAGTGAAACTAGAAAACACCATTTTTCTGCAACATATAGATTACCAGCTACAGAAAAATTATCAGGTCTTCTCAAAAAAGCCATATGTTTTAATGTTAAAAGTTGCATTTTAGGATTCTGAGAGAGAGGTTTATACAGCTTCTGCCCACATTATACAATACATTATTATCTTTCCATTCATCAGCAGTAATGACTGAAGCTTAAAACAAAACTACAGATAATTAAATATGTATGTCACAGTGGTAATGAATTGCAGTAACTTTATGTAAGTGCATTTGCATTCAAGATTTGTAAGGTACCATACTATATGAGGATTATAAACATACATACAAGCATAGTTTATTTCAAAATTGCATTATATTTATAACTGCCTTAATGGTAAGTTAAAATCAATCTCTAATTAACAGCAGGAGTAATAATTTAGTTTAAAACATTATCAGTCAAAGCTGATTTTATTTGATTGCCAGTCAAGTTTTTATGAAAGTTGCAAGAAAGGTAAAGAGCTTTCATACACATTACCAATAGTGCTGGATCACAAACTGGAAAAAAGAATGTGGTCTTAATCAAAATATGTAACGTTTAGACAGGCTAAATTTAGCTCAGACAAAATCTGCAATAGGTTGCCTTGGAAAATGTTGCTATAGCTGCAAGGACACATTTCTGGCTATTGGTAAGGGAAAGGTAAGCTTTCAAATTGCAGTGCGTATGCAACAAGTTTATGTGGCGCAGATTTATATAGTCTTAACCTGAGGAGAGCAGACTTCAGATATTTATACCTTTGAGACGTAAAAAAATATATTATTTGGCCTGATTAATCATTAAGTTAATTTAAAACTGTAGCCTAAATGCCTAAAGTTTATTGAATGATGGTTAAATGGTTAAATTGCCTCAATGGAAACTGATTGGGAAAACAGCATTAAGCCGAAAATTTGTAATTCTTCCCTTCAGACTGAAACAATTACAAATGAACTTTCATCAGTATTTAAATCATATATTAATCTGGGGCTTTTCATTAATTTCCCTTCACATTACTGAGCAAATAAATATTTTAATATAGTAGATGTAATTTTAATTATGTGATTTAACTCAATGTAATAATTTCTGATCATTTGTCATATACAAAAGCTCAAATCTTTGTTCCTGTGTTTTACTTATGGAAGTCAGGATTTGTTCTGTGTAATGAAATGGCACTCCTTTTAACCAACAAGTGTGGCAACATGGGATAACATCCTTTTAAGCTATTATGAATTTTTTTCCACTTTTCACATTTTTTGTTTTGCCTTGTCAATACAGAGAATTAAAGCAGTTACCCGAAAATAGGTTTTTCTGTGCATATGCAGCCATCAAAAGGTTTATGTAGCTCCCATTGGATAGGATTTTTTGCTGTCACCCAACCCTGGGATATCAAGCAGCCTTTGAGAGATTCTTTACTGCTTTGATTGCAGTTTTTATTCATGGCACTCAATGAAGTCCAGCACTTTTAACAATTTTAAAGAGTTTGTTTAAAGGAATTTCCTTAGATAGTGCAGTTGCAAGATGATTTATTAACAAAGCCTGGAATAGCCTTTTGGAGATTCTGTAATCCAGTCTCACAGCCAGTATGTTAAACTACATTAATCCTCTTAAGAAATAGTAATTTTTGATCTAAAAGTTTTGTCTTGTTAAACTTTCAGGAAACACAGAAGTAAATATTATATAAAGACTCAATAGTAACATTCAGAAATATATTTTTGATAATCAGACTAAAAAAGATGCCTACTCAAACTTTACAAAATAGCAACAGCTAGATTACCTTTGCAAGAATTGCTTCTTTTGTCAATAAAAATTTCTTCTGGGGCATGAACCATTTCTTCAAAGTCCACCTCTGTGGTTTTCTCTGTTACAGATGGGTAATCAGCTGCCCCAGAGAACAGGGGCTTTTCCTCATCTTCAATGGATGATACAAAAGATGATGACCCACTTTTTTTCTCCTCAAAGTGTTTCTTAGCAGGTTGATAGTATCTGGTGGTGTCCCCTGAGGGTTCAGGATCACTCTGATCATTCTCTTTGAAATAATCTGTTAAACAGAAATAATTGTGTACAGTAGTATGCAGTTAATGAAATTGTGTTCTAGTTTATTCTGGTCTGAGGTTGGAGATGAATATTATATCAGTCATGAAGTTCACCATCTATTAGAATAATTTATTTTAATGCCTTTTTTAATTCTTGTATCAGAGGACATTTCTCTCTCTTTTGAAGTCCTAGAAGACATATGCATCCATATTGTAAGGATTCGTAGTCCCTAACCATAGTCCCTAACTCACGCAAAAGTTGCTTATATTAAAACAGCAAAGGTTTTATCCAGCACAACCCTCCTGTTTACTCACTGCTTTTTCCAGATGAGGATGAGATTTGAAAAAGTTTTATATTCCAAATTTTTTTAAAATAATTTATTACTTCATTCACTCTTCCAATTTATCACATTCTTGGGCATTTCTCATAGTCTTGACAGGCTAAGAGTCATGAATGTCAGACTCAGTATCAGAACTACTCATTTAAGTTATGCCTACATAAGAGCATCTTTGCTGATTATTCTTTTCCCAGAAAAAGCAAATGTATTAATCAACCACTCAACCTCAAAATACTTGGGCCCATCTAAATAGAGAACATATTTCTCCATGCTCATTACTGTCAAACTGATATTTAGGATTGATGTGGTAGAAAGAAATCCTCTTGGTACAAAAAGAAGGGATTTTCTTGTCTGTGTTTGTGAGATCATCTCAAAACAACTTTCCAAAGTAGGCCAAATTCCTTAGCCTTTAGAATTAATTGCAATTCTCTGAACATCCAAACTTTTGAATAAGTACACAACATGCTGTGATACATATGGAGGCAGAGTACCAATCATGTTCAGAATTTATCTTTCATTAAACACTTTCAAAATCTGTAATGAGGGAAGGCAAATTCAGTCCTCTTAAGAAGTGGCACATAAAACTAAATTTAAAGCAGATGCCTTTAAAAACACATTGTAAAAATTAAATATAATTTTAAACCAAGAATGATTGTTTATGAATATGAAGAGCTCCTAATCTCTTTTCAGAATAAAGTTGAAGCTAATTTCCAATTCAATGTTTGGTTTTACCTACTTTTAACTGAAATGTCAAGATAATTCCAGTTCTGCTATTTATTTAAAACACATTTTAGCAGGGTAGTCTCAACAACATATAAATACTGTAACTAGTTTGCCTTAACTTCCTGGGGAGACAGCATGATTTCCCATCTGCTTTGTGCTAATTACTAATCAACACAGCTCTAGAATGTCTGTAGTCTTTAAAGCCTACAGCAGTGGTTAATACAACATCTAGTGTATTCCCCAGTTTTCTTTTCTGTTTTCTGGTCACCATAGGGAAATAAGACTGTGGCCTCATATAACCCTCTTTATCTGCACACAAAAAGAATGCAGTGTCCATAGAGAACACTCTGCAGCAGTCCAGACATCTGTGAACAGGGAGGGCAGGTAATGGGGAACAAAATAAAACCAATACCAAAGCAGACCTCCTGTAATTGTACCATCTAGAGTCTCTGAGAACAATTAACGTAGCCCAGGCATGAAGTGACTTTATTTGGCTTCTGTTAAGCAGGATTACTAGCTATAAGTGATACTGGTGTTATTCTGATACTGTGAAGGCATCAACGCAGTTCTTGGGGTATGCTCAGACTGGATAGTCAAGTACCATAGAATCATAGAATCATACCATGTTCTCTGCAATCCCACCTCCAAAAAGGTACAAAACCAAAATAAAGCTTTGTAAGAAAATTCTAATGTAGCTCTCTCCCATGGCTTTTCCTTTGAGAATATATGGTCAAATACCTATAGTCATGCTACAGTAAATTGTCTTAATTGCTTATTGCTCGATTGACTTCAACCCGTGAAAAAGACCTTTTAATGAAAGCTTGAAATTGCCATTTTTAGGGTAATTTTTTTATATTCATGGGATTTTGTGCACTAACAGTAGCTGTAATGAGCACCCTGTGGAATACAAATCAATCAGTGGACTAATTTTAAGAGGAAGTCATTGAGACTCTAATGAAAAAAATTATATAGCAGCTGAAGTATAGCAGACTGCCTTATCTGTCATATTCATAGAATACTAAAATATCTAGAAACAAGAAGCCAGATTCTGCTAACAATAACACTGCTGTAAAATCAACATAATTAAATCGATACCTCTGTGTTTAATCTCCATCTATAACAGAACAAAGGAACATATTTTTTTCAAATGCTGTCCAAGCATAAAGAACTCACTGACAATAGAAGGAAAGCAGAGATATGTTGAATGTAGGGTTTTGCCTATTGAAATCAGGGAAGATTTGCTCATCAGCTGATTGATTTAAAAATATACATCTTTGGCTTTACTGCTATTGCTTTATCTGTTAGCCATCTGGCTACATTCATAGAGTCAAGTTGTTTTCCTTTAAAAAGACTCTTATTTAATGCTAATGATTCCTCTGTCTGGAGAATAATCCAGTGGTACTCTGCACCTAGAATAAGAGTGAAAATAGAAACTGCATTTTTTATTTGGCTCTTCAGTACCTGATGATGGTGCAAGTTCTGTACCTCAGCTCGACAGCTTAGCAGTGCCTCTGTAGCTCAGTGGGTATATGTTACAAATAATATCCACCTAGTGCTGAATTCAGAGTGTGAATTTCTCAAATTTCTCCTTCTTCTTATAATGAAATCCAGTCACTGGTTTGGAATGAATTTTCCAGAAGAGAAGTGTTTTCTATCTGTGTATGTATGGATAAGTTCACTATCTATTACACAGACTTCCAGATTTCAAAATATTTCTCTTCTCCTTACTCTTCTGTTTCCAAAATACATGTAATCGTTAAAGCCCCCCCTCATCCTAATGCTTCCTCCTTCCTTTTCCAGTGATACAAATTTTGGTCTCTGACTCTGATTGCTAGAAACTATGTTTTGCTGAAGATGACTATTTTGTAACTTCCTGCTTTACCAAACATGTACAAACATAATTTACGTTTTTTATGTGACTTCTTTTAGCCTGATATGTGTTTTGGGCGCCTGCCAAGTTTACAGGCAATGTCCTCTGTTATTTGCTGCCTGCAGATTCCAGAATCTTCCTAGTAATTATCAGAAGGTTTGTGCTCTGCTTTTCACACTTGCACTGGCAAATAAAGGGAAGAAATGGGGTTGTCATGAAGACAATGAAATATAGGTATGACACAGACTCACAGAAATACTGGCATAAAATCCAGGTTGGTAGGATGGTTACCAGAGATCAAACAAGTTTCTTTTTTGTGTCATGGTCAGCCTGTAGTATTATTTTGTATTATTCAGACAGTGTCAGGCTGCATGATTTTTTTCTCTTAACCTGTTAGTCTGCTGCAAACAATATTGGTGAAAGTATCAGTAATATATTACATTTGGAGCAGCATTGTTTAATATTACTGTAATATCATTAATCTGATTGGTTATATAGCCTAGTGTTTCAGAAGGTGGCAAATTTTTACTCCCTTTTTCAGCCATTCAATAAAAAGTCCCATAATATGCCTAGACATATTCAATTTTGTGCAGAAAATGAGGTGAATGACTTCCTCACCCCTGCAGAAAAAAAAATTGCCCCAAACCATGAAACATAGACAATCCTTATCATTAACATGATCTGCGCAATTATAAATCTGTTCAGCAGATATGACATCTTCTCTTTCCTTTGAAAAAAGCTACTGTGTTATCTTATGCTACACCAAGTACATCCCTTGGTAAGATGAATGCAAAGTGTGACCTGTAAGGAGGGATGGTTGATTGCTCAAAAGGTCTGCAGATCTTCAGATTCAGATTACCAGCAAGTATTTTGGTTCAACTGCTATTAGTTCTTTCTTACGTGATATTCACAAATATTCCTGTGGTGCTCAAGGTGCCTTTCCTACGTATGAACAAAATATTTGCTGGTCATTATGACTATTTGTTATCTGTTCTTTAATTTTAAAATGCCATTTACCTTGTCAGAGAGCAGGAAAATGCCTTATGTGCCCACCCGTGCACCATGGGGCAGCAAATATTTGGAATGAAAAGTCAGTAACCAAGCATTTTGGGTAGTATTTTAAATACAGTACCACAAACAGGGTTGAAAAAGTGAAAAATCTCAAAGATAACAAAAAATCAAAAGAAGTTGATGTATAATTTGAACACTGATGTTCAGGTCATGCCTATCTTTTTCATCATTTAGATGGGGAGCAGCATAAAAATCAGTCAGGGAAAATGGTAATCCATATTCTTTAAATCACTGCTTTTCACTTAGTGGTGTAAGAACAATATAATCAACACACAGTGTTTATATAATGTCAAAAATTACCGGTTCTGTGGAGTGAGACCAATATATAATAAGGGGTGATTCCAGAGAAGCCTACTCGAGTTTTATGCAGGTTCAATTACTCTATAGAATGCCAATCGGGGACTTTAGGATTATTAAACTTCAAATTAAAATGCTCCTTATTCTTTTCCCTTGCTGTTTCTTTAATACTTAGTTGAATATGACTGGTATGAAGTACATCACTAAATATAACTGAGGGCCTTCTGATAGACTAGATAATGGAAAAATATCAAAAAGAAGGAAGATGACTGCTTGTAAACATGAAAATAAAAAGCAACTCAGTGGCTGACCATTCTATAGGAAACTGATGCTATGGTGAAGATAGATCTTTTTGCCATGTTTTTCATATATTGATGAATAAAATAAAAAAAATAAAAACAATGAAATGGCATCATGTCTGACACTTTTGTTCCTGTTGCCATCCTATCTTTGAATTGGGTCTTTCAGATTGGGTCTCTTAACCGAATCTGCAATTAACATTTTTACTTGAATATTATGTTCATGAAGGACCTTCCAATGACAGACTTCAGAATGGATTTTTAATTCATAAATTCCATTAACTCCTTATTGCTTAATTTTGGTGAATTTAAAATCTTCAGACACAAAACTACACTGATTTGCAAAGTCATTTGGGAAACAGTATGAAGAATTTTAGTGTATTTTCCCATGGGAGAAGAATATGAAACGCCCAATCTTTACAAATGCATGACAAGCAACAGTAAAATTTTGGACTCTGTAGTTGTATGTAACATTTGAGATGAGAGCTACTCCACTTTTGCTACCAGAAACTGTCTGACAATTAATTTTGGCCTTGTCTATAAAGAGCTGAAATTGTGACCTGACAATTGTGTTTTCTCTAATGACTGCCTGAACTCACTGGTGTGCATCTTTCCAGGGAACACAGAGACTGCTGATGCCATTTTGTCTTTTGCGGCAGCTCAGCTATTGGCCTTCCCATTTCTCCTAACTTCATTTTCTTCCTGTAGGCAACAGCATTCATTCCTGTCATACCTGGCTGTGGAGGACATGGAGTAAAAATACAGATAAAGGAGAGAAACTAGAAAAGCAGTGTACGAGTCAGTGTCATCAAGAATGTGGGATGGTAAAAAATTTGAGCAGCCACTGCCACTTCTGGGTCATATAATATGCTTTCCTCTAACAATGGATGCAGCACAGCTACTTGAGATTCTCACCCTCTTTATTTTGCTCGTTTCCTAGCTAACAGTAACAAAAAAAGGCATCCATGTGCCTTAGGAACTTGAGGATGCATAAATTGAGGGATTTAGGTGCTTATCTCCATCCAACTATCCCAGAGACCATTTGAGCTGTAAAGCCCATCCATCACTTTGGCTGCTGACTCCAGTGCCACTACCAAAGAAAGATCAGTCAAGCTGGATTACAAAGTCAAAACCAGAAACAGCTCTTGTGGAAAGTGGTTGAGAAAGTCTCATGTCTTAATTTCTCATTGCATAGGAAATAAAAAGGGAATTGTGCATGAGGGGTGGGAATGCCCTGTTTCTCATTATCTGAATGCATGGTCTTGAAAGAGAGGGTGGAGCCCTTGTGCCAAACATAAATCATATTAATGTGGTTTGGTTCTGCCTTCCAGTGCTATCTTCTGGAGCTGGAGTCCAGGGCTTTGCATGTGAACTCTTATATATGGCTAGCAGTAAGGGTGGGTTGTTTTTTTTTTGTGATGAGAAAGAACCAGGCATGGGGAAATGGTAACACCAGACCCCAAGAGTGGAGTGAAAGCTATTTACTCACAAGACAGTGACCACCATGATGATGACAACCTTATGGAGTTCAACCATGACAAGTGCAAGGTCCTACACCTGGGTCGGAGCAATCCCAGGCACAGCCACAGGTTGGGCAGAGAAGAGATTCAGAGCAGCCCCGCAGAGAAGGACTTGGGGGTGTTGGTCGATGAGAAAATGAACATGAGCCAGCTTCAGTGTGCGCTCGCAGCCCACAAAGCCAACCGTATCCTGGGCTGCATCAAAAAGAGTGTGACCAGCAGGTCAAGGGAGGTGATCCTGCCCCTCTACTCTGCTCTCGTGAGACCTCACTTGGACTATTGTGTGCAGTTCTGGTGTCCTCAACATAAAAAGGACATGGAACTGTTGGAACAAGTCCAAAGGAGGGCCACGAGGATGATCAGGGGACTGGAGCACCTCCCGTATGAAGATAGGATGAGAAAGTTGAGGCTGTTCAGCCTGGAGAAGAGAAGGCTGCGTGGAGACCTCGTAGCAGGCTTCCAATATCTCAAGGGGGCCTATAAGGATGCTGAGGAGGGACTCTTCATGAGGGACTGTAGTGAGAGGACAAGGGGGAATGGGTTCAAACTTAAACAGGGGAGGTTTAGATTGGATATGAGGAAGAAATTCTTTACTGTAAGGGTGGTGAGGCACTGGAATGGGTTGTCCAGGGAAGTTGTGAATGCTCCATCGCTGGTGGTGTTCAAGGCTGGATTGGACAAAGCCTTGGGTGGCATGGTTTAGTGGGAGGTGTCCCTGCCCCTGGCAGGGGGGTTGGAACTAGATGATGGTAAGGTCCTTTCCAACGCTAACTATTCTATGATTCTATTATTCTATATTTAACCCTTCTCAAGCATCATAAAGTACTATAACTTACCCTGAATTCACTTAAACAAACCTGGCATTTGTAGATCTTGAATTTTTGTGCTTGAGCTCTTGTCTCTCAGAACCAACTTGGCCTATGCTCAGCCTCAGACTCCTGATGTTGTATATCATGACATTGGGATGTTTGTCAAAACCAGCCTTAACTCATGTTCTGACAAGGAACATGTACCAGGAAAGGGGACATCTGAAAGTCCATTCCAGAATATGAACAACTTGAACAAAGCTCTCTACCATTTTTCAGCTGAAGAGAAATATTTCTGTTGTCAGGACAGTCTTCTATTGCTGTCATGATCAGCTCAGTTCATGACTGGTGGTTAGGGAAAATAAGAAGTGCTGCATTCATAATATTTTTGAATGTCTGCTGACAGCATAGCTTGCGCCTACATCTGCATATTACCAAGGTATCCGTGAGGACAAAATAGTACAGTAAAAAGCAAAAACTTTTAAGGAATGTTTAGTCATAATGTCCTTATAACTAACAACTCAAAGTGATAAGATAGCATAAATTAGTATCTCTAGAGTCTTTTCTTGCTTATTGATGAAACACCATTGATGATTATAGCACTATTCAAGTACACAGAATATTTAATTCTTAATACTAGAAAAATTACCTACTTTTTGGATGGGTTTTCATGCTTGAAAACTCTATGGAAAAATCACAAATTTAGTGTGCATGAAAAAAAAGTAGTTTGGAAGCTTTGTAAAATGTCCATTGGATAGCCTGAGAACTTCAGATCTAAATATTTTCAAACAATCTGAAAAAGGTAGAAATTGCTATGGTCAGGAGAAGTACTGGGTCCTAAAGATCCGAAAACAAACTTTTCCATTAAAATCTGCAGAGCACTTTTTATAGCAAGGGTCTATGAAGAAGTAAACTATTTATATATAGCATATAGTACAGTAATAATGTTTAGTACAGTGAGAACATGAAGGCTGACTTTCATATGCACTTTATTTGATTTTGTTAATCTAAATAATCACATAGTATTCTGATGGTTAGTTGCACTAGAATTCACTTTTAAAAGTGGAAAGTTACATTTGCAGCTTTTTAGTTGTAATTAGAGGAAGTAGTAAAGCACACAGTGCCTACTCAATGATAAATATATTTCTTCACGTTTGAGGAACACAGGATTATAACTTTTAGAAAAAAAAAATATAATGAATCCTGAAGAAATCACGTATTCATCAGTAATTAAATTTAACAACAGTGCCAGATTTTTATGGTAAGATGACTACTGGCTACATTGCTACTGTTTTTCCTTTTGTGAAATTCATATATAGTTATGTCCTTCTACAGTGTAATATCCATCAGAACTTAGGTGAAATAAAGAACAAGTGAAAATAGATTCTTTCCATCAGAGATTTTGGGACATAAAAATAATCTTCTGAAACACATACAGTTATATTAAAGCTTGGTCATTTTCAGAATATGGCAGAGACAAGTTCTTAAAGGTGCACACACATTTCTTTGAGACATTTCTTAAGCTGGTAGAAAGGATTTATCTAAAGTTCCACCAGGTACAGGGATTTCTGTATCTGTAAGTCCTTGTTCAACACCTTGGTACAGCAGATGTCTGTAGACCTGTCAGACCTTAAAATCTGAAACAATGCCAAAGACTTACAATGGCTCCTAAAACCTGGGGTGTGGAAGACCTTATATTCTTCAGTGCATGTTTGTTTTCCTCCTTCTTTCTCACTTTCACTTGTTATGCTTCCCTTCAAATTTCCCACCTATCTTTAGGAACCCCTACTTACAAAATGTACTGCCAGATGTGTTTGTGGTATTTGACTAACACCAATTAAAAATGATGTCTGACTAGAAATTGATGCAGGAACCTTCCTATTACTAGGATAAGTAGGTTACTGGTGGTATTTTAGGAAAGTTAAAAATTTTATCCTCCTGGTAGTAAAAAAGGTTTAAAGTTCTTGGTTTTCTGTGATTGTTTTTAGTGACAGATTTCTTTAATTCCAAGTTCATTCATAATTTGTGATGCCCTAAGTCTTCACTGGGGGACCTAAAGAAATGAAGTAGTGAAATTCCTCTGCTATAGACAGTCCTGGCAACTTTGCTGAAAGGCTCCAGTGGGTTGAATAGTGATGGTGGAGGAAATTAACTGTTCTGGAAGGAACTGTTTGAATGACTATTTTGTCTCAGTGCTGCCTGTGAGAGTTTGGTAAATTAACGTGTCGTTTACTGTGTTTCCTCTCTGAGCCAAGTAGGGTTGGATGATTCTGGAAATAGGAAAAAGCAGAAACCTCCCCTGATCATCCTGAACTAAACACTGGCTAACTTTTCCATAAGGATCCATGTTCCTTTTAAAATGGACTAAGACAGGAGCTACATTTGAATAACTGAGACACATTTAAAAAGCCAAGAATTTCACAGTTAAAGTATGCAATCCTTCAATTATTTTTGTGTGCCTTTTTTAGTACAATGAGATGAGATATGGATGGAGTGACAGCCTTATCTCTGAATTTTCTCTGGCTTTGATATCAACTTTAATGTTAAACAGGCAATAATGGAAGGACAGTTCTTGCTTTATACTTCAGGAAATAATACTGTACTTAAAAAATCAGAAATAAAGAATTATAAACATGAACCTCAGAAAGGATTCAGGGCAAAGGCCAGAGCAATTCTCCTATCAAGTTTAGAATTCTCTTCTTTTTCACAAGGAATTCAGCTTTCACTGTAGTACTAGTATTACCTTTTTTCAAAGGATGGATATGGGTATGTGTGACTGCATACACAATTTCAATCAGATTTGGCCTCTGGAAACAGCCTCTTTGGTAGCAACTCCTGGAAACAAGGCTCTTCTGTGGAAGATCCCTGAGGTGGCTCCTCGGCACTGTGATAATAGCAATAACAATAACAATAATAGGAGCAGATGGGACACTGTGGTAATGGGCTCTCTGATGACCATGTATGTACTTTTTGATAGGGGCCTCATGCTGAAGATAAGATTTCGGGGACATGAGGTCTTGTTTCAAGCATATGCTGCCTGCCAAGACACTAGCTGCTTTCTGGTTATTTAACTGCCTGACACCCTAGCTGAATAATAGAAACTCTTTTCTAATTAAGTCCAAAGAAAATGCATCAGCATAATACTAACAGTTTAACAAAGTTATGTAAGAGCTTCAATTTTTGTCCAGATTCTTACCCTACTTTTTTGCTGGGGACACAGCACGGTGCTTGGGTAAGTCATCGATTCATAAAGTAACCATTTAAATAAATCAGCTGGTGGAAGGGGACAAGAATGGGAGAAAGCAGGGACATGGGAGGAGGGGGTTGTTTTCCCATTCTGTCAGTACTGCTTCACCTCACACCTTCAGGCAGGAGAATCAGCTCCCGAAAGATTTCCTTGTCCTCTACATTTCCAGCCATGGCCTCTGGCTAACTTTCGTAATAAAGCTATGTTAATATGGTTTAGCTTCTTAGTCTAGATAGTACCTACAAGCACCGCACACTTAAGATAGCTATAGTGATCAAGATTCAATTAGAAGTTTATTAGAGCTCTGGCTTCTGTGCCTACTTTGAGAATAGATCAGTAGGTAAGAAGTCTGGTCAAAAAGCACAACTCTTCCAATACAATTAGTTACTATATAAGTTTATTTAGCCAACAATATGCTAAAAATGAAACTCTGTAAAAAGCATTTTATATTCCACTTGATTGTTACAGTCTGTGTCAACATGAAATAATTGTGTAATAAGATTTCAAAAGAACTTCCTTTTGTGGTCTTTTAAAAACACATCCATGAAAACAAATTTTCCCAGTAATGAGGTCCCTTTGTGAGCTGACAAAAGTTAAAGTATTGTTAGCTACTTATATCTCTGGTTAGTCTTTTAGTCCTTTCAGCTGGAATTCATGGAATGATCTTGTTTATGGTTCAAAACTAAAAAACCAGAATAAGGATTTATTTCATTGAGGTCATCATTACATTCCCAGTTAGTAAGTCCCCACTGGTTTACTTAACCTGTATTTTAATTAATTAGAGCCAGCATTAACAAAAAGTTAAAGAAACTGCTAGCAAGAGTAATAATGCTTGAACCCCAGAAAAATCTTTTCAAAGCTTCATTTTTTTCAAGTTCTCAGTGATCTTACTTACACTTTTGTAACTTTTGCATCTCTCACCTGTATGTTTGAATTTCATATTGATCTAACCAATTATAGTTGTGCCCTGTTCAGCATGCGATAACAGAGCCACACTCAGAAACAGCAGAGCAAAAGAAACTTCTTGCCCCTACGTATTTCCTTTGAAATTGGCTAACTCCCATAGAACTACTAGAGGAAAATGAGAAATGGGCAAGAAAGAATCGCATTGTGCACTGCTGAAAGAGACAGCAATATAGATGGAGCAGCCTGTTGTCCCTTAGTTTTCAACAGGAGACTAACTTGCCAATCCAGATGAGAGCTTTGTTTGGAACTGCCAGGCAGGAATCCTGCTCATTTTAATCAGTCATGAGAGAATTTCTTGGCTGACTGTCAAGCATCTATGGCAACTGGCTAAGGCTGAACCTGCACCTGTGCAAGGAATATCATCCATTATGCTGAAAGACGTGCGGTGAATTTCTTTTGTGTGAGAGCAAGAGCAAGCTGGTATGTAGTATGTGTTAAATTTTGCAGGGGACCTCTTGTGGTATTGCAGTCCTTTCTGGAAACCAGAGAACAAGCTGGTCCCTCGAGTAGCTTTATACCCTTTAAAATTACATTATGGCAGAGCCCAATGTATTAGCTATCAGTTTTTGTTGACACAGGTAAAAAATGTGGAAATATGTGTAGGTAGAGTGAGAAGGTCTTGCATGGAATTGGAAAAGTTTTGGTGCTAACTGCAGATGTATAACAGAGAGCTACATTGATTTTGTTTAACCCCTGATAAAACTCATGCAGAAAGAGTTACCATGGCAACAAGGTCCAAATCAGGCAAGCATGAACTAAGGGCTGAAATAACACAATCCCATTTTTAGCACCCTAAAAGGGAGAAAATCACCAATAATCACAGTAAAGATGGAAACAATATAATTTCAAGCTGCATAGTATACTAGTAGGTCAACAACTGAAAGTTAAGAAAGCCCACAAGAAGACCATGTCATGGACAACAATCCTCCCCTCCAAAAAAAAAAAAAAATTACAAATCAGGATGAATTTAGTGAGGTGTAGAATATCAAAATAACTGAGTCAGAATGCTGAGTGTCTCTATCCTGTTTGAAGTATAGTTCTAAAGTTTTATAAGAGAAGATAGTAACAGGAAAAAGGGGAATAATTTTAAACTGAAAGAGGGTAGATTTAGATTAGATATAAGGAAGAAATTATTTACTGCGAGGGTGGTGAGACACTGGAACAGGCTGCCCAAGGAAGCTGTGGATGCCCCATCCCTGGAATTGCTAAGGGACCAGTTGGATGGAGCCTTGAGCAACCTGGTCTGGTGGAAGGCATTCCTACCCATGTCAGGGGGGATGGAACTAGATGATCTTTAATGTCCCTTCCAACCCAGACCTTTCTATCATTCTCCAATTCTATGGAAATAAAAATACGATTGTTAAAATTCATTATACAACATATTTTTTTACTGTAGGAATACTGTGACCAGAAATGCATTTGCCAGATGTGTGTTCTATTTTATCTGCTCCAGTTCTTCTAAGGCATTCCCTAAATATATATTGTTATAGACCAGTTATGCTGGATCAAAATATGATGCCACTGCCTTCTATATCTCAAGGGATGAAATCAATATAATATTATTTTACAGGCCAGTAGCAACATGTAGGATACTCTACAGCCTCATACAGGATGTAGGATGAGCCACAGAAAAGTGACACTGAAGGTCTATGGCTATGCGGTGTCTGTTGTGGCTATGGCAACATATAGAGAAACTGAAAAGGTACCAGAGAGGGGCAGTAAGCCAGTGTGGTTTACACAACTCTTGGCAAAGGACTTTTATGCATGAATCTTCTCAGACAGACTTCCAATGTACCACACTTCTGTCTAACTCAGACATTACCAGATACTATACACTCATTACCAGGACTAAGGAGCTTGTTACCAGTCTTGTCTCTTTGTTCTCTGTAGTGCAAGTTAGGGTTTTTTTTTTTTTTTTCAAAGATAAAACTGTGGGAAATTGCATTTTTTCAAAAGTAATTAAAATGAATATCTCCTAGAGGATGTTCAATGTGATCCACTGGGCAAGAACCATAAAATCATAAAGGTCTTGGTACCAAGCTGACACCTGAGAAGGCCTGTTTGTAATTCTGCAGCAGGCACAACATGAAGGATCACTCCTATCTTGACTAGGTGGCAGCAGGTGTTTTCTGATAAGAAATGTGAAGGTTATTCAGGCAAAGCGCCTCTGTCAACAGATTCTTTGTGAAGAGCAGATTGAATGTTTCATGGGGACATTTTCCTGACAGATTTGTTGTCAGCCTTGGCTTTCTGCCCTAAAGACGCTTCTTTGATTGAGTGTCAATGTCATTGTTCTGAGTAGCCACAGTCTGGATTAGTCTTCCTTCATTGAGCATTATACCTGCTATGTATGTTTAAAGTGTTCCCATTTATTATCAGCTACTCTGAAACTATATAAAATGGTATTATGCTGCTTTTAGAATTGGGTTTAACTGTGGAGTGTGAAAGACAGACATACCAGAAACAAAAACTTTTAGACAAACCATTGGACCGTGAAAGTGTAATCTTATTGAAGGAATTGTGCTTTCCCTACCATGAACATGAAAATCCTGTGAGTATCAGTTTAGCTGTCTTTATAACTGTCGCTGTCTGACCACAGCAACTATCTACAGTTCCTGGTATTTACAGTATTGAATACTGGTGACATAGTTTAATATTTCACTGAATTTTCTTTCATTAGGATTACTCCCGAAAGACTCTAAGATGTATGTAAGCACAGAAGATATTACCTGAACTCTTGCCAGGGCAACCATTTACGCATTACCACATGAATCAAAATCTGACTATGGTGAACCTACTGTGTCCTGGAAACAAAATATTTTAATTCTAGGGAGAAACACTACCTAGCATCAAATTAAACAAAGCCCTTTGCTAAGGGAATAAAATCAGTGCTGCTAATAAATAATCCAATAGATTAGCTTCTCAAAACAGTTTTAATTATGGTGTCTCAGAAAATATATATTAAGACATAATATACATATATATCAGTACACCTCCAAGCCAATAAGATGGCTTAATATTTGAACAGAGTGTTTGCTGCTCAGTTGGATTCTCAAGAGCTGCTACAGTAACAGCCAGCATGGGACCCTACTGTAACCAGCATTACCAAGCAAAATATCAATGAATAATGAAGCAGTGCTGTTTAATGTAAGAAATGAAGTTAATTACCTTCCTCTATTTCACTTTGAAAGGACAATTTCCGTCTTCGTAGTTTGCAGTTATCTCCATCCTCATCATTAGTAGTTTGTGATCTTATTACGAGGTCAGACTTGATTAATGAAATATGAAACACAATGACAGATTAGTCCCATCTAAATAGAACAAGTTTTCAATCGGTGATTGACTGTTAATCATATTCAAGCTTTAAGAAAGGTAATATTACACAAATCAGAATTCATCAACCTCTTCATCCCCAGTTAATGGCATTGCTCAATGCTAATGTTAAAAAGTTCATGCCAATAGAGCAAAACCATCAATGTCACCACCTGATGGTGAAACAAAAGTGTTCCGAAAATAAGTTTACATGGAAAGATATAAGTTCATGTGTTACCAATTTTCTGAACTTGCACAGATGTGGTTTAATTAATCTTAGAGAAATTAAAGAAAGAGAAATTAAATAACCTCTAACAAAGACTGTATACTATTGCAAGAAGTAATGTGGTAACTGATTGTAATTAGATTTACATTTAACTATACCATAATGATTATAAAGGTTACATTTTACAACAATAAGGCTGGCAAATACCAGATACTTTACCCCTCATTATTTCATCTTTCTAGACCCTCTCTTCCTCTCTATCAGATCCAGTAAATTCAGGTAATTATTTTTGTAGCAGAATACTATGTTGATTTTATCGATCCTTCTTATAGAAGATGATTCTTTTTCCCCATGATAAATACAAGATACATTTAACTCTTTCTACTTATTTAAAACCGTGGAATTTACAAATAAGCAAATATAACGCCAGTTATGCTCTTTGTGTACATACACATGGCAATGGCTTCAGCCTGCTTCCCTGTGCTAATGAGGTTTCCCATACCACTTAAGTAAGCATATTTACATGTGGGAGAAGGGCAGATGGAAAGAAGTGGGAAATGTTTTCATCTTTCTCTATTTCCTTCATTGTAAACCTGATGGTTAAGGTTCTTCAGTGATGGCCCACTAGCACAAAAACTGCAGGAGGAAAAAGGCACTATTACATAAATAGGAGGACAAGAACAGAAGTTGAGGCAGAAGAACCTATCATTCTCATAATAACTCTGGATCTGAGTGTCCCTCAGGGATCGGTGTTGGGGCTGATCTTGTTCAACATCTTTGTCAGTGACATGGACAGTGGGATTGAGTGCGCCCTCAGCAAGTTTGCCGATGACACCAAGCTGTGTGGTTTGGTTGATACATTGGAGGGAAGGAATGTCATTCAGAAGGACCTTGACATGCTTGTGAGGTGAGCTAATGATGCCAACCTGATGAAGTTTAACCATGCCAAGTGCAAGGTCCTGCACCTGGGTCGGAGCAATCCCAGGCACAGCTACAGGTTGGGCAGAGAAGAGATTCAGAGCAGCCCCGCAGAGAAGGACTTGGGGGTGCTGGTCGTTGAAAAAATGAACATGAGCCGGCAGCGTGAGCTCGCAGCCCAGAAAGCCAACCGTATCCTGGGCTGCATCAAAAACAGCGTGACCAGCAGGTCGAGGGAGGTGATCCTGCCCCTCTACTCTGCTCTCGTGAGACCTCACTTGGTGTATTGTGTGCAGTTCTGGTGTTCTCAACATAAAAAGGACATGGAAGTGTTGGAACAAGTCCAGAGGAGGGCCACGAGGATGATCAGGGGACTGGAGCACCTCCCGTATGAAGATAGGATGAGAAAGTTGGGGCTGTTGAGCCTGGAGAAGAGAAGGCTGCATGGAGACCTCATAGCAGCCTTCCAGTATCTGAAGGGGGCCTATAAGGATGCTGGGGAGGGACTCTTCATGAGGAACTGTAGTGATAGGACAAGGGGTAACGGGTTCAAACTTAAACAGGGGAAGTTTAGATTGGCTATGAGGAAGAAATTCTTTACTGTAAGGGTGGTGCGGCACTGGAATGGGTTGTCCAGGGAAGTTGTGAATGCTCCATCCCTGGCGGTGTTCAAGGCTGGATTGGACAAAGCCTTGGGTGGCATGGTTTAGTGGGAGGTGTCCCTGCCCCTGGCAGGGGGGTTGGACTTAGATGATGGTAAGGTCCTTTCCAACCCTAACTATTCTATGATTCTATGATTCTATGTTTTGAAGTTCAGAATGTGCTCATCGCTTCTTTTGGAGGATGATTTTCTGGATTGCTATAGAAAGTGGAAAGCAAGTGGAACTGCTAGAGAAAATTGACTTTGCAAGCTCAGAGTCATGGGTGAGCCTGTCCTCCCTTCCTTATCTCTGTGAAGTCTAGCTATTTTTTCATAGTGCCTGGTACAGCAGTAAAAAATAGCAACTGAAAATTTTCTAAGAAACATTAACAGTGAGGCCTTTCTTTGTGTATTTTACACCACAACACAGAAGATGGAATTTTCTTTCAATTATCTCAGATCTAAGGAAAAAATAATGTTAAAACATTGATGACAATGTAATTGCAGGAAATAATTGCTCAGACTGAAATTGTTAACGTGAATTTATCTTCAAGGAATTTTTCAAATATGTGAACTTCCAGTTTTAACTTAAATTTATCACTAAACTATGAATTCATTGTATTGTATTTCACATGTGATTAATAATGATGGCATTTTCAATAAACACAGAAAGATTACTTTTAAAATAAAAAATAGAATTTATCTTTTATTTTCAGAATGATGTTTGATTAAAAAAAGGCTCAGCATTAGAAGAAGTGACATTTCTTGTCAGAAGTTATATTTATTTTAGATTTTTAAACTAAAGATCCATATACGGTTAGTGAAGATTTCCCTACCATTTACAGACCAAACCTCTTTCCTCCTTGTTTTTCAGAAGGCCTTTGAGGCCAAATTATGATATCTCCTTCTCACTGAGCCTTTTTCCCTTAAAAGTATAGTCAGAAAACAGAAAACAGCTGTATCTCATAAATAATGAAATGTAAACTAGTTGTTCTGTGGGCAGTATAGTCCATGTTCGTGGCCAGTGCTGGGGTAACCTGCAACATTCTAGGGAAAGCTTTAGCCTCAGTAGTAGCACAAGCTGAGCAACACCTCTTTTCCTCTCCCTTCCTGGCCAGACCTCTCCTCTCTTTCCCAATTCAGACTGATCCTGGCAGTCTGATAAAAAGAAAACCTGGTAATTTTTCTACTTCCCTGAAGATATGATCTATGCAAATGGGGACAGTTAGGACAACCACTGTAGGTCTCTTTTTAGAGAACATGAAGTCCCTGCAAATCTGAAGACTGAGTAAAATTTGAAAAATCCCTTGTATGCTTTTAGTCTCCTAAGAGGCAGGGTGCACTCCAAGATAAGAGTATTAACAATTCATGTTTGAAAGGCAATTAAATATTTTCTATTGTTAGACACAAAATGAATCCAGATAATCTGATTTATTTCTATTTTATGGCTGTACAATTATATTTAGTATCAAAAGTTCCCCTTGTGGTGACCCAGGCCATAGTCATCTGAAAAAAACATATTTTCCATGGCTTTCACAAGACATCCAATATATAAATATAGCACAAAATCCTGTTAGATTAACATAATCTGAATAATTTCATTGACTTCTGCTGAGCTTAACTGACCTCAGTAGGAGCAATAAGCTGAATGTATTTTTTTAAAATAGGATTTGGCCTTAGCTTTTAGCTTTTAATTTTGCTAACTTTGTTTTTTTTCAATTGCTATTTTCAAGTTTTGTTACGGTGGGACAGATTCAGCCCAATGTTAAGAAAAAAACCCAAACTTATTGTATGTACCTTTGCAGTTTCGTCTCTCAGATTAAAAGTCAGCTCTAGATTGGTGAGGAAGAGATCCGAAAATTCAGGGTACATATCCAAAACTTCTAGTAGATCTTCTCGCTGGATCTTATGTAAGTCACAGTAAGTTAAAGCTCTCACATCTGCATTTGACTTTCCTGGTTTTGCATAAAGATGTACCATCTCTCCAAAAATATCATTTTTCCCTGCAGAAAGAGAATTCAATGGAGATCATTATTTTAAACAGTATACTGGGCTGCATCAAAAGGACCGTGACCAGCAGGTTGAAGGAGGTGATCCTGCCCCTCTGCTCTTGTGAGACCCCACTTGGAGTTTTGTGTACAGTTCTGGTGTCCTCAGCATAAGAAGAACAGAATCATAGAATGATAGAATAGTTAGGGTTGGAAAGGACCTTAAGATCATCTAGTTCCAACCCCCCTGCCATGATGGGCAGGAACACCTCACACTAAACCGTGCCACCCAAGGCTATGTCCAACCTGGCCTTGAACACCGCCAGGGATGGAGCATTCACAACTTCCTTGGGCAGCCCATTCCAGTGCCTCACCACCCTTACAGCAAAGAACTTCCTCCTTATATCCAATCTAAACTTCCCCTGTTTAAGTCTGAACCCATTACCACTTGTCCTCTCACTGCAGACCCTAATGAAGAGTCCCTCTCCAGCATCCCTATAGGCCCCCTTGAGATACTGGAAGGCTGCTATGAGGTATCCACATGGAGCTGTTGGAGCAAGTCCAGAGGATGGCCACAAGGATGATCAGGGGGCTGGGGCACCTACCGTATGAAGACAAGCTGAGAAAGTTGGGGCTGTTCAGCCTAGTGAGATGAAAGCTGCATGGAGACCTCATAGTCTTCCAATATCAACAGGATACTGGAAAGGGACTCTTCTTCAGGGACTGTAGCAATAGGACAAGGGGTAAAGGGTTTAAACTTCTATAGGGGAAGTTCAGATTAGATATAAAGAAGTTCTTTACTGTGAGGGTGCCCAAAGCACCACTGGAAGCCACTGGAAGAGGTTGCCCAAAGTAGTGGTAAACGCTCCATCCCTGGCAGTGTTCAAGGAAATATATGAGGAAGCTTCAAATATATTTAAGTAGAAAATAGCTTAGTTTTTATATTTTTCAGAGGGAGCGCAAAACTTCCATGATGCAGAAATTGTTTTGAAGAACCTCTTTAAACATAGCTGCCTCTGTTTTGATATTACTAAAATTCTTTCTGTCAGTGTTGACATATTTCCAGTACCTGTTTGCTAAAATTGTCATCTCTGTTTGATTGCTCATTTTCCCCAAATTTGCACCTAACCTTCATCAATGGAGAGCAGTTGCAGCCATAGACCAGTGAAAATATGCTCTAAACTAAGGGCTGCAGGGCTTACCTGCAAAAAGGCGTTTGGAGGGGAACTAGGAAAACACTTGTGGAATAGAATAGTGGTCATAGCAACTGAGTAACATTAGACTAGTAAAAAAAATATGCAGATGATTTTGCATTTCTGTTAAGCATTTGTGGCTTTTATATGAGCTTACTAAAAGTAGTTCTGGTTTCTCCATTTTCTGTAAAGGAAGCAGAAAACTGGGCGAGCAAGCAGTTAAAAGCTGCAAAAAATAATTTAAGGGCTGATTTCAGTGAGCATCTTAAAGAGAACAGTCAGTTTAGTTTATCAACAAGGAGATTAAGAGGTAACTGATTATATTGTATATAACGCCATAGAGAGGAAAAAATACTTGGAACTAAATGCCTTTAGAATATAATAACGAATGCATAGCAAGAACTAATGGAAAGGAATTGAAGCAGATAATTTTATACTGGAAATAAAGCACACATTTTTAACAATAAAAAAGATTAACTATGGAAATAAACCACCAAGAAAAGTGATCACTTTTTCATCTCATTATGTCTGCAGATCAAAACCTGTTACTTTTGTTTCATCAAGCACAGTTCATTAGACACAACGGATGGTTAAAGATATGAAATATAACAGGAGTCAGAGATATAACAGAGGTTAGCCAATATAATCTAACAGTCCTGATCTTAATGTTTATGAATGCAGAGGTTCCTATTCAAGGCATATAATGCCTTCTCTGCAATATGACTATTGAATGATCACAGTATTTTTATATCTTGTCTGCAAACTAAAAGAGAGGATAGATTCTATGGGGTCCACAGCTATTGTATTTTCTAAGGATTTGGCACAGAATTGCATTAGACTGCATCAGTCACTACTGATGAGACCTTACCCAGCAGCATTAGACAGTGCCAACAAATTGAGGAAAACTTGGGGACAAAAGAAACATTTCTCAGAGCTCTGATTTCTGTGATGAAGTTGCAATACTTGTTAAGTATGAAAACTTTATCCATGTTACCTCTGCTGGACTGAAGTCTTTTCATTTCAACACCAGAGGATAAGGCATTGAGTGTTTTCTATGTCCATTTCTATGTGTAGGTTTTTCAGAAAGAGTAATTAATGACAAATATTTTGCTAAGAATTAACAATCTTTGTTAGGCTTCTGTGCCATTTCATTGCAAAGTAATTTTTATTTGTATTATCTTGTATTCTTTTGTAGCAGATTTCTTCAAGATGCCACAGATTTATTGACTAGAGTCAGCTATCAGGCAGGCTCTTGCCCTTTGGATCCTGCAACATGCGGGCCCACAGAGCAGTTCGTTTTGGCTGCAGTTGTGCACAGTTGTCTCCTTTCTGTCTGACCCACCATTCCCTGACAGTTAGGCTTCAAGGTGCAACACCTGGTGTGAGGAGCTGTAACCTGGAAGAGACATAATGGTATTGCTGCAGTGTGAGAGTACAGGAATCCGACATGCCTAACATGCAAAACTTGACCAGTCTGCATCTTTGATCCATGAAGAAATTGATGAGTTCATAAACTTGTCATTTATTCTTGATTGTGAGTGCTATAGAAATTTGCTTGTTTTCTGATGTAAAAGATGAAATGCTCGATGAACCACACTGTTCATAATCATCAGAAAACACACAAGTAAGTAAAAATCTCAGTGTTATACTTGCATGATCATCTCTTTGCTTGTGCCTAAAGTTGGCACAGCTGATGAAATGCAACAGTGTGAGATGGCAAATTACCTTGATAACACCATCTAAACCTGGGGAAGGATTGCCATAGGCACACCTGTGTATTTCTGTTCTTGAATCCACCCTGCAAAGTACTGTCAGAATATTCAGTCACAAGTGGATTAATAGCAACGTATTGCTACCAGTCCAGATTTTGTTTCAGCTATTTTTCTGGTTTCAAGTTCCTACAGTGGATGATAAACAAAAAGGAGAACATATGTATGATGTTGCAGCTGGTGTAGGTTTCTGTACAGGAAAATACTTCCTCATCTACTCAATTATTCTTTGTGTTCTTATTACCTGATAAATTGGAGAAACAAATTAGTAGTCTTGTTTAGGTAATGTTTTAGTGATTTTATTTTTAAAATTGCTGTGGCTAGTGATTCCATATAAGAGCCATCACCAGGTGAGCAGGAGAGCTCCCAGATGTACTGAACACTGCTCTGAGACATCTTCACTGGGAAAGAAAACAGGAAACTCCCTATGCTATACAAACAAGAACGTGTTAATCAGAAACACAGGGAAACACGTGTTATTTCACTTAGGTATCAATCTAGATCAGATTACTGTCATTCTCTTCCTTTTCTATATGCTCAGTGGGCAGAAACAGACATTTCTGAGAATGTTTAGAAGACATTTTGAATGCCTGAAGTAGATACATATTTTTCTACGGCTAGCATATAGGGAGTCTGTGTGCCTCAGTACCCTCATACACTGCTCAAGAAAAGGATGTCCTTGACTTTGTTTCTTACAGTAAAATCAGAACTGGAGTAATTTGGTATCTTCTTTACTCAACTTGCAGCTTGCCACTGAACTAGGGATAAATCTGGCTCATTCCTGCTCTTATATCCAAGGACACGGGCTCTTTGGTGCACAAGAATTTTTGCAGTAATGCAGACTTTGCTCCTTAAATTATTTCTCTTCTTGATTTTAAATAACAGTGAGTAAAAAGTTTATGATTTTCCTTCAGCAGACACAACAATGGATATTCATTTTCAATCCCCTGATTCTTTTAACATGCCTTGTAGCAATCTACTTACCAAGAATGGCTACAACAATGTCACTCTTAAGGATTTCAATGGAGCCTCTTGACACAAAGTAAAGAGCAGTGAGAACATCTCCACAGTGCACTAAAGTGTCTCCAGGAGGTGCATGTGTTGTTTTAAATTTCATAGCCAAAGCTCGAAGACAGCCTTTACTGGCCCCCTGGAAAGCTTTACAATTCTGAAGCAAATTTTGGTTGAGGTGCAGACAAATGTCAGCTTGTAAGCATTCTGGAAAGCCCTTCAGGACCTGGAAAGATAAGCATAAGTATTTCATGTCAATAATATGAAAGTTGCTTTATATAATTTTTGTTTTCTTCCTGGACAGAAAGAAATGACATACAAATAGAGGTTGCCCTAAGAGCTGTCAGAGCCTTACAATTCAACAAGTGCATAGTGTAATCTATATTGCAAAGTTTATACAATGTGAATACTAATGTACATACTAGTGGATGTAGTGGTTACAAAATTCATTATTAAGATTTCTCCCATTACAAGAAATGGTACTAAAGTATATGAATGAGTATACTGTAGTTAAATAACAAATAAGACAACTAATGGAAGACTCTTTACTGAATTTCACCTATTTGGACTAATATGTCTATTTCCTTTATATCAATTATGAAAGTACTACATTTAATAAGGAAGTTTTTTTTGCTGAAGTAACCATGACATTTGTTAAATGAGAGCTATCTGAACAAGATCAAATATTTTTCAGAAAGACAGCATTTTAATGAGATTTTCTGTTAAATATATTCTGCTTGCAAGTTTAGGATTTAGATTTTTATCAGAAAACGCAACACATACCACTGAAACAATGGTGTTATGTAGATTTACACAAGCAGATGATTAGTTCAGCAAACCACGGGGCTAGTTGCTATGGTCTTCACTCATCCCTTACTCAGAACAATGGGAGTTTGCCTGCAGTAGAACCATGGGATTCCTCCTGGGTACCATGGCAACATGTTAATTTTGTTCAAAAGAAAGAAGAGAGCTACTTACAACATGGTTATTATGTGTGAGCTAAATTGCCTAGGATCATATTGCCTCTGATTCTTTTAGAATCAATAAACATTTCTGCTACTGACTTCTATGGGAATTCTGCTCATCTTGTGACTGCACACTCTGTTGAGGAATGGGCCTGACATTATGATGTACCACCCTTTCTTGCAATTGAATCCTGTTATCTGCTGTCAATTATATTAATGGGTCATATGCTTTCTCTGGGACCTGCTACATCTGTTGCACATTTCGAAGGACAAAACATGAACTGATGCTACCAGTCTTATGAATGTGTGAACAGAATGTATCTTTTTGTTATCAGAGTAGCCTATGACTTCATTCTTGTTTATCCTCTGCCCTGTTTTTCTATAAACACATAAATATTCCTGCACAGAAGACAAAAAAACAAAATACATTCGCTCTTTGCTATATTAATTCTTACTTCAGCACAATAAAGGTCTGTGCATTCACTCTGTATAAAGATATTCACAACTCATATCCCCTGCTAACAGAGAAGATGAACACATTTTTGGTATGAGGCTTCTGTCCACACAAGCCAAGCTGTGGTTTACAAATGAAATATCAATACCTTTAACTGAGTTGAAATGTTTCTATGATTGCTAATGGAAATCAGTGCTGTGAAATAACAAACAGAATGTTTTAACACACATACATACAAAAACTTTATGAGCTGTAGTGCATTACCAAATGAAATTTACACATCCTCAGAAAAAGCCAGCATTCAACAACAATAAGCAAAAGAAAATATGGTAAATGAAAAGCATCTGTGGTGCTGCTCTGTTAACAATATCTATCACACCACTAGAAATAGTTTATTATGCAATTACTTTTTTATTTTAATGTCATTATATTGAAATAAAAGTATTGTGGGTTGTGACAACTTATTTACTGAGTGACACTGAGAAACTTGATGACCAAATACATTTGGTCAATGATACAGGTGGAAAAAAATTGCAGGCATTTATTTTAAAATTGCTCTATAGCCATGTGAGTAAAAAAGACCTATTTTGAATTACTTCTTTTGTTATACATCTATCTGAATATTATTTAGAAGAGACCCATTTTTATAGGATGCAAAATAGGAAATACATTTTCAATTCAGACGTACTTACAGGAAAAGTTATTTGAACCATTAGAAAGACAGGAGCACAGCCTTAGTATAAATTGTATTAATTTTTCACATCAACTTCAGTTTATCGCATTTATCAAGGGATTGTATTTTACCATTAAGCAAAACCCATGCAGACCATGTGTGTTGGTTTATATTTCTGAAGATACTTTGGGTATTTCTTTAAAGAGACAAGTAGTTTGATAATTAATTTATACTTAACATTAAACTGTTCTAAAATCATTGCATATTATTTAATAGTTATTTGTATGCCAATAACATCTGAAAGGTACTAGCTTCTTTTCAAGTATCTGTGATTAAATTGTCCCTGCCCCATGGAGCTTACACTCTAAAATAGATGTTATACATCAGAGAGGAAGAACATTTACTCTTTAATACCACAATTTTCAAATGACTAGAAGGAAGACAGGTGCCCAAATAACATTGATTTCCAATGGAGTTTTAGAGATTACTCCACTAATGCGAGTTTAGAAATGCAAGCAAGAATCTGATTTGAAGATAAATTTGTTAAAACATTCCTGTAGATAACATTACTAAAAGAAGCTTACCATATCATGTACATTGTTTGTAGTTAGGTATTTAATCCAAGTCCAGCTGCTGACGTTATACAGAATTTGATTTTTCCAAACTAAGTTATATGTTGCGCAGTACAGACAACCTCTTGCCAATCCAAGCCTCCAAAGTACATTCCCAATATTCAGATTTTAATTACTTTGAGAAAATATTTTTACTCATCAGTTTTTAGCCTGTGTTAATAAACAAGTATCTGACTCCCACAGAAATCTTTGATTGTCTGTGTAAAGAATGAGCAATTGTATCGAAAATAAAGTTCTTACAATGTGGCAGTCAGCATCAATATATTCTATAAACACATACTGACAATGCTAAATATTAGAGAACCATCCAATATTCAAAATCATTTTATCTCTAAAATAATAAAATTCTAAATATTGCATTTCATTTATTTTCTGTTGTTGTGAGATTTTTGAGTATTTAGAGACATTTAAGTCCCATTCTAACGTGATAAGAAAAAATCAAAATGCACTTTTCTAAACAACTAAAAGCCAACATAATCTTGAAATTATATGAATACAGCACTAGGTAATGCAAAAATAAAAAAAAATCACAATAAGGTTCTGAAAATTATAAAGCTAGAATTGCTCTTCTAATAGCATTATTGTCAATAAGAAATACAAAATTAATAAATCATTTGAATACAGGTTGGGTTTCAATTGCTCTGTTCTTTCCTAACATGCTTCTATATTTATACTCAGCATCTCCTTAACAGCGATTCCACTGGGCCCTGGTGAGAAAAATCTTGGATTATGATGGTTAGATTCATCTTTAGAATCAGAACTCATGCATAATTCAAGAGACAGAGGTCTACTAAAACAGACAGGTTACAAATATAAAATCAGTTTCACCCTCATTCCCCTCCCCCCAAAAAAACCCCCACACAAAACCAAAAGAAAAACGAAAGAAAAGGAAACCCAGTTATGATTCCGTGACCATAAACTCCAGTTGTTTCTTACTGGCAGTTATCAAGTCCAAGTTCAATTGTCTCTTCTTGTCTGGAATAAAACTTATTCCCTGTCAAATAATGTTGGTTTATCTACTTTGCATGAGAGAGGAGGAAAGTGCCATTCAGAGAGCAGAAAAACAATTTATGTGGAATAAGTGATTGAAGTTTAGTGAGGATAGTAGGAACATAATTCACATTGCCTTGAAGAATATGGTCTTTCATAAGTAGAGAGGGAGTCCAGCTTCATTAACTTCTTTTCAAGATGGCAAGGTTTCACTCATACATGTATCAGACACTGTTGTGACAAGTCAGTTGGAGACATCTATGTATCCTAACCTCAGGCAACTATCAAATGTTCAGGGCAATGACCACCTTGTTTTGTTTGGGCAAATTATAAGATTCATGACAATTTTTAGATTCTTTTATCCTCTATTCTGGAACAGGTATTGACATCTGTTCCACAAAAGATATTTAGAAAGTATCCTAGCCAAAGCAAATCAGGGTATTAGCCACAATGGAAACACTATGCTCTATACCAACAAAATCACAGAATGGTTGAGGTTGGAAGGGACCTCTGAAGGTCATCTTATCCTTACAACTCCTGCTCAAGCAGGGTTACCTAAAGCTGGTATACCAGGACGATGTCCAGGTGGCTTTTGAAACTCTCCAAGGACAGGGACTCCACACCGCCTCTGGGCGACCTGTGCCAGTGCTGTTGTCCCCACAGTAAAAAAGTGTTTCCTGATGTTTGGATGGAACCTCCTGTTTAAGCTTGTGCCCATTGCCTCTGGTCCTGTCACCAGGTACCACTGAACAAAAACCTGGCTCTATCTTCTTTACACCCTCCCTTCAGGTATTTGTTTGTGTTGATGAGATCCCCTGTGAGCCTTCATTTCTTCAAGCTGAACAGTCCCGCTTCTTTCTGTCTTTCCTAGTAGGAGAGATGCTCCAGTCCCTGCAGTCTGGCAGTCAAAGGTATCTTTTAATTCCGCACGTAATATTGTCATACATTTTCTCTATTGAAATATAGTGGGCCAAACAATAAAAGCCAAGAGATTGTCGAAGAGATCACAAGAGGGATCTTGTGTATTGTGGGTCTGTTTGGGGTGTGTTTAAACTCATTTTGACTAAGATTTTCTTGTCCTAAATCAGTCAGACTTACTGATATATGAGTTGCAAGTATCCAGCATATAGAGGGAAAGACAGACTCTCAAATTAATCTGACAATTTAAAATGGCATAAACTGAAAAAGAAGTTTTAGTCCTTCTCCATCTTATCTGCTTGTTCCTGCCTTGTTTTGATCTCTCCTCCTGAAGTGGTTTGAGAAATTGTTCCATGCAAAAAACTAACCCCGCAAAAATATACAGAACAGCTGAAGGTACAAAGAGGAAGGGAATAAATATACTTTCTCTCATAGACACACATACTTGAACTCTCTTTGGATCTCATCGGCATAATATAGATCTCAGGATATGTTGAAATTTGGATCACTAAAGTTCTCAAAAATTTGAGCATAATTTTTAAACTAATTACTGAGAGCAAACACCATGGATCATTCACTTTAGTGGGATTTATATTAAAAATTAACATTTTGTTTGTCTTAGTTCTGTAAGCGTGAGTGAAATTAATTCATAGTAATTCATGTATTTGGTCAAATAACTCATGTCTTTAACTTTCATCTTTCTACCACCTAATTTTTGCAATAATCTGAGATGAGCTGCACAAATTGCACTGTATAGATTTTGAATTAGGATCTCTGACACCCAGTGGCTGCTCCCTCTGATGGAAAGAATAATGCAAGATTTAGTTCTGTTACAAAAAATTGTCTCTTAGATTTTAATAACATCTTCACCTGGAATAAAAGTTTCTGTAATTCAACATAGTTCCATTTCAGAAAGAATTTAGAATTTACTATTTCTATGGTAGTTAGATACAGAAATGAACTACCACTATAAGCAGAAGGCCAAAACATTTCCAAGGGCTTTCACCATTTTGAAAAGAATGAACAAAGTCACAAGTGGTAATAATTCTGCTCCAGCAGCTCTTGGGCTTCAGACAGAATAAGAGTTATTTCTGATGATTCCTCTTCTTCATACAGGAAAATGTTGCAGATTTTTGTTTATTTATTTTTTTATCTTTCAGAATATGAAGGACATCCTTACAACAGCTGAGAAAGAAGCAGTGTGTGATGATGAGCTAATTCACTTTTTAATGACATTTGAAGCCTGACAAACTTATCAAGAATTAGGATCTCTTGCTTTCAGTCATTGCCATGACACTGATTTTTATGACATTTTTATGTTGAAATTACTGGAGCTGCAGTGGATCATTCTTCATCTATAATCTCATTACAGTTTCTGAGTAATACAATTTCTTTTACATCTGAAAGGTGATCTCTGAGATATGATACATTGCTGGGTGAGGAGAACAGAAAATTATTTTGTTTTCTTTAACTTTTGAGTCCCTCATCAACAGAAAATTTCGATGTCTGTAGAAGTTGACCAGATCCACGCCTTTCTAAGAATTTAATGATAGTTGGAAAATTGTTAATTTGCTTTTGGTTTTGAGATGTTAGACCACAAAATACAGTGCAGTGAGTAACTGGTAATGGTAATCACTTTGCAGACAGATTGACATTGTTGAAATTTGGTTTTTTTCTGAGATCTTCTTTTCTGTATATTGATTAAATGTAGGCATTCATGTTTTATAAGTGGTCCTGTAATAGAAAATGAAAGAACGACTTTCCTGCTAACCATATCTGAGGTACTTTCTGATAGTCTTATATGTCTTAGGATTTCCACTATGACATATAAACAAATAGCAGTACCACTTTCCACCACAATTTCATATTCCCTCTGTTTAACCAATTGCTACTGCTTTTGTTCCAAACACCTCTAATTTGGATTACCGTTGTGACGTTATAAGGAACTTCATCTTGCTATTTCTTTTTGAAATTTCAATGTAGTTTCCTAATTCTCTGGTTCAAAGCTACTACTGGTCATAGTTCAACTGATAGAACTGTTTTCATCATAAGAAGTGGTCACAGTAGGAGGAAAAGCAAGAATAACAAATGTAGTGGTGCTGTCAGTGACCAGTGGCCATTTTCTAACAAAAGAAGCCTTACCGAAGCAGTGGTGAACCTGCCCTTTATCTGATACAGTAGCATTGCTGGTTCTGGAGCTTCAAGACAGGTGTGCGCCCTGCTGTACTTGCATGATCACTGTGGCCAAGTGTATGGTCACATACACTTGGATGGTCACATACACTTTGCTTGGATACTTTCAGGAGAAGGTTCCATAAATTTATACATAAAAAATCTGAATTGCTCTCTCCTTGCATGGCACAAGGTAAAACCCAAAATAAAAAGGTATCTGTCCTACATGCAAAATTTTAATTACAAGTACATTTGGCTAAACACTTTCCAAAGCTTTTCCCACTTATTTACTTCTTTGAACTCTTTTTAAAGGTAAAGTAAACCAATAAAGCTATCCAGATGCATAGAAGATCCATGGAAAAAAGGAGGGAGGATTGTAAAAAATACATGCATAACTTAAAAAATTACCTCAAACACTAAAAGATGTAATCTTTTTAGGATACGCATCACAGGCATGCAATTACCAGTGCTGGACTGATAACATGGGAATGAATGGGGGAAAGAAGGCAGAGAGAGTTTAGGAAAAACAGAACAGGATAGTTTAAAAATAATGTCTTTGAGCCTTTGGGACTGGTGACATACTTCACAAAACAATATACACTGTAAATATTTTTTTTTTAATTTAACTTTGCCAGTGTGTACCGCAGGGATATTATCTAAATAATGCTTATTCTATAGACTCAAGATTTTTATCCAGATTAAAATAAATCCCAAATCCTGTTTATCCAGTCCATGCATAATTATGTGGAACTGTTTTTATCAAAATGCTTTCTGCAATGAAACATGATCAAAGAGATGTAGAAATGAAGCAGAGTGGAACAAATGAAAAAATAAATAATGTTCTAGGCATATTTCACCTGCAGATCTTTAAAGCTAATTTGAAGTTCAGCCATTTCAAACAAGCATAATCTTCTGGTTTTCAGTAGAAAGTATAGGACTTTGCTTAGGAAATCAAGTTTATTTTGTCTTAGTGTACTATAATTCCTGAGGTTAAAAGGGTTTTTTTGGGTTGTTTTTTGTTTGTTTGTTTGGTTTTTTTGTTTGTGTTTTTTTTGGTGGGTTTTTTGTTTTATTTTGTTTTTTGGTTTGTTTTTTTTGGGGGAGGGGTTTGGTGTGGGGTTTTTTTTGTTTTTTTTTGTTTGGTTGTTTTTGTTTATTTTTTTCCACTTATCCTGAATTCTTAGATTACTAATGATAATGAAAAGCATCTTTTGAAATGCATTCTCTAATCTCATATATATGAGTATGTGTGTGTTATACATTGCATGTACATATATACATAAAATGTAAATTATTGTGCATTTCATATTTCAAAGGAGAAAGAGGACTGAGTTTCTGATTTTTATTTGGTTTTCAGTCATGAAATGAAAAAGAAAGACACTGGATCAAATTCTGCCTTCAGATATTTGAGAAAACTCCCAGTAAATATTGTTTGGAGTCAAACACATTTGTCTGAGGACAGTATTAGCCCCTTGGTGTGTAAATGCAAATATTTCATGCAAAATTAAGTTAACACCACATGCAAGTCCATTTCATATGCACATGGCTTGTAGCCAAGAAAACTTCATTGCTGCTTGTGCTAACATGCATATATGCTTTGAAGTAGAAGCATTCACGCAAAGGAAAATGCAGAATGATCAGCATGGCAGCTTTGTCAGAGTGGCATTCCTACAAAGCAACTATCTAATGCAAACCAATATGCACATGACCTTTTTTGGGCAGAGAAGCATGATTTGAGTTGTGGGGTAAAACAGTGATTAATAGTGTGGTTAGATTAACATTTCTTAATGCCTAATTTTTAGTGACCATTTTGCCCCACATCTGATTCTACTTGGATTATTTCCCTTTGCTATCTACCCTTCATCATGCAAGAAGTTACAGTTAAAATTAGAAAGCATTGAACAAGCTCTAAACCCGACAGATAACATGGATATTCTCCACACTTTATACTAGAATTAAATTTGATATAAATACCTCCTGCTCTTACCAGTGGGTGGTGTTATTCCATGTATTTAGGTATGAAGCAGACAGGAAAGAGATAAATCTTTCATAAGTACAACATATATCACATAATTCTTATATTATCCTTGCACTAAATGTCATATATTCAACTCACTTTTAAAGAAAATTGACTGCCATAAAATTTGAGGGATAGAATTGTGAAAAGAATAAGAAATAAAATATAACAAAACAAGATACTAAACTTGATTTTTTTCACATTTTATTTAAAACAAAGCCTCTGTACTTCCTCACAATCATATTGCAGAATGTGGACTGGTTAATCCATTTAGTTAGTATTTCATTTATTACAAGTTCAAGACTACTTCCAGGACACTAATTCCTGCATTACACAAAATTTAACCTGACAATATCAAGTTTTAGTTACTAGTTAATGTGAAACATAGTACATCCATTAGTGATAATGAATTAGTTACAGCATAAATGATTTTGTAATATCTTCAGAAATAATTCCGTGAGCTACTTTAGGCTTAGGCTGCACCCACCTGCAGCTTAAGGGCCTGATCCTGCAAAGTGCTGAGTACCCCACAATCCCATTGCCATCACAGGGCATTAGGGCCATTCAGTGCCAACAGGATGAAGCTACTGATGCTGCCTTCCACTGCAGTAATCCCCAGCAGAGGTTTGTGCAAGTATCCTTGTCTTGCACTGGGCATAATATCCCTCTGGAGAGGACACTCACAAAAGTGGGATGTGAAGCCCAATATATTTAATTTCCTATCTTAGTTTTAAGATCTGCTTTACTTAATGGTAACCATTAACAGTCAGGCTGTCAGCGATTCAGCTTTATAAAAGCTTTTAATCAAGACCATTGTTTCTGCTCACTGCATGAAAGTGTACCACTCTGACAGTCATTCACAAACATATGCATAGATACCACATGGAAGCTGTCTGAATTTATGTCAAAATTTTTGAGGTTGATTTCTAGTTAACTTGCTACAAAAATGTATAGATTTTCTTGTTCTTGCCAGCTTCATGGAGAGCTCTGCAAAGTCTCTATAACTCAGAATAGCTCTGGAAAGCATCCCTCTAGAGACAGATTCACAGATCCTTAAGATGCACAATGCTTTCAGTGTCTTCAAACCGATGTCAACTTTTCAGAAAAAATGTTGCTGTCGTCAGAAAGTCATCCAGAAATAGAGATGCTTATTTTTGCTCATTAGCAGATTGTTATTCTTTTTTAGCTGGCCACATAATATATTTTTATATAAGAAGTGTTTACAGGGTTTTTTATCAAGAACAGAAAATATGAGGGCTGTTCCTTGCCACTTCCTAGAAATGAGATTCTGTGGATTGCTAAATGGTTAGCAGTACTGTGCTGTCTTTAAGTGCAGAATTATGCGGTTATGAATGCAAGCAAACTACTGTCCAGACTATCGTATGGTTAGACTATTTCACTCTGAAAAGAATAGCTAATCCACATGCTTGCTCCTCTCTTCCACCCCTCCTCAATATACCTATTCTAAGTTACACAATAGTATTTTGAAAAAGATCGCAGGATATATAGAAGAGTAACTCTGTAGATACCAACAAAGGTACTCTTGTTTGATACTGGAAGTGGAAAATCAGGCCAAAGAACAAGAAAAATTCTGGAAGAGCTATGTCAGAAATATGAAAACTATAATGTTTTTTTCTTGTGTTAAGCTTATAATAGTCAGATGCAGTTCTCAAGCTGTCCTACACACAGTCAGAGTTCAGATTTCAGATATAGTTTATAATAATCTAGACAGTTAAATGTTTGGATGCCAAACTTGTAATGGCTTGATTTTCAACAATTGCTAATATCAACCTTTTTACACGAGTACTTTTACAGCTCATAAATAATGAAGATTTGCAATATCTTTCTAAATTCTGATGCATTTATCTATTCCTCATTATCTGTGCCTGAAAACCAAAACAACATACCATGTTCATGTCAATGCCATTAGTGTATGTCCATGCATGCTGGAAGTATTCCTCAAGTCGCTGCCGCAGAGGGTTGGGGATTTGATGAAAGCGTATAAACTCCTTTACTCGCAGCATCTGCATGTGATACCGTGCAGTTCCCGAATAGAGTCTTTGGATTATCGCAGATACATTTCCAAAAATGCTAGCATACATTAGTGCTGGATTAAATAGAAACATAAATTACTTAAGTCTTATCGTTGGGTTTTGCAGATGATGCAACGGTTCTTTTAATATACTTTGTATTTAAAACAGCTTAGATGAGACTATTAACATTTTCAGAGATGTGGAATTGATTTGCCTGAAGTTTTCTATTGATTCTATTATATTAGCACTAACTCAGCAGATGAGGCTTAAATATCAAATCATAATCAGGTTGGTAATATTTCTCTTTGGAGATTTGTAGTCCGAAATTTAATGCTGCAAATGAGGTTAATTTTATGGACTCGGTAGAACTAAGAACTAGGAACTCAGATTAAGTACAAGTTAAGAGCAAAAAGCAGGGTTAAGAAGCTAACATTCATATATAAGATCTGAGTTTTAATCGACAAATAAAATATAATTTAATTATACAAAACCTGTTGGGCTGTAGTTTGCTAAATCCACTCAAAACCCTGCTTCCTGCCCTCTATAGGATTTGCTTACAGACAGATACACAGCACAAAACTTCTGACAGTTTGGGTAACAGATTTTGAGTAGTCAAGCAACTCGACTACTTCCTGACACTGCATGAGTCACAACATATTTTGCATATAACATGGCTTTCCCTGGGGATTTGCCCTTCCGGATGCATTTTTATAATGTTATTAGACTGTTAAGTCGTTTGCTCAAACACTGAGAAAAAGAAAGTAAAAATTAATAAAATAAAACTACTTACAGCCAATCAACATAACACAGATGGAAAAGATTTTCTCTGAGTTGGTGTTTGGAGACACATTTCCAAATCCTACACTTGTCAGACTGCTGAAGGTAAAATAAAGTGCTGTAACATATTTGTCCTTGATGGATGGTCCAGAGCTTGCATCACTCTTATTGTAATGTTTTCCTAATTGCTCTCCTAAAGAATCCAACCAGCCAATCTTGTGAGCCAGGTAAGGTCTTTCAACATTTCCAATGGCATACCAAATGCAAGCAAGCCAGTGTGCAATTAGTGCAAATATGCACATGAGGAGCATCAGAACTGCAGCACCATATTCTGAATATCTGTCCAATTTCCTTGCTACCCTCACCAAACGCAGTAGTCTAGCTGTCTTCAGAAGACCAATTAAAGTTGTTGTCTGTAAAAATAAAATAGAAATTGATTTTATCTGTTAGCAAATTATGTGTAGCAAATTAGTAGTCAGCATGAATAAACTATTTTGGGGAATCAACAAGACCAGTAGATTAACCGATTTAAATGCAATCTTCATTTAATTTTCTTTAAACTATCAATTTCAATATAAAAACCATGAAGAAAATAAGAAACACACATTTTAAATTAAGGTATATTAAAGCTGTCATTATCTGCTCAATACTCTTTCATTTTCAATATTATACTTCATCTGGACTCTTTGATCCACTCTAATGGGCTTAAATTATTCACTGGATTCATGATGTTTTGGCATGATGAAGTTTGTAAGTTATTGAAACTACTCATAATCATATGACTGGCCTTGTAGGTAAAAAGTATTTATGACGCTTCAGCAAAGCTATGTGAAGTGGTAAATGCTCCATCCCTGGCAGTGTTCAAGGCCAGGTTGGATAGAGCCTTGAGTGACATGGTCTAGCGTGAGGCATCCATACCCATGGCACGGGGGTTGGAATTAGGTGATCTTAAGGTCCTTTCCAACCTAAACCATTCTATGATTCTTTGATTCTATGATTCTATGACTATATTCAATCCTAACTTACAGACTCCTTGTAATACTCTGGCACAAATATCATAAAAGAGAATCAATATGGCAGAAATGTCTCAAAAAGTATCTTATTCTGCAAATATTCTTCCTGTTTGTAACGGTCCAAACACTCTATACAGGTAAAAGAAGATGAACCACTGTGAACTGAAAATCATGGAAAAGTTACTGTTGCCAGACCTCAGATTAATTTGCTTTTTGCATCTTTCATCCCGGAGCTTGCAGGTGTAGTAGTAGAAGCCAACGATAAATATTATACCATTAAAAAACTATGGGTCAGGTATAAACCAGGAATGTATTCCAAGATTTTGCAGACTATACTATTTTGCAGACTATACTATGATTCATTGCGGCCTCTTTGAGGCTCTTATCTTTTTGAAGTTTTTAATGAAGTTTTACAATTTTCATTCGGTGATTTGTAATGAATTCCTTGTAAAAGAGCTAGAGAGCACTGTAAATACTAACTGCCTGATTTCAGAAAGAACTCAGCCACCTTTTTATCTCCATTAAGTCTGAACTTATATTAAAGTATTCAGTAAATGTCAAGACTGAATAAGTTTTCAATATACTTTTTTCTTCCTTTTTTCAACATGCATGTATACTACATAACGCAATTGGAAAAATTTTCAAGCCTTACAAACCACTCTGACGGTAGTATGTGTCATGTTAAAGCTTTCTTGAGATAAGTATTAGACTAGTTTCTATGTTCTATTAGATCCTTGCTTTTACCATGTTTCTGAGTAATATCCAAAAGCCTTTGGAACAAAAGAGGTTTTCCTGTTTTCATTTTTCAGTGAACAGCTCAATATATTGTTCATATTTTCTGAGTAAATGAGCAGGAAGGTCACGTAGGGTAACACTGGGTAACACTCCTTGGTTCAACTTAACGACACAGAAAGTAATTTTAGTGTGAATTTCTCATTGCCGCATAAAGGCGGCTGTTTCATTGATTGTGACCTCAACAGTGTGAAAGACCATATTCTTCAAAACTCTATGCCTAGGCTGAGCTTCAGCATGTGAATATGGCCATTAGGTATGGGGTTTTCCTTTTGTAAGCTAGATCAGGCTTAAATATTTATGGTCACTTAAGGAAGAAAGCAATCGTAAGAAAATCTAGCATTTTTTGTTAGTGGGGTGCTGGAATCATTCTATCACAGATGTAGTCATGTCTCTACAGCATGCAAGTGGCAACATATTCTAACAGTGCCACTTAAATAGATCAGAAGGTAGACTGTGAATCCAAAATATGTCAACACTGTTCCACCCCATTCTTAAGATAAGACTTGCTAATATTATGCATCCTCATTGTCAATCCCATGCTTAGATACTGTATCAGTTTGAGCTCTGAAGCACGCGGGAGGTGTATAATACAAGCAAACTCCATGTCTTCTTGGTGTTCAGTATGACTGAGAGTAGATATGCTTTAAAGCATCAAGAAACTCATCCTGAGTGAATTTTCTTTAACACAGTGGGGAAGCTTTGATACTAAAATATAGCTGGCAGCAGAGGCAGACACCTTTGACAAGACCGGGTTGCTCAAAGTCTCATCCATCCTGGCCCTGAACACTTCCAGGGATAGGGCATCCACAGCCTCTGGGCTGTGAGTCTGTTAAGTGCCTCACCACCCTTGTAGTAAAGAATTTCTTCCCAATATCTAATCTGAAACTACCCTTTCAGTTTAAAGCCATTCCCACTTGTCATATCACTACATGCCCTTGTAAAAAGCCCCCCTCCAGCTTTCTTCTATGCCCCCTTTAAGATCATCTTCAACAGGTACATGTTCTTGTATTGAGGCCCTCAGAGCTGAACACAGTACTCAAGGTGGGGTCTCATGAGAGCAGAGTAGAGGAGGAGAATCACCTCCCTTGGCCTGCTGGTCACGCTTCTTTTGATGCATCCCGGGATATGGTTGGCTTTCTGGGTGGCAAGCACACATATTGAGCTACTTGTCAGCCAGCATCCCAAAGTCCTTCTCAGGACTGCTCTCAATCCATTCTGTCAAATGCCTTGCACAAATCCAGGTAGATAATGTCAGTTACTCTTCCTTTATCTACCAGTGTTGTAATCCTATCACAGAAGACCACCAATCTTGTCAGTCATGATTTGCCTTTACTGAAGCCGTGTTGGCTGTCACCAATCAACTCCTTATTTTCCATGTGACTTAGCATAGCTTCCAGGAGGATGTGCTCCATGATCTTGCCAGACACCATGGTGACTAACTGGCCTGTAGTTCCCCGACTCTTCCATTTTTCCCTTTCTAAAAATAGGTGTTATATTTCCCCTTTTCCAGTTAGAGGGAATTTCACTGGACTTCCATGACTTCTCAAGTGTGATGGAGTCAGTCACTTGTCACTCTGATGGCTTAGTCACTTCATCCACTAATTCCCTCAGAACCTGCAGATGCATCTCATGAGGTTCCGCGGACTTGTTCACCTTCAGGCTCCTTAGATGTTCTCAAACCTGATCATCTTCTACAGTGGGCAGTTCTTCATTCTCAGTCCCTGTCCTTGCTTTCTGTGGCTTGTGCAGTGTGGCTGGAGCTCTTGCCAGGAAAGACTGAGCTTTCTCCATGTCCTGGTTAACCAGATAATCCATTTCTTTCCAGAGGGGGCCTGCATTTACCCTAAGTCTTCTTTTTATCTCTGATGTATGGATAGAAGCTTTTTCTGTTGCCTTTGATGTCTCTGGGCATATTTAGCTCTTAACCTGATGCCTGGCTGCTTGGGCAATTTCTCTGTATACTTCCCAGGCCACCTGTCCTTGCTTCCTACAACCTCTGTAGGCTTCCTTTTTGTGTTTGAGTTTGTCTAGTTGCTCTTTGTTCATTCAATGCCTTTTGATTTTTTTCTAGTTATAGTACAGGAGGGCCTCCTGGATTAAGAAGTGCATTGGGGTTTTTTTTTAGGGCCCTTTAGTTTGACTAGGAGGTCTCAACTGATCCATGCCAGTCTGTTGTTTTCCTTTCCTTTCTTACACCTAGGAATTGAAAGCTCTTGTGCTGTATGAGAATCACCCTTAAAGATCAGCCAGCTCTGTTCTGCTGCCTTGTCCCTGGTCTCTGAGGGTAGTTTCCTAGGGGGTCCTAATTACTCCTTCAAGATCTGGAAGTTTGCTTTCCTAAAATTCAAGGTCTTGACTTTATTCTTTGCCTGACCCATATCTCTCAGGACTGCAAGCTGAGGGATAGAACCACATCTTTAGCTGTTTTGGAATAATTATTTAGTTCTACTAATTAGAAGCTTGAGAAAGGTTAAAGTTTGTTAATTATTTTCTCTTCCATGGAAAGAAATTACTCTCTAAAAATGGAATTTCATGGATACTACATTTTCTAAGTATATATATGTGTGAATATATATACTTACATATATTTTACAAAATTCTTATATATTACAAAGAGGTATTCTTAATCACCTATTATCTGATTAGACTTCTTTTTTAATAGTGAGATTAGTTTACACCCTCAATTTCTAAATCCTTGATACTGAAATGACCGCAGCAGTAGCTTATTTTATAGAATCATAGAATCATAGAATAGTTAGGGTTGGAAAGGACCTTAAGATCATCTAGTCCCAACCCCCCTGCCAGGGGCAGGGACACCTCCCACTAAACCATGCCACCCAAGGCTATGTCCAGTCCAGCCTTGACCACCGCCAGGGATGGAGCATTTACAACTTCCCTGGACAACCCATTCCAGTGCCTTACCACCCCTACAGTAAAGAATTTCTTCCTCATATCCCATCTAAACTTTCCCTGTTTAAGTTTGAACCCGTTACCCCTTGTCCTATCACTACAGACCCTAATGAAGAGTCCCTCCTCAGCATCCCTATAGGCCCCCTTCAGATACTGGAAGGCTGCTATGAGATCTCCACACAGCCTTCTCTTCTCCAGGCTGAGCAGCTCCAACTTTCTCATCCTATCTTTATACGGGAGGTGCTCCAGTCCCCTGATCACCCTTGTGGCCCTCCTCTGGACTTGTTCCAACAGTTCCATGTCCTTTTTATGTTGAGGACACCAGAACTGCACACAATACTCCAAGTGAGGTCTCACGAGAGCAGAGTAGAGGGGCAGGATCACCTCCTTCAACCTGCTGGTCACGCTACTTTTGAGGCAGCCCAGCATACGGTTGGCTTTCTGGGCTGCAAGTGCGCACTGCTGGCTCATGCTCATTTTTTCATCGACCAACACCCCCAAGTCCTTCTCTGCAGGGCTGCTCTGAATCTCTTCTCTGCCCAACCTGTATGTGTGCCTGGGATTGCTCCGACCCAGGTGGAGGACCTTGCACTTGCCATGGTTAAACTTCATCAGGTTGGCATCAGCCCACCTCACAAGCATGTCAAGGTCCCTCTGGATGGCATTCCTTCCCTCCAATGTATCAACCAAACCACACAGCTTGGTGTCATCAGCAAAGTTGCTGAGGGCGCACTCAATCCCACTGTCCATGTCACCAACAAAGATGTTGAACAAGACCGGTCCCAGCACCGACCCCTGAGGGACACCACTCGTTACTGGTCTCCAGCTGGACATTAAGCCATTGAGCACAACTCTTTGCGTGCAGCCATCCAGCCAGTTCTTTATCCACCGAGTGGTCCACCTATCAAATTGATGTTTCACCAACTTAGAGACAAGGATGTCATATGAGACAGCGTCAAACGCTTTGCACAAGTCCAGGTAGATGACATCAACTGCTCTGCCCCTGTCCATCAGTTCCGTAGCCCCATCATAGAAGGCCACCAGATTGGTCAGGCAGGATTTCCCCTTAGTGAAGCCATGCTGGCTGTCACCAACCACCTTCTTGTTTTTCATGTGCTTCAGCATGCCTTTCAGGAGAATCTGCTCCAAGATTTTGCCAGGCACGGAGGTGAGGCTGACTGGTCTGTAGTTCCCCAGCTCATCCATTTTGCCCTTCTTGAAAATGGGGGTTATATTCCCCTTTTTCCAGTCGTTGGGAACTTCACCTGACTGCCATGATTTTTCAAATATGATGGGCAGTGGCTTGGCAACTTCATTTGCCAGCTCCTTCAGGACCTGCGGATGGATTTCATCAGGTCCCATGGACTTGTGTACGTTCAGGTTCCTAAGATGGTCTCGAACCAGATCCTCTCCTACAGTGGGCCTAAGGTCTTCATTCTCACAGTCACTGCGTCTGCCTTCCAAGACTTGGGTGGTATGGCCAGAGCACGATTTGAAAGAGGAGGGCATCAGTCTATTTGATTGCAGAGTATAATTCAGAAGTTATTATTGTATGAGGCTGGGAGAGGGAGCTGATATCACCTAATTAATTATCTGCTTAAATATTATTCTGCCTGAGCAACAAGCCACTTACGACTCATGACATACTCACTGATGGCCAAACCCTTAGGTTTACTCTAGATTTTTTTTTAAAATTTATTTCTTCGTGACATCAACTTTGTTAATGTATAAATCTATAGTGTCATCTTGGCTTTGTTTCTTTTTTAAACCAAATAACCCCTTCATCTGTATGTGTAGCTCAAACTGTCTCTTCCAATGTGCATTAATGTGTATTTGCTCCCACAGTATTTCATCTCCAGTTTCTCAATATTGTAAGGTCCTCAGTTTCTCAATAATTTCCTATTGCCTATATTTTATGCTAAAACCATCATCAACCATCTACAGCTTTTGCAGCTTGTAAATGAACCTATTAAATATGAGCACTATAGCATCAACCATAGTTAACTCTTTTCTCTCTCTTGGAAAAATCTCTAATACATACCAGAATTTGGCCTTTTGGTCTATGCTCCATTACCTTAATAGCCTCTTCTAAGCACTGTGTCATTGTTGAAGGTCTTTATGATGTATGGATCATGATACCGAAAATGTTAGTACAAATAGCAATTAAACAAAAATATTACAACTAACCCAAACTTCTTATTTACAGCATGGTACTGGTACTTCAACTGCTATTGATAAAGGACTTCCAAATGGTATACAAATAACTGCCTGCTCAAGCTGTTATGGTGTTCCTCTTTGCTTCATCTTGAAAAACAATTAAGGAAAGAAAAAGTTGATACCAAATGCTTTTCTGATATTAGCCAGCCACCTAAATAATTTCCAGAGACTCTACCCTAATGCTGCATCATCCAGTGAATTCCTAAACTGAGCATAGGAAACTAAACCAATCTCTTCCCGAGATGTTTTCTGAGCTTGATTTTCAAATATATCTTAATTTCAAAGGGAGTAGTGATTCTATCACTGGAGATGTAGTCAGGACTATGAGATTCAGTCTCCAATTCTAGAAATGCGGGGCTCTTTTCAGGTTGCTTTTACAGACGCACTGTGTAATGGAGTGAAGTGAAGATATCAGAACTAAGAGGAGTACTTTGATTTATATGTCTTCATTTTAGCCAAATCCCATCTATTTTCTTGATTTATTCCTATGAATAGAAGACACATTCACTTTTAAATTTTGTTACTGTGCTGGATATATACATTATGATGTATTTCTTTTTATTTTTCAAGGCATCACTTTTCCTGTTGATGGGCTTTTTAGCTCTGTAAAATAGCTCTGATCGCTATTATTTGCAAAAACAGAAAAAGGAATATGCTTTTCAGCATATTTCAGCACAGTGTTCTCTCTGGCCTCAAGTTAGGAAATCTATAAATATGAAATTTTTCTTGCTGAAGCTATTTACCATCACTTATTTGTATGTTTTATTGCAGTAGGTTCTGCAAGGTAAGAAACTCTGGTTATCTATATATCCATCTGATTTTTCCCATCAGTGTATCTGTCTTTGAAATGAAAAGCTGATCAATACATTAAAAAGCACTTTATTTTAAATGCATATATCTAAAAATCTCCAGTAAACTTCAGCAGCATTCCACTTGTACATGCATCTCATCAAAAAGATTTGTGCCTAAAGGATCTGAGCCGTTGCAACTATTATTTGTTTTAAACCTAACCTAAGCTCCTCAGATGAGCAGGATGTTTAAAAATAAGCTACAAAAAGAGCAGAAAGTAAAAAGTCTATCCCAAGTATCAGGGATGCCACTTAACGTTTACAAGGCATGCACAAAAAAAGAGACTGGTTTACTACCAGCCACAATAATTTTGTGTTGAGTCTACTTAAACTTAAAGTAAAAAAAATATGTAAAATTATATTAATTCCTTATTTTAGAAACTGGAAAGTTAAATGTCTGCCCAAAGTTCAGCAGTAGCAGTCATTTTTCTCCTTCTTAGTAGATGGTGCAGTGCTGTGGTTTTGACTTTCGGCCTGGGAACAGTGCTGATAACACCAATGTTTTTAGTTGCTGCTCAGTAGTGTTTAGTCTGACCAAGGACTTTCTGAGTTTCATGTTCTGCCAGGGAGGAGGGGAAACTGGGAGGAAGCAGAGGCAGGACACCTGACACAAACTAACCAAAGAGCTATTCCATAACACAGCACGTCATGCCCACTATATAAACTGGGGCAGTTACCCGGAAGGGTTATATCAGTGCTCAGTCAGGCTGAGTATCGGTCGGCAGGTGGTGAGCGGTTGTATTTTCTTCCCTTGTTACTTCCCTTGTCATTATTATTATTGGTGGTAGCAGCAGTGGTTTGTGTTATACCTTAGTTACTGGACTGCTCTTATCTCAACCCATGAGAGTTGCATTCTTTCGATTCTCCTCCCCATCCCTCCAGGAGAAGGGAGGAGGAAGGGGAGGGTAGTGAGAGAGAGACTGCATAGTTTTCTGAGTTATGGCTGGTCTTAAACCACGACAGTTGTTTTTGGCGCCCAACGTGGGGCATGAAGGGTTGAGATAAAGACAGATCTGACCAGAGTGTGTCTAATCATATTTGTGATGAGCATTCATTGTTTTGGATTAATAGTCACTCGTCACAATGCTGATTTATTGGCTCTCAAAGTTGTTGCTCTTGATCTCACAGTTTCAGCATGTCATACCTTACTTACAGCGCGTATTTGCTGTGTTAGTGTTTATTGGCTGGGGGCCTTGGGCTAAGGTTCTTGTTTCATTGTACTTTATGGTAATGACATGTAATACAATAGACTCATTGATCATGAAACTGATCTGGCTTGCATTCCCAGTGTTGTCATCACCGCTATACTTTGGGAGATATATAATAGAAATGTTTAGCAATTACACATCCTTTTTCTCCCTCCTCGATTGGTCAGCCCATGAAGGAGACATTCTTTTATGCTCCCAGCCCCCACACCAGACCATTTACAGCATCATTTGAGAGTTCTGAAGCTTTTGAATGGCCTTTAGGCACCCTTGAGACCTGCTTGCTGATTGTGATGGGGATAAGCATGTTGGCACACATACAGAGTGTGTTTTACCCATGACCATTTATTTCATCTGGTCTCGAGAGTTAAGCAGAGTTGGGTTTGGGCCTTATCTAGGGTTAGATGGTGATATAGGAGGACCAAGAGATTTTCCCCGAGGCTGGACAGTCATGAATGGCAGGGTGTGTGGGATAGTATGGGCAAGTATCTAGGCCAGTGGGCCCCTCCAGTGCTTTGGAACTTCACCACTGAACAAGTGCAAAATCCAGCAAAATTAGTAAAACATTTAAATGAGGTGTGTTATCATTCTGGTCATACCAGAGATGGACAAATCATGGCAACATGCTGGGGCTTGGCCTGTGCTTACAGGGCCCTGTTCAACACTATCCAGCACCTTCAAAAGGAAAAAAATGTCCCTGTATCTGATGGCAAAGCAACGGACAGCGCAGCTACTCCAGCTTCAAGCACAGCAGCTACACCAGCCCAGCAAAAAAAAAAAAAAAAGAATTGTTGTGGTTTAAGCCCAGCTGTAACTCAGAAAACCACGCAGCCCCTCTCTGACTCCCCCCTCCCTTCTTCCCTCCCTCTCCCAGACGGATGGTGAGGAGAATCGAAAGAATGCAACTCCCATGGGTTGAGATAAGAACAGTTCAGTAACTAAGGTATAATACAAACCACTGCTGCTGCCATCAATAATAATGATGATAAGGGAAGTAACAAGGGAAGAAAATACAACCGCTCACCACCTGCCGACCGATACTCAGCCTGACTGAGCACTGATATAACCCTTCCGGGTAACTGCCCCAGTTTATATAGTGGGCATGACGTGCTGTGTTATGGAATAGCTCTTTGGTTAGTTTGTGTCAGGTGTCCTGCCTCTGCTTCCTCCCAGTTTCCCCTCCTCCCTGGCAGAACATGAAACTCAGAGAGTCCTTGGTCAGACTAAACACTACTGAGCAGCAACTAAAAACATTGGTGTTATCAGCACTGTTCCCAGGCCGAAAGTCAAAACCACAGCACTGCACCATCTACTAAGAAGGAGAAAAATGACTGCTACTGCTGAACCCAGAACAGTGCTGTACTCTGTTATTTTCCTTTCACTGATAAAGTATGGCTGAAATAGAAGCATTCAGATAGGGCTGCATGTGGTATTTGGATTATTATCTCCTGCCCTTTCCAAACTCGGCTTGGTATCAAGGTGTTTTAAAGCTGGGTGAGCACACATGGAGCTCTCTTTGGAGCTTATGTTGTTTAATAAAAAGACTTTTCGGTACAATTGTTCGTAGGGGATCTTATTTGAAGAATCTCCAGATAACAAAAAAGACGTATTTCATAAAGAAGATAACCATATGACTGAAAGAAATCTATTAAATGAAAAATGCTCCATTGTAATAGCTTTATGTTTTCTTCTTCTTCTTAAATTATCAAAAAGGGATCATAAATGAAATATTATAGTTAGTAATGTAGGAAACAAAACTGTTTGACATATTCAACACCGTGAATGAGAGGGAGAAGTCATGATGACACGGTGAACTGGTCATAATCTGTATAGTTTCATTGCTGCTTCAGTAAACAAACTAGTTTTTCCAGATAGTGAAACTGTTCAATTGCTAGGTTTTGAGGGAATAAAGAATTAATTTACTTGCGCCTTCAATACTGAAAAAGTAATTTCATGGTCCAATAATTGTTGTTACAAGTTTCACATTTCTGTATTTGTGCACTCACCTGCCAGAGCGTACTTGTTTACCACTAATCTGTAACATTATTTTATATCAAAGTTATCCCTTTAACAGCACTTTAACACCTGGCACTTTACTCTTAAGAACATCTGTAACAAGGGGAGATGCGAAAGAATGATGTTCAGGGTCAAATCAAAAAAGCATTCCTTCAATGAACTTTGGAATTGGCCCCTGTTGTAATTCTTGATGTTCCACACTTCCAATCACTGAATGTAATTTTTGGCAGTGATGAATGCTCAGTGATCAGAAAGGGATGCAGACCACACCTGAGGAGGAAGGATGTGGTCCAAGTTAGAAGCAGTATAATTGTCAAAATGTTTGTCTTCCATGTGTTTGTGGTATCAAAACCACAGAAAAAAATCTGCAGAAAGACTGAGACCTACGACAGGTAATGAATGCAAAGGTGATCAAATTTCCCTTGAATCTCTAAGCTTTTTAGTTACCTTCTGAATAGAAAAGTTCTCTTTTGGGAGACTATTAATGTTTCCTCTGTCCTTCATGTTACTGTCTCATTATTGCATTTCCTTAACAAGATTTATTTCTACTGCATTTTATTACCTACATGTTTCTCCAGATTCCTCATTTACATTGTGAGTTCATTAGGAATGTTACTATTGATTTCTATGACTGCCAAATTAGACCACATTATTGTAATGATTCTTCACAAGTACAGGAGACAGGAAAACATTCTCATTATATAAAATCTAAGAAAATGGTTTTAAGAAAAGCATGACTGTTCATTCTAATTCTGAAATTTTTAAGGCTAAATATGCTCACAAGACTCTCAAGGTGCCTATACGTATGTGCCAGTTGTTTTATACTGACCTACAAAGGCATACTTAATGAAGTTTGAATGTAATATGTGAGGGTAGATAGAGTACGCTCAGAATTCAGATCAGGCTTTTGGGGTGGACATAAAAATATTTGCTGTTGCAGAAAATTACTTCAATAAAAATTAACTAATTTTGAAATGAAAACATTTTTATATTCTCTGTATTATGACACAGAGGCTTACAATAAGATCAGTAAATTTTCGTGCTAAATCTGCAACTGCTGATTAATTTGTAGTTTTTCACCTTTCTCTTCTCATTTAATGCGATGCACATAAGATCAACTGAACTGTCTGTTTCCCTTATGTCAATATGTGCAAAACATTATTTTTAAGAAATGGATTTGTGTCCTTTGAAAAGTGAATGGTTCATATTTTGCTTGGTTTGCTGCTGCTTTTTTTTTTTTTTTTAACTGCTGTATTGTATGCATCACAAAACCCCCGAATTCTCTACTTGTCAGTTCACTTTTCATCAAAAAATATGTTATAACTTTAGTCCTTCTTAAATTAAACAAAATTCTTTGGAAGGAGGCAGAACTGGGTCAGGCATCCAGAATATAGTGTATGCTTTATATATCTTTGGGCAAGTTCTGGATGCATATATTGAGTACTTTTTTAATCTGTCATACAGAAAGGGTGAGGACATCTGTCATGTCTGGCAAGGTTAACCCCATATAATCTTTTTTCTTTCTTTTGGTAGTCCAAATTCTTGCTAAAATAGACAACAGACAAATATTTTTGTTAACTAGTATAGTTTACACTACAACTCCTGCATTTCACACTGAGTAAGCATCCGACCTAAAGATTTTGAACAGAGAAAAATTAATGCTTTAGTGCCAACAAAACACTTATATGCATTATGCACATTTTTTAAAAAGCAAACAGCAAATACAAGAAGTAGTTCTTAAATAAAAACATTTGAACAAATCCTTCATAAATGATATGTTTATTTCATTATTTGTAAAGGCATTGTCCAATGCTGTGTAACTGAAAAATACTAGCTGAATCATTCAACTTGTTCTCCTGCCATTGACGGCTAATATTCTACATTATTCTATTAAGGAAAGTTTAATTTTAGTTTAACTTTAAAAGATGGGGCAGAACTACTAAACAGCTATTAACTGGCAAGCAAAAAGTATATTAGGATATACAGATTATAGTAATAAAGTAAAAATTTAAGATTTAAGATTTCTTATTTATTTAAGCTTACCTCTTCAGAGCCCGAGCCAAAAATCAGCAGGTCAAAAGGTATTGCAGCAACCATGTCAATTAGGAACCAGCCTTTGAAGTAGTGAATTGCTATTTTTGCTGGGTCACTTACCACTTCTTCATTCTGGTTTACATATGTTGTTCTGAAGTTTATCAGAATGTCAATGATAAACATAATATCCACAATTAAGTCTACAACATTCAGTGGGCTGCAAGAATATCCACACTCTCTCCTCTTCCTTTCCTCACTATCATTCAGAAGGAAGGCAGCAGAGTAAGGGGTGAATATGGCGGTGTATATTACCAGCAACAGAATGAGCCAGTCCCAGACGGCTTTGAAAGGACTATAGTGCAATATAGTAAACTTATTGATGCGAGGTGTCTGGAGTTTATATTCTGGTAGAACATCAGCCCCTAAGGATAGAACCTAGAATGAGAAACATACTACGTCAATAATCAAACAGTGTTTCTATTTCTAATTTCTTTAAACTTAGCAAATACAGAACAAACTTTAAACATACTATATAGTTGGTTTGTGGATTAAGCTTCAATTACTTTGTGTTTTGGCAAACTAAACTTCTGTGAAATTCATGATCTCTGCCAGGTTCAATAAATTCATTGACAATTTTACACAGTAGGTTGATTCTTGTTCCCTACCAATAAGTGGCATGTCTGCTCCATAAAATCTGCATAATTAAGCATGTCATCAAATTCGTTTATCCACCACATGGCAGCCTTGCCAGCCTGTTCATGGCCAGTGAACGACTTTTCTTGCAATGACGTAGTGGTTTTTCTCCAAAGCAAATCTATTATCATAGGCTTAAATTCATTACAAGTCCACTTTCATTAGAAGATGTTCAGGGAACCAGAAATGAAAAAGTGAAAGAAAGCTCTGTGAGTGTCCTTGACAGCTATCTCCACTTTGAGTTTTAAACTTTTACGCACAGATAAATTTCACTGAGGTTATAGTTCTAATACAGCTAAAGTGTGACAAAGAAGGCTTGCACAAAATTATTGCTTTTGCTTCACTTCTACTTTTGTCAGTGCCTAAAGCTTGTTATCATTCCTTTAAAAGTATGGATTTGTTATCTGTTGGCATTATCTAAGTTGGATTTCAATTTTATTTTGAAGGGATTATGTTTGTAAGCACTGCTTGATTCGCTGGCTCTAGAAACCGACATGTTTGCTTTGTTGAAGAGAACAAGTATAATGTGGGCACCAGATAAAACAAATTTCTTTTGGCTGCTCTTCCAGTCTAACTGAACTCTGACATGAAGGAACAAAACCTTTAAGGAGAAGAAGGTAAATTAAGTTTTCGTCCTTATTCTATGCTTGGTGTAGTTACAGAGACTGTCAGGATTGATGTTAATTACTTCCTTCTGTGCTGCAAGTGCTCTCCAAATCCTATGGAACTCAGATTGTGACTTCATTTTGTACAGACCAATGAACACCTCATGGTGACTACCTTCAGTTACTAGCCATTTGTGCAAGTGATATATTCAAGAAATCTTATACCCCTTTTCCACCGTTACTTCTGTTTCCTCCTTATCCCCCTGCTAATTAAAAACAAAGTAACTACAAAGAATTATTATACTGAAATGAAATGATGACTGGAAGGACAAATACGTTGTCAGCAACATTGCCTGCTTTTATTTGCTTTTTGTTTAGCAGTAAATAGTTTGTGATTTGAGATTTCAGGTTGTTCAAGACTGAGGAATTTCATACTCCTCAAATATAATCTTATAAGATTATAAGAGTCAGCACACTCCTTTCTGTTTACCTTTCCAGAAGCAAGTGTTGTATAAACCTTAGATCCTATCCTTAGTAATCTAAATGGCACTTCTTATTCAGTGAAGCTCTACCCTGAAAATGTTGTGAGAACACCAGGGTTAATAACCACTCCTCTCTTTTGAACTGTGAAGAAAAGAACTATTAAGCCATCCAAAAGATTATATGGTACCTTCAAGCAGCCATTAAGCACCATGCTGAGGTGATGACAGAGGCTGTTCATCTGTTTTTTATACTGTAACTAGGACTTGCACTTAACTAATGGTGCTAGCTGTTTTTCTATGCATTAAACACGCTAGCTGACAGCAAGCTGAAGCATAGACATTGCTTAGTCTTTTAAGCAGTCTTAATACTTTTAGATCCCCACCTGGTAAGTTCACAGGAATGTTTTCACAGTGTTTAAGAGCAGTGTGAGTATATGTGGCAAGGGAACTGCTATTTATAAAATTTATATCAATGTTCTCTTTCAGGATTTTCAGACAATGAAGGAAATGGATTACACAACAAGATCTATAAAGCTTACTTCACGTTTCTTGCATTTGCTTGAAAATTGCAGCCAGTATACTTCACTTCAGAGCAACACTTAATGTAAATGAGACTTATTCCCCAGAAATATGGCTCCTATTCTCATTTTACATTTACATATTTACATTTATTCTTAGGTTGGTTTAGGCTGAGTTAGGTGAAACTGAAGACCAAACCAAACCAAACCAATCCAAACCAATAAGGCAAAACGTGGGAACAGCAGTATAAAAGTTGTAATGGCAGAAATAGATCTAACTTTTCCATGCTATCTTTTTAGACACACACAAAAGCAGACGCTGACTGATGGCTGTGAGTTTTATATTTATAATGTGATATAGAACTTTACATTTTGCATTGCTTGCTCCCATGCAGCGAGAAGTGAAAATGAACACCCATTATGTAACTATTTTTATTTGTTGGATCAAGAGAAAGAAGACGAGACTTTGTTTCTTGAATAAAAATCACAGTTGCACATCCATAAAAAAGAAAAAACACATTATTTGTTTTCATGTTGGCAGTTTCAATGAAAACTGATTGAATATGAGGTTTCAGTGTTCATGGAATCTATCCTTTTGCTTTGTGTAACATCCTTGCAAAGCTTGGGTACTGATGTTGGCTACTCTTGGCCATCATGGCTAGATGGAAGACTTCAGTGTACTTAGTGATCTAGTCAAAAGACCTTTACTATTGCCACTTGCTTAAAATAAATGTTGACAAATTCACTGCTAGTGACATTTTATGAACTTATCTCTTCTGGACAGTGAAATTTTTGCTTATAGTTTGGATTGTAAGACACATGATGACTAAAGTATTGCAGTATTAAAAAGTCTCTGAATCTTAGGACATGATATGATAAGAAAGCCAAACCTCCTTGCATTTTACTAAAGAGAAGACTATAATGAGAAGTGGCAAAAACCATGCTAGCTCCAATGGGTTTTCTCTTAAAAAAGACAGAGGGGTATTCCACCTTCATGAAATACTATCTCACACTGGTTTTGCTGGCAAAAGGGGGAAAGGATTTATAACCGGTGTGTTTTACAAGCAGTATTAGGTGATAAGATTTATTCTATTTATAATGAGAAAAATTCAAAGTTAAAGAAACTGCTTGTGTTTTGCCTTTGAGTAAAGAACCTTGATCTAAAATTCAACTTTTCCTGTATGTTCCTGTTTATCCTATTCACTGTTAAACCATTATTGCTGCAAGTTAGAAGACTTTTCATTCAAACCCCTTTTTTTTCCAAGAGTCTTGCTTTAGGTGCTTCACACATAGAGGGCTGGTGAACATCTTTTGCACTTTCTAGGTTCATGTGTGCACTTTCTAAGATCACAAATTCAAGGCAGCATTTCTTATAGAAGGGCTGCAACCAGATACATAGAAAAATATGGAGTGAGATCAAAGTGAATGTGACAAATTCTCACAGTTTTAGGCAGATTTATCTTTCTGAAGTATTTGGTAGCTCTTAGTTTCTCAAAGATACTTCTTCCCTGTACAATTTCCTTTGTAAAAACAGAATATGTAGGTAAAACACTAGGCAAGATGTTGGGTGATCTGGTCTCTGCCGCTGAGCTCCTTGGTGATCATAGGCAAGGTGACATTTAACCTCTCTAAATTCTGTCAAGTAGAAAGGATAATGTTTACTTACTAAACTGAAAGCATCTTCCAAAGAATAATGAATGGAGAGCATCCATAGGAGGCATCACACATAAATTATCAACATTCTTACTCCTCTAAACTTAGTTGATTATTTTTATTTCTAAGACTAATTCACACAAACGTTTGTCCTCTTCTCATTTAATTTTGAATTTTTAACCTAATGGGGACATCAGGTTTATTTTATTTCCAGTTTGGTCTTATTTCCTGCATGAAAACACTTTGTTTTTGTTGTTTATTATGCAAACTGTACAGTTTCAAGAGACTCTGAGAGACCTGTATTGATATGTATCACTTGTATATTCATAAGTTTTGTTCTGAGGGGTTTTCAATTTAAACTTGTTAAGGAATGCAAATACATACAGTAAAAACCAAAGCACTAGAAACAAAGAAGCATAATAACGCATTAATAAATCATAAATGAAATAAATTATAAGCCATCTGTTATGAATACCACTACAAACTGTTAAAGAAAAAATTCAGTCAAACCACTGCAAGGATTTACATGATGGTTTACTAGCTATTATTATTTCCTAGCACTGCATGAGAGCCACGTGTGGGGTTAGGATTATTATATGATGCACCATGACTCTTGATGCAACTGTAGAGCTATGCAAAGCACATGAACATGGAGAACAACCAAGAAGGTATGCCTGATGCTTTCAAGATGTACTGAAATTATTCTGTGAGGATATTGTGACTGCATGGACTACACGCCATAAGCAAGTTATTCAGAAAGCATTGGAGCTTTTGCACTTTTGCTAGGTATTCACAATGTTTTTGTCCTGTATATTTCCAAACAGAGAGCAGATGCATGGTTAATGCATGCTCACACAAATGATGCGTAGCATTTTTACCATGTAGGTCAGGCCTTTTATCAGTGACAGAGCTAATGCACATTTGGAAAATTTGAAGAAAGAGCAATGTTTAGAGATGACAAAATGAGAGGTATATGGAGTGGAGGGAAACCTGAGGATTGTAAGGTAGATGGATACTGAGTAGATCTATGCAAAAGGTAGATGCAGAAGTTTGATGGGTACAACACTTAATAAGTTAGCTTTTCAGAAAGGTACTCTCCTGTGTCTCATGACAAAGTGTGTTTCATATGAACTATATAAATGATGTAGTTATAATCAGTACTAAATACTGTTTTGTCACTACTGCTTTAGCTGCAGATGAATTAAAGGAAAGCTTGCATTAACAAGGTTAGCTCTTGCATAGCAGCTTTTATGTTAAGAGAATTTTGTAAATATATAATAAAACTCAAACTATAAATATAGTCCTAAATTACTTGGGGACTTTAAAATAAACATTTATCTCAACCACAAAACATCCTGCGTAAAACTATGTAAGATGCTACCAGTGCACTCATTGGAATACAGTGTTAAAAAGATTTATATCTAGAAAGTACTGTATGACATGAAAAAATATTATTTTGCAAATATCTTGCTGGGCTCAGTCCAATGCTAGGTGCACAGCCCTGACAGATGAATGGATGATCACTTCTCCATCTTTAAGTCAGGGAAACTGTAGCAAATCAAGCAACGTGTCAGCTTCTTGTATGTCGAGAGACTTGAATATCTTTATTTTGAGTAGGTATTGAAGAAACTTTAAATTTTCTCATTTTATAAAGTGTATTCAGCAGACAAGATATGAAATTTACATGATAATGTAAACAAGATGATAATGGAATCAGGATTGTTCTAATAAAGGCATTATTGTGGCTCATCAAAAATAAGAGAAGGAATTCAGAAGAACTTTCAACTTTTCAGATCTTCTAATCCAAATGCACCTCAAAGTTGAATCAGAAAGCCAAAATTATCCACACTTTCTATCTGAATATAACAGTGGAACGCGACTACATTAATGAAATGCAAAGCATGTTCTATTTTCTCAATGAACATAGGCAAGAGTTGATATGAGAACATTCATACCCTTCTCATTTTTATAGGAAATTTCTGTAGATTATTAGTCTAAATTAATCTCAATTAGCTTTAAGAAATTTCCTCCAAATATTAACAGCTATTTGGACTTTTTTTTTTTTTTTTTTAACCCAGCAGTATTTTGAACTCTGTAGAAGTTTATTGTGATTGACTAAAAAATCAAGATAGCATCTCCTAAATTCGAGTAAAGCTAAATTACTATTCCCGTTGTTCTCTGATTGCAGTTCATGGTGCAGAATGAACACCACCAATATTATCTAAACCCCCTTAAACCTTCAGTAAAATATCTTTCTTTTAACAGGAAGTTTTGAATTCATTTCCAGATCTTTATTATCAAGGCCAATAACAGTACTGAACAGGAAAACTTGGAAATAAAAAAAAAACCTATCAAAAAACTAAGAAACATGAAGGAGACACAGAAGCTAAATCCATATTTCTCTAATAATTACCCCTATTTATAGTGATCATAGACCTTACATCTGAATGATAGCACTGTTCAAAAATTGAAACAGTATTACTTCAGCTTTAAAAGAGGATACGATTTTGCATTGGAGATTTTGTTAGTTTTGTGGAACTACTCTTGATACAACCTTTCCTGGCTCTCTTTTCTCCTGTGTATTAGCTCTAATAAAGATACCAAGCTATAACTAGCAAGGACATCTCTTCACCTATCTTCTCTATTCATACCATCACCATGAGACCCTTACAAACTAGACCTAAAGAGATCTCTGAATCTAAAAAGACCAAAAAATAAATATTACACAAGTACTAGTGAGCAAATGGAAATTAAATCAACATTTGCTCTCTGATGGAAGGCATTACCTAATTCCCCAGAAGTATGTAATGTTCTTTCATATTTCAGCTATCTTGATAATGATCCTCCTTGATGCTGACATGAAAAACTGATAAGATTACACCAGTACTGAAAGAAAGCTGAAGTGCTTTTGACTCAGTACACACTCTGTACACAGCATTATATGCTGCTTTCACACATTAGCACGGAAAGGCATTTTTACATATAAAAGATGCTTTTACGTATTTTTCAAAGGATAGCCACTCAACAACATCTTCTTAACCAAGAATTACTAATATTGGGGAATGTTAATACTTGTCTTCTTCTTTTACTCTTTTGTTTGTATTAAATATGTTAAAATTATGTAGTTGATAATTTGTATATAATGCCAATACTTATCTCTATCAGGCAGTTTGAAGTGCAATCACGAGGTCTTATAACACAGGTGTTTTAATGTCTTCCATATCTTTTTAATTTAAGCTTTATTGAAAGCAAATCTGCTGCTATGTGAAAATATGACTTGTCCATGCCTGTTCTGCATGTTTCCTATTTGGGACTTCAGATACAAGAGAATACAAACCTTTCTTATTTAAACAATGGGCTCGATATTATTCTGTTTGCAGGGTCACAAATAGCACAGTAGTTTGGTTTCTTTTTTGGACTATGCCCAAATATTCACCAAATGTAATTTGAGGTAGGTATTGAAACAGCAGTTTTGTTATTATTAGCTGAACCTGAAAAATCAAAGCTTAGCTGAGTGTATTTCAATATTTTTTTGTCCCAGAAGTCAATCTGCAAATAAATAAACCTTTATTGAATACATCAAAGAGAGACTTTGTGGCATTCTCAACCTAACTGATACTCAGAACCACTGGAAAGGGTTTTGGATATTCAGTAAATTAGTGATTTGGAGGACCTGTGATTTGGTAGGCAATGAAAACCCTATTTGATTTAGTGTTAAGTAATTTTGACAATAAATATCAAAAAAATCTCAGGGAAGTTGAATGCTAATCCTGTTTGGTGGTGTTAAGATTTAGGAAAACCCCAAAATTCTGAGACCTGAAGTCTTCATGTATTGCCATAAAACATGATAATTTGAGGTTGGTAAATCTGCAAAGAATAGTCTGACACAGATTTAAAAAGGTCTTGGTCATGTGTGAGTGTATCGATCAATGCTGCTGTGACTGTTCAAGTTGCATTGGTTGAATTGTTCTATCTCTGCCTTAGGTAGTTTAGTTACAGTTCCATCTTTGAGGCTTTTGATACGGATTCACTAGTACAGGTGAATATTTTGCTGCCTGCATGCCTGCTTTCTGGTGTTCTGATTCCTCTTTAATCATCTCCTACATTGTAATGTGTGCAATTTTTGTGTAGCTGAAGCTGCAAGCCTTTTCAGATTGAAAGACTGTCATCTCAAGCCTACTTCAAAACAACTGGTTCATAATCACTTGTTTCCTCCAAGGGAGGAGAGAAATGCTGTGTTCCTGCCTTTGCTGGGGAGGCTTGCGGGAAGCAACATTGTGCAAGTAATATGTTACCAATAGGGTGTTACATGGCTCTTTGCTGTCTCTGTTGGCCGAAGTTTTAACTTTTGTCTTCTATAGCTTCAAGGTTATAGTACTGTAATAGAAAGTCATTTTTGAACTGGAAAAAGAGGGTCTTTTAAAAGACGCGTTAAAAACCCCAATATAAATTTGTGAATTAGAGTGTATAGTTGTAAAACAGGGTAGATATATAAGGATCAGCCTGAACATCAGAAAAAACATTTACGGTTCTACTTCTGTGTGTCATAAATCTGTATTCTAATATTTTTAGAATTAAAAATTGTCTCCCTGTATATGTTTATCCTCTGGTCTCCATATTTTCTGTTTAGGAGTGCCTTTAAAATCCATTTCATCATACTCATAAAAATACTTTACACTCTGTCAACTAAAATATATGATGAAATGGAGAACAAATTTAGGATCTGATCTGATGGCTGAGGCACACACTCACACAGTACATCTGTTCATCAGTGACATGATCCATCTGCATACAGTGATTGCCCTGAAATTATAACAGCTGTACTGAACACTTATTGGAGTCTCACTTGTGCTTGCACCATATAAATGTAATTATATCCATGAACACTGAAATCTCCAGAAATTAAATAGTACACCAGAGAACAAAACCGATACCGCAGTACCAAGCAAAGAGTCAGGCCTCATTATCAAGTTTGATCTTTCATGTGAAACGAATTACAAAACTATTCATGGGCTTAAATATTTACAAAGATTCCTCATTCAGTCTCCATTTGATATGGTAATATCCTTCCTTGGTGATGATAAAAAATTCCAAATTTCACTCAGATTTGAGAGCACTGGGACTTCTTGGGAGTGCTGAGTACCTTACAGATACTGAGGCCATGAAGTGTCACATTTTCTAAAGACTATCAAATAATTAGGCATATCTATTCAATGTATGTAAATACATAGTAACCCAAAATCTTCAACTTGTCAAGGAAAGTTATGCATGCCACTAGATTAAAGCAGTAGAACAGACTTCTCATGATTGTTCAGTATATAGAATATAGACTGTTCAGTTTTATAGAATCATATTTATGTGGTTATTACTGTCAAGCAAAATTGCTTCAACAAACTTGAATACATGTAATAATTTAGAAAACTCCATATCTCTAACCTATCACTTATTTTTTCATATGATATATGAAGATATATATTAAAAGAGAGGAAGTATTTTTATGGTTCATTTTCAATCCATGATTTTCCATGACAAAATTAAGAAATGGCTTATACATCTTAAACCTCAGGAGCCTCTTCCTGCCAGTCAGTACGTAATTACTTTCATGTTAATGGGTAATGTATCATCTGAGCAACACTTAGAAGCATACAAATTTACTGAGTGCACTTCACTGAACTTCAAGTCTTAAATTAGCAATATACAGATTATCAAAGAAGGAGATATTAACAACTGGCTATTTTTAACAAATGTTAATGCCGGAATATGTATTAAGAGTTGTGCAACCTTCTTTAAAACTCACTATCAGGTGTTATTTCAGAAGACAGGAAATGCCATCATTCAAAATACCAAAGAGTTTGTGAGTTATTTGTTGCTCTTTTGGCAACACTAACCTGTTAACAAACATTCATGTATCTGACAACAAAACATCAAGGGCCACATTTGTAATAAGGGCTTAAATTATTGCAGTGTTTTTTAGTCACTTAGAAGATATTTTCTATCACTTGTTCATCATATAACAAAAAAAAAAAAGAAGGAGGGGGAGATTTTGTGCTCAGTGATGTTATCACATCTTCCTCACAATACATATGAAAAGCACATCTTTCATTATCTATTTAGACTGGTTTGGTAGCTGCCAAACATTTTGATGTAGAACATAAAGGTTGTAAGAATAGCTGAAGCGCATGAAGTGAAAATGAAACAGCTACATCCATAGTTTGTTTTTATGTTTATAGTACATACTGACGTGATTGTCAGGAGTAAAGGAAAAAAGGAGAAAAGATCCATATGAATACATTCAGATTTAAGTTTAACCTTCAGTCTCATAGTAAATATTTTTTCTATAATCAACAAAATAATCAAACTTTAGTTTCTAGAAAATCTGCATTTTGTTATTAGACCCCTTAGCGTTTAAAAAAGTGAGAACTGCAGTTGAAACTGCTTTATTAGCTGAGGAAAAGCTTAATTTAGAAATGACCATCTTCCCTGTAGCTCTTCAGTGTTTATGCCTAACGAGCATATGCTAACCGGGTTCACTTAAAGGAGACATTTAGTCTTAGCATTCTGCTCAGGTTCCTCTCTTCACTCTGCTTGTAAGAATGTTTAGTGTATTACCCAAAGTTCTACCAAATTTGGTCAGTAGCATTCTAATCAAGAAGCTATTTGGCAAGGGGAGATGTAATAGATTGCATACACATGTAAACACAATGTGATGATACAAATCACGTTCACTAGCAAAACTAACCTATAAAAGCATGATCCAGAATTCTAGAGCTACCCATTCAATTCATGCCAGTCAGGCAGAGAAAAAGGTGGAGTTGTAGCCATAGACTGGCAGACAAACTTGCCTTTCCTCAGCCACTGGCTGGATCTTGCATTAGATTTTTTTTTTGTTGGGTTTTTTTTTTTGTTTGTTTGTTTTTTTTTTCAATATAAAAACATATTTTGTTTTTTGGGGAATTGTGGTAACACACGGTAGGACGTTCATGATGATTCTTTACTAGCTACTGTGGTACTGTAAGAAAAATGTTATGTCAGCACAGCATCAGTGAACCAAAAATAAATCACTGAGAAGCTCTGTCTCACTGTGTTATGCTGAATGAAGTTCATGTTCAGGAAAGAACAGGACCTTTTATTTATGGATTTAACCAGGAAGATATGGGAATCTTTTCAGTACTACAGCTGATCACATGTATGATTGCAGGCATCAAAAGCTCAATCCAGTGGAAAAAATGCCTAGGACAGAAGCCTGACTGTAAGCTTTAATATTCTTTGCTTTCAAGACTGATTAATTTATCACATTGTGTAAGCTACAGAGTGGGTCATTCACTATTGAGTTTCCTTAGCTTACTTGATATTGTAGGTGTAAAGAAAAAAAGTAGACAGCATAGCATATTTGGAAATTATTATCCTATACCGAACTTATTTTTCAAGCTTTGTTTGAAAGCCTAGAAGGAGGCTACAGTCTGCTTGCTATCCTAACAAAATTAACCAAAATAAATTAGCTGGCCTCTAACAGGATGACCATGAGCCACAGGCACTGATTTCCTGCTCAATTCCAAACATCATTAGAGACTAAGCTGCAGCAAAAGGCTCTCCTTTGATTATAGTTTTCTATTGTTAACCCACCTATGAGCCCTGTGAACTATGCTTCTGTGAACAGAACAGATTGGTACAGATGAGAGACCATTCCACACAGCAGTTCTTTTGTTTCAAAAGAGAGTAAGTTTCTTCATAATTAACAGAATTCATACTAAAGTTGGAACATTTTCAAAGAAGATGGCTACTTAGATTAAAAAAAAAAGAGAAAAAAGAAAAGCTGTGAAATGAAATTTTCTTCCCCATTTAATGAATGTTTCTCATTTATTAGTAGTATTCTGAACACACTGCCTGGAGGTGAACATCTCGTCTCATGCCAGTTTTCAAGATGAAAAGTAGTTATTGCAATTTTCATATTTATAAAGATGCTGTCTTAATGTAAAATTAGCAATTCTTTAAATAGTAAACTTATGCTTGAAAATACACTTGAAGTACCTTAAAGACAATTCCACCATGTGCACAATGACGTATTTGTTCAACTGTTGAAGAAAAACAGACTTAGCACAGATAAATATAATAGAAGGCCACCCTGATATTAGGAAAAAATTCTTTTGAGTTCTCCATGTACTGTGAATACCAACTAAATATTCATGCAATTCAGGTACTTCATTTCAGATAGATTTGAATTTTATTTTATATTTCTATACTCTAGATGGCTTGAACTAGCAACTTTCAGTAAATATTTTCTAGAGATTTTTGTTTTGCAAAGCTCATTAGTTTTATGCTAAGTATCACAACTATACCACCCATAATGCACAATAAATGCTTTGCAACTACATGTTATCACAATGATTAGCACAGTATTGCATGAAAACAATAGTTGGGATTCAATGACCTTTTGATTTTTGATTCATACAGCTGGTTCCACATTTTTCCCATGCTGCGATTTTATTGATTTCTCACAATAATGTAAGGAATTTTCCTCCTTTTTTTTTTTTTTCTGAAAAGTATTGTCTCTGAACTATTCGGAGTACACACTTTTCTATTGATCTATTACCAGCTACATTATTAATTACATTATTAATTTTACGGGCACTCAGAAATCAAAAACCATCCTGGGCTGTCTCGGCTTTAATGGTCTTTTCTTTTTCTTACTGTTTCTAATCCTATGAAATAAATTCCAAGCTGTAATAAACCCTAACCAAAAAAAATATCTTCCTCAGCTGACAATACATCAAACCCAACCAATCCACATGCTTCTTCCTTGTCCCCATTCCAAGCCAAACAAATAATAGTCATGCCGCTGTTTCTCCTCTATACACTTAATGCCACCTGGTTTCTAATCACTAGTAGGAGATAACTGCTTTATAATTATCACCTTACTAGGTGCAAATTGCATGAATTTTCTGCTCTGATATTTAGTTTATTCCTCATTTCTCTCATTAGTGATGTGTGAGAACCTAATTATTTCCTTGAAAAAGTTAATCTTTCAAATTACCCACCAGTTTCTCACTTTGCATATTAGCTAGTATTACATTTAAGGGAAAATATGTATCTTGCAAGGAATTAATATTAAATTGTTAGCAGAATATATCTGCCTTTTTCGTCTGATGATAATGACTTTTGAGGGGGGTGAATATGTAATTTCAGGTATATGATAAATATTGCCTATCCAGGTCGTGGCATTTTGTGACTAGATCCAGCACTGATAATACAGTGGGTACATGTGAGGTGTCTGGCACTAGAATGGAATTCAGAATGCAGACTGTTTGAAGGGTAATGACACTCAGACAGGGAAGGAAGAGTCTGGAGTCTGAGTGCCTGGTGCCCAAGGTTATTTCTGTGGATTTTTTAACAGATGGTCATTTACGTAAGATAAGTTACAGGCAAAATACTCTGGGACTACAACGCAGGACTACCTCTTTTGAAGCAAGTACCCTAAATGTTTGCTATACCACCAATGTTCCTTGCAAAACGCCAGCTCCTTCTAGCCCAAGAGACCCCCAGCCTTCTGCCGTCTTCCCTCCCTCTTTCTGCGCACCAGCTGCTATTGCTGTCTATCACTGGGTGTTTTTCTCTAGGAAAATGTCTGCTTATATAGACGTAAACACAGAAACTATTTCCTGAGTTAACATGGTAACCTCCTGACTCTGATATAAACTTTGAAGTTTCAGTAGGAGGTTGGGCTAGATGGCCTCTAGAGGTCTCTTCCACACTACATTTTTGTATCATTCTAAGGTTATGTGAAAGAGATTGTGACTCGTTTCATGGCTCTTATAAGGCAACTCTAGCCACATGTGTGAAAGGTATTATTTCAGGATGTGAATGCCAACTGGATCAGAGGATTCTTCCAGTTCTCTGGATCTCACTGGGGCTTGACAGGGGCTAAACAGGGGCTTGACTTCTTGCAGTTCTTGGTGGGATAGCTCTGTTGGGTGTCAAAACCATGGTTTCAACACAGTAACCTACCAAGTATAGAAACTTCCAAAGTCCATCCACCATGAAGTGGGAGTTCTGGACTTTAGAGCTCTAGTCTAGAGAAATCAGGTTTGCCTAAGTGCTGCCTACACCTTTGTTTTTATCAGTATTACTTCTGTTGTATGACATTAGTTCTTACACCCTCAACATATCAATAAAATTAATTATTTTCTGTGCAAACTACAATGAACTACAATACAGTCTGAAGTTCTGTGTCTGCCTATTTCCCCTCCCCACTTCTCCCTCCCTTATTAGCACAAAAGAAGAATGCTGCTTTGGAAAATGGACTAGTATTAATAAAAAAAAGAAATAAATCATATATTCCATTCCATGTTAGCATCATAGAACAGATCACTGAGTATTTGGTTCAAGGCAGTAACAAAAAAGAGATCACACAAAACACTGTTTTCCCAAAAGTATAATTCATAGGAGTCACTGGATACTTTTTCCCAAGTCAGCACTGACAGGCAATCCCTTTTTCCGAAGGGTAGATCTTGCGGAAAGGACATGGACTAATTAAGGATGCATCCAGGTTACGTGCTTCAAAGCAGCTGGGCTTTCTGACTCCTCCATTTCTACCATATGTTGTGAAATCTTCCCAAAACACTGCAGCAGTTCAGATGCCTTAGTCTATTCAGCTGTCACAAAGAGAAGAGGTTCTATTGGAAGGAAGGAATATTTTGTCTTTCCCAGTTTCTGTGAATCTGTAACTATATTGGCCATTTTATTACTTGATGCAATTGCAAGTAATTTGAATGAAAATGACATGTTTTCTTCTGAAGCTAATCAAAACACTGGGCTTTATTTTCTGCTTCCTTGTACTTTGCATGGCTATTTGCTCAGGTGAAAAGAACTTACTCTCCATTTTTGGTGACATCTTTGCACAGGCATAAGTAACTACCTTGAGACTGGGGTATTTTTATTAGCTTTGTCATCACCATGACGTTCTTCACTTCTTTTCACATACAGTGTATCATACCTCCTAAATGATAATGAAATTACACACACGTATACTATTTCTATAACTACACCTATAGTAATTACAAAGACTAATTCTATAATGACAATAAAAGATGAAATTTTATTGCATGAGGGTGCTAAGTATGATTGTAAACAAAGGGAATAATTCCTGTATAAGTTATGTCAACTGATCATTGAGAACAGTGATAGCAAATAATAGAAAAAATAAAATTCTCACTTCATTAGGAACCAGTAATATAAACTTTCTATACAGTGTCTAGGGAATGTTGGCTCTGCTTACCCTTCAATTTCATTATGATATATATGCCTTGATCTGTAGTTGGAAGACATATCAAAATTGTTTTCCCTTAATTCAGAATTTTCTGCTTCATGTCAGCTTGCATTCCAAAATGAACAGTCTTGGAATGTTGTTTGTGTGAGCTACTGCATGATGTTGTAAACAGCATAGTGTATCAGCTGAATCAGACTGCTGAAAAAGTATAGATCAATAATCTGATTTATTTTTAGGTCTTATATTGCTCCTCTCTGTCCTAGATGCTGCTAGTCTTCTTTCAGCCTGAAAACCTGAAGGTCAGTTTGAAGTCATGATCACATAATAGTTCTTTTTATATCAACAGCTGAGACTGGCCTAGGGGGATATTTTTACTTATTTCTTAATCTTTTGGGGAGCAGAATAGAGTCTGGCCAGGCTACAAAAACATGCAATGAAACTACAAGGTCTGCCACTTCATACGTAACTTCAACCTTCACTGAGAGCACAGAAGAGCTGTGGGTGTTCAGCGTGCCTGCAAATCAGATTACAATCTCCAATCATCAGTGTAGTCCATTAAGGTATATATTTATAGTTCTGCCATATAACCAGTTTCAGTATATATTTCCTACAGGTGGTGGATGATGAAACCGATTTTACAAGTATTATTTATGAGATGATTAAGGATCATAACCTTCCTGTAAGTCAGTTATTGAGATAAATCATAAATAACAGATACACACTGGGTCTTTCAACCACATGCTATATCTCAACAGTGATAAATTTCAGAGAGATCAACAATCTCTGAATGTTAATGATCAGGGCCCACAAAACAGTTTTTCTTAAACTACACAATAAAGAGATAATTTATAAGCTAATTAACTAGTCCAGCTATAGTTTGTTGCCAGTGTTAATGTATTGGTATTCAGGAATTCTCTCTTTTCTTTGAATATAAGCAAACATACTGCTTATATATGTACTACATATGTAATCTCCATGATGCTCTGAGTCTGTTCACAATAGAGTTCACAGCTTTGGAGTCATAAATCAGAATGAACTGCATGTGTAAGAACATTTAAAATAGATCAGTATTAAACAGAATATAAAACTGCTTACTGTTGCACATACACACGCTGTAATTGGAAGGTGAGAAGTCTTCTTTATGAATTCATCAAAAATGTTAAGGTTCAGATGTCAAATTTTTGTCCCACTGCTTTGTTTAATAAAAGTCTACCTTTTGTGCTTCAGGAAAGACGTGTCTCTTTCTAACAATCAGTGTCAGGACCCCAAATGAACCTGTCAGTGCAGAAGAGCGCAGAAATTGTACTGCCCCCTGAACGGACTGTATAATAAAAAAAATAAAATAAATTAATAATAAAAAATAATTTAAAAGAGTAAGTTGAGACTCTTCTAGAACAGAGTCTATCTTAGCACCTCTGGAAATTATGTGAAACATTAAAAGAAAAAACTTGTAGTAAAGCAGAATGGAAATTTAAATTTTACTTAAGTGACATATATCTACATTGGGATATGACAATGCCAATTTTTCAATAGCGGTTATCTAGCAGCTATTACTGGGCTAATCTTCTGAGTAAAAGTCAATGTTATACTGAAATGGGCATCCAGAAGATGTTATGCTACTTGTTTTGATCAGCAAAGACCAAGGTGAAAAGCCAAGAGATTGAGGTATCTACTTATTCAGGACCATCCTATGTGCGGAACTTCACTGTAGGCTATATCTTAAGGCAATTTTCTTCTTTCCATAATGTCCTAAACATTCCTGCTGAGTAGTAAGACAATATTGGGAGGGTCTTTGCATTAGAATTTATAACCTAACTGTTTTTGAAGAGATTCATTTTTTTTGTGTTATTTAAAAGGTAAGATGCTGAAGATTCTATCTATTTATTTATTAAATTGTGTAGTGAAATCTTGTTATCTCCACCTGCGTTTCAAAGTTCATATTTGTCACTGAAACTGTCAATCATTGGCCCACAACATCATCTGTTTCTTCCAAAATTATTTTTTAAACTTCATTCTCCAGTTTGCTCCTAATTTATTTCACTAAAATCTTTCTGCACTTCACTTCTCTTTAACTGCTTTCTGAATCTGTATCACTTGCTTTAAACACAGTGGTTATGTCTTTTTTATTTACTTTATTCATTATTCTTCCTCTCCCTTCTGAAGGTAGCTATGTGCTATCCCCTCCTTTTTCACTGTCTTCACTACCTGAATTACTTCTCCAGACAGTGCATGGTAGCTGTCTGTCATCCCTGGAAAGAAAAACTTCTTCCTCCTATGGTGCTGATGCTTAGTTTGTGATATTATTGATGCATGAGAAAGAATTCAGAGTGTAGTGATACAGATGCGAGGATCACTGATACCTTAGTGTGGTGCATAATGGAGTCCATGTCTCTATATTTACAGTTTACATAATGGAGTCCATGTCTCTCTATATAAAGTTGCACAGTGAGAGGAGCCGCAGTAGTGGAAATATCAGGTTATATCAGGTTATAGCAGAAGGACCAAATTTCTCAGCAAAGCTGAGAAAATAAAAAGGGGAGAAATACCCAAAAATGAGTACAGAAAGAGAGATGGATGGATATTTTAATAGTGCAATATGTGACTGGAAGTGGCCTTCCATGTCACCAAGTCCTGCAATCCCAGAAAAGCACATCATGTTATCTATCCCTTTATTATATTTCTCAGACTCTGACAACATTTGAAATTCCTGCCCTAGTTTATTTGATTAGAAGACTATTTCAGAATGTCACTACTCTGGTTAAGGGTCGCCTTTTAAATAACCATGGCCATTCTATACTCATATTGCCCTCTGTACATTTTTGATGCTGTTTCAAAGATTTACGTGGACTGTGCCAGCATGAACATATCTTAATTATCTCATCTGATATTTCTGCCATATTCTGTTTTAAACACTGCTCTTGAACCTTCCAAAACCATTTTTGAATTATTCTGCAGATACAAAACAGATCTATCGGCCTATGAAGAGTTTTATGAAGAGATTTAGAGGCAGACATGCAGTGAAGCAGTCAAAGTTTATCAGAACCTGACTCTGATAAAACATATTGAAATCACTGGGGATTAGAAGCATAAACAGGACTAAAATAAACCACTTTCATCTTCTAAATGTCTATTTCTAATCTATTTAATTAATAGCTAGCTAACTAGATCTTTGATTATCAAATTCAGTAGACCCAAATTTATTTATATCTTCTAGTAATTCCTCCCTAATCCTAGAGTTTAGGCTGCAGTAGCAACTAGAACCATTGATAACTGAATGTAATAAAAGAAAAAAGGAACAGCTGTGAGAAATTCTTTATAATTATGGTGAATGGTGTATTAGCAAAGTTTACTATGCAAATTGTACTCTGCACATTGGTTGAGATAGTTCTAGAAAAGGACGTAAACCAATGTAAATTAAATTGGAAGTCTTGTGAAATGTAAAGATTTTATAGGGCATTTCAAATTTAACTTAGAATTTTGTTAGTATCAATGTTTCTGGAAAGTTTAGCTGATCCAAGCCATTTCCATTGGAACTTTTGATAATACCTAAGTTGTTTGGAGAATAAGTATACTTGTTAGTTATTCATTCATTTATTCATTTACTTAGTTTTACCCATAACAGTGTCATTAGTATATAGAAGCTTGGCACTCTGGCACTAATTATCCAGTTAGAATTTTGAAAAGAAAAAAAAAACAGCTAACCAATAAATCAAGCTTGACTTATGCTTACTTATAAAAATTAGTCCTTTTAATCAAGCTTGACTTTTTGCCATAGTATCTGTGAAAAGATTTCTATGTACGACTACAATAAATAATTTTAAACATATCAAAATGGATCCAGAAGTGATCAAATCTTTCACAACTGTCGGGGGGAAAAAGTACAATGGTTGCAAATTCAAGTTATGTATCAAAGACAAAATATATAAAAGATAAAAATCCAATTACTTTTTAGGCAGTAACTGATCTTGAAATAGAACTGATAGAACTTTTATTTCTATTTCTCTAGGAGGGTGTACAATACATTCCTTTTTATAACCATCAGAGTAAGAGCATGGACAACATCTGGCATAGTACCACTGTAGAGAAGCTGCAGTGTCTTCTAAAGGCAGGTCGGCAGTAAGTCAAAAGGTGCTCTTGACAAGGTCTTCCTTATACAATCTCTTATCTTCATTTTAGTACAAACCACTTCTAACTTCTTTCTGCCTGTCAGTGGATGGGCATTCAAGGGCTGACACTCTGCTTACTAAGGCTATAATTGGAACTAGATAATCTTAAGGTCCTTTCCAGCCCTAACTAGTCTATGATTCCATGATTCTATGATACTGTCATGTCTTAATATTTTTTTTCAGTATGCTGTACTTCGGTAGCCTGTCCTAGCCAATCTCTATATATGACATTACAACACAAATGTAATAATGACACTGAATTGAGCTGAATATTTATTTTGTTCAGAGGGTACTGTATCTGTCTTAGAGTGAAGAAATATGCTATCTTGAATTGTTTTCAGTTTTGTTTCAATTGTATGCCTCATTCCCAAGTATGACAGAATATATCATATATTCAGTCCATTCAGGTATCTGCTTTCCATTATAACAGCCTTTTTGATATACACATAAAGAAGAGATGCACAGGAAAGAGCATTATGAGAAGCCAAAGAACTGGGACAGAAATTACAAGACATAATTGTGATCCTTATAACAGTGGCACAGTCACCGACCATGTGTTATCCTGATGTGCTTTGCACTAGTCAGCAATTTGTAAAGCTGAGAAAAAGAAAAAGGAATGAAACTAACATTCAAGAATGACAGGAATCACTGGCACTATTGGACTTATTTGGAGCACTTTGTGAAGCTTTTTCAATTGAAAAACAGACGAAAAAAATGGAGTTTGTTAGCAGTACCATGTAATGTGAACTATTTCATGTGTAACTGAATTGGAGGCAAAATAAGTAATGGCTTAAGCCCTTCGAATTGTCTTGGAAATATGCAAATCATTCATGAAAAAAGTATCAATCTATTGAATACACTGATAATTGCCTCCAAAAAACTGAAAAGGGACTAAAATAATGGATATTACATTACCTGGGTAACCTTCTCTGTTACATTGTGCGTTCGGTCTTTCACCTTAGGTGCAATAATTGCTTTCTCCGAAGAAGGAGGAGATGAAGATTTTTTTTCACTTTTGATATCTGAAAAGTTCAGTGTGAGTTGAGGAATTTTGTTGATTGTACTGTATTTGTTGAGATTTGAATCCGATGTGGATCCCAATAGACTTGACTTGATATGATTAAAAGGCCCTGAAAAATAAGAACATATATTCAGTATTTGACAAATACGGAGAAATAAGTTATCATCAATGTTTAAGTGGGATATGTCAAAAGGACAAGGGATACTTGTAAATAAATAATTTTACAAATTATCTATATTTTAGAAACAACTCTGTTGCTAATGAGAATCAAATCTAGTATTGGATGTAAATATAAAATTTCATTTACATAGAGCCCTCAATATTTTTTAAAAAGTCAGTGGATTGCAAAGCACATAATGCATCCAGCCTTACTTGGTTTTATGTTACTGGATATGCTGGTATGCTCCATTATAATGCCGACTGAACATAAAGACTATATTCTCATTTCTTTATAAAAGTGGAAACAAGAGATGCAGTTATATAAATGTGTCTGGACTGAGCAAAGACCCTATTATCACATCTGTACTGTTGCTCATGCTTACATGATAGTTAGAAAACACCTTTCAGGAAACTAGAAAATCAAGTAGACCTTTGCTCTACCCCTGTTGACTTATCAAGTAATTCCATACTTACAATAAAAATATTAACCTCACATTGTCCTAAAAGCCTTTAATTTTGCAATATCACAAACTCACAAAATTTATTTCTTCAATTGTCATTGCCAACAAAATATTGAAAACAGTAGGGATACCCATATGTAGAATATTATTGGAGTATTTAACATACTACTGTAGTGCATAATGATAGACAAAAAATGCAGAGTTTGTATACTTCATGAGGTACTTATCCACTATAATTATTCTTTTCAATATTGGACAGAGTTCTTTGTGCAATAAAAAAGCAATATAACTGATTAGAATACTTGTTTTGTACTTTCTTCATAATTTTGGTCCAAAAGCCAAAAGTATTCACAGTAAGAAAAATTTTCTTTTGCGAATAATACTGGTAACAAAAGAACTATGAAGAAGTTTAGGCAGCGAGAGCTATATCCTGTTATGGATTTATGAAAAAATCCAGGTGTTGGAGTCAGTTACAATGTGTCTATGTCTGGGATCCAACAGTACTTCGCAGATTCACATGAGAATCTTACTGCATCTTATTACTATTACAGGCAGCAAGGGGATGCTTTTTCTTTTGACTGTTTTGAGGGGGCTTTTTTTGGTCTGCCTAGAGGGAAACAAGAATGGGTGCTATGATTAAGGAGCAGCCAGTGGGACAGGATTAGGCCTATGGGGTAAGCCGCAAAGTCAATAGCAGAACAGCTGCATTGTGTTTGTAACGTGTGAACAAGTGAAATTCAAAGCAACCAGCTGCCTGGAGATAGCTGGAGGGAAATGTTTCAGGCAGTACTGAATTTTATGTCTTTCTTTTTTTTTTTTTCTTCTTTTTTTAAATTTGCTTTCTTAGCTTAGAAGGATTTATACACATGCTTTCTACCTCCCAAACTCATATTAATTATATGTTAATCTGGGCTAGAGATACAAATCCGCTACTACTCCATTTTGAATTGAGCCACTGTGCATAAAGGAATTCAAGATAACAAGGGTAGCATGATAACAATTTGAGTACTCTCCGGGGAGAGAGCAATCCAGTGGTTCTACTCTCAAGACTTCCTTCATTTTATCCAAAGATCATCTGATGTGAGATAGACAAAAAGTTGTGGATAAGTGCTCTAACCGCTAAACTGCAAAGTCAGTTCTTTGCCTCCTAAGGCCAATGAACCTAGTATATTTTTTTTGGAACAGTTTCACTGGAAAAAGGAAGAAAGCACTACCTTTCTGCTATAAGCAATGCAAAAAAGCCTGGTACTGAGGACAGTGCCAAGGAATTGGAATATTGCGCTTGGACATCTTTTGGCCCAGGTAGAATTTGAATCTATCTTTTACATCAACTACATGAGTCTGTACAAAAGTGGTTTTTGAAATAAATCAGGGCTGTCTCCCCACAAATTAGTGAAGTGGCTAATCTGGCTGGTGTGTGTTATGTATGTATGGTCAGACTGCAGTTTTTCAACTCTACTTCCCTAGATATTTATAGCAATTAAAAGTTTTTTAATATTGAGTAGGTTTAGACATGAACTTGGTCTCATTTTGGGGCCATTTGTTAGATGAACAAAATTCTTGATACCTAGGGAACAAAAAGCTAAGGGAGCTTAGGCAAATCCATAATTAGATAGTAGAAGATTTATTTTTTTAATAGTAACTTTAGAGATGTTTAAATTGTATTGAAGCTTTCTTTTCTGGATCTTAAATCTTTTATTGCTCCTATTCCAAAGGGAATTACTCTCTCCTTGGCTACCTAAGACTCATGCTCTAGCCTGTGACATTAGACTTAAGTTAATTGCACATAGGAATAAAACCTTGGGGTTTTTTCCACCTTCTTTTGATTTAGAAAGTGGAGATAGGTATGTATGTATCTCACTGATAATGGTAATTAATTGAAAGATATTACTAGCTTAAGTAGAGCCCAGGCTAGCAGCTATTGAGCCGGTACTTGACAGCTGGTGGACCTTTGCTAGTCTCTCTCATAGCAGAAGCATAAAAAGAGGGCCACAACAAATCACAATTACAGCTGACACTAATCGTCACCTTGATTGAGAATTTCAGCAGAGTGGCCAAGAATTGAATGAGCAGGGAGAATGACATGCTTCTGCCTACCCTACAAAGGAGATTCTTTAAGGTTAAGTTTGAACTCCCTGTTTCTGCAGTAGGATTCCATTGTCCCTGCTTACACAATGCGAATTGATTTCACTCTCCTGAGCTGTCAATCCACCGTCTTTCACCAGCAGTAAATGCATTTATAAAAGTTGTTTTAGATTACAGAGACTGCATTTTTTCTTCCCAGCAACATTCTGCCAACATACACATGAAGCAAATGCAATGATTTTGTAGTCCACAAATTGCTTTACAGAATCTAGGTCATGCACTGCATGCAGTTTAGAGAGACTTTACTGGGTACACAGACTTTTTGCATCATGCATGAAGTCACAAACCAGTTGTCAGACATAGCTACAAACATTGCAATTCAACTGAATACTTTCGCTCTGAATTGTTTTCTAGACATGGAGGAAGTCAATTAAGAATATGTTCAAATAGCTTCTAAAAGATGTAGCTCAGTGCTGGCGAATAGGAAAAACTGTGCTAAATATTTATACATGAAATTGGCAATGAAGTTCATGCATGCACATTTTAATACTACATGAAGCTTGAAACCATACCCCCTGCCATCCAGGAACGTGAAACTAGTTTTAAGGAGAGAAAGGAGGAATAAGTGAAGATACTTCCACAAGTCTTCTGATTACAAACTACTTCATTTTTGAGATAGTTAACTGAAAACTAAGCACCTTAAAACAACAGATTGTTAGTGGCTCCCGCCCAACTTTGACAGGAAAACTCCTAGTAGCTTCAATAGAAGTTTTGCCTGAGTTAAATAACTGAGGTAAAGAATTATGATATGTTCTATCTCCCTCCCTTCCTTTTTTTTGAATGAACTGATAATTAAGTCAGATGGCCATTTAAGAGCTATGCCTTCACTTTTTCCAGGGATTGGTAGTTAGTGCTTTCAGAGGATAATTAAGGGAATAACTACATGTTTAACAAATGTAATTTAAATGATGCACTTGGCCCCTGAAAAGTCAGCATGAGAATGTTGCATTTGAACATTTCATACAGCAGGCAAAGTAACATGCCATAAGGTGGGGCTGTCTGAAACAGTGGAAGATACAGTCTAGATGTATACTTTACCTTTGACATTGCGACCATTGTCTGGGTGTCAGCATAATAAAAGTGAAGAAAAAGAGAGAAAAAAAAAGACAACTAAAATCTACATCAGAAAAAGCAGAAAATATCGCTTCAAAATACGTATGTAGACTTTTAGTTAAGATGAAATCACTTTGACAACTGAAAGATAATTTGTAGAACTGTTTGTTGTAGATCAGCAGGTAGTAGAAGTGGCTGAGGCACCCCAGCTGCAGGTGGCAGTGCAAGCTGAATGACTGCATGGGTGTGGGGCTGCGCAGGTGGCCCTGCAGGGACCCACAGGCCCCACGCCTACCCATGACTTAAAGGATGAAAGGTTTTTAACATAGCAGCAAGCTGAGCAGCACCTTTCTGAGCAACACTAAGGAGAAAGATGCATCTTAAAAGTTTCTTCAGCTCTTAGGTGCCTTTCTGCAAGGTAACAGTGGCAAAGCTCTCTGTCCTCACAGGCACACCCACCCCTGAGTCTTCCCGTGATATCAACCCTCTCTGGGGAGAATATTATTATTCTTGTTGTTATTAATTAATATTTTTGTAAAGAAGCTACACAGGTGGATAGGTAAGCGCCACCGCTATTCATGGGTGTACAACGTGACCCACAGGCCCCCCCTTCCTGGCTGCTGCAGCTCGGAGTGAGTATAATGATGGGTGAGCTAGTGAAGGAGCCAGGGCCAGTTGCAGGACATAGCCCTTGCCCCTGTGTGGCTGGCCACTGTGAACAGCTTGCTGGCTTTCAAAGGTGCACTGAGCTCAAACTGACATTCACCTGCAGTTGTGCCCCACTGGTAGGCCACCACTGAGGGCTGAGGCGGCTGTGTGCCCCTGCCCACCCTCGTGGCCGCCCTGTCCCTGCAGAGGTCCCGCCTCAGCCCAGCTCTGGAGAAAGGCTATGGCCTTTGCCTGTGAGGGGAACTGGAGATGAAGGCCTTGTCTGTGGTGTCATGTCACACCTGCTGCCTCTCTGGTTTTCCTCAGCTTCCCAAGGACCAGGGAGCATGGGACACTGAACTGTAATGCAGATTTTGTAGGCTGAGTTAGGCTCAAAAGCTTGGTTTTTCCCCCTTTTTTTTAAGACTGCAGGGATGTTACTGAGGACAATTTCTGAAGATAATAACATTTCTGAAGAGTCCCTGTGAACCTGTATGAGCCTCAAAATCTGGATTGCTGGTATTTCAGGTGAGAAGGGCTTGCTTGGAGTTTGGGTAATAGGTGGGAGACACAGTTCCTGCCCTGCTTCTCTTGCTGTAAATAGGCAAATTTAGAATGGAATTCAATTGAGTACACTCAAATGAATTTAAAATCCTAAATTGTCATTTTTACTGTAATACCTTTCAGCACATAAGTGCCACAGCTATGATAATTTTACAGTGATAGGCGACTAGGCTACACAAATTAATTTAACACATGAAATAATTTGTATTCTCAATTGCATTATCTTGCAAGAAAAAAAATTGACCATGGGTGAATTTCTGTAGTTAATATTAAGCTAAATAATGCTGTTCTGTCAGAGTTCTATTATGCTGGTTCAACTAATATTACTTGAACTGGAAGAGGTGGAAAAAAAATTAAATGAGTCCTGAATTGCATTTTCAGAGAGAGTAGTAGTTTTCAGTGGACTCAGGAAAAATCGTAATTGTTAGCATCGGTAAACAAAATAAAAATGGAATAGAAAATATGTTAAATTTTATGCTTCCTTGTGGAGTAGTTTAGCCCACTGCGACTGTAGTAGCTTTTTATACTTTACTTTTGCTTAGGTCTTTACATTATCCAGGTCAGTATCTACAACTTCTGCTCAGAATCTTTGAGTCCAGAGAAGATGACTTAGGCTGAATCTTGGTTGCCTAACTTGCATGGATAGTTTTTTAGCAACAACAGGGGTTTATGGCTCACTGTTGAGTAAGGCAAGCAGGACTTGCTGGCTAAATTTAAACATCTTTTCAGCATAAGGTGCCAAATTCTAATATGCTTGGAAGCAGATGGCAACAAGGATGGTTACTAATTCCAATGCAATTCTGAGAGCCATACTCTGTCCTGCTGTACTCTCTTAGAATATGTATGTATGACTGAAACTTAGGGCCAACTTCTCTACTATTTTGTAGCTCATGCAGAGTGAAATCAGAGGGGCAGTGTTTTACCTATTTACACTGTAAATTATCACATTACATGAGAGACCATAGGAATTCAAATGAATTATTTACTTCTCATAGTAAAATTTATTTTCCTTAGTATTTAGCATTTGAAAAAACATTACTCAGTGAAATAAAGCTAGAAATTTTTGCTTCTCGATGCAGCTAGTATTAAATTATGTGGTGATTTTTGCATGAGCTTTCTACCACCATAACCAAAGAAACTTATTTTTATACTTTTTCATCATATAACTATATGAAGATTGAACAATCGAGAAGTGCTGTAAGGAAAATAAGTTCTGAAAATAGAAATTGACAAAACAGATATTTCTCAATGTGTTTTATTTGAAAGGATTTTTTTAAAATATCTGAGTCAATTGAACCCAAGATAAAGCTTATGCAGTGGTCCAAAAGACATGCCAACTTTCAACCCTCCACATCCTGATTTTGAAATCTTGGCTTGAATGTGAACATGAAATATAGCAAAATGGTATGGTTTGGGATGGATTTAATTTAATTTTCAGGTTCATTTGAATTGACAAAAAATCAGAGTCCAAAGGAAACAGAAATTAGAAAAGACGTATTTAACCATTATATTTAATACAGGAAGAGTAACTGGAAGGAGTAATTAGTTCTGCTATTCTAGGAGTGAATCTGGGCAGCAAAGAAGCATTCAGACTTATATTTTAGGAGATGTACAGAAGCAAAGAGCCCTTGATGCAGCTCTTCCAGAAGGCAGGAGAACTCAAAGGAATTTTAAACTTGTGATCAATGTATAGGAGAAAAACAGGCGATCACTGAAAATGAAAATTCATTTTCTTGCTTATTTATGTATCTGCACACAGTCTTCCATGACATATGTGTTTGAAACCTTCAAATACTCCCCATCTGGCTTGAATAAAAATGACACAATTTGAGTCATTAGACCATCAGTAGCTGTTAAAAGTATTGTATATGTGGCACTTTTTTGCAAAAGCTAGTCTCAGAAGTGCCTCTCCCTTCACAAAGCTTTCAAACTTCTGTTTGCTAAGCTGTTTTTCCAGGTTTCTCAAACTCCCCATCTCTAACAAGAAATCATGGATCACACTCCATGACTTTGTATAATTAGAAGAGACAGTAGAAAAAGAAGACACAGAAAACATCTCTGTACATTTTGCTGGTTGTAAAACATACTAACACAAAGAGAAAATCACACTCAACGTGAATTTTACACTAAGTATTTCACCATTTCATTAAGTATTTCACTAAGCATTACACAAAGCATTTCAGTGGAGTTGCTAAAGATATTTTCTTCAGTGTGAGAGAAAATCACATTTAAGTGCTGGATTGGTGAATATAAAATGTACACATTAGAGATTTAGGAAAAATAAACTGTTCAATCTCTGAAGTAGTGTTCCATGCAGTCAAAGATAATATATGAGATTACGGGACAGAACTATGCAAACAATTTTAACTTGATAACCTGATTTCCTCCTTTCCCCCTCCCCAATACCATTATTAGCTTTAGGAATGTTGGGCCCTATTTTGCTATGTTGCCATAGAGAAGGCAGATGGTACTGTGAGTAGCCCCTTGATTTCACTAGTCTGTGTAGACATGAAAAGCAGTATTCAGTGTAAATAAACCTGGCATATTTGATACCTTAATATTTTTAGTGTGCCTCTGAATGTTACAGGTGATTATATTTAGTTTTGCTTACAAAGTAATGATAATTACTTTCTTAGTACAGCAGGGAATACTAGATTGACTTTCTACCATACCTTCACTTGCATGGCGGTCCCTAAAAATGCTCTTGGGATGGACGTTAAAGCCTTCTATGTCATGTACTGAAGATGCTCGCCGTATGCTACAAATGCTTTCCTTTGATCTGGAATGGGTTAGTGGATTGCTTGTCTGTATCATATCAGGATAAAGTCTGTCCCATTGCTGCTTAGGTGACGAATGGTCAAGAGGTCCTGATATATTAACCAAAGGTGAACATTTACTGGGTTGAATTAGTGCTTTTGTATCATCCACTTCTGAAGGACTACAGCTTTCTTTTGTAGGCGATTTAAAGTGCTTCATTGCCACTGAGTCGTCGCTGTGCTTAGATGAATCAACTATCACTGCATCAGGGTCTTCCTGTGGTAAAGACTGCTTTCTGTATGTTAAAAGCCTCAATCCAGGTAACCGGAACCCAAAAAGTCTGCCTACATGTAAATACATAAAAAAGAAGAAAATATCAAATTATTTCCTTGTCATAAAAAATGTCTTTTTTTTCAAACACAGTCAGCATGCATAATAATAGCGATAAATAATTGACTTATTCATAATAAATTACAATGTTTAGCAATAGGATGTGCAAATATGGAAATATTATTTAGCTGTAAGTTTGTTACAGTCATGGTTTTAAAGGATTTCATATTTCAGTCAGACCAAAGTTACTGAACTCAGGATAATGATAGCAGCATTGATTCTGCAGTCTGTTTTAAAAGAGAGAAGGTACCAGTTCTGATCGTCCTTTCTAAATTGAAAATCTATGCATCTATAAAAGGCTGCTAGAACACATCAAACTACTTTGCTTGGTAGCTGTTGTCCTGTGATAGGTATTTGTGGACTCTGTTATTAGTGGAACTCTGTGTGCTTAAAAGTGAACTGCTGATTTATTGGCTACAAATTAATCAGGAAGATACCAGTGTTAATCCTTCAGGGAAGAAAAATAAGTTGTGTAACAGTTTTATCATAATCCTTTCCAATACTTGCATCTTATAATTGAATGAAATGTGTACTTTGAATGAGTTTAAAATGAAAAGTAAAGGAACATGCAGGAAGCTAAAAATGGTGACACAGCTCTCAAGCCTCAGTTGTGCCTATATAATGCAATTATCTTTTGTACATTTGCATGAGCGTGGACTTAGTTGGGCTTGGTATACTGAATGGCACTCTGAACGTGTGGAAAACTAACAAACAACTTTGTGTAATCATAGAATGGTTTGTGTTGGAAGTGACCTTAAATATCATCTAGTGTCAATTGCCCTGCCATAGGGAGGTAGTGGTAAGAAATATCAATAGCTGTGAGGGAGTGTAAAATATAGTGCAAATAAAGAAAATATAGGGAAAGAACTGTAAAATCTACAGACTATCTCATAAAAAACACAAGCCCAGATAGCAAATATTTTAAGGTGTTGTGTTACACAACTCGCAGGGGGAGGCACAGGGACTTCTAATGTACAGAAAGCATAGCAAATAATTTAGAGAAAGAAATATTTAAAGAATTAACAAAATAAAATAATTGAAATTACCAGATGTCATTGCATAAACAGTCTGACTTATATAATAACTTCTTGTCACTCAACACTTTGCTACATGATTTCCACAGTGAATCAATAGCAACATTATTTCTCAGAGGACATTTTGAAATGTCTTGGTATTCCCTCTTACTCGGATAATAAATTCTGTTTCGGATAAGATTTAATTTTTTTTCTGTCAGTTTTAACCACCAGCATATGTAACTTGCTAAGTTCATTAATATTTAGTACTAAAACTTATCATCCCATACTGAAATGTTTTTAAATAGTCTTTCATTGATGCCTATGCCCAACGCTAAATGTAGCACAACTGATGACACAGTTGAATCATTTAATATTTTAAAATGTATGTCCTATATACTTAGTATTTAATTTATTTTAAATTCTAAGTGAATGAAAGTGGGAATGCCCTGCACTTCTTAAAGGAAAACCTATGTAAGAGCTAATAATAATAATTATAATAATAATTGTAAGTTGCTATACTACATGACTCCACAGGTCCAGGTACAATGTTTAAGAACTACTACATGGCGTTATTTCTCCCAGTAAACTTATTCAGTCTCTGGCTATCTGCAGTTCAAAAACTCTCTGGCCAGATATTGTGTTGGAACTGAATGTTTGGTGTACATTACTTACATGATTTTGTTTCACTGCTTTTGAAACACAGTTGTTCTTTGATCCTATGGGAAATAGTTCCATAATTTTTGGCATTCCTTTGTGAAAAAGTACTTCCTCTTGCTTGCTATAAACCTGTTACCTTGGGGAGGGTGGTAGTTCTTATGATAAGAAAAATATCTATTAATTGTTCTCTTTTTATAGTCTCAGTAGTGTTTATGGCTTTTTATACTTCTATTGCATTCCTCTTTGTATACCTCTTTTCCAAGCAGAAGAATGCTGCTGTAACTGTATTGTGTACTTCCGATCATCCTTTGCACTCTTGTTACCTCCTTTTCATTTCTAATGCATGCATTTTTGACAGTGAGCTGAGCTACTCCCAGACTTGGGATCAGTGCAGCAACATAATGGTTTTTTGTTGTGATCTTAGTTCCTTTCCTTGTCATTCCTCATATTTGATGGCCTTTCTGAGTTACCTTCCCAGCCTGTGCTGATTTAAGATACTTTCCCAACAACTGAGAGTTTTTTCTTGTTTGGTAACAGATAATTTAGTCTCTGTTATTAGTCTGTAAAAAACTTTATTTCCTGTCTTAATGCACGGCCACTCAGTATCATAGGATATGTCTGTAAATCTCATCTCATATTCTGAATAATTTTGTGATATCTGCAAACATTCTTCCCTCACTGCTTGCACATTTTTATCCAAGTAATGAAAAATGTATTAAATAACAAAGAACCTGTGAGAGTCTACTTGCAATATCTCAGTATTTAGAAATCCAACCATTTATTTCCACCCTTCCCCCCCCCCCCCCCCCTTTAAAATATAAATCCAGGTAGCAATTTTTCTTTTCTTTTTTTTTTTCTGACAGCTTCTGAAAAAGCTTGTTGAATTCCAGTGTTTAGCATTGAAACTATTACTCCAATGCATATACATGCGAACAGTACAGCATACAGAAATCTCTGTGACATAAAACCAGAGTCATGCATGTTTTAAACAGCAGCTAGAGGCGCCAATTTTCAGTCTGCACAGTGATAATCAGGAGAGTGCACTTTGGGAACACGTGTATTTCTTTTACTTACTAAGTATACTTTAACAAATTGCTTACAATTGAAATTAGTAAAGTACATAAAAAAAATTATTTTTAAATGCATGTAGAATTGAGTGTGAAAGCAGTTTATAAATCAATTTTGAAAGCTTATTGCATCAGAAGTGAAACAAATACTATAATTCTTTTTTCATCAATTACATTGAACTTCTCAAAATACGATTCACAAGGTTTTCTGGCATTAGACACCATTAAAGAGTTTCTGCTGGCACTCTGTTTTAGTCATATTCATGGTGGTGCAGATGGTCTTTTCTGCTTCATCAAGTTAATATGACCATGTTGTACTGCATTACTGATTTAGTTGTCTAACTGCAGTTCAGCTGGAAAGAATACTTGGTGAGAATTTTGCTTCTTGCTAAGACTCTTGGGCATGAAATAGAAAGCTTAAATGAGCTGTTCTTCTATAAACTGTAATAAATGGTCTCAAAGTTAAAATCCCTATTTCTGTTTTTTCATTTAATATGCTTTAGAGGAGGAGCACTGTTATTATTCTTCACTGTATAGATAATGAGCTACATGGCATGCTGGAAATTCAGCTCTCTCCTGCAGTACTGCAGCTAAAGCTACCAGGAGGCCCATTCAGAATTTTTCTGGTTTACGTTACACTTCCTTGCTCAGTACAGTAATATTACAATTTGTCAATAAGAAAATTCATGGCCTTAGGCCTACTGTCCCAATACATACTAGAAAGGTAAGTGGAAGCTTTCCTGGCATACTGAGTATGGAGTAAAATCTTTTGTTTGAAAGTGGACAAACCCTGCTTTGTGTAGGTATGATATCAGAGCAGATTTATCTTGGCTTACAATATTAAAACGTTTTTGACATGCAACTAGCTGTTTGCTATAAATATACAGATAATGTTACATTAAAATCCTTATGTTGTCTTCAAGTTGAAGACTAGATTGCAAAGTTCTTCTTAGTGCTGAGTCAGAAATTTGTATAATAGCGGCTTGCTAAGAGCAATTGAGGAAAGTAGTTGAATCTGAGTCACAATTCCAGGCTTACGTTCCACCTCCTCATTTCAAACCTAGCTTCACTGAATAAGTAATTTGCAAATGAGTTAATCTGTTAGCTGCATTTATTCTTTGTGCTATCTCAGCTAACCCTTGGAGTTTCTAAATAGTAGAACTCAGTTCAAAAATATCCTGCAGATAAGGAAGGACGCTTCTAAACTGTTTGCAGACGTAGTTATCTCCAAAGTCCCAAGTTCAAATTGACTTTTCTTGCCTCCTGAAAGACTTTTTTTATTTCTGTTTCATTTTTGGGGAGATCAAAGGAGAAGATATTTATAATAAATAAAATGTTTTGTTTAATAGTTTTGTGAAAAATGTGTAGGAAAACCCCCATCTTTCTAAGAAAAAATAACCTTGTTTTTCTGTAAGTATTGAAATGGAAAATGTTAACATTGATGGAAAATTGCAATTCTTGAACACTATATACCATCATATAGAATTTAGCAGGAGTGAAAAAAATGAAAATTGGTTCCAAAAGACCTTATTAACAGTTATGATCATGTTTGCAATTTTCCTGCCACATCAATACAAATTTCACTTTGAAAGTGGGGAATTCCAGTAAAAACATATATGAAGATTTTTTTAGTAATCCAATATATTTGCATGGCAAGTTAATCCACTATCTGTACTGTGCAAGCATTCTGTAACAAGGAAGGGAAATATTTGATCTGAGTATTGCCTTGCTACAGCGAAGGCACTGCTCAAACTTCTAGTGATGAAAAATGGATACTTACTAGACACAGTGGCAAAGTCGGAGAAACGCCTACAACCAAGAGAGCTGTACTTTCACTACGTTTTCTTTAGTATTTTTAGGACTACTGGTAGATGCTATGTGCTATCCCAAATTCTGTTTCAGGCATGTCAACACATATGGGATTCTTGATTTCCCATCCTAACCCCTGCAGAAAGGTAGCCCTAAGAGACAGCAGCTGGGAAGTCATGATGGCTCCTCAAAGAATTGCTCAGCCTAATTTTGTAGCATCTTTAGTAGAATTGTTACTTTAACGATGATGCAGAGAAATAAGTATCCAGAAACCAGTATCTGAAGCTGCTTTCAGATAAGTCAAGTCTATTAGACTCTCAAGCTTCTCTAGATTTAGATTTTCAAGAATCAAATACACTCAAATGCACAAAAAGCTTTCAAAAGCTAAATTAAGTGAAATGTAGAAACTGTCAGAACTGTTTCCTGGTATGACATACCACCTGTTCTAGGCTGAGAATTAACCCAAACTGAGCTGCCCATGTGCCAGTACAACCTGTTAACCATGATAGATGTTAAAGAAAATCAAGTCTCGGATAGTTTTATCACAGTGGATGACTGGTTTGACTATAATATGAAACACTACTATTTTTTTAGTATAAAACATGTTACTTTTTTAGTATATAAGATTAAAGAATACAACACACATATCCACAAACATCAACTTATTCTAGACAGAGATGGATTTCCTTGACAAGGACAGGTAAAGTAGGTTGATTACAGCAGACTATCCTCCAAAACATGGGTTAATTCAACAATACTTTTGTTCTGAAACTTCCCCAAATAATGAGCAAAATTACATTCACAAAGGCAGCATGAGTCAGCTCTTTGCTGAAAGGTATTCAGACAACTGAATGTCTATGGTCAAGGAATTTCAGGATCTAGTTTATCAGAAATGCAGACACGGGCAATTTCTAAATTGCGGCTCAAAGGCTTGGATATACCATCTAAAAACTCATGCAACAGATTGAAGGAAACAAATGCTTTTGAGAAATGGAATCCCTAAACGTTGACAGTCTAAAATAGCAGCAAATACTTGCATGTACTGTATGCAAACACTGAGGCAAGTGATACTGCCTTATTTTCTGTCTGGGCTCAGCTGGTCTTCGGACAAAGAATTACAGGAGGCAATTATGGTTTTTTTTTTTTCAGTTCTTTCCCCCCAGATTCAGAGAAACATATATAAGCGTCTCATTTTCTTGCTTTGCAAGATTATGAAAATTAAGATTAGATTATGAAATAATCTTCATTTCTTTTCAGACAGGAAAGGGAAGGTATATCAAAATATTAACTGTATAAGTTCAAATTTGTAATTCTCAGATACTGCATAAACACTTTTTTCTTAATCTTCTGGTATGGTCTAATTTTGGCACTTCAGTTCTTTTAGTTTTCTCTGAAATTTAAGGTTGCACTTGAGCTTTATCCCTTATAAGTGAGAAAGTTGTTTTATCTCTGTGCTGGTGATGATGCATTTTTTTCTTCAGGCTATACTTCTTCTAAGAGGAGAACAGCTAAGAGAATAATATGGTTCCAGATTCCCCTGTCTACACACAAGCGTCTGAGGCAGCCTGTCAAAACGTGAAAGGAAAAAAGGAAGTCTATGGCTAGAGGTAGGGCTACGTGGTGTGTGGTGGTGTGTGGCTGACCAGTGAATTTAGTCTGAACAACATTCTCAAGGTCTCCCTCAAAAGATAGAATGGTTATATCCTTGGATGTTAGTATGAACCTGTATATTTACCTGTCTGGTTTCCTTCCCATTTGTTGATAGAGATATTACTTTATTGAATCTTGTTTGTTATGTTAAGATTATGGGAGTTACAGTGTTTCTATGAAAAGCCGTAAGAAAAAAGAATTTTTGGTCCCTTTAGAAAGAGACTTTACTTCTTGCATTTTTATTTCTTAGACACAATTAAAAGTGGAAAAGAAGAAAAGGGTAAACAACTGTAATGAAATAAGATAGCAATAATTACAACAAATATTATATGAAAAAAATTGGGTATCTCAGTATTTTACTGTCTTGCTGAGAATATGATGGGTTTTTTGGTAGTTTCATAGAATCATAGAATAGGTAGGGTTGGAAAGGACCTTAAGTTCATCAAGTTCCAACCCCCCTGCCAGGGGCAGGGACACCCCCCACTAAACCATGCCACCCAAGGCTATGTCCAATCCAGCCTTGAACACCACCAGCGATGGAGCAATTACAACTTTGAACACCACCAGCGATGGAACATTTACAGCTTCCCTGGGCAACCCATTCCAGTGCCTTACCACCCATACAGTAAAGAATTTCTTCCTCATATCCAATCTAAACTTCCCCGATTTAAGTTTGAACCCGTTACCCCTTGTCCTCTCACTACAGTCCCTCATGAAGAGTCCCTCCCCACCATCCCTATAGGCCCCCTTGAGATATTGGAAGCCTGCTACGAGGTCTCCACGCAGCCTTCTCTTCTCCAGGCTGAACAGCCCCAACTTTCTCAGCCTATCTTCATATGGGAGGTGCTCCAGTCCCCTGATCATCCTCGTGGCCCTCCTTTGGACTTGTTCCAACAGTTCCATGTCCTTTTTATGTTGAGGACACCAGAACTGCACACAATACTCCAAGTGAGGTCTCACGAGAGCAGAGTAGAGGGGCAGGATCACCTCCTTCAACCTGCTGGTCATGCTCCTTTTGAGGCAGCCCAGGATACAGTTGGCTTTCTGGGCTGCAAGCGCGCACTGCTGGCTCACGTTCATTTTTTCATCGACCAACACCCCCAAGTCCTTCTCCGCAGGGCTGCTCTGTATCTCTTCTCTGCCCAACCTGTAGCTGTGCCTGGGATTGCTCCGACCCAGGTGTAGGACCTTGCACTTGCCATGGTTAAACTTCATCAGGTTGGCATCAGCCCACCTCACAAGCATGTCAAGGTCCCTCTGGATGGCATTCCTTCCCTCCAATGTATCTTCCGAACCACACAGCTTGGTGTCATCGGCAAACTTGCTGAGGGCACACTCAATCCCACTGTCCATGTCACCAACAAAGATGTTGAACAAGACCGGTTGGAACACTGATCCCTGAGGGACACCACTCGTTACTGGTCTCCAGCTGGACATTGAGCCATTGAGCAGAACTCTTTGTGTACGGCCATCCAGCCAGTTCTTTATCCACAGAGTGGTCCACCTATCAAATTGATGTTTCACCAACTTAGAGACAAGGATATCATGTGAGACAGTGTCAAACACTTTGCACAAGTCCAGGTAGATGACATCAACTGCTCTACCCCTGTCCATCAGTTCCATAGCCCCATCACAGAAGGCCACCAGATTGGTCAGGCAGGATTTCCCCTTAGTGAAGCCATGCTGGCTGTCACCAAGCACCTTGTTGTTTGAAAAGAAGAATTCATTCCATCTATTATAACAAGTTCTCAAGAAATTCTCAACCCTTCATCACCTTGGTTGCCGGGCTTCATAGAATAAAAAATACTGCTTTTGTCTGAGACAGGAAGCCTGGAGAAATTATCTTTATTTTTTAACACTGAATTTGTATAATGGTACCTAATTGTGCAGTGTGTTTTGTCTCATATTGACTGAATTTTTTTAATGCTCTGCATGCAAGAACTTTCAATGGCAATAAGCTGAAAAGCATCACTACATTTGGGTTTTATATGTTATATAATTATACTAAATTTAATAGTTTTGCTGTTTCATCTATAGTTTTGCAGAAATAAGTATTCAGGGAGTGGTAGCAAGAGCCATATTTTGACTTGCAGTCTTCTAGAGTTATGTAAAATGTAATGAGATCTTGAAATAATAGAACCAGAACAAAGCAATAAAAGGACTTTAGTAGACAGAATTTTAGAAGATAGATTTACCTGAAGAAGAGCCACTCGAAAGGTTGTTACCATCTGAAATACAATTAAACTAGATTTACAAAAAGCTTTAGCTTAAAAAGAAACAGATTCAAAAAATAAACAGACTCTTAAGAAAAGTTGGTAGAATATAAAATTTCCACACATTTTAGAAGCAAATTCAGGTAGCCTGAATTCATATACAATGTATGTGATCTGCAGATGAATTGTTCTAAAAGTATTTTGCCTTTTTATCTGGAAAATTTAATAACTATTCCATTAAGAAGTACTTTGATAATTACCAAGTTTGTTGCATAGATCAATATATGCTTCCAATTACCGAGTTTTAAAGTTGGCTAATGTTTCAGGCAGAAAACTAACGAAGGTTTATCCAGACTAATGTGCTATTTCTCATGAAATGGAACCTCTTCCATTTTCTTAGTGATAATTTCTTTGCTAGGAAATGCCAATTTTGTTTGGAAGAAATTTATTGAAAATTTGAAGAATTCATAATCTCCTTAGGAAGAACAGACTTTATTCTCTGACACTTGTTCAGAGTATGACATTAGAGAAGTTCTATGTTCCTGATAGGGCTCACTTATTTCATGACCTTATGGGAAGAACAAGTACTATACATCTCTGCCAATTGCTTTCAGGTCTTTGAAATGCTCAGGTTGCCTGGGTGTTATGCTTTTTAATATAATCAAGTAATAATGATAGGAATCTATGCCTGAGAAATGAGATGCAGTGGTGGTAAATACCCTTATTTTTATCTATAGATCTATTTTGTTTGCTTTCCTTAAAATAATGTCTACTCCCTGTTCAGTAATACAAATAACAAAATACACTCCTTTTGACCAGTGTCCATCTGAAAGCTGCTTAAATCCATTTAATTACTTTTTTCTGCTTCCTATTAGAGTCCTCTTTGTCTAAGCTTGAGATAGCTTGATTGCTTTGATTTCTCCCTCTTCAAGGTTAAAATCTCTAATTCAATTTCAGAAGTGCACGAATGTGTTAAGTTCTCCGTGCTCGTCCTTATTATGAATAATAGAGACATATGTCTCTCTCATCTGTCAGAGAATGACGTAAAACTCACTGCCTTTATACTTTCCTGAGGGCATGTATTATAATGCAGGATGTCTTTTCAAAATTATCCTAGCCTTCAAGCTACCTCACAGAACACACCTGTTTTAAATGTCTTGAAAAGAACAGATGGATAGGAGACCTCTTAAAAATTAATAAAAATATAGGACTGGAAGAAACCTTCTGTATCTGGTTCAATATAAGACTCCTTATCATACTCACTTTTCATACTTACTATGTATTTATTTAAACGGGAAAAGGAAAGTTTGCAGGGTCTCTGCATAGCCAAAGTATTGTCAGTTTGTGTTCCTTATCCTGCTCAGTGTGCACAAGTCAGCTCCACTGAATGTGACTGAAAGCTTGGTCAATTCCTTTTTTTGGGTTTGTAATCTCTTTAAGCAGAGATTGCCTTTTTTACTGAATGTTTGTACAAGTTATAGCGCAGTAGCTCTGTGATACTGCCTGGGAGAGTCTGTAATGCAAACAGCTGATTACAGTGGTTGAACAGAATCCAGGGAGGCTTCCTTTCTAATCTGAGCCCCAACAGTAACCATCATGAGGAAACAGAAATATAGCCACCCCATTTGTATTTCTGTCTGTAAAATACGACTAATAGAATTCATTCACCTTAATGGCTGTTCCGTTAATTAGGCTGTTAGGTATTTGTGGAGCACTAAAGGTGAGACAGCGGTTCTTCTGTCTTTTATTGGTGATTGCTGTTTGGCTATATTCCTTTGCTAAGAGTTCAACACAGTCTCAGTTTACCTAGCATTCACTGTAATTTACCTTGGAGACGAATACACATATTGACACTGGGGTTGTCAGAGCTATTCTGCTGGTTGGCTAGATAGAAACCTTTGTCCTCCTGGACACAATTTTTCTTGACTAGCCCTCACTTAAGATGAATTTGCTCCCTGTGGTGCAGATAAAAATAAGACCTTGAACAAATTCCTCATTACATTTCAGGCAAAGTCAGGTTACAATTGCTTATACATGCCATGTTCTATGTGGCACACTTATATGCCTCAAACTATATACAGTATTTCATGACAACATTGTTTTCCAGATATGTTTAGAAAACAATATATGCTTGCCTCTCACTAAACTGCTATACTTACTTACATGACAAAGTGCTCTGCACGGAGGAAAACAAATATTGTTTATTAACTCTTTGAATTAAAGGAAAGGCCTGTTTTTCATTTCAGATGTGCTTATTTTATTTGTAACTTCAGTGGATTCAGTGATCTCTAATCCTAAAATATAACTCCATTTCTAGGATCAGGAGAGAGTCAAACTTGTTAAAGTGTAAGCACCTTAAAAAATCTTATTGCTTGGAAGGCTTTTAGCTAATTTAAGAATATTATTAGCCTGCTCATTTTGTTTGAACCTTAACCAAAAGTATGTGTTTATTGGATGTATAGCATCCTTTCATTTCCTTTAGAAGAAGAAACCTGAGAAATTAGTCCAGGGTGTCTTTAATAGTCTCGTAGATTTTTGAAGTGAGAAAATGATAAGACAATCCTCAAATATCCCTCTCTGGCAGAATGCAATTATATGCTTAATCAAATTACTTTTGGGCTTTCTCCCATGAGATAATGAACACTGAATTTGGGAACCAGTATTAGCTTATAGGTTAGTACTTCTAGCTAGTCATAATGTTTTGAAGTTATTTGAATAAAACTTGTGATAAAGGTGCCTCATCTGACTTTAGCTATTTTAGCCTACATATTAATAGGAGTTTTGCTTCAGACAGGACTGGAGTAAATACTAGGAAAAACACTTATAGGTCAGTAAAAAACAGCAGTCTTTGAAGACAAATCAGAATTAAAGTTCTGAGAGATTCTTCTCATCTTCTGCATGTGCACATTAGAACCCCACAAATGGTTGACTTTGACTAGAAAATTTGCAGTTACGTTCTTCACATTAAAGTCAGTATCCCCAAGACTATGACTTTCTGCCAGTGTAAGATGGCCGCTTATTTTCTCTGTGTTCATTCTGTGTTATGATTAATATTGATATTTTACAGTTACTAGCTTTACAGGCACAAAGTATTTGACAGCTCTGAAGGAGGGAATCAGGTGCCAAGAGCAAATATTAATTCATACCACTCATTCTGTAAATTTATGTAAAAATTCCTCATCAAATTAGTGGAGCAGATGAACATGTCAGATTAGAATGCTTGGCAGATTTGGGAATAAAACTGGACACTTACATTCCCTTTCCTCAATTGATAATTTAAAAGCCATATTTATATGCAGAAGTTATAGTAGCTTAACATTTTGCAATAAAGAGTTTAATGAAGTCTGTACAACACATTGTACAGGAATTCTTATGTTGGTTAACAATTGTTACTATATGCAAATTTAAATTATAATTCAGTAGTGTTCACATAGTTTTTTGCTAAACCAGAATAAAATCACATCTCTTCTTAATTTAGTATTTTTCTGTGAGTCTAACAGGAAGGAGTTCTCTTTTTGTCTTCCTAAATATATATTATTTATGTATTATTTCAGTTGGACTTAAACATTTTATACAACTTTGGCAAACAGATTCATGAAAATTTATGAACAATTTTGGGAATATTTTTTGGTCATCATAGTGACAAGCAAATGTTAGTATCTTATCAGATGTGGCAGAGAACAGTCCATAAGAACTGCTATAGCATGAATAAAATCCATTTTTAGGGCTTATGTAGGTTAAAGCTTTTGATTTAAACACTTTAATATGCTAAACAAAAATCGTTTCACTTGAAAAACTGGTATTTCTCTCTTTAAGCATTTCACAGATGAAGTGAGGTGGGGTAAAGTTATTAAGTGTTTTCATCTTTGGGTACAGAAATTAATTTCTGGAATTATGAAACATTTACATAATCTGAGAAGTGGCAGTGTAAAAGTAAACTTATTAAAAAAGACTTAAAATAAGACTGAATAGAATCCTCATATCTGGAAATGAGACAAAATTTAGAAAGAGTGATTGGATGATGAATGGCCACCTGTAGCAGAAATTACTTTCTATGAATCTCACTTTAACTGCACATTGTACAAACACATCCTCACTGGAGAAGACGATGTTATCCAGCCATGGACTAAGTGCTTACAGAAGACATTTCCTCATCTCTGAACATAAAGATGGTAGAAGCATGATATTAAATAGATTTAGTTAGAAGTTTAAATGAAAAGATACTACAAATGTCTGGGGATTTTTTTCTGCAAAAAGAGTTGTATTTGCACAAATGCTTCCTTTGTTTCATTAGTAAAATGGCACACATTAAAAAATAGAATTGTGGCAAATCACAAAAGCAGTGAAACAGAAAAGAGTGAAAAATCAGTTGGCTGTGATTTAATAGTTCTTTACAGATTTGGTGCATGCTAGGATTTTCCAAAATTTAGCAATTTGATTATAGTCAAACTAGTCAGACTGCCATAGAGAACTGATGATAAATTCTTTCAGGGAAGAATAAATGGTACAAAAGGATCAACTGAAAGGATTTTTACACTGCTATTGTGAAGCCAGTATCTTCACTTTTCACATTACTGCCTATTCAGCTTTTTGGTGTGTGTAAGATAGGAGCTCTTAAGCACCAGACTAGAAAGAATTCTATTTATACTCAAATGTGGTCATTAAACTCCTGGCAGCATACTGGGTTTTTTTTTTTTTAATAACCTATTATTATCATAATCTACCACGTCCAATGCAGAATCAAAACCTAGCTGTGTTAGCCATCACAATGGTACATAAAAAGAAGACAGGCTTCCTGTTCTAAAGAGCTTACAAACACTGTTTAAAGATCTGTCAGTATTCAGCTGGTAACTTTTTCATTTTCTGCCTATCCAGAACTAAAAGTAGTCTCTGAGCATAACAGCAAATTTCAGTTGCCTTCTGTAGGTCTTTAATTTGTTCAGAGGGCCCTCAGCCTTTTCACAGTTTGGAATCCCTCTTGTCTGCTTAGAATGCTATGGACAGCATGAAATGCTTCTTTTCTTACACTGTGTTAGATTTCAGTCATGAGGAGCACTGTGGCAAGCAATCTGATTCAAAACTTTGCTACAGCTAGCAGTATAGGTGCTTTTAGAAAAAGGAAAGTTTTTTCAAAGTTACACTTGATAAATTTGATGTCAACTCTTAATAAATCAATTAGGGGAAAATGACACTATGGAAGTGTTATCTTATTTTCTAGGCTCAGGAAAATAACTATAATCTTTTTGTTTTGTATTCACTTTTTGATCTTCTTTCCTGCAACCTGACTCAATCATTTTTATTTGCTCTCATGTTGAAAACACACTCTAATATGAGAAAACTCAATCTGAGGAGCTCTGGAAGAAATTTCTCTTGATCTGTGTACTTTGGGGTAGTAGATGGTAATGCAATCTGAAATCTTTTGTCTTTTGTCATTAGCTATTGCTTGGTTGCTTATCAGAGATGTACTGCATTTGTTATATGGCTGGTTCTCTCTATTTTTATCCACCCAATCAGTACTGGATTTGAAGGGATTTTGTTTCTTTGCTTCTCCCCGAATTCTCCCAGGAGCCAGTCCCCATCACTGTCCGTTTTGTGTGTGATCCAATAAGAAAAGATCACCTGCTTCACCTGCTGATGTATGTTCCAAATAAAGTAAGATGAGGAAAAACTTCCTCCTAGATCATCTGTTATTTGCCCTATGGTGAGAACATGATATAAAAAACATGGTTTTGCTGGTAAACAGTCCACCTTTTTTGTGACTTTCATTGCTTATTGGTCTCTGCCTTTTCTAAATTTCAAGGCTTTTATTTGTTTGGGTTGTTTTTGTAATTCAAATCTACTACTGGACTGTATGCAATATCTTGCAGTTACTTCTGCATTTTTTTGCCCAGGTTGTCCTCTTTCTTGAGAATCCTCTCTGCCAAGAATAATTCTGGGCTTTGTAACATATTTTGTATCACCATTCTTCCCATCCTGCCCACACAACAGTCTGCTCTGAAACCATAAGCAGCTAGGTAGGAGTAAGAGCAGCCATTTGTCTGCTCTAGTTTCTGCCAGTTTCTGGCATCTGGCTGTACCCACTAGCAGGAAAATGGTTCAAGTCACTTTGCCTCCTTTTGCACCTGGACCCTTCTTTATTACGCACTGAGCTTGGAGCCCCAGCTATTCATTTTTCAAGAACTCTCAGCAAGGAAATCCTCTGTCTATGTCAGGCATAAATACTGAAAACCAAGAGACGATGTTCTGAATAAGTGCTTTTTTTTTTTGCAGATGTCCCCTCTAGTGGCTTTTCACTTTAAAATATGGCAAGTGACAACACTGAAAATGTACAGTGATGTTCGACATGTAGAAGCTCTTTTTCGGGACACAAAGCCCTTCTCCCCCCAGTTGGTATTTTACCTTCTACTTTGTCAAAATGAACCATATTAAGCATGGAGCAGCTGAACAATTTATTTTTTTTTAAACTAGGATGTAAAATGTTCAAAATTCACAAAACTATGGCATCCTGAAATAGAAAGAAAGTATGAGTGGGGTTTACTTGATATATTTTTTATAATTTTTTTCTCTGATGCTATTTTGTAATTTTTCTGATAATCCTTAGTGGGATTTTTCCAATAACTTTACTAGAAAAATAAAAATGTGTTCTTTATATCTCAAAAAAAATTAAAAATACTGCTGTATTGGTTACTAAACACCTCCAACCAAGCAAAAAAAAAAAAAAAAACAACCCAGAAACACAAACAACAAAAACTGCCCTGCAAAACAGAATAAGAAAATGAAGTATAAAAGCACAAGATTTTAAATATGTATTGTAAAGAATATTTGCAAAGGCTCTTTGAAATCATGTGATATTTGGTGAACAGTAATTATCTGCAGACTGCTAGTTTCCAGTAATGGGAATTTTCTTTTCCACAGTGTTGTATCAACTGGCATTGTAGGGTTATACAGACGTAAGTGGAAGGACTTTGGCCCATCTGGACTGATTCAGTCTGAACTCTCTCCATGCTTAATGAAAACAATATTGTTTTAGTATCCCAATTAGTCATAGAAATAAACGGCAATCTTTTAAAAATGTGAATGATTTGGAAGGACTTTATGCATTTTTTTCAAAAGTCACAGAGCTTTGAGTGAGACCCTGTGCATTTTGTCCAGAAGCTATAGTACAGAATGTCTAGATTATGAATAATGGCAAAGACTGCTTTCATCAGAAGGAACCTGGTAGTGGTGTTATATGCACAGCTACAGGCTTCCTCGTTATAGTCTTCTCAACATAACTAGCAGGAAAAATTATATAGCATGTCATCACTTCAGGTAGCATAGCGCTTACATTGGAAAAATTCTCCCCTTGCTTCTTGCAGTGAAGATCATACTGGTCTTTGTCTCCTATCTAGAGAAAGCTGAAGTGTTGATATAACAATTAGCAAGTTAGGTTCCAGGTCCCTTTATCGTACTAACATTAAAGATTATTACATTGTGAAAAGGTATTTTCCAACTGTTGCTGAGCCAGCCAGGAGAGAGTGTTAATGCTCACCATAAGAGCATGCTGTGCTTTACTAAGAGCTTGTACAAATGGGGATATGTCCTGGGAAATCTTGTAGTGGGAGCAATTAGGTGAGTGCAGATGCAAAGCAGAAGGATCATGTGCTGTTTCTGCACAAAGTGAAGGTCAGTAAGAGAACACACATTCTGCAGATAGTGTGACAGAAAGTGGCACAGTGTGCCTGTGTAAGAAGTCGACTTTGTTTTGTGCAGTTTTCTGATTTCAACATTGCTTATGTTCCAGAGTAGAACTGAAACAAACTCATTTTCTGTATAACCGAAAACCCCCACATCCTTCAAGCCAATCTAAATACTTCAATTTTTTAAAATCAGAATGTTTCATTATGTTTTAACTTGTTTTTCCACATGATTTATATTTTCTAATCTTTTTATCACACACTCCACCAACTATTTTTAATCGGAAAGGAAGATAGAAATGTTCAATTGTGAATAAGCTAAAGGTGAAATATTTGGCCAATATCATAATGATTTTTTTTCAATTTTCCATTCATAATAATTTTTTGTCAAGGGTAATGTATTTCTCTGAAATGTTTTAATGATTTTACATTTCCTAGCAGTACTCACAATATCTGTGCTGTTAGTGCTACCAAAGATTTGATAGATTATCTTGCCAACATTATAACAGGTTTGCTATATTTAACTGATTATTGTTTTGAATTCTATCTTAAATGAACTGGGCAATGTGAATTGCATAATTTCCCTGGTATCATTATTGTCCAGGTTAATTACTCTCCCAGCTAAGAGTAGAGGTAAGCAGAGAACTGACAGCTTTTAAAAACTTACGATTTACAAGTTTGGATGGCAATGTTGGCTTGCACTTCTCAGGAGATACCACATTCTCTTCATCTGTAACATACTCAAAGTTAATAATAAACATCATTGCTACTCCCTCTTGATTTTTCACTGGAATTATGTGGGTGTTGCAAATGAAGGTAGATCCTGCAAATGGAGAAAAAAAGATACATAAATGAAAGAAAACTTTTTTTTTTTTTTTACTCCAGTAATTCCAGTTACACCAACAGATAATGAAGAATATTTCTTTGAATTTATTAATTAAACATGACACACACTATAATTTAAACAGGAATATTTTCACAGAAAGAAATACTTCTTTTGATAATTTATTAGATTATTAGCTCTTCTAAAAGATTTCTCCTTTAAAATATCAATTTTACTTTTTGGTTTTTATTCACGGGAAGTACCTAGACAGATCGACAGACTCGTGATCTGGAGACATTTAGCACCAAAAGTAGCAGTGCAAACACTGTTCCAAACGCAACAGTAGTGAAGAAAGCAGAACCCTATTCTTCTAAATGTCACACATTCTTCAAGCTTTTTGTTCTATTACAACAGGATGAATCATGCATTAAATATTTATGGGTGTAAATATATCACTATCCTTATTTTAACTCTCAGCTCTCTTTATTCTCTTCTGGGAGCTGTGTAATGTTGTTTAGGTTTTTGTTAAAAGTTATATTTCTTATCTGATCCCATGGGATTTTATATCCTCTCACAGAAGACTTCTACACTGTGGTAGCAATTTTCAATAATCTTCAGAAGTATTTGACTTAACTGCTATACACAATTTGAAGTATGAATTTAAAGGTAACTTAGTTTTCACATATATGGAGCATACCCAGCTTACACTGAAATGAACAGAAGGTGTAATTTCTCAACACCTCTGTACTCAGGGTGTTCTTATTCAAATGCCTAATTACAGATTTAAAATATTCTTTGTGTTAATTCTTCCAGTATAACTCTTAAGAAGTTTAATTTGACAGTCATTATTTTTGATATAATTCCTTCTATTAACCTAACAGAACATAGTGGTTTCAAAAATAATGTGAACGCTGTAAGCAATACAATAATGTGCTAAAAGCTTCATGCAAACACAACTGTGAGATAATGTTTTTCCATAACTAGGGACTGGTTTAATGTACATCATCTGTAATTTATGCATTCAAATGCAGTAATCACTGAAACTTGACAGGCTGTGCAATTTGACAAAACCAGATCCTGATCTGGGTTACACAAGAATAATTTTTTTTTTTTCCTGTTGAGGAGAGAGATAGTACAGATTTATATCATTATAAGCAAGATCGGATTCTGGCTCCTCATATTTAATACAGTACTTGCTGTAATGTAGTATATATGCCACTTTGAGCTATGTATAAAATTGACATGCTGGCCTTTCAAGTTTTGCAGCTGTACCTTCGATCCATTTAATAAAACAGTTAAGCTGTGGCACTTGCCACAGTTGCCATGGTTACAAGCTCAATGACTTTAGTAAACAGAAAATAAGCAATTTAAGACTGTTCCATTAGAACTAAAAATAGAAGTGCTGCAGGCCAAGCATTGCAACATAGACTGCTTAGAGGGTCTGAAAAGAATTTAGAAATAATCTTTGTGGTTTTAGCTAATTACAAAAATACATTTTGAGTTTAAACAGTCAAAATTATATTTATTGATTTGTTTGGAAGGAAATACTATTTCATGACATAGGCTATGTTTTGAAATGCAGATATATAGATTGAAGAGATATTCCTCAAACACAAAGGACTGGAAGTGGGGCTAGGCTGAGGCACACCTGGCTTTGAAGAACACTGGACTCCAGCAGATCAAATATTTATTTGTTTTTGCAAATGAGGATGACAAGGGCTTTTTTAAAAACTTTACTGTTTTTTTTCAGCTTTTGAAATGCTTCCCACAGCGCTAAGTAATGACACTATCTCCTGCTTATGCAGAGCATTCCGCCCTCAAGTGTTTACAAACCTCTTGTACTGGAGCTAGGGATTCACATCTCTGGGGAGATGCAGAAGCTGTTTGTCAGTCTACAGCTTAAGAACAGGGCAAAAAGAAGACAGGGTTAAAAATCTAAGCTGGATATAGAAATAGTTTGGGAACAAAAAATGGAAAAGATTAATATCTGGTATAATTCAGCATAGTTCCTTTGAAGATGAATTATACCAGCAGGTTAATGAATGAGTCCAGTGCAGTTCGTTAATCTGAAGTTTTTCCAAGACACTTAAGCTTTTTAAGAGGCATAGAATATTTACTTTGTGTGAATTGCTGGAATTGGAATTCCATAATTAACCAAAATACAATGCCTGTTGTAGCCACTGTTGGTGGTTGTCTTCAGTACAGAAACTGTTATCTGCTATCCATTTATCAGTATCTATCTATCTATCTCTATAGAAATGGCAATAAAGAAACCCAAAATACAAAATAACAAGGAAGATCTTAGGCTGACTGAAAAATAAGATTTGGATACAAAGAAAGAATACTAGCAAATTCAAAAGATAAGCTCAGAGTTGCAGTTGATGGCAATAAAGAAATATTAACGAGTAGGTAGTTTATAAATAATCTTATCTGGTATTTGAACTCTGGCATTCCACTGCTCTTCATTGCACACAGCGTGGTTTTTTTTCCTGTTTTGTCTCTATACTGAGTATTTCAAGAGTAAGAAATGTTTCTGATGAGCAATAAAAATTGTAATGAAGTTTCTGGAATTTGCATTTCTCATGTAATGGAACAGGGCAAGTGGATGACATAAACAGAATAATTATACCTTTTAATTAATAGATTTAGTATCCAGGAATGTATCTGGATTTTCTAAAGACTACCATTGAGAAATAGTAATGAAATATGTTAGGGTTATACGAGGATATATTGCACCATTTGGCAATTCTGGTGAAGGAAACCCTGTTTAAATATCTGGCTGCATAGTGTTTAAAGTTGACTTGCTTCAGGAAAGCAGTACAAAGTAGGCACATCAAACCAATCAATCTGGTTCATAAAATCTATTCACTTTTCCAGTGATTTTCTGTAGAAGATTTTAGGAAACATTTTTATCAGGCTGCATCTTCTATATACAACTTTTGCAATTTATTTGAATTGTAATCGCTTCCTTTATAAGCATTTAGGAGAGGGCAATGGAATTAATACAACAGTAAAGGCATACCAAACTAAAGGTCCTCCATTCCCATATAAAAAAGTCTGTCAAGAAAACTTTGGGAAATGACACATCCCAAGCAACTACTTTGATTCAGCTTTCCTGGGAACAAAATTTTCACAGGCCATTACATATGCCAAGCTCAAAGGATCTCTAAAAATGAGACAGTGTGGCATTTAGGCAATTGTCCTAATTCTGCAGAAGCCCCACATTTTACACAATAGAGATCCTTGAAAATCCACCATGGTTCTACAGGATGGCTCTGCAGCTCTGTTGCCCTGAATGAGTCTGACAGTCACTATCTGCATTTCACAATTAAAAGATTTAGACTTCCCTACCTTACTCCAGATTTAAGGACTGTCTTCACTGGGGCTGAGACTGGTTCCAACATATTTTGGAGCCAATCTTGGCTCCCTGCACCAAAGTATTTATGAATTGTCAGCTACTTTTTTTACCAGAGCTGCTGTGGACAACTAAGGCTATATAAAGAAAGATGATGAGTATGTACTCTGTGTGCATATATAAATTTCTGGACAGGTTGATTTTATACTAGAGTTTTCTAGGATTATGATAATTTTTTACTGCTGCAACCTACGAGTAGAACAGCGTAGGTATCTGTACAATCCATAGGCACTTTTGCTTGCATAAGATTGAGGGTGAGAAGGAATAAACCAAAACAGAGCAAAAAGAAGAGTCGACAACAGCTTGCCTACTAGAATAAGACCCAAGACAGTTAAAAATTAGAGGCAGAGGTGCTGTACATGTTTCCAGAGCCAAGCAGTCCTGCTCTTTGTCTAAATTCAGATCTGAATGAGACACTTCTGCGATGTGACAACTTTATGATAATGCAGGGACAAGAGAAGGAAGCTGGGTGTTCTTTGCACTTTTATTAAATAATCAGCATGTTTATTCTGGAAATAATTACCTTCCCCTCCCCCCAATATAGTTCACATTTTGTCATCAAAATGAATGCTCAAAATCCCTTCTCTCAGAGGCACAGACTTAGAACATATTAATCACAAACACAGATTTTATGCCTTACATTTTAAATTAAAATCTTAAACAATATTAGAAATGCAACTAAATACATTTCATATTAAATTGTATACTAAGCTTCATCTTAATTCTATCAGCATTTTACCGAAAGGAGAAAAGTCTGCATAGTTCACATTTTTTAGTAATGCAAAATATGTATCGTTTTCATAGATTAGTTTTTGATTAATTACTCTGACATTATTACAGTCTGATCACTGTTATACTAAACAGAAACTTAACATTTCTCTGTTAAGAAAGAGTTGACTTCCATAAGTACAAAGAACATCTTGTAATAAAATATGACCAACGGCATTTTGTTATTATCTTGTGTTCATGTTTACAGCTTTATTTGTCTTTTCATCACAGCACGGCTCAAGGGGATTGCCCAGTGTTAATAAGAACTTCTTTGGGGAAAGCAAAGAGAGATAATCTGTGTGAGAATTAATGTAGAAGGTCAGAAGACCTTCTCTGACTTTGCCAATTCTTCATGGAGTCATTGTGTTTGGGATGAAAAGCAAAGGCATGGCTTTCTACTAACTCCTTAACTCCTCAACTCCTCAAATTCAATATTCCTCCCTAACGGTCAAAAAAGGCATCTCTCTGTACTACTTCCAGACTGGGACAGGTCTCAGAAAGTTGCTTACTCTGCTTATTCAGGTACAGGGCAATTCTTTTCCAGGAAGAAAGTAAAGGGAATTTAATGAAATTAAATGTATGCTCTGGTTTTGGAAAAAGAAAGACTGTCTGCACAAGCAGGAAGGCTGAGGCTGTGGGTTTTGTCCACCATGTTTAGTATGGCAAATACAAGTAGTAACATGCCCCTTACGAGCATATGGAATGCTGATAACTCAAATCTTGTTTCCTGGTCAAGTTGCTGTTTATAATCTATTTTGTTACCACATGCTGGCAGATGAAGGACATGGACATGCTCCACATATGGACTAGTGTAAAAGCGTCACAGGGACTGTGTGGTAGATGAATTAGGTAGAAGGCAAGATGGGAAGTGGGATACAAAATCTTGTGAAATAAGGCTCTGTCTGGCACACTGCTGATATGACTTTCATGTTCTTGATATGCCCTAAAGATAAGCAGAATACCCTTACCTGAAGCAGCTTCATGTGTGATCTTCTGAAATTGTGATCTTATTCCCTGTTGCTCCATATCTACTTTCAGCCAAACTTTAAGAAAATAAATGGAAGCAAGCCAAAACTTTTTGTCTACGTGTTGTCAAGATTCTGGTAACAAATGGGTTAAAAACTTGTTTTAGCAAGCAAGTGCTCTCATCCAGCTGTGAATGGTGCAGAAGAATGACACCTGAAAATAACTAGTTGTAATTCACTAATGAGACCAGTAAAAGCAAAGCATCTTGTATCCCTGAAAGGTTATAAACAAAGAAAAGGAAATTAGAAGAAAAGCAGTAACCAGTGAATATTTGCTCTGCCTTGCGGGTTTCTGTGACTTATCACTGAAGAAAGTCTGTTTATGCTTAAAATCCAGAAGCCTATTTACCTCTGGTTTGAGATCCACTCTAAGCAAACAGGGTACTTAGTTGAGCTTTTGTTGACATTTAGGGACAGTTGCACAGGGGATGTGTATTGAATATTCAAGCAAAAGCCAGTTTGTCAAATATTGAGGGATGATGTGTATCATGACGTGTGGATGCAACATGACCAATCAAGGGCTGAAAATCTATTCCTTTATGTTTCTATTCAAGCACAAGCCAGGAACAATGCAGCATGTCACAAGGAATCTTGTTTTCAGTGGACTTACTGGAAAGGTTTACTTTCTTATTCAAATTATACTAAGAACTCTATTCCTGTAGTGTTAGGTTGAGAATAGTCATGCAAAAAATCCTAGAGAATTTCACGTGATGTTGAACAGCACCAAATGCCTTTGCAACACCATTTCTGTATCAATTAAAAGTATTTGCTAACAGATTTTCACAACTTAGCTTGCCTGTTTATATAATAAAAATGAGTGGAAGAGTGACTGAATCTGCCCTGAGAAAATTTCCCAGCCCTTAGTGATGTAGAAACAGATCACTGGTGACAGCTACTACCTAGCTACTTGCTTAATTCAGTAACAACCCTGTGAAAGAAATATCAGACAAATATTTCTGTCTGGTTTTATCTGCAGCTCTTTGTATCTTTGCACTTGATGTCATTTATTCAGATCGGTGGAGATATCTGATCTGTAAAGACCCTATTCTCTCATGAGACCTCACTTGGAGTATTGTGTACGGTTCTGGTGTCCTCAACATAAAAAGGACATGGAACTGTTGGAACAAGTCCAAAGGAGGGCCACAAGGATGATCAGGGGAGTGGAGCATCTCCTGTATGAAGACAGGCTGAGAAAGTTGGGGCTGTTCAGCCTGGAGAAGAGAACGCTGCGTGGAGACCTCATAGCAGCCTTCCAGTATGTGAAGGGGGCCTATAAGGATGCCGGGGAGGGACTCTTCATTAGGGACTGTAGTGACTGGACAAGGGGAAAACAGGTTCAAACTTAAGCAGGGAAAGTTTAGATTGGATATAAGGAGGAAGTTCTTTACTGTATGGGTGGTGAGGCACTGGAATGGGTTGGCCAAGGAAGTTGTGAATTCTCTATCCTTTGCGATGTTCAAGGCCAGGTTGGACAGTGCCTTGGGTAACATGATTTAGTGTGAGGTGTCCTTGCCCATGGCAGGGGGGCTGGGACTAGATCTTAAGGTCCTTTCCAACCCTAACTATTCTATGATTCTATGATTCTATTCAAATTTTGTCAAAACTTTGTCTCTAAAGGAAAGGATTACCCTTGGATGTTCATTTCCTCCCTACCCACCATTTGTTACGTAGTTGCACACATGGACAGGTTGACTTCATAATAGAGCTCTTTTCCTCATCTCTAAACATTGCAAGTTAATACCTCACAATGCTTACATCAGTCTTATAAATCAAATCTTGATATCAGCAGCAATTTTTGAAGTGGAGGGTGGAGTGAAATGTCAAAGGGAACAGGTCCCATTAATCACTGTAAGCTCCCTAATAAATATCAGCAAAATATATTCTTGCCTCTACCCAACCCCCTTAAAGATAGCTATTCAATTGAAAAGGGATATAATACATTTCAACCTGCCAACTATTTTTAGTTGTTCGCTGCAATGAATCTTTTAAAAGAGACAGTCATACTGATACATGTTCAGTCTGTTTAATGGGAAGCTTGAGAATTCCCCATTCTCACACACAAGGTAGCTCATTTTCAGTCAGATGGAATTGGAAAATGGTGACATAAAGACACAGCTCAGAATACATAGGTGAAAGATAAAAAGATTTGTACAATGTTCTGTGTGGATACTAGACAAATTTAAAGAGTGTGTGACTTATCTACTAATCCAATTGTGAAACTAGGATCAAGAGTTTCTGGAAAAGTGATTTTTCTACATTGTACAAGTTATTCCTGTGATCCTGTGAGTCAAAATATTTTGAAATGTTCATTTCACTGAAAATACATATAAAAATAATTTTCATTATTAGCAGTGAACAGAAAATCCATTTTTTGTTCGACTGCATGATATACTTGAGCTGAGGACATATTAAAACAAGAGCTTTTTGTTAAGTACTAAAATGTAGATATATTTGACTAGTTTTATGTCTGTTAACAAAGGAGAAATCAGAATGTAATGCCATAAACCACAGAACATCTCAATATGTGACAGTAGACAATAAAAAATTACTGATGTCCAATGTCATTTGGACAATGATCCGTACCACCTGAGAAAGATCAGTTATGAAATATCAGGTGCTTCTCTGAAGTTGAAGATGTAGGTCAAAACAAAATAACTTAGCCCAAGTAATACTAATGAAACACTGCAAAAATTAGTTTGTTATAATGTTTTCAGTTGTATCAATAGACCTTTACGTATTAGTTTATGTAATTTTAATTTATTTTTCAGTCTGTGTCAAGACAGAGAATCTTTAATTAGGAAAGGTCATAGCAGTAGGGATTACATTAATTCAGCGGAATTACATGTAATTAGAATAGTTTTGAAAATAACTGGATTTCATTGTGAAAATGCTTTGACTTTTTTCATTCACATTTTCATTAAGCTTATTTATAGTGTAGTGCTCAACAAATAACAGATGTGTAGCTCAAGGTGAGAAACAATGGTAAGAAACCTTCTTGCACATTTTTTTAACAGAAAAGTAAAGTACAGAGCTTTGGTGTCTGTTTACAAAAAGTATGTGATGATTTTAGTTAAAGTTAATTATACCTTAAAGAAAAATCTTTACAAAAAACAACTAGCTGACAAATAATGGTTCTACTTACTTGTTTTTCAGCTAGTTGGCTAAGAGTTATCATGCATTTACCGTATGTGCTAAAATTGAAGGTGCCTTTTTTCCTTATTTTTTCCTCTTTCTTTCTCTCTTTTTTTTTCTTCTCCTTTCCTCCTCTCCCCCCTCCCCCCGGGCTATTCTTTTTTTAACCTTCTTTAGAAGCTATGCACCTCTGGGCATTCAACTGGGAAGTGTCTTATTACGCTCATGAGAAGATGGATCTCAGGTTTGTGGAAGATTGTCCATCTTGCAGAAAAAGTGCAGATTAAGATGGCTTTCTGAAAGTAACCTCAATTATTTCTCCAAATTAAACTACATAAACTATTTAAGAACTAACTGAATAACTTTACAAAGCAGAATGGAGGAGGAAAAAAAAAAAAAAAAACAAGCCAGAACTCCATTTCAGTAATTTGTTTCATTTGTTCAAGGCATTAGTCCAGTATATACTATGAAGGAAAAGAATGATCCAGATTCTGTTCTCACTCAAACTGTGTCATTTTAAGGAGAGTAAGTTCTTTTGATGATACAATTTTTAATAGATTTCAAAAAGAAGAAGGCATTAAATGGCCATAGAGTATGAAGCGTGATATAGAAAACCGGATCAACAGCAAGTCCGCTGAGGCAAAAGAGTAACGCTGTCATTGCTTCAGACTTTCACAGGTGCAATGTGCATCCTGCTCTATCGGCCAAGTGGAAAGAGTACCCTTTTCTAGGTATTGATTCTTTTCACATTGAAATCACACCTTTGAAACTCATAGAAACATACTCTTCCTGATGGTTTGTAAAAGAATTGATCATGAGCAGTTACAAATACACAAAAACCCAAACTTGTAGAAAAAGAAATAAAGTAAGCATATACAATGTGAGATGTAAAGTCATAATGTACGCATTACAGTACTTAATTGTAACCTAGCAAAGTGTATGTGAAGGTAGAGAACAGAGAAAATGAGGGATTCTTGTTATATGCAATAGCTGTTGTGAGGTCTTCTTAACAAAAATGGTGATCTGAAACCCTCATCAGTCAGAAAGCCAGTCCTGAGAGCTGATGGGACTAGTCAAGCCACTGGGATCATAAAACAAGTGGATGAAACCTCCCAGGACAAACAAAGTAGCTAAAAGAGACATGGTATTCTGGAGTTCTTGATAACACAAAATTGTGGGATTTTGAATGCATATTAACAAATGTGGTGGGAGGTCTATGTGCTGGAGTTTTGTCAAATTCACTGGTAAAAGACAAAATTTTTGTAAACCAAAAAAGTTTTCTAATGGAAAGTTTCCATGCCCAACATGATGTATTTTTAATTTAAGACGTCTTTAGAATTGATAAATATTAATAACTTCCTGGACTAGAAGTTCATGACTGCTATAGGGGTGATTTTCATGACTGCCCTTAGGGGTGATTTTTGTGACCTAATTGCAGTCAGCGTAGAAAAGCAAAGCACATTCCCCAGCAGTAAAATGGTGATTCTTCTAAATGGACAATATTCTATGGTTGAGAAAAATGGAAGTGGAAATAATTGGGAGGAGAAATCAGGCAAATATATGAATGAAAACTCTGAATTCTTGAAATGTTGGCTAATAAAAAAGTAATGATTCAAAGATGCTGGAAATCTTAGCTGCAAGTCCATCTGCACTGAATGCAAAAGTAAAGGTAACAAATAGAAATTAACAGGCAAATAGTGAATGGAGAAAGGAGAAAGTAAATACATATCTGTGGAAACTGATAGATGTGAAATATGGAAAGTTAACAGAAGAATGTGACAACACCATGGCAAGACCAAGGACAGTAAGTAGGTATGTAACTACATTAAGCAAAAAATAATTCCAACGATAGTAAGAGTCCATAAAAATCCAAATAACAAAAGTTCTAGCAAAATTGTTAATAAGTATGTGATAATCATTATGCAACAACCAGATAGATCCTTTAAGAAATATTTCTTAAATGTGGTTAAGTCTTTGCTAGATCTAAAATATCAGCAAGCTTAGAAAAACTATAATCATAAGTCTCAGCCTACAACACAGCAATCTACAGCTCTGATGTAACCTCTGAACAAATCTTGCTGGGCAAAGTCCCAGAAGGTTGGAACAATGCTAATATTGTGCAAGCATTCATAAAAGGGATAATAGTGGTTGAAATGACTGTATAGCAGTGAGTCTGATATAAGTTCTAAGCAAAAGAATGAGACTTATGATGTTTGATTAATTTAATAAAGAATAATTGACAGGAATATAATTAACATCACTCAGTAGACATTATGAATGGAAATCTGATTTGATTATTATATTTTTGTATAAAAACCAACCAAGTAGCCATTATAGACACATGCTTTTGCAAGGTATTCTACTGATTGTTATACAATATTCTAATAAAGTAATAGCACTGTATTTATGAAAAGCTCATTACACAGTTTACAAACCAAGAGCTTCCAAAATGTCATTAATGGAGGATGACAATTCAATGCCAGTTGCTAGTGAAAGTCCACAGAAATGACCAGAATAGCATTAATTTGTTTTGAAAAGGTCTGGAGAAAATATAAAATAACTTCTATGTATGGATGCTTCAAAAACTTGTGAATGGCTAATGACACAGTAATGAGTCAAAATAGAAGAATTTGGATTCTTCTGTAAGTGGGACATTAAATGCAAGACAAAAATGCATTCTGAAATAGTAAATTTTATCATACAATTATAGAACCAGGGCACATAGGCTGAAACTGAAAAAATGGTAGCTATATCCTGGAATACTGTCTCTGTCTCACAAAATCATTATCACAAAAGAAATAATACAGTAATATGTAAGAATGGCAAGCAAAACCTGCATAAATAGGTAGAATAAGAAGTCAACCTTCAAATAGCACTGTGGAGACTAAAACTGGATTACTGCATGCATTTTCTGGCATCTGAATCCTTAAAGGATATTGAAAAGTTGGAGAGGGCATAAAAAAAAGCTAAGGGATAGCATTCTTCACAAAATTCCTTTGGTGTGAATCTGAAAGATGTCTATCTTTGTTATTTAATGAAAAGTAGTTTGAGAAGTGACTTGCACGGCAATCAGTAACTTCATGGAAAGTGCTGAATACTTAGGAGCAGTTGAGTCTAGTAGAAAAAACATAAATGTCTGGAAGCTGAAAGCAGATAATTCAAGCTGTATCCTCTGGAACGAACCGTCAAAGGAAGCACTAGTTCTTCCTTTCTTTATATTTTTAGATCAAGACTAGAAGAAACAGACAAGTCCTTTTAATCAACAAAACCTATGTACGATTCATCTTCATAAAGTTCTAATGTTTCTTCTGTATGTCTCATTTCAACTGAAAGAGGAATTCAGTGCTTCCTGGCCCAACTTTGCTATGAATACACAGTGCTCCAGAAAACGAGATGCTGCCTCCTTCCTGTATTTGGGAAAAAATTTTCATGCGCTACGCTTAGTCAGTAGTTAAAATTTCAAACAGCTCTCTCACAATCTAGTCAAATTTCGATGTTCTGACCCTAGTGAGGAGTGGAATCACATGTGGCAGTACGCTTTGGCCAATTTTTGGGTTATGGTGCTGTAGCAGTGAATTCAATTCACAAGGTGTGACTCCTAACTTCTTTGTCTGATGTACATAGCATCAGATGGCTGTGGGATGCACATGCTTGTTTTTCACTCAGATGCATCAGCAATGCTATCTCAGTACTCTCCAGGGCAATGTGTGTGGAGTTGTTGTGCCTCTGTTCTTCTCATTCTCTCCTCATCAGGAAAGGGCAGCACTTCCCAACTCTGACCCTCCCAGTAATGATTGCTGGAGGATGCATTTGGCTGTCTGGGCTGCATTTGCTGCTCAAATAGTTGTTTCCTGTCTCTATTAGGGGAAAGGCACAGGCCAGATGGTGATGCAGGGTGAAAGCACTGCCAATGCAAAATCATTAACTACATCTCCCCCAAATAACATATTTATTTGTCAGAATGAAATCTCTCTTGTGAGTTAAAACTTTACCTCATAATAATTCTTCTCTTTTTTGCTACCAACAACTTCACCAGGTTAAATAAGAGCATAATTGTTAACAGACATGGCAGTGGAATTTATTCTTTATTTTTGAAAGTAAATCCAGCTTGACATCCCCTTAACCTTCACAGAAAGCTCATGTTCTTAGGTTGGAATCATGCCCTTAGTACCCATACTTGATGGCTTCACATGATGTCCTGACTGCCCATATGTATGTCCATCTGTCAGGCTGGCATGGTGCCCTCCCACAAGTTGCTGGACTCTTGCCCTAGGGCATGGCTGAGGACTGAATGCTTACTTAATACTTCATGTGACTTCCTGTCTGTGTGGATGCATGCATGTGTGTGCTGTGACTCTCCTTTTTATAATGGATAGGATGGAAAATATTTGCCTGATTAGCTTCAGGCACAATAGTCTAAGTGCAACCAAGAACATCTTTAGAGAGTCTGTTTTTTTTTTTCTAGAAAAATTTTAATTCCATGGGGTGAGTTGGATTTCCTAAGGTGATTATCTAAATTTAAAAAGTTTAATAGCAAAACATTGCTTCTTGTTAGGGTGAAGTGAAAATTCTGGAAAAAAAAAAAAGGGTCTATGCTGAATAATATTAATGAGAGAGACCATTGACAGGCCCCAAAATTAAGTTTCCATGTGCTAAACACTAAGTGGAAGAGGATTGGAAATGTATCCTTCCTAGAGGGATGGATTTTTGGTAGTCTTCACATAGTGCTTCAGCTGCCTTAATATGATTTTATTTTGCCAGCTTGTTTCTTCAAGTTGAACACAATTGTTGACTAAATGGCTAAATAAAATTGCGCTTGTCTTATCAACTGCTTTTGTGTGGCATCTAGTTTAGAGCACACATCCAAGCTCAATCCACCTCATCAAAATGGGTGAGTCCAAAGTCCTGTCACTGCAGACCCTACAGCTAGTGACTCAGGCTCTCCCACATGGGATGCTCTGTCAGCTGCTTTTCCTTTCTATCACTTATGCGTGCTTCCTCAGAGCTCCTATTAGGCTGTAGATCCCTTAGCATCTCTTGGCAAACATTACTGTACAGTATACAGACACACTCTTAGCTTCTGATTTACTCCTTGGGGACAACATAGGAAAGGAAGAAACATAGATGTAGCAGAGGAATTTTTAACACAAAATCACTTCAAAAAGAAGTGCTTTGCAAAAAGATAAAATTGTTCCCAAAATATGTTTTGTAATGTTTTCTGGAAGATGAAAATTTGGTTGCTGTCTAAAGAAAGACTGCTCTGGCTCACAGGCTCCTCTGGGAGGCTCTAGCACATTCATCCTACCTGTGAACATTTTTGTAAAAAACCTAGTGAATGTGACTCTGAGTTTAAGGCCTTTTATTTGCCATCTTGGCTTTCAATTTTCTATAATACCCATCAGCCTTCCTTGGACATCTGTTTCTAATGCATTACAGTAACATGTTTGAGACATAACCTGCTTCAGGCATGGTGCAAAATGGAATTTACAATAAAAAAATAATATAGTGTTCACATCCAGAGTCCACTCTGTCAAAATGTGTCTTCTATGTGCAGATTCTTAAGACAACTTTCATAATTTATTTATTTATCTATATAGGAAACAAAGTCTGCTTATAATTTTGCTCATTTGCATGGGCTGAATTGCAATGAAATCCTGGCTAATAATCAGGAATAAAAAGGGCTGATGCTAAGTCATCATGTATCCAGTCTTGAAAATATCCTTTAGCAGAATCTTGTCAAATATAAGTCAAAAAACATTTTGTTTATATAGTCTATTTGCTGAATTCAGTCCTTCTTGATTTTGAAGTTTAATAAGGCATTGATTATCTTTCAACTTGCTAAACTGATGACCCTCAGCAACTGAGTAACATCTATCTTACTAGTATCATAGAATCATAGAATGGGTTGGGTTGTAAGGGATCTTAAAAATCATCTAGTTTCAACTCCCCTGTCATGGGTAGGGACACCTTCCACTAGACCAGGTTGCTCAAAGTCCCATCCAACCTGGCCTTGAACACTTCCAGGGAGTGGGCATCCACAACTTCTCTGAGCAACCTGTTCCAGTGTCTCAAACCCTTTCTTCCTAATGTCTAATCTAAATCTAGTCTCTTTAAGTTTAAAGGCATTACTCCTTGTCATATCACTACACACCCTTGTAAAAAAAACTCTCTCCAGCTTTCTTGTATCCCCGTTTAGGCAATGGAAGGCTGCTATCAGATCTCTTTGGAGCCCCCTCTTCTCCAGGCTGAACAACCACAACTGTCTCATCCTATCTTGATAGGAGAGGTGCTCCAGCCCCCTGATCATCAATGGTCCAAATAGTCTGACACCTTTTAAAGTAAACCTACTGTATACAGCTGAATAGTTCAATTTGATTTTTTATATTAAATATCTTCTTCCAAAACTGTAACTTTATAGGAATTTTGCAATTTCAGGTCTTTTGAGTTATCTTCTTTTACAGGTTACAGATTCATCTTAGGGAAACTGGTCCTTAAGGCAATAGTTAAATACCCTATATGGTTTCTTGAATAATTCATTCATGATATGCAGGACTGAGTAGTTGAAAGAAATGAAGAATAGTAAAATAAGAATGAGAAACATGAATGGAGAAAATTACATTCAAAACTGTAGCTTCATCGTAACGTTAAAGTTTGCTAGATGGGAAAATGAATGATCAGACCTAAACATCCATTTTTATTTCCTTAAATGTCCGAGATGACATTATTTTTACAAAAGACTTATGATTCTTACAGATTTTGTGCTGATTGAGTCACCTTTACTTCAGAAAATTAAAATGTGTAAATATAATTCTATTTATGTAATTTCTGACAGTATCACAATTTTTAAAAGTCTATTTAAAGATAATAATTTTTAATATACACAATATGCATTTTTATGTGGAGTGCAATCACTACAGTCCACTGAAATCTCATCTTTTTCTAATTGCAGTGGATAAATCTGTGGTAATCTCCTTTGCAAGTATGGCATAGAACATGCTATAAATACCACAAGAAGGGCAAAATTTACTGTGTGGTAAAGGTCAAAATGAGAAAACCTATAAAGAGTAAAATGAAGCCCATTGGCTGGGATTCAACTAGACTATTAAGAAGATGATAATTTTTAGCTTGTGAGAAGTCCCACTGACTTAAAGTGTCATGCGGAATATTGTCAGTAATGTGTAATTTGTGTATTACTTTGTTTATCTTTATAGTGCTTAGACATTACAGTTAAAATATTTTTCTTTGTGGAGATTTGAAATGACAGTAGAACTCACATATTTACTAAGCCCCTTGTGTGTTAGAGAAATTAACTAAAACTTGAAAAATATATTTAGGAAAAAAATCCATTTGTACAAACATGTAATTTGACATCAAATCTGAAGTCTTGCCTTGGCTTTTTTCTAGTTTTTAAAATCTTCTTGTTAGGACTTGTCTCCTCATATTTCACTTCTGCTTACATCAGGCATTAATTCTGAGAGAGGCAGCGAAAGGTAGCTGCAGCCCTCTAACTTTTTGTTGCAGCACCATAGCCCTGTGAAGCACACTTCCTGAGTGAGCATCATGACTATCTCACCCTGAATATCATTGTGTCTTGTTGATCAGCAGAGTATCTGTATGCCGGCATACAGCTCTATGTGCTTACACTGATCACTTTGCTTATGTTTACAGGACATTCCATACATCCCTATAAATTTGGGCATAAGGAAACCATAGTGCTCTTTTAACTCAGAAGCAAATCAAGCTTTGTGCTCCTGGGCAAACAGACATCAAACAAACTCTACTTCTATCTATGAGGCAGAAAATTTAATTCAGTTTGAGGTCTTTTGAAATTAATTTCAGTATCCAAAAGATGAGCTTTATCTTTCTTCACTAACACAGATCTTGAATGAGTTCCTCTTGATCTGTGCAAATGTGAGAGAGGATTTCATACCCCTGCTGTGCATTTTCAAAATCAATTTCACAACTGCTTTGTATCTCAATTTTGAGATTCCAAATTGCGCTAATGACTGGTTGAAAAACTGTTACAGAAATGCTTTCCTGTGAGAGTTTTGACTAATTTAGATATTTTTTTTAAGTTATCTGGGGAGAAATTTTGATTTTTTTCTTGGAAAAAGAACCAAATGAAAGTAAGAAGCATAAAGTTTTTTGTGATAGCTTAATCTTTCAAATGGGAAGTACTAAACTGCTGCAATGCCAGGTGTAAGTCATAGTTCACTTATAGCATACCCTCCTTGTTTTGCTGGCTTCTTTGGCCATGCTATATCTCCCATGATATCTTAAAAGTGAATAATTCTTAGAATAGGCAAAGTACTGTAGAAATGTTACAAAAAAAACCCCAAACCAACTAAACTTTGAATAGAAAACTAAAATAATCCCATCTACATTGATTCAATGTAAATCTAAAGATTTGTTTTAATTTCTTCTGAATTGGAAAATATTGGTTTGGAATTTCTTATTACCAAATTTTATCATTAATCTTCTCTTCTCCAAAAAGCTCTAAATTAGATTATTTTAGATATACTACATTTTGGAGTTGCACTGTGCTTTGGGGCTTCCATCCGGTTTTTTAACTTTGCATACTTGAGACTAGCTGCAAATACTGTTTCTAATATACTGTACCTGTGCTGTAGAGTTTTAAATAATGTGTCCAAACTCACATCCCTCAATTAAGGAAACACTTGTTTTTGGAGGTGAAAATTCTCTCACTGCTGTTTTACTCTCAGACTGTTCCTTTTGCTTAGGGAACTCTGAAGTCAGAAAGACTCAACTGCAGTGACTCTGGAATGAATATTCCCCTTGGAAGGAACAAATTATTTTCACTTCAAAGAATGCACTTTGTGCACATACTTTTGAAGTTGTGCAATATTACTGTTCCTGAGTTTAGGTTTGTTTTGTGTTCCAGCTAATCTTGTGCTATTACTGCAATGGACTTCTGAAACTCTCTCAACTCTGTGGTCCCATTTGACATCTGAGAAAACAAGAAAGGCTAACCATACTAAACCATAACTGGCAAGGGAACTAAGAGACGGATGGAAGCAGAAATTATTCTGACCTGAAAAAAAAGAGTAGGAACACTACCTGTCCTGAAAGCTAGCAGTTTTCAGGCTCAAAGGGAAGTCTAGCAAGCATTCCAGATTGAGATGTCTGTAAAAGTCAGTGGCAAAGAAGAGAAATTCCTCTCTCTTCCCTGATGAAGCCTATTGCCTAAAACACTAAAGTATGTCTGGAAAAAAAAAAAAAAATCAGTTCAGATCCAGCTAGGAATATATTCTAACACATCCATGAATATGTTAACATGCCCAACTCTCAATTTCTGTGCTTTGCTGAAATTTGCTATTGCAAATTAATTTTATTTAATGAAGCATTTTGTAACTTTTTTTTTTTTTCCCCTTCTTTATACTCCTATTAGAGAAGTATTTGAGGGGTGGCACAATAGACCATAGCAATGCCTTCATGGTTATTCCTCCCTAAAGAATCTGGAAAGGATATTACTTGCTCATGAGTCTTTCTTTAAGATGTTAGAAAGCCTGTAGTAAAATCCTTACTTAGGCATTTGCTGGCATTCACTTGTTAAATTGTATTTTAAAATAATATTTTCCTTGTTTAATGTCACATTATTAATCATCAGCACACAAGAACTATGCTTTATAGTTGTTCTGTTCTAATGTCTTATAGTTGAGGTCTTTAATTGTCTGTCAGCAGCCACTATTAGAGGGAAATTCTCTGAGCCATAACAGCAGAAATCGTAAGTGAAATTCCTATCTGTACAGATACCTAGCATGAGAGGTCTGTGCTTGGAACAGCTAGAAAAGGATGAATTTCATACACATAGAAGGCAAAATGAAGGTAAATTTCTAACACTGAAACTACAATGATTGTGTGGATGGACCCTTAGACACTATTACACAAGCCTAGTGAAGTTCCATCTGAATGGGTCTGCTTTTCCAGCTTCAGAGTTATCACACCAGGTAGTGATGCACTTCAGAAGAATATGAAGCTCACTTTAGCAGCTGGGTTATTTTTCATAGTAAGGGCCATGTTAAACAAAGTGTCCTTCATAAGCTGCTTAGATTTTCGAGGTGAAAACTAAGTCTTACTCAAGTCATTGAAATCAACCTTTTTTATTTTTCTGTGAGACATTTATGAAGTCTTGTAAGACTCAAGAATTATATACAAGATGTAAGCTTCTGCCATGAAAGATGTCTTTAACTAAATCATGTCATAATGTTCAGTAAAGTATCCTTAGCAGAGCACACATTCCTGTTTCAGGAAGTGCAGTGTGGTAGGTTGAGCAATTAGCACTTTACAAAGACTGCTCATCAAGAAAAGGGATGAAAACTGCTACTTAAGCCCTGGCAGAAAGAAAGATGCTTTCCGCGTCCTTAATGCTAGTGATCTGTCCATTTTTCTTCTGCCCACTAACCTTTGTAGTAGTGATCTGAAACATCAAGATTTTGCTTGTTTAGAGGACTTGAGCTGTAGTTGATTGGCTGAGTCTTCAGTGGTTCAACTATTTGATAAAATTAAATTTCCAGATTTTGCCGTCATATGAAAGGTTTTGTTTCAATGAGTTCTTTTAGTTGGTGACATTGATGATAACAAACATACAAAGCTCAGTTCATGTTACTCTCTAAGTTTTGTTACAATATAAAATATGCATCTTGTTTTAATTCATTACAACCACAAGTGATATCTGAAGTGCTAGTCTATGCCAAACTTTGAGAAAGAGTAAAATCCTATCATTGATATTACAGACGTGGAACTACAGTTGAGCTCTGCATGTAATGCCTTCCCAAACCAGGAGGCCGTGAGTAGCAGAATGATGCAAGCTCTTGAGTAGCATAAGCCTGCAAATGCAAGAAAGCTTAATTCTTTTTACCCGTCTACCTGACATGGTGGGAATATGTATTTATGTCTTGTGAATACAGTGGTACGTAACATTTAAAGTCAAAGTATGTCAGAAGGCCAAGACCACTATATGCTGCCTACAGAGTAGACTAAAGCTACACCAATCTTGGGGGAAAATAAAACTGACTCTTTATTTCCATTTTTTTTCCTATCTGAGCTACACTGTTGGAATCCACTTGCAGTTGAAAGGATACCATAAGATACTGAAGTTGCTAAAAACAGGTGACATAAGCTAAAGACGAACATTAGAAGCCTATAAATTAGAAAACTAGGAACCATGTTGCTTGCCTAGTCTAAATTAACGTATGTAGTCTAAAGTGACATATAAGTACGTATTCTCAGTGCAAATTTTGAAAATCTATGACAAAATTAAATAAAGGGAATATTTGTAAATAACATAAAATATAATAGAAATTACTTTTCCTAATAATTTATGTTACTGTCAGTGATATTCATATACATAATTGATTATTTTAGTACATTACAGATTATTTTATAATTAAATATTCATAAAGTGGAATAAACTCTGTAATGGAGGTCATGTACACAGCATTCTGTAGCATCTCTGACAATAATTTATTAGTGAAATTGTGTATTCAATTAATACTGTATTATTTGATAAAACATTTATACAGGTCCACATCTGATATAGGAGCCCTATAACTCTGATATACAGTGTTGTTGCTGTTCAGAAATGCTGAGAATGGTATGCAACACTTGAGGGCTAGTTTTTTGCTAGACTGTGATCTTCAGACCTGTATCTGAAGAAATATCACATGGGTTATATCTTGATGCAACACTCTAGAACGTGGAGAAAGGAACGTAGGAATGCAACACTTCACTAAAGGGCTTTTGCACTCTATCCATCTCACTAATCCTATCCATCTCACTAATCTTATCCTATTCTCTTGAGCAAAATTCATAAGTTACTTTTTTCTGTTTTGTTGTTGCCTATGTTTTCCACCCAAAAGAAGAGTCAGTATCACTGGTTTTTGGTTATAAATAAAGTGTTACTGTCAGAGCTCCAGTCCAGTGCATGGGTTCTGTTCCAGTTTGCAGCTAGAATGCTTTGGACTTCTATCATCTGATGCATATTTCTTTTCATATGGCAGTGGCAGAGTTCTTTCTAGTTTATTAGAACTCTGTAGGTGTGAAACTACAATGTAACCTTTAAATGGCTTAGGCAGATACCTAATTTTCTGAGATCTGGCAGGGTACTTAAAGGAGGGAAAGACAAATTTATGCTATTATACATAGCATCCAGTTATGTATAATTCCTTCTAGTCCTGAGCTCTTCATACTTTCATGCCTGCATTACAGCAGAATGCTGCATATCTGTAATTGTCATTCAGTAAAATACAAAATATGAATAACTGTCTACATTCCTTTTCTGAATCACACAGGGCTCTTTCATTTTGTCTAGCACTATTTAGTATACCATTATTCATTATTTTTTCCTTTGCAACTCTCATCAGCCAGAAATATTCAGCTTTATTCACACCCTCAGGAAAGACAAGGAGGCTCTTCTACACGGTCAAGATACATTCAAATTTTGCCTCTTATATGGACAGAATATCCCCTAAGGGACCATGTAACATCTGTGATTTCTGCCAGTGTGAGAAAACTGGTCATGCTGCTGAAAAGTGACAATGGCAGCACCAGGCAACTTACCTTGCCCTCCAATCTTTTCCCCGCTGTTGAACAAAGAAATGAAAATTATTTTGCAAATCAGTTGGACTAATAAATTTTATCACCTGCTAGATGAGATGCAGTTAGAAACAATTTCCTTGGCAGTTTTCCAGCTCTCAGACTAAGTCCTAAATCTTGACTGGAGGGAGAATTTTAGAACAAGAGTATATACTGGTCCTTCTCCCAGAAAAATTGGAGATGTGTTAGGAAATAGAACATTTATAGAACGAATAACAGTACTTAGCCTCTCAAAATCCTATATATGCCTGTAAAATATACAAAGTACTAGCAAAAGCTTTAAAATTACATCCCTACTATCTGTACAGATAATTTTAAAAAATATGACCTCAGTAGAAAGGGCTCATAGTATGTTGTTACAGTATGTAGATAGCTAAGGAGAGTTTGTCTGAACACCTCATGAAAATTGAGTAATGACAGCTCAGTGACTGGTAGTTAACTGGTAAAATCATCTCAATGGTTTTATCCTTTTGTTGTCTTAAATTCTTAAATATGCTGTGGATTTTTTTTCCTTATTTGTTATACAGCTTGACCCTCTTCTACTGGGTTAGTCTTGAAGAGTCAATATCCTGACCCCCAGAATTTCTGCTATGAGGAAATATTGTATTTAGCAGATTCCACATATGAACAGCAGATGGTTTGAGCTGAATATACATAAGCATATGTGATTGTAGGTTGCCATCCTTTAGTTCTGTTTAACCCTTCAGCAGCTCTTTGCCTTTGCCATTTAACAGTCTTGTTTGGAAATAGTAAGGAATTCAGACTGTGGTAACATGAGTATTTTTTCCTGCTTACACTAGAGATAGGTTTTTTTTTTTTTTAACATTAGTTTGATAGCTAAGAATAATCTGCTTGACTGGTCAGTGGATATGAAAAACTGTTCGGTTTCCACCTGCTTGCAGCTCTTCCACGTTTAACAGCAGACAGACATATGAAAGTAAAAGTCACAACACATCACTTGTGAGACAGTGCTTCCAGCCACTGCTACCAACCACTATGTTATTAATTTTCAGGATTTGGTCCCACTTTATTCTGTTATTATTTTCTCCTTCTGTTTTATGCATTAGCAAGAAAGTTTAGTGTTCTGGTTCTTGGTAAACTCGCACATTTTTTTCGTGCTAGGTTATCTTACTTAGAATCATGAAAATGCTCTACATTCTCATGAAAATACTTATGTTGGATGGTTTTGACATTGCTTCATGTCTCAGGTAATTATTGAAAATGTCTGTCATGGGTTCAGCAGCAGCAGTCATTTTTTCTCCTTCTTGGTAGCTGGTGTAGCACTGTGTTTTTGATTTTCAGCCTGGGAACAGTGCTGATAACACCAGTGTTTCTGTTACTGCTTAGTGATGTTTTGGTCTGGCCAAGGATTTTCTGAGTTTCATGCTCTGCCAGGGAGGAGGGGGAGCCGGGAGGAGGCAGAGACAGGACACCTGACCCAAACTGACCAAGGAACTATTCCATGCCACAGCATGTCATGCCCAGGATGTAAAACTGGGGGGGCAGGAACCCGGAAGAGTTCAGTTCACAGCTCGGTCATCGAGTGGTGAGCAATTGTATCCTCTTTCCTTGTATTTCCCTGATCATTTTTGTGGGTGGTGGTGGCAGTGGTGGTTTATGTTATACCTTGGCTGCTGAATTGTTCTTGTCTCGGCTAGTGGGAGTTGCATTCTTTTGATTCTCCTCCCAATTTTTCCCCCCCCTCGGAGTGGGGGGGAAGAAGGAGGGGAAGTGAGTAGTCGGGCTTTGTATTAGAAGGGGTGAGCTATTGTATCCTTCCCTTGTATTTGCCTTGTCATTATTGTTATTGGTGGTAGCAGTAGTGATTTGTGTTATACTTTAGTTACTAAACTGTTCTTATCTCAACCTGTGGGAGTCGCATTCTTTTCGATTCTCCTTCCCATCCCTCCGGGAGTGGGGGGCAAGATAGAGGGGGGAGTGGGTGAGCAAAACTGTGTGGCTGACTGGACTTAAACCACGACAATGTCAGAAACAGTTAGGACTTATATGAGCTCTGCTGAGTGCTTAGCAACAGAAGTATGAGTATATATGCACCTGCTTTGTGCCTCTCTCAGGAAGCTTGCAGCTGACCAGATTTCCTCCAAAGATACAGGCATGGAAGAGGAGTTGCCTGCCAGTCTTGTGGCACTTTGGTGGTTGCGGTGCTCCACAGCAGCTCTTATGCAACCAACTAACTACAATGTGCAATTTGGCTTCTTTCCTTGAACTCCAGCCATTTAAGCCATATCAGAATTTGGCTTGAAAACATTTCTGAAATGTATTTGGTATTACCACTGCCTTCCTAGGCAGATACTTATCTTGACTGCAACCTACCCCTGTATTTTGGGAAGAGACCCATACGTGCAACCTGTCCTACCTTCTTACCAATGTCAGGGCTTCCACAGATCAAGAAAGAAACTGCAAACTGAATGCTCTGAGCAGGGCCTGAATTTAAATAGCATTTAAATGTAGCAGGAATAGAGACAAAATTAAGTTTTATGTGGAAAAAGATCCACTGTTGGTTGATCTGTCTACAAATGCAACAGCTCAGACTTACAGTAACTCAACGGAAGACAAGCATTGCACAATGACTTTATATGGCACATGCAATGATCTTTTCGATTCAGTTTATACATACAGGAAATACTTTCCAATCTATGTTTTTCTGTAGCTAATGTTTGCATTAGCTGGTTTTGTTTACAATATTTGAGTAATAACTACTTACTAAATATTAGTTTTGTAATATGGTTAAAATATACAAATAGCTTCTACCAAGGTAATCACCTTTAGCCCCTAAAGTACTGATCATGGATGAAGTGTAGCCAGATAGTAATTTTTTTTTTCTCAACAGGAGAGATTTTTAATACCAGCATGATCAGGTGCTTGTATCTGCTAGATGTGGCTTTTTAAAAATACCCTGTACTTTTTATAAAATATATCTGACTTGGTTTACATATCTATTAAGTGCAAAAGCCTGTTCAGAAAGAGAACAACACTGGAAGAGTTTTAAATTCCCACTCTAGTAGTGTTTGTAAATTAAACTGTATTTATAATCCTTTTAGGCTATCCACATAACTATTCAGAAACCATTGGTGCTGAATGACAGAAGGAAAGCCCATTTAACTTCTGCCTGTCCCTGCCAACCTTGGTACCCTTGTAGCTAAATATGACTCCAAAGTCATATTGGAAGAGGAATTAAATGATGAAAATGGCAATTAGGTGTTTGATTCTCAATTATTTTGCTGTGGAAGTTGAAGAAAATTAGACACCAAACTACTGTGTATTTATAGCTGTTCCTGCCTGATAGTATACTGCTTCAGTGAAAACACAAACTCAATCATGCTAACAAATTAAATGCCACATTTTAACCAGACTTCCTTTTCTATATACTTACGTTAAAAGGGCTATTGTAATAAAGTTTTATTTACCATAGGGTTACTTAATTCAATATACAGATTATTGGCTATAGCATCGTGAAAAAACCTAAAAATATTTTAAACAGCAAGCAGTTACAGAGATGCTTGGGGGAAGGAGGCTTACAAAATGAAGCACAACACTGAAGAAGTGAATACAGTATTTTGTCACAGGAAAATTAATGTAAATGGACTTTATTTCAATGTTGTACAAAACCAGGGTAAGAACATTTATTTTCTTGTCAAATGAAGAATAATGAAAAATAACTAGCTAACTAAAATATATTAATTCTTATTTCAAAATAAGCACAGGCTGTTGTGCAAGAAAGAATACTGAATATCGGATATTTTGCAAGAAAGAATACTGGATATTGGATATTTTGCAAGAAAGGATATTGTATATTGGATATTTTGCAAGAAAGAATAAAGCCACTGAAAGTCACTGAAACTGAAAAGATTATTTATCCCATAGCCAATAGTTTATCTCATGAGATGTCCACCACACTTTAGTCTAGATTTGCATTTTTTCCATCCAATGTAATTTTTGATTTCCTTAAAATATATTTTTACTTCAATTTTGTACTGCAAAACTCCTGGGCCACTCTTGCATATGCTGTTTGTCTCTACCACATTTGAAAGTAGAAGAAGGATTCTACATACCGATGGATGAAACCAGTACCCGGGGTCAGTCAGTACAAATTGCAGCCATATAGGAGCAGGCAGGCTGGTGACAGTGAAAGGAGAGAAACTTCAAGCTGTCTGTATGCACAAACTATTCATATGTAATGATAAAGCATAGGAATACCCAGTTAACAAATTTGCTCCTCAGATTCATAAGTCTGTATGTGAAACAGGGGCATCCTGGGCTGAAACAATTTATGACTTAATGTAAAAGCTGTGCAGTTTTGTTTAGTTTCAGTGCAAGTTTGAGAGTTGTTAAAAGATAGCAGCAAATATTTGAAAACTTGATCAAACCTATATTTTTTTCTGAGTGTGTTTTCACTTTGAAAAGGTGTTGTCGTGGTTTAAGCCATAAATCACGCAGTCCACTCACTCACTCCTCCCCCTTTCTTCCCTCCACTCCCGGGGGGATGGGGAGGAGAATCAAAAGAATGCAACTCCCATGGGCTGAGATAAGAACAGTTGAATAACTAAGGTATTTTACAAATCACTACTGCTACCACCAATAATAATAATGACAAGGGAAATAACAAGGGAAGAGAGTACGATCACTCACCACCCAATACCAAGCCCAACCCAGCAGCAAACCCCCCTCTTCCGGGTCTCTGCCCTCCATTTTTACATCCTGGGCATGACATGCTGTGGTATGGCATAACCTCTTTGGTCAGTTTGGGTCAGGTGTCCTGTCTCTACTTCCTCCCGGCTTCACCTCCTCCCTGGCAGAGCATGAGGCTCAGAAAGTCCTTGCTCAGACCAAAACATTACCAAGCAGTTAACTGAAAACACTGGTGTAATCAGCACTGTTCCCAGGCCAAAAGTCAAAAACACAGTGCTGCACCAGCTACCAAGAAGGAGAAAAATGACTGCTACTGCTGAACCCATGACAGGTGTTAAAAAATGAAAATAGGTTGAATTGTGTGGGATAGAGAGATATGAATAAGATTTCAGAGAAACAGGTCACATCAGTTGCAAATATTCTTCTCAAAGCTCAGATTCAAAGACTATTAGGTAATTAGGCATCTAAGATTCACTGTAATTATTTTGATTTACAACTCTAGAACACCCTCAGCCAGTCAATTTCAGTAAAGTAATTATCCTTTCTAGACCCCTTCTAGATCAAGTCATAAAGCTGGTTTTCTCTGGGGAAAGGTGGGTAAGTCTGCGATAAGAGTTTTTCTGCTCAGAAGGAAGAGAGGCGTTGACAATACAGAATAGAATGCACTATTAAAAAATAACTAAAAAACTGCAAGGAAAGACTTTTGGATAGACTGCTGAAAATTTTGAGGGAGGTGTTTTTTCCCAGAAAGTCTGTCTCCAGCTTCATTTTTGTTTCCTGAATAAAGCTACATTCTAAACTTTCACAGTCCTGACTGGAATGGAATTTCTGTCCCCAGAAGTTTAAGTAATGAGAGGAAGGTTATGTGTGTGTTCCGGGGAGATGCAGCATGAGAGTATTTGACTGTGTTTCCTTTGGGCTAGTAAAGCAGGTACTGAGTTCTACTGAGTAGGTAGAACTGAGCCTTCTACTGAGGCTGCTGCTTTTAGGAACATAAATTATTCTTGCAGCGAAGAAACGTGTATCATACGCTCTTTCTGGTGGTTTGTGCAAGAGAATTCTTTATGTCATATTTAAACAATATCTGACAGGAATTACTTGGTGCAATGTGTAAGTTCTGCACATTTGTGAGTTTTTTTGTAAATAATATGTAAAAAGCTACTAAAGTTTTAAATACTATAATTATTATCATTATAATTATGTATTTGCTTAGGAATTGCTGTAGTCAACACAATTTCTCATCTTCAGAAGTATCTTCATTACTGAAAGATTTTCCATAAATATTTTTTTGTCTACTTTACAGTGTTAACAATTTCAAAGAGCAGTCACTATCTACATGAATAGCAGTTTGAGGCACTGCAGCTAAAGGCTAAATTCTGCAGCAGCTTTACATCAGCATAAGCCAATATTTCTGCAAACAGAAGCAGTTGTGGCCTGTCTTGGATCGCTAATTTCCACTCAGTGCAACGCCTTCCTTTGTGCAAGTACAAATGATTGTGTGACTGTGTAAAACCACAGTGAACTAAATTTAAATTGCTTGTTGGCTGACTAATATTAACTCAGTTCTCCCTATTCCAGGTCACTAGAGAGACGTACATCCCATTGTGTAAGGGGGTAACAAGGGGTCAAGAATAAGCACTTGAAGCAGACTGAGGACAAGACTTATTCTTTCAGCATCAATGACAAGCTGTTTATGATTACAGAACCATTTTCAGAAAGTTAGTCCTAAATACCTTATTAAATAGATTATACAGGGTCAGTTCTTTTACCAGCACCGAGCATTTTTTTGGCAGTATCAAGCAACACAAAACTCCAGCTTAAATTTTGCCTCAGCTGTGTGTGTCTATTGTGTCCACAATATGATTATCTTTATGTTGGCCGAGGCAGTGCTGGTTATTCCTTAAATGATGATATCAACAGGTGTCAGAAAGCTCCAGCTAAAAACCTGAACTCAACTGCTTTCTAGGCAAGCATAAAACTTTCATTTTATAACAAAGTTGTTGACATCAGTCATGTTCCACTAACAGGAGAAAAATGTATATTTTGAATTACTCTTTGATTGTTTTCATTGATGCTTACCCCTTAAGTATTGAAACCTGGCAGGGACAAACAAGTTTTTCAGTGAAATCTTGCTGGCCTGGTTGTAAAACAATGCTACCTATTGTAATATAACAAAATTTTGAAACAGGACACTTACTGTAGACTTAAAAGCAGCTCATACTGTGACATTGCTCCAAGATGATTGACTGTGATAGTTACAGATTGATTGAAATGCATTACAGGATATGCATTATATATCAAGACATTATAAATTATGAGAAAGTACTGTCAGGTAAGCAATTATGATAGCTCATCTTGCAATGCTAATTGCAAAATGTCTGGAAAATACCTTATCTACATTTATGAAGCTTCCTGCATTGATCAATGAAGTAGGTAAGAGAGTGTAAAGAGGAGTGCTATGATAACTAAAATGTCAGTTAAATAGGTATCTAAACGGAAATGGAGAACTAGTCATGACTGTATACTGGTGCAATACTAACCTATGGCATGAATGGTGTTTGGAAGTGTATTTTATGGCCTTGGAACAGCTTTTAGATATGTAAAGTAGTTTTACTCGGGTCCTCTGAACAAATATCTTCCAACATACACCAAAGACGGTGATACTCTAATCTAGTAGCTAATTAGGAAACAAACTATGTAAAAGGCATATGAGGTCCTGTCATGGGTTCAGCAGCAGCAGTCATTTTTCTCCTCCTTGGTAGCTGGTGCAGCGCTGTGTTTTTGATTTTGGGCCTGGGAACAGCGCTGATAACACCAGTGTTCTGGTTACTGCTTAGTGATGTTTTGGTCTGGCCAAGGACTTTCTGAGTTTCATGCTCTGCCAGGGAGGAGGGGAGCCGGGAGGAAGCAGAGACAGGACACCTGACCCAAACTGACCAAAGAGGTTATTCCATACCACAGCACGTCATGCCCAAGATGGAGGACGGAGAGGAGAGATCCAGAAGGGTGGGGGGTGCACTGCGTGGTCGGGCTTGGTTTTAGGTGGTGAGAAATTGTATTCTTTCCTTGTATTTGCCTTGTCATTATTATTATTGGTGGTAGCAGTAGTGATCTGTGTTATACTTTAGTTACTAAACTGTTCTTATCTCAACCTGTGGGAGTTGCATTCTTTTCGATTCTCCTTCCCATCCCCCTGGGAGCGGGGGGAAGAAAAAGGGGGAAGTGAGGTAGAGAGAGACTGTGTGGTTGAAGAGAGGCTTAAATCACGACAGGTCCTAAAATGCATTTCATAAGGTACCACATGAATGTCACTTTACAAGACCTTGTTGACACTTCATCTGAAATGTTACATACCATCCTGGACACTCAAGTTCAAGAAAACAAAACCGAAATCAGGCGCAGAGAAGGGTAGACAAGAGAATGACAGGCTTATCTTGCTAAGAAAAACTGATTCGTAGCCTTACAAAGTGAAGGTTAAGGAGGCAAACAAATCCTGTGTGGAAACATGAGGGGATGAGCTAAGAAATATTTAAGCCAAAGACAACACCAACAGCAGAATACATGGTTACTAATGGCTCAGGTACACACCTTAGCTGCAAATTAGATAAAGTTACATAATCACGGAAATAATCAAGTTCTGAAACGGCCTTCCAAGCAGTTGGTCCAACCCCCCTAACTGTGTTTAAATTGGAACTTAGTAAGTTTAGTAAACAGATTATTTGATGTGATTCTCTGCAATAGAAGCAGATGGGACTTGATGGCATCAATGTTAACATGACGTTAATGTTCTTTCAATGTTAACATTCCTGTTGCAACTGAATTACCTTCTAAAATCTGCTTTTCAGGCACCTTTCCCATCTCTTCCATGCTCTTTATAAACTCAAGAGGTTATTTTTATCTCTTGGTATGGTATTAATAGCAAGACAATGGTTATTTCCGTCTTTATCCTCATCAGTGTGTCAATGATGATTAAATGCATCTGCATTTCATGACACAATATCACTGCTCTTCAGACAGGACTATTCTGTTGCAAATAATTTGACTTAAAAAATGAAAAGAATTGCAAAATTGAGAAGATTTCACATCTACCAGCTTTGGGAGTGCTGTGGAAAATCTGCTGTTATTTAGAAGCTAAAGGTTATATATGATATTTATATGAAGGGCAGCCTCTCTAAGTCCACAACTTTCATTTCTGCATATCAAGGCGTAAAGTAGCTAAAGGCATGGCACCATTTAGAATGGAATTAACAGAAATGAGCTGATAAAGAACAAGGAATTTTTGCACTTCCTTCTTGAAGCTTAGAGTGAACTCTCAATCTGTGGAAATGTAAGATATGATGGTATGAAGCTCCTGAACTGCAGGATCTCAAAAGTGGATATGCTTAGGAATTTTGGTGGAAAGGACCTTAAAATCATCTAGTTCCAACCCCCCTGCCAGGGGCAGGGACACCTCCCACTAAACCATGCCACCCAAGGCTATGTCCAATCCAGCCTTGAACACCGCAAGCAATGGAGCAGTCACAACTTCCCTGGGCAACCCATTCCAGTGCCTCACCACCCATTCAGTAAAGAATTTCTTCCTCATATCCAATCTAAACTTCCCCGATTTAAGTTTGAACCTGTTACCCCTTGTCCTATCACTACAGCCCTTAATGAAGAGTCCCTGCCCAGCATACCTATAGGCCCCCTTCAGGTATTGGAAGGCTGCTATGAGGTCTCCACGCAGCCTTCTCTTCTCCAGGCTGAACAGCCCCAACTTTCTCAGCCTATCTTCATATGGGAGGTGCTCCAGTCCCCTGATCATCCTTGTGGCCCTCCTTTGGACTTGTTGAGCTTGAGAGCTGATGCAGTCTAATTTATTAACAAAACTGCCACAAACAGTACTGCTAAACTAAATAAAATAAAATTTCATTTGTGTTTTATGTTATACACTAAGAATATTTGCTAGCAGCAGTTGCACTGGGCAAGGGATTGAGAGTCATTAACTCTTAGCTACTTCATATATTGGAAATTTGTCAAGAACTGTAACAGTGCCTGTTTGTCATTAGAGTCATAGTGTCATATCCTGAATGCTTTTAATGATAAGTGAAGCTAGTAAGGTCATTCTGCACAGAAATAGTCTCATGCCACTGTGTATGTGGTATCTTTATGCTGGTTTGAATGTATCTAATCACCACTTTTAGTTAAGCATTCAAATGCAACTATTTTCCAGTAAACACACTTTCTGTTCTCTACCTTTAGGGTACTAAATATAGATTTATTTATTTGAAGAAAATACCACAGGCTTAGAAGAAGTAAATTAGTATCATGATTGAAAATCTTTTCTGTCACTTGGGATAGGTTGTATTTCTAGCTTTCCGAGAAAAGCCAAAAGTAGTTCAAAGCCTGACCTTAAATCCTCAATAATCAGACCTATATATAGTGTTTTACTGGACAGGCCTTCATAAAAGAACTGCGGGTCCTTGGTCTATCCTTTCTGCTCATGGAAGTAAAGCTTTCCACTATGGAAAAGCATACTTTGCTTGCAAGTAGATGTGGTAATGTTATTCTAAAAGGAACCAATTCCTTATCTCATACTCCATACATCTCCTGTATTTAGGGAGAAGGCATCCTATTTCGCTTGTTCGCCTAAAATGGCATATGCCTGTTTGGGTGTACACTTTTTTGCATATTCTGTCTACAGTAAATGAAATGTTTGCAGATTGTATATGGCTGTATTTCTGCCACTGCTCCTTTTCTGCTCCTCTTCTGAAAAGGAAATACTTTGTTCTTACTGGATGGATGTGAGAAAATAAAAATTTACCATTTTCTTCAGCTTTGTAGCATTGTTCTAATTGAGAAAGGATCATTAATAATCAAAATGATCACCAAATGATCAAAGATCATTAATCATTAAACAAGCTCCAAACGTGTTCACTTCCTTAGAGTTAATGCATCATAAACAGCAGCATGTACTTTCCTGTAGGGCTGACTTTACCTATGTGTTAAGCTTGCTTGCTGTAAATGTGTCATATCTCCATAACTGTTTAAAACTTTGGAGGAAATAGGAACAAAACTCAGTGCTAGAGTGGAGTACAAATTTTCAAGAATACTCCTTGTCTATCAGTAGATTCATCACATGGTTATAATTTTGTGACAATCCTTAAAACTTTTAATGGTGACTCAATACAGAATAAACTTGTTTTAAAAGCATTGAAAATTTTTCCGAGTAAAATCACCTACCTCATCTCATCTCATTCTCTTTGTCAAGTGTAGCATTTTGACTGGAATTGGTGACAGGCAAGAAACAGAAGATAGTCCTGAGCCAGATTCTGGATCCAGAGTTTAGAAATTTAGACAAAATAAATTATAAGATAGAACTATTTAATTAATTATAAATTAGAAATAGTCTCAAAGGTTTGAAAACCAATTCCAATCTGAATTATGTTGCACTTGTCTATTTTATAAGAATAAAAAATGTGCAGAGCAGTTGCTCACATGTTTACATGTGGGAAAGATAAGGAAACAGAAAATACTGACTTGCCTACTAAAAAGATTTGCTCCATCTTCAGAAAATCTCTTGGCAAAGCAAAATCTTTTACTGCAGATGTTACTTGTAAATAAGATGGGTAGACACTGCACTTTCCTGACCCTGTACATAAAAGAATTTTGCATTCCCATTAAAAATATGCAACTCATTGGACTCAGCTGATAAGCATAGACATCTTCAAAGTCTGAGGATTTGCCTTTCTGGCCAACCTGGTTTGTATGTTCTTTGGCAGCTCCTTCTTTCATTAATAATTTACAGTGGTTCTCAAATGGTTTCAGACAGCTTCAGTACAAATTTCCAATCATACCTTAAGGAGAATCATAGAACAGTTATGGCCAGATTCTAGTGCAATTTGAAATGAAAACACTTACAGGGGATTAAACATTTTCATGATCTAACCAAATGCAGGTTTGTGTTCAGAGAAATTCCTGTCATCTTGAAGATTTCATGTCAGATTAACATTAATATAAATGAAAGCACTATATAAACAACTGGACTAATATAGAAATGTGTTTTGGGGCAGGATCTTTTGCTCCAGCTCCTCCAAGAGACGGTGATATCTTAATCAGAAATGTAAAGAATCTTATTTTTAAAATGAAATTTGCATTGAATCAAATGCAAATTTAATTTTGAAATTTCCAGTATTCCTAGAGGTTGCATCAAGGACTCAACAGGAGACTTCCCTATTTTAAGTACAGGTTCTCCATCAATGCTTTAGACAAGCTTGAGGAAATAACTGCCCAGTTTATTTATAACTCCTAATTTAAAATAAGCCCAAATGACTGACGGAATACCTATCCTCAAAATGTGCAGTAAACTTTGTTCATTAAGGAATATGCTGTTTTATCTTTCCTGAATTTAAAATATATTTCTATTGTCTGTCACATTTCTATTCATGCCTTGATAAGACACTAATAGAGAACCAGATATGCTTTCTATGTATTTAGCCAACAATTATCAAAAATAGAGTATGCAAGAGAGACAATATGAAATTCTGGCTTCGTTCAGGTAAGTAGACATTTTGATACTTTTCTCAGTGGGATCATTCTCTTTGCAGTTCTGTTGGATTTTTGTGGATTTTTTTAAATTTATTTTCATCTTGGCCTCTGATATTACCCTTTTCTTTTTTAGCTGAAGTAGCAGAATTAGAAAAGACCTAGTACCAAATGCCTTTGAACTAGCAATCTTTGAAAAACTGATGGCTATATATGAAAGAAAAATTCAGGGACATTGTAGGTGACAACGAAATGTCACCTATGATATAAAATGAAATGTGAATAAAGTTGAATGAAAAGCAGAATAAAATGAAAATTTGAATTCAGGTTTTCTTCAATGGTAAATTTTCATGTTAAAGTGAAATATTTCAGTTCAGAAGAAAGTATTGTGTCTATTATCTATGAAATGCTGCTTCAAAGAAGTGACTGAAAATGAACTACAAGTTCATACTGTTGATACCAGAAATTCAGCACAGTGTATATGTATCAGTGACATCCCAGAAAGAATCATACATTTGGAAATAAATTTTTACTTTTGATTTCAAACCATAATCTCTAATCCGGGGTCAGCTGATCATGTCTGTAATAGCTTATATAGACCCAATTTTTATACAGAGCCCCCATGCACAAAGTAGTATGGAAAAAGAGCTATGTGTTCAAATTCAAACATACACTTCCTTGGCAAGTGCAATCAGTTTAATTTGCTTTTGGAATGGTTTGTTCATGTATTTTATTTTGAATTCATGTAGGATGGGTACTTGCCTGGGTTTTCTGCTACTCAAGAATTTCTTGTACAAGAGGAAGCTATAACTTCCCTGGTAGTGTGAATTACTTCTTGCTAGCTACAAGAGCATAAAAAAGACATTATGTGTCTGAGGATCTACCTCCAAGAATTCATGTTGCAATATTATGCCAGGATGCATACAAGAGAGATGCACAAATAGAGAACATAAGAAAAGTAGTATGAAATCATCAAAAAATATCAAACCACAGTTCAATCTAGACCAGTATATCCACAGCAAGAGTCATTATTATCAGGAAAATAATAGTTTATATCATGTGTTTATCATGTTGGGACAGAGCAAGAAGGCCCCTTGGCTCCTGGGGACCAACATTGAGATATCAGAGGTACCATTCATCCTAAAGGGTGCCTTTAGGAATGTAAGCTCAGTAAGTTCTTGTAGGTATTCAACACTCAGTTCAAATTTATTTTTGTAATTTTTTTTTATAAATGTGTTCCTGCTCTGATCATTAGTATTCATATACAAGTCTGTCTTGAGACAAATTTTATTTTTCTGCTTTCTCCATTTAAAAATTAGAATTATATCCTCAAAGACTCTGATTCCCTATAAAATTTTAATTTTCTTGTAAGCATTACATAAACTTTTCTTTGATAGGTCATATGTTAATAATCTTGGCTCACTGTTTGTATGTAGTGAATGGTCTAAATTCTGCATCATAAAAAGAACTAATTTTCAGGTGGATGTATTTTTTTTATTCCCTGAAGAAAAATATAAAACTATAGCTCTTCCAACTGCTTTTTATGTTGATGGCAGAAAAAAAGATACAATTACACAGTGGTGACCTTTCTGACCAGAAAGGAGAAAGAAAAGGATTAGTCAAACATGACAAAAGCACATTTTTAAATTAGACATAGAATACTGTTTATAATCACAAGACTAGAAGTAAATGACAAACCATTCAGATACTGTTACCATATTTTGTCACCTCAAAAAGACACGGCTATGAGTAGGGAAATGTTAAATAAATGACAAAGATGATCCCATCAGTTTCCAAATTTACTCTGTAAACTACAATATTTATTCACTTTAAATGTTGCAAATGGGCAATTTTTGTGACTTATGAAAAGGACAAGATACTTTTAAATCCCAGCATTCTGATCTTATTATTAAGAAATCTTGAAAATTGTTTTAATAGCTGCTATTTACATTATGTTTGGTTCTGACAGTCATGCCAAATATTAGCTTAACAGAAAGAACCATTTAGATATGTATGCGACATTTTTGCATATCAAACAGAGCTCATGCTTTTTAACTTTGTCATAGTTCAATATCTCTTTGACATACATTAAAGACATCATTCACACATTTCAAAATGTTTTGACAAATCTTGTCTCTGTATGCACTTTGTGATAACTTGAATGCAAACTCATTTTGGCACTATTGCCCAAAGGAATATGGTGAAAATTCTTCAAATTTTTACTCTGGAATGTGAAAAACCTACTCTATGAAAGGCAAATACAAGTAACAAATACCACATTTTATTAGTTCATTTCTATTCAGCAGTATTTTTCCCATATCTGGCCACCTGCTTTCTCCTTCAGGAAAACAAACCCATTATGTCCTTTTCCTGCCTGAGTGATGTATTAGCTGATATTTAAAAGCTACTCAAAATTAAGGCTCACAAATGACTTATCTGTATTCTTGTGCTGACAATCAGAATTGGATGTATTTTTCAGTCACCTCTCTTAGTTAGCTTAATGTGATGAATAAGATTAGCCAATATTCAGGCTGATAAATTTGATGTTCTTTATGTTTTAATCTAGGATGATCTTAAGTTTTTGAGTAGTTGCCTACTGTAGTTCTCTGCAAGATTTTTTTCTTTTTTGCAGTATGTATTTGAATGAACAGCATTTAAATTATCCTCACTGACCTCTATGTCAGCAACCTGTTGAAGTAAATGAGAGTAGTTACTCTTTTGTCAAAAAAGAATTCTGTGAGTCTGGGAAGCAAAGGAAGGACCATTCTTTTCAATCCAACTCAACAGTATAGTTCACTGCTCTTCAGACTTTGGCATTGACATTGCAATGGAATTGACAATGAAAGGAAGCTTTCACAATTTTCTTGTAGACAAATTAAGTTCAAAGGGCTCATATAGAAATTTGTTATGTTTCTATTTATCACATTGTATGAGTTCTTTGTAAATAAGGGATCCATTCAACAGTATTTATATCAAATACATTGTCAGAGTTCAACTAAACACAAGTTTGTGTTAAAAGGCGTAGGCAACTGACAGATAACTGAACATACATATGCGGGCTTTGGATGCTAATGGAGACCTTCTACTTTTGGTTTTGTTCTACCTAAGATGTAAGGATAATCCGTAAACCTAACCTGCCTGTAGCTGAAGATGGTTAAATAAAAACATCAGAACAGATTTAGTTCATAGGCATGATATTACACAGAAATTCAACATGACAATAATCTGCAGTCAGCAGTATAAACTAACAGGGATCTTTATTAGTTGTGTAACACCGACTCTAGGTCTTTATACTTAGTGACTGTGTCATGGTTTAAGCACAGCCGGCAACTCAGAACCATGCAGACACTCACTCACTCCCCCCTTTGCTCCTCCCCCTCCTGCCACAGGGATGGGGAGGAGAATCAAAAGAATGCAACTCCCACGAGCTGAGATAAGAACAGCCCAGTAACTAAGGTATAACACAAACCACTGCTGCTATCACCAATAATAATAATGATAAGAGAAATAACAAGGGAAGAGAATACAACCACTCACCACCCATGACCGATACCCAGCCAGGCCCGAGCAGTGATCTAACCCTTCCGGTTAACTGCCCCCAGTTTATATACTGGGCATGACAAGCTGTGGTATGGAATACCTCTTTGGCTAGTTTGGGTCAGGTGTCCTGTCTCTGCTTCCTCCCGGCTTCCCCTCCTCCCTGGCAGAGCATGAGACTGAGAAAGTCCTTGATCAAAATAATCATTACTTAGCAACAAATAAAACATCAGTGTTACCAGTGTTGTTCCCAGACTGAAAGTCAAAACCACAGAACTGCACTGGCTACTGAGAAGGAGGAAAATGACTGCTGCTGCTGAACCCAGGATACTGAATATACCACATTCAAAGAGCATAAAAGATGCTTCCATTTTCTTCAAGTAAAGTGAAAATTAAGGCAACAGGATAAAATATTTTACATTTCATATGCACAAAGAAGTAAATGTACTAATGTAAGGAACTACTTATTATTTCCTATTTTTAATCAAATAGAGGTACTTTTATGTAATTCAGATGTTTCAGTTAGGATAAACATATTTAAAACACATCTGGAAGGACATCTTGCATCATCATGGCTATTGTGGCTTTTCAGGCAGTCATGTTATGATTCTTTTCATTGCTTATGTTCACCTTTGCAAAAGGGGTTCCAAGCTGTTTTCAGAAAAGTGTCTTGCAGTTTTTTTTCTGCAACAAAAAATACAGAGCAAGAATATTGTGTTTTATGTATGCTCCCTCTTAAATTAAAAAAAAAAAAACAACAAAACAAACCCAAGTATAAAATGCATGAAGTAACTGATGCAATTGATTGTATTCTCAGGCAAAGTTTTCTATATACAATTATTTTGTGTCTGCTATTTGAAAGATTAAATGCAATGCTGATTGCAGGAATATGCTGTGTATTCAGGTATATCATCACAGTGGAAGGTCAGATGATCATGAGAAATCCAGGACAATCATGTAATTAAGCAACATTTTAGAGCTTCTACTACTTCAGAGACAAGTCCTGAGATGCTAAACATCTTTATTGACAGTTATCTCACTGTGACTTACAAGTGCTGATCATCAATTAGAAGATAATCTGACAGTAATGGGAGGTGAGGGGAATTATATTCCCTTTGATACACATTTAAAGACTGGATATAATATTTTCTTAAAAGTACTGTTTTCTGGGGAAAATTCAGCTTCAGATTCCCTTTTACCCACACATTAAATCATCAAATCCTCTAGATAGAGATAAGCTTATGTAACTAGCCGATCAGCTTTAGATGTCTGAATCACTGAGGATACTGGTCTGCTACAAATGTTACTAAGAACTATGATTTCTTATTTAAAGCTTAAGACTTTGTGTTTTAATAAATGCTTTGTTCAGCCTTGCAGTCCAGGTGACAGTTGCCATACTTAGGATGAGAAAGGTATAATTTTATGCAGCATTTTCTTAAGGCATACAAACTGCAGAGTCATAGGCTTATAGTTCAGTGAATCACAGGGCCAAGATGCCTGTTGCATATTTAGGACACACTCAGTTTTGTCTTCTAAAAGATTTTGTGCCCCAAAGTCTTCCCTCTTTTTTCCAGCTATAATAGTTGGTCTAATACATGGTATTTTCTTTCTATCAAAACCATGATTTGCTTGTATCTTTATATGAAGTTATCTGTGACAACAATTGTATTGGTCATTCCTGAAACATTTTTTGGCCAACCTCCTCTCAAAAATTTATAGCACTGGACTTGCTGCTGTACTTATTCTAGAAGACAACTGAAGTAACATACTGTTCTTGCATGTAGAAAGTAGTTTTGGAATAATCTGTCAACTAGACAAAATGGGAGAAGTTTCTGCACTAATTAATAGGCTTGAAGCACCCCCAACCTGAGGGGCATTTCTCTGGTCGGAGTTTTATAAGGCCACCCCCGAAGCTAGTAACTGGTGCTACACCTCCCTGAAACATCCTTTTACTCCAACTGTGTGTTCAGGGTTAGAAACTGAAAGCTTGTTGTCATGGGAACCACTAAGAAGACTTTTCATTGTCCAGAGTTATCCTAAATAACGGAAAATAACATGGATAAACTCTGAAATGTAATTCTCATTAGAATTCAGGAAGACCCTTGCTCCAGGAGGGAAATATATGTGAAAGGGAGGATGTGCTACAGTGCAAGTCTCTTTAGTCATGTTGAAATGCTGAAGAAAAGCCATTTTTTACTAAGGATCTATAGCTCACAGGAAAAAAATATTTGCATTCCAACAATGAGAGATTGTGTTTCTACAGCAGAAGCTTACAAGCTGATTAATATGGTGTCTGGGCATGCGTCTTGAAGAAACAGTTAAATGTACTGCTTCTGCCTACCACTGTGGTCTTTCAATTTGTTTCTCAATGTTACAGCACTTTTGCTGGTGCAAATTGCTTCTTGCTTTTCGAAAAATAAACAGAACTGAACAGATGGAGCATCACAAAAGCAAACTGATGCAGTTGTCTAATTTATCTCTGCTTATGGAACTATTATGTACAATCAGTCATGTCTCCACACAAGAGGTCTCTGCTGTTAATTCATAAGCAAAATGCCCACAGAAGCCAGTCTGTGTGGCGCATGAATATTAGAGAAACTAAGATAAAAATATCTAGTAGGAGTGGACTAGCAGGGGTCAGAAAAGTTTTCAGTCGACAATTTATTATTTGCCTTTCTTTCTTCCCAGTGTATTGGCTTACATTCTGATTTGCTGAAAAGGACTTGGTATGCACAAATGTATGTGTCAACTATAAAAGGCTTGTTGGGCAGATAAAGCAGGCTTTATAAATATAATTCTATTTTAAATACTTTCAAATTAACATTTCAATGTTAAATGGCTTCTGGAATAGAAGCCATAAAATTAAATAAGCTTTTTGTGTGTGTTGGTTAGGGGTTTTTTTTATACAATTTGAAATGGAGTTTAAACTAACTGATTTTTAAAATACTGAGAGAAGTTCTGATCCAGTTAATTTATTCAAAACAAAATCAAAAAAAGTTGGGGAACTTCCTGCTCCTCCCCCAGTGTTATTTCTGCCACAAAAAGATTTTTTAATGCTTCCATTTTATACTTCTACTACGTAGATTTTGGGAGTGAAATAGAAACCTATTTCTCAGCTTGCCATTTCAGTTGATATCACTGCAGATCTAGGCAAAAAAAATCAACTCCCCTCTTTTTTCAGTACACAAATTTCTGATTTTAATTTAATTTCAGTTTTATCTTTGTCATGGGCTCAGCAGCAGCAGTCATTTTTCTCCTTCTTGGTAGCTGGTGCAGCGCTGTGTTTTTGATTTTGGGCCTGGGAGCAGCGCTGATAACACCAGTGTTTCGGTTACTACTTAGTGATGTTTTGGTCTGGCCAAGGACTTTCTGAGTTTCATGCTCTGCCGGGGAGGAGGGGAGCCGGGAGGAAGCAGAGACAGGACACCTGACCCAAACTGACCAAAGAGATTATTCCATACCACAGCACGTCATGTCCAGGATGGAGAGTAGAGAGCAGAGACCCGGAAGGGTGGGGGTGCACTGCGTGGTCGGGCTTGGTTTTAGGTGGTGAGAAATTGTATTCTTTCCTTGTATTTGCCTTGTCATTATTATTATTGGTGGTAGCAGTAGTGATTTGTGTTATACTTTAGTTACTAAACTGTTCTTATCTCAACCTGTGGGAGTTGCGTTCTTTTCGATTCTCCTTCCCATCCCTCCGGAAGTGAGGGAGAGAACGAGCTGCGTGGTTAGAGAGGCTTAAACCACGACAATCTTTCTGGAAGATGCATCTATGATGCTTCATTATTGACAAGTAGATTGCATATAAATTAATAGATGATGGACTGCTTGTTTAATCTATTGAGTAATTCTGATTTCTTATGAATGAATAATGTTGCATGGTTATCACTTTTTTTCCCTTTCTGCCCAGATAGCTTTAGAGAATAATGAATTATAAACAAGTAATGATTAATGAACAATGAACAATAAATGTTCTTATTCAAAACCAAATATCAATACTGGCTTATATGGATGAAATTATTTGTGGAAGAACATAAATTTTCCAAACTTTAATTGTGAATAAAGCCAGTTTGCTTCTCGTTAGGAAATAAGAAACCTACTGTTATGATTCTATGTATGCCTGAATGCTTAACCACTCTTTTTGAAGGCTGATTATGAAATCTGAATTTCATTATCATCCTTCAACTATTATAATAAATAAATAAATCATAAACACAGAAGTATTTACGGTACTTAACTACTTAGCCAGATATAACTTCTTTGCAAATAATAATAATCGTTGCTGAATCATGTAGTATGATAAATATACCCACTCTTCCATACTATTTAAATGAATAAGGGAAATAAGCTGACAAATTACTTTAAAAATAATTTTCAAGATTTTCAATGACAAAAAAAATATGCAAATTTTGGTTTGATTCTCTCATAGTTTCCATTATGTGTACTTAAAATATACTTTTAAAATGCCTTTTACATGCCAGTCTGGAATTTTGAACTTTACTTTTTTAAACTAAAAAAGCTCTTACTTAATTTCCATATAAAATACCATATTTTGAAATGCCACAGAATTTGGTTAGGGCAATAATAAAGACATTTCTCATAATGTTATTTCCACTGAGGAACTTAAAGATTTCCATAATATGTTTTCTAATTTTGACTCCATTCCTTCCTGGTACAGGATTTCATAATTCAAATTATAGTTTTAATTTATAACCATAATCAGTGTTAAATAAAATTCACAATTAACTAATTCACAGTAAAATAAAATTTACAACAAAAATCAATCTTTTATTGCAATTCGAATCATAGAACCATAGAATAGTTAGGGTTGGAAAGGACCTTAACATCATCTAGTTCCAACCCCCCTGACAGGGGCAGGGACACCTCCCACTAAACCATGCCACCCAAAGCTATGTCCAATCCAGCCTTGAACACCACCAGCGATGGAGCATTCACAACTTCCCTGGGCAACCCATTCCAGTGCCTCACCACCCATACAGTAAAGAATTTCTTCCTCATATCCCATCTAAACTTCCCCTGTTTAAGTTTGAACCCATTACCCCTTGTCCCCTCACTATAGCCCCTGATGAAGAGTCCCTCCCCAGCATCCCTATAGGCCCCCTTCAGATACTGGAAGGCTGCTATGAGGTCTCCACGCAGCCTTCTCTTCTCCAGGCTGAACAGCCCCAACTTTCTCAGCCTATCTTCATATGGGAGGTGCTCCAGTCCCCTGATCATCCTCGTGGCCCTCCTTTGGACTTGTTCCAACATTTCCATGTCTTTTTTATGTTGAGGACACCAGAACTGCACACAATACTCCAAGTGAGGTCTCGCAAGAGCAGAGTAGAGGGGCAGGATCACCTCCCTCGACCTGTTGGTCATGCTCCTTTTGATGCAGCCCAGGATACAGTTGGCTTTCTGGGCTGCAGCCTGTATGCAGAGAGTATATAAAGGAAATGTCTCTTCCTTCTTGTTAGAAGTTAGCTTTTAGATCTTTGATCTTTCAGAAATAGCTATCTGCATGGTAAACTACCTATCTCTTTCAGATGCAGATATTAACATGCAATAATTATACTTCTTTTTTTCTGTGACATTTCTTATCCTACAAATCTGGGCCCTGTTTCAACTCACTGCAAACACTTGTTCTACTTCTGATGAAATGCTTCACCATGGACACATACTGAATGCAGTATGTCAAGTTCCATGAATCATAGAATCATAGAATAGTTAGGGGTGGAAAAGACCTTAAGATCATCTAGTTCCAACCCCCCTGCCATGGGCAGGGACACCTCCCACTAAACTATGCCACCCAAGGCTATGACAGGGGTGAGTCTGTTACTTTGTTATTAAGTACAGGTAAATAATACGATGTCACTGTAATTTGATTTAATTATAAAACAGAAATGCCAACCCTTATAGGAAGCACAAAATGGTTAACTATTGACCAATTGCTGGAAGATGAGTAATTCCAGCTTCCTTAGTTTTGATATGAGAGCTAAACTGACAACGCATTTGGCGAGATTTGGTATTACAAATCTGGTTTGGCATGTAGACTTCAAATGGGACATCTTAAAGAGAGAGTATTTTTTGAGAGCACATTTCAAATTACTGTGTAAAGGTATTTTTATACCAGCTGTTTGGTAATAAGTCTAGGCGTTATTTTCCAAATGTTTATAAAATGCAAGCGCAATACTTACTGTCTGAAATTATTCTGTATTACTAACGTGATGTTTACACAGCACTGGGAAAAATATTATTATAAGGGATCTATTTTAACCATCTGCCTTATTGTGTGTGGCTGGGGAGACTGCTGAGGTGCAAGGGCTGGTGAACTTTGCATTATTCCTCTTGAGTTTACGGAGGACAATACTGAAAGATTACTGAATGCTATGTAGGGCAAATTGGTACCTTATGCACAACATATGTCCATATGGTTTATAAGATAAAAATAAGAATGCAGGACTATAGAAACTGATACATGTTATGCTATTGTTTCCCCTTTTAACTACTACTATTAAGAATGTCTAAAAGAATATGTGAAAAACCCCATTAAAATCAGCCTTAAAAGTCAAAAAAGAACATTACATTAATTGTTTTGGTACAAACTACATGCTACTGTATTTTACTGAAAATTGGGTATTTCTAAGTGCAAATATGGTCACAGACGACTATTTATTCAAAAGATGTCACATCTGAGTGTTAGAGGCTAAACTAACAAATTGCTTTGAATGTAAACCTATGTTAATGGTCATACTGCTGAAAGACCCTGAAAAGGGCTGGCCATGTTATTCTAATACAGCTTTCTGTAAGAAGTGCTAGGAAATGCTTCATTTTGGTGGTGAAACTAGTGTTTGTTCAACACAGTCCCAGATAAGGTAATTATCCTTTCTCAGGATATGAACAGAGGGTTAGGTTTAGGAATGCATGACTGGTCTGAATGTGATTTATGAAAAATAAATAAATTAATAAATTAATAGTAGTTTTTATCAATTTAACTCTTTTTTAAAAAAGGCTAAATATAAAAAGTGGGTTTGTAATTTGATTTTAACTATTTTTAGTAAGATTTTCCACTGTTGCATCTTTTATAATAATAAGATAAAATGGTAGACTGATCATTACTTCTTTTAAGTTTAATCTTCATAGTGTTTCTAATAGCATTCTTAGCTGAAAATAAAATACAAAAAGCCCTCGGTCTGAAATTGTGGTACAATGATAAAATTAGAACCTTTAAGACTGAACTTGCTCCATGGTACTGTACACTAACCAATGGGTCTTACTCTTTCTGATGATATTCACCCTAGAAGGCGCAGACTTGCTTCCAGTTACATTCAGAACAGAAGTGGTTTTACTTTGATTAGAGTCCATCATCCCAGGACCGGGATGTGATCTCAATTTGTTCACTGCTTTCTAGATTGACAAGTTAATATTTTTTGCTTCTTTCTATAGTAATATAACAGCTGAACCAAAATTAAGCTGAACATATCTTGTTTCAAGAGTATGAAAATATCTTTACGCAATTATTTTTGCTGTGTTCAATTGTAAATTGTGTTTTCTATCTAGGAAGTCTGATTTTGTTAACTCACCATTTTGAATGCACGTACTAGACTGTGTTTTTTTCCACTTGAGTAAGTCATCAACCACTCACAACCGTCTGTTAGATCAAAGCTAGGTTGTTCTAATTTGATTTCTTCCCAAATACTGCCTTGCTTTTCTTTGCACCCTCTTGATACTTCAGATTTTTTACAGTCATCTCTTATCATACCTGAAAATGTCAATAGAATAAATGTACTTTTAAATAGAAATAGAAGTCAGAATATCTATAGCCCTAACATCTTTAGCTTGGTTATCAGATCATCAGACTATACAATGGAAATAATGCCATATTCTCTTGCTATTTAAAGACAAATATAAGTTTTGTGATAACTTGAAATGATATTTGGAACAATAGCAAATATGAGTCTTGCAGTTGTTGTTTTTCTTCTCTTGCTGTATAATAATAATGCCAAGCATTGACAGTCTTCTTCTTCATCATTCATCAGAACAATACCACAAACAAACAAACAAAAGCAGTGGGAATATTTAATAACTGAAAAATCATCTCTGCTTTTACATCATTATTCCCACTTTTCAATTTAGGATTTTTTTAGGCTTTTTTTTTCCATGATGTTTAAAGGAGTTAATATAATTATATTGAAATCAGGTGAAAAATTGATCTCCTACATTCTAATTATTTCTTTCATAATTCTGGTCTGAGCCATTTCCAAAGTCACACAACACATTGGTTTTAACAGCAGGATTAAACTCTGTGCTATGCATAGAACTATAGTTCCTTTCCTGGATACCCCAAATCTCTGTAGATTCTCCTGTCACATTTAGACTTTCAGTTAGTCTTGAACATGCAGTTCAGAAATAGTCTGCAATTTCTGTCAGCCCATTCAAGTAGCTGAATGTGAGTCACACTTTTTGGCTAACATGATACACATATATCCATCTAAGGATTTACTTACAACATCACCTTTCCTGATCTAATGAGATGCAACTGAATAGCTCCTGAATGGGTTCCTTGCTCTACAGTTTTCTTTATCATGACACTCTCAGTGAGAATTGTGAGTTATTCCTAGGTCTCTTCTGTTTCTTTCATAAGTGTATAAAATTTATTTTTTATTTGAGGAAAGCGTATACACTTTTCTTTCCCTTTTTTTGGGGGGAAGTCTTTCCTATTCATCCTCTCAGGCCTTTTAACCTCTACATATATTGACAAATGTATCCGGCCTGCTCCTGTTTTATTGCATGTTCTGCCTTGTCCCCAAACTGAAGAGCCCATCCTGTGCTAAAGAATTTCAGAAGTCTAGAGACTTCTGTGACTTTATCAACAGAAGGAAAGGGTCTGCAACAGTGCCCCCTCCACTCAGTAACATTCAGAGCTCAGCTGTTGTGCTATGAGACAGAATCCAGCAGTCAATGGCAAGTGGAAAGCCCTGGCTGGCAAACCCCAGGGTGCTTTCCTAGCAGGAAGCAGGCACAATGAGTGTGTTTTACAGACTATTTGGAAACTTAATCTTCTTTCCATAAGAGCATGTCACAGTGTTCACCATTTGCTGTAATATTCTTGACAGATAGCTGGCTTGTCAGTTGACTGGGTTATGATTAGAAGAGAGAAAGAAATGCAGTCCTGAAAGTGAATATGCACCAATGTGAATATGTAACCACAGACACCATGTTCTACACTGTTTAATTCCTGCCTCCTGTTGCACTTAGAGGTTCTGCCGACACATAGATAGCTTCATCTGTGGGATCTGGAAGCACTAAACCTACCCAGTCATGCTTATTCCTACGAAAAGAGATTCTTTGCCTAGCATCTTCAAATGTTCAATGCATCAATCTGTTGATGAATGAATCATTATAATGCCATTAGTATCAATGGAGATAGTCTAGTTTATATGAGGGGAGTTCCAGATTAGATAATGTTTTCCATTTTGCAGTGATGGTAAGGGACTGTGGCTGGCGTCCTCCTTTCTCTTTGTTACACAGCAAAGATCCAGTGACTCCAAAATGTATTTATCTAGTGTCAAAATAAAATGTTTATGCTGTGCATTCTGAAGATTATTTTCCACTAGCTACGGGATAATTCTGAAATATTCACTGAAGACAAACTGGTAAACACTTCTATTTGTGCTTAGTTTCCTGTATTGTATTTTATTTCTCTCCTGATTTTCTCCTGCTGCTTTGCTGAAAGCATTGACTGAACTAATTGTTCCATTGCAGTGCTGATAATTTGACCTGTATAATACTGCCTGCTTGTACAATATTTGTTGCATCTGCTGCTAAGTGGCTGTCACTTGCAAAGCCGATCATATGTTAAAGGCCGCTGTCTTCTCTGTCAGACACTGTTTTCTCACCCTCCAGTTACTTCTCCTAATCTTCATGATACCATACTTTGCTGAATCTTACATTCCACCTTCATGCTCACAGTTCTTCCACGCTTGCTTTGTGCAGATCTTGACCTTTCAGTATCGTATCTAAATGCTAAATCTTTTGAAGATGCCTAAACTGTTTCACAGCTGTTGCATATATGATAAATTATTGTAACAATCTAGATATCTAGGATACTACCACATTGATGACAAGAGAAAAAAATAATTCTACAGGGCAGGGTTTCTCTTTTCACTAGAGAAAAATCACAATACTACTAGCCAAGTGCTTGCTTCTTTGAGTCCTCTCCCACCTTTACTCTGTGCGTTAAATGCAAATAGAATACTTTTTTTCTTGTAGATTAGAACTTTTCACATTTGTTTCAAATTATTTAAAGTTGGTACATGCAAGGAAAAATTAGTACTAAGGGCCCTGTATGCGAAACCTCAACAAATAAAGGCCATTTCCCCCTGTTTTTCTCATGAGCTTGCTTTTGCTGTGAGGTATCCTACCAGTTCTTCGTATACGTTTATCAGATTACATTGCAAAGGGCAGTGTAAAAATTCAGTTGTAACCAGAATTGTTACTGGTCTATAAACATGTCAATAAACATGGCAAATTAAAATTTTATTTTGAAACAAATTCATTCAGTGTTGATATGTGCTATGATCACATCATAAATATTCTTGTCCGGTTAATACATTACTTCAGAGGATTTTTTGTTTTCTTCAAATTCCAAATTGTTCTCAGGCTGAAAGTCGAAAACACAGCACTGCACCAGCTACTACAAGGGAGAAAAATGACTGTTGCTGCTGAACCCATGACAGCCATATTTCCCTACTGATTACTTGTCTCTCTCAAAATAAAAAAAAAAAATCTGCCTATGCATCAAAAATTTGATGTTCGGTTATTCTACAATTTTGTAATCTCATCATTTGCACATAAAATTGTCCTTTTAAATGTACACCCTTTTTGACTAAGAAAGTTAGCTAAAACTAGCTACCTCAAATTCTACTTCTTCAACTAATCCTCAAATCAAAAGAACTTCAACAAGGCAATGTAAAGCCCATCCTTAGGCACAATGAAACACCATTCTCAAGTATACATAAAAGTAAGATCTCTTATCTACCCTAAAGTGATGGCATTTATTAATGATTTGGAATGCAAGAAATACAAAAGAATCACTACCAATGTATTTCTGTTTTCATCTGTAACATTTTTTAACAATGAAAGCTTTCCTTAAGGGCTTGAAATGATAAACTGCAGTCAAGTGTTTGGGTGGTTTTTTTAATATTGCTGAAAATATTTTAACTATATGAATACAGTGAGTGCCTCTCAATAAAAATGACATTCCCACCCCATTTATAAAGTCAGAAGTTGACTAGATATTTCACCTATTATTAACAGTGTGTCAGATGCACTTACCATATTTAATTTGTCATTTCAATTAACAATTTAGACCACCTGTTTCTTTGCCAGTGTATGATGCTGGATAAGGATAGCAGTGCTACTGCTTCTGTAGCATTTACTAGCAATTGTGTTTTATTTAGCACATCATTCAAGGAGGAAAAATACTTTTATTTATGCTACGATTGTATGTAAAATGGTATCTTAAATTTTCTTTGGTGGCCCTGTACCTAAAGGAACTGGACCTAGTAGCTTTTATTCACTCTAAGAAAAAAAAAAAAAAAAAAACCAAACAGGAAGACAACCTAATCAGTATAGAATTGTATCAATACACGGAGGCTATTGAGTTCATTTGGTTTTGGCTGTGGTTCTGTTTCTTTTACGCATTACTAAAGTTTTTACTTTTCTTGTGTGTTCATAATGCTCACATTTTCAATTTGCTCACTTTGCTTCTGACCTCGAAGATGCTTGCTACCAACCTGATAAGAACGTGTTGCATTACAGTACTGCAATAGACGCCAAGTGTTGCACAGTGTATTTTTCCACACAGAATGCTCCTCTAGGGTTCCTAATTCTAGTTTAAGAAATGTTTATAATCCCACAGTGTCTTCGGATCTTAGGAGCTCTTACAAGTGTTCCAAACACAGTATGAGAGATTGAAAAAAACTCCTATTTTGGCATAGAAATTATTGAAATGGACCAAATGATCAGAGATTATAAAAAGCGTTATTTTTATTACATTTATACATGCATATATATACATATTGTTGACATGTAGGTAGTATAAAAGCTACAGTAAGTGGCTGATGTGTTTGACTTACTTAGTATAAATATTACAGTAGACTATTGATTACTGGGGGTAGCAGACGAAGAATTACGTCAATAGCAACCTTGTGTAGTCAGCCATGGAAGAGCTGAGCTGTCACGGAAAATTAAATTGAGCCCTGAGATCTCTCTGACTAAGGAGGAGTATAAAGTTTGAATTAAACACCTGCGGGTAGAGAGTAAAATAGTCACTATAAATTGGGTATCTGTAGACACAGCTGCACTGTTGTAAACCACATGAAATTACTTTTTGCATGACAAAGCTGATGATAGAGAAGTTATCATTAAACAAAGTCTTCTGAAAGTATTTGATGTGACTGCTTTCAAAGATCCTAGCTCCTGAGGCACCTGCATAACATTAATCCTCCTAAAATCAAAGAGAAATTCTGTAAAGGTATTAAGATGATGACATGCTTGAGGCCTCAAATTAGATGACAAATACTTTATTAGGAAACAAGTAGGTTTTTTCCTCCTTTGTACTTCTCATTTAACTTACTTCTGGAAAGATGGGACGCTAGTGGAATGTAGAGATAGGAAATATCTTATTCAGAAATAAAAATATTACAGTGGCAATAAAAATATTTTTTTATTTTAATGAAGTGTTGGTTTTATCTAGTTCTCTGATTCTGTGATGGAAGCAGTGGAATTCCTACAATTTTATACATGGTCAAATAGGAGATGAAAGAGCAGTGATTCTTGTAAAATATATTTAATTAAGCAGTTATTATCATCATCTCCAAACATTCGATTGTTTGCAGTCAGAAGCATGTTTTTCCTCTTTCTCACAGTACGTACAATATACATTCACTTTTATTCAAGGTAAATTATATAAACATACAAGCTATATGAAAATATAGTGCTTAGTAGTTACACAGTGTGTGTCAGTGCCTTAGGAAAACGCGACAGCTACAGGAGACTTCCCACTTGATATAGAAAGAATAAAGAATAGGTACTATGGAGAAATCAGTTTGACATTGTATTTTGGGAATTTCTTCCTCTATATATTCACTTTCCAGCCCACAGATCTTCTAGGTGCAAATGGTAGGGAGTAAATGTGCTTGGACAGAAGGAAGATCTGGGTTCTGAGCTTGTATGGAGGGTTTCCAAGCCCTCTGCTAACTCCTACCCATAAAGGATTTACAAAGAAAAAGATAAATACACTCTGAAACATTCTGTTTTTTCTTTCACAGCAGGGTTCATCTCTAATGGGGCTTCCCTAGCAGCTGCTTCTTTGTACTGCTGTGGAGCCTCAATGCATACAACCCTAGTGCCTTTCTGGTTTCCTTGGGATTTGCAGAGCTTTATCACAGGAGCGGATTGGCTGTTTGTGTCCAAGTAGGGAATTCAAGGAAGCTGCCAAGTCAGCTATTAGCAGACAAATGAATGACAGTATATTCAGAGAGTAAAGTAGAGTTTATGTTTCGGGATGATGGAAATTTCATTAGAGTCTATTTCCATTATCAGTTATTAAATAAATTCACTGGAGTCTTTTCCTTTCTTGCCTTATGGAAGACAAATATACTCTGAGGAAGTGTGTGTTAACCCTTGTTATACATGAGCAGATTTGAAAATATGAGGCATTATGTCCCTTTCATGCTCTGAGGATTTCCTGGAGTGCCTCACTTGAATTCTGTGTCAGATGCTTGTTTGTGTTTTTCAGGAATAAATTCATGTCAAAGGAGTGCAAAACTGTATTAAACATCTAAGGAAGAGCTGCAAAATGGGTAGCAGGGAGTAGCTAATTCTTAAACCCTCAGGCAGACATTTGAGAGAAGTGCAACTGAGTAGATTATGAAATCAGGCATTTAAAAATACAGCAGCCTCTAATAGTGGGGTTCCAGCAATTTTGCTGTCTTACTGAAAGAAGAATATTAGCACTAAAATGAAACTTTCAGCTTCTTTCTGTGTAATCCTTAGGCCCTAAATCCTTTTATTTCCGTGTTCCTTTAGCTGGGTCCATACACAAAGACTTCAGAAATGAGCCTTACATAATAAGTTCTTGACAAATATTTACCCTCAACTGAAATATATATAACTAGACATTTTTTAGTTAGAATAAGTAATTATTTTGAAAGAGAGCTCATGTTCTATGTTATTTTCTCACTGAGCTTAGTAATTATCTTTCTTAATTTTGGTTGGGTTTTTTTTTCTTTTTTTCCCCCTTTTTTAGTACAGTTGTTTAAATATTATGCTGAGCTATAACTTTTAATGCTGTCAGCTAATACAGCTGTATAGATAATATAACTGTTAAAAAACAGCTGTGAAAGAAAGAAAGGTTACTCTAGGACTGAACCCATTGCCTGCTGTGATGGTAAGCATCTAGGGGAGTTATCCCAAGCCTGTGATTTGCTCATGACTCATGCTGTTCTTTGCAACACTGCAAAGGTAAACAGTTAACCGTTTTCCCACAAATAGACTACAAATCAGCTTTCGTTTCCTTTAATATAATAATATGCGAACTTTCAGAGAGTACTTAGGGAACAATATGCTCCTGGGAAGCATCGGGGTAGGTCTTCTAAAGGCTGTAGAACTATTTAGTTTTAGACCAGCTTAATTACCAAGTAACAGAGATCAGCAGAATTAAAATCATCCAGGCTGAGGCACCAGGCTGAATGGCTACAAACTCTCTTCCCCAGGATGCAATCCAAAGCAATCCATTTCAAGACTTCAGCAAGGTAGTGCATCACACAGTTTTAAACAGGAACACAGGAGAATTTCACTGTGAGAGAAAATCTGTGCAAGGGTTCCAAACATTTACAGGTGTCAGAATTATTGCATTGCACAGGGAAAATGAATATGTATTTACTTTTATTAAAGAAAACCCCAACAAACTGTAGAATTACATGGTCCATGTATAGAAGAGATCCCTAGGAATTGCCTGATATGTTTCAACAATTACTAGAACACAAGCTAAGTTGAGAGGGTGCTCATACTTTCTGTGCTCTTATGTGTTATCATGTTAATACACTCTAAAAACTCTACAAGCATTTACTCATTTGGATTTTTGCAAACTGAAACAAAAGCCCTTACAGCCTGGACACACACTTCAAGACAAGCAAGCCAAGTACCATCTGTGGCTAACAAATTAATCTTGAGACAAACCACCCAATGCTACCATCTGCCAAACATGGCTGTCAGTCCACCAGGACTGCCTGAATCTAGAGAGTAGCATGAAGGTTTTTTTCACTGCAGCCTGCACCAGCTCATGTTCTAGTTTGTTGTCCTAAAAAAGTCTCTCAAGGTCTCCTGCTGATAGTGACACTGCCCACTTTGTGGCTCTGGGTCAATAAGATGCCAAATTGCTACATGGAAGCTAGAGAAAATCAATGTAGCCCCAAAAGACAGAAATGCTGTTGCCAAAGGTCACTAATACTACTGAGAATGTTGCTATTTGGGAATGGAGTTTTAAGAGACAATCCAGAGAAATAGCCACAGATGGGGAAAGAAATGTTGAGTTTGCTGTTCCTTCTCTGACAATACTGTACACATGCTTATGTCAATATATACTTTTCATTGGTGATCTTTCTTTCCTCTCTTTCTCTTCCTAAATTGGCTGACGCTAATAGAAACCAGTGGCACTGGCTACATTGACCAGAGCTAGGCATAGCTTGATGTGAGAGGACAAACTGAACATAGCTCTGCTCAAACCTTCACTCTTGTCCAGCAGGACTTCACTTTGTTCTGACTTTCTGGACTAAAGGATGAAAAGATCCCATAATAGGTACCGGGAAATCCTGTGACTGCAGAACATTTTGAGCTACCTGTGCAGATACAAAAAATGCTTGTGGCAATAAATGGAGAGCTACACTTGCAAAAGTTCACCAGCCACACTGAGGATTTTTTCACCTGAAAGCAACACAGATGGTACTTCCATTTTAGGATTGCTCTCCATTTTAACATTAATCAAATATTTCCATCTGAACTGTCTAGACTGATATGTAAACACTACAGTACCTGTGTGTACTGGGTTTTGACTGGGGTAGGGTTCATTCTCTTCATAGTAGCTATTATAGGGCTATGTTTTGGATTTGTGCTGGAAACAGTGTTGATAATCATAGAATCAGAGAATCATAGAATAGTTAGGGTTGGAAAGGACCTTAAGATCATCTAGTTCCAACCCCCTGCCATGGGCAGGGTCACCTCACACTAAACTATGTCACCCAAGGCTATGTCCAGCCTGGCCTTGAACACCACCAGTGATGGAGCATTCACAACTTCCCTGGGCAACCCATTCCAGCGTCTCACCACCCTTACAGTAAAGAATTTCTTCCTTATATCCAATCTAAACTTCCCCTGTTTAAGTTTGAACCCATTACCCCTTGTCCTATCACTACAGTCCCTAATGAACTGCCCATCAGTGCTTACGCAGAGTCCAGGCCTTGTCTGTTCCTCATACTGCCTCACCAGCAAGTAGACCGGCAGTGCGCAAAAAGTTGGATGGAGACACAACTGGGACAGCTGACCCCACCTGACCAAAGGGATATCTCATAGCATATGATATCATGACCAGCAACAGAACTCAGAGACTAGTGGCCACTGTTTAGGGACTGGCTGGGCATTGGTTATTTCGTGGTGAGCAATTGTTTTCATTTGCATCACTTGTCTTTCTTGGGTTTTACTGACCCCTTTTTGTTATTTTTCTTTTAATTACATTAGTATTATTATCATCATTATTATTATATTTATTTCCATTATTAAGTTGTTCTTATCTTGACCCATGAATTTTCCCACTTTAACCCTTTCAATTCTCTTCTCCTCATCCTGCTGTGGCATGAATGAGTGAGCGGCTGTGTGGTGATAGTTGCTGGCTGGGGTAAAACCACGATACTATGTATTTTTGAAGACTTCCAGTGTAATCTACAGACAATTTTCAATTTTAATGTGAAAAAAGCTGGGAACACATTGAAATTTTCTGATGTATGGGCACTATAATGAATAGCTGCAAGCGATCCTTGAGTTGTGATTAATTAACATAGCAGAGATCTGTGTTTTCATACCTTCAGCCTCAAAACCCAAATCCCTGTTTTCTAAGGGAGTAAAGCCTTCTATTTAGTAGTAGTAGCATTCCTGATAGCATTCATCAATGTCTCATACATACACTGTTCAATTTCCTTGAGAACGTTACCCATTATGCCAGATTATGGTAGAATGGATTTAAAACCATCTGAAGTTTGTCTTTATCTCACCTCTCTTCCATTGGATGGAATATGACAAGCACTAGGCATTTCATGACTATAGTAACCTCTGAAAGCCAGTCTGACAAAGAAGGGGAAGAGCTGCTTCGGTAGGAGACTTGCAGCTTCAAACTAGATGTGTTGGGGGAGAGGGGCATCGATCCATCACAATACACCCAGTCAGTTGCCAGCACCTGTAATAAATACTTGGAGTGATGCAGAGCTATTTCAGCTGCTCCAGCCAACGAGCTGGCTTCAATTGGAGCTCAGCTCAGATGCCTGCATACAAATGCCTGTAGTAGGGGGAATAAACAAGAGGAATTAGAGATGTGTGCACGACTACAGGGATATGATATTATTGGCATCACAGAAACATGGTGGGATGGCTCCTATGACTGGAGTGTTGGAATGGATGGTTACAGGCTCTTTAGAAAAGAAAAGCCCAGCAGATGGGGAGGGGGAGTAGCCATTTATGTCAGTCACAGGCTGGAGAGTATGGAGCTCTGGGGACAGCTAACGAGTCAACAGACAGCTTGTGGGTCAGGGACAAAGGGAGAACAGCAATGGGTGTTGTTACTCTGGGGATCTCTTATGGACCGGCTGAAGAGGAGGACTCTGTGGATGAAGCTCTCCATAGACAGATAGGAACAGCCTTATGCTTGAAGGCCCTTGTCCTCATGGGCAACTTCAACTACCCCGATGTCTGTTGGAGGGATGGTACAGCCCAGCACAAGCAATCCAGGAGGTTCCTCGATTGTGTGGAAGACAACTTCCTTCTGCAAGTAATAGAAGAGCCGACAAGGAGAGGTGCCATGCTTGACCTGTGCTCACCAACAGGGAGGGGCTGGTGGGGAATATGATGCTCCAGGGCAGCCTTGGTTGGAGTGATGATGAGATGGCTGAGTTTGAGATCCTCAGGACAGTGAGAAGGGCGTGCAGCAAGCTCACTGCCCTGGACTTCAAGAGGGCAGACTTTGGCCTCTTCAGGAACCTGCTTAGTCAGGTTCCATGGGATAAAGCCCTAGAGGGCAGGGGGACCCAAGACTGCTGGTTGATATTCAAGGATCACCTGCTGCAAGCTCAGCAGTGTTACATGCCAACTAGAAGGAAATGCAGCAGGAGGGCCAGGAGGCCTCCATGGATGCGTAGGGAACTGCTGAGGAAACTTAAAGGGGGGAAAAAAGAGTCTTATAAAAGGTGGAAGCAAGGACAGGCGGCCTGGGAAGAATACAGAGATGCTGTCCGGGAAGCTAGGGACCAGGTTAGGAAAGATAAGGCCCCCTTAGAGTTAAACTTGGCTAGGGATGTGAAAGATAACAGGAAGGGCTTCTATAGGTACATTGCAAATAAAAGGCAGACTAGGGACAACGTGGGCCCTCTTTGGAAGCTATCGGGAGAACTGGCTACCCTGGATTTGGAGAAGGCTGAGGTTCTTAATGACTTTTTTGCCTCAGTCTTCACCAGCAAATGCTCTGACCACACCACCCAAGTCTTGGAAGGCAGATGCAGGGATTGTGAGAATAAAGACCTTGGACCCACTGGATCAGGTTCGAGATCATCTTAAGAACCTGAATGTGCCCAAGACCATGGGACCTGATGAAATCCATCCGCAGGTCCTGAAGGAGCTGGCAAATGAAGTTGCCAAGCCACTGTCCATCATATTTGAAAAATCATGGCAGTCAGCTGAAGTTCCCGACAACTGGAAAAAGGGAACTATAACCCCCATTTTCAAGAAGGGGAAAATGGATGAGCCGCGGAACTACAGATCAGCCAGCCTCACCTCTGTGCCTGGCAAAATCTTGGAGCAGATTCTGCTGGAAGGAATGCTAAGGCACATGAAAAACAACAAGGTGGTTGGTGACAGCCAGCATGGCTTCACTAAGGGGAAATCCTGCCTGACCAATCTGGTGGTCTTCTCTGACTGGGGCTATGGAACTGATGGACAGGGATAGAGCAGTTGACATCCTCTACCTGGACTTGTGCAAAGCGTTTTACTCCAGAGAGGAGTCTTCAACCACAGCGCGTGGGGAAGCAAGAGCCTGACTTCTGAGCAGCGAGAGCCACCGAGCCTCCCCCAGGTGCCGACAGCTCTGCCAGGAGGGACGGCACCGCCCTGAGCGGGTAAAACCTGCCCCAGGGAGCGCGGCAACAGCGCGTCGGGGCAGGCAGCACGGGCTGCGCGGGAGGGCAGCTGCCGGGATGGTGAGCACCCGCCTGAGGGCCAGGCGCTGTCGCGGAGCTCTGCTCTGGCTGCCCCGGCGGTGGCAGCGTCAGCACCGGACAGAGCCGATGAGAGGGGAGGGGGCAGCGCGGAGCTCGGGGTGCAGAAAATGCCTGCACTGATCTCGCGAGGCGAGGGTGCGCAATGGGCAGGGCTGCACTCGGTGCGCCCTGGTGGAGGTCCTGCTGCAGCAAGGGCTGAGCTGCGGGACAGGCAGTAACTGACAGGCGTCAGCGGAGCTGAGCGGGAGCTGGACTGGTTGCTCCAGGCGCAGACTGTGCAGGGGCCACAGGAGTCCACCATAAGAAAAAGAGGAAAGTGTCCATCCGTACTCTACTGACCCTGTGCCCGCGCTCTTCGGAGCGTTTCGTCCGCTCTGGGCGGTGCCGTCCCTCCTGACACCGCCCCCTGTGAGTCCCTACTCGCCTCCGCGGAGCTGCCGGCTGCTGGGCAAGGATGGCCTGGCGAGGGTTTGAGGGTCTCTCGCTGGGACTCGCCGCTCAGACCTGAGGCTGCTGGACGCGGTGTTTCCCCTCGCTCCGGGGTTGAAGGCTCCTCTGTGGAGCTGCTCACTTCGGCAAACCGTGATTGTCATCTGTTAACTCTTTTGTCTTGTTCTGGATTTATCCTCCATCCAGGCTTCTTTGAGTAAAGAATGTGTCTTGGGAGAAAGCTGCATTGGTTCTTGTCTCTGGTTTTATTGAAGGGGAGTGAGGAGAACAGTGTTCTGTAGCTACTGTAGAGAAAGATAGCAGCACTGCCAAATAAACAGGGCACGCACATAAAGGAAAACAGAGTAAGAGAACCTGCTCAAGAAAAATTACTTATCATTGAGCTAATTTGTACTTTTTTAATACTCTGTAGAATATAGTTCTCTAAGTTTTGTTAAAAAATAACCTTTGTTATCTGCAGGGATGCCAGGACTCTTCATCAGGGACTGTAGCATTAGGATGGGGCAATGGGTTTAAACGTTAACAGGGGAAGTTCAGGATAGATAGAAGGAAGAAGCTTTTTACTGTGGGCGTGGTGAGGCACTGGAATGGGTTGCCCAAAAAAGTGACTGCTCCATCCCTGACAGTGTTTAATGGCAGGCTGGACTGAGCCTTGGATGACATGGTCTAGTGTGAGGTGTCTCTGCTCATGGCAGGGGGGTTGGAGCTACATGATCTTAAGGTCCTTTCCAACCCTAGCTCTTCTATGATTCTATGATCTTCAGCCCCTTGGTTAACCTTAACTGCTTCTGAAGAAAAGCTGCATTCTGAACTTGTCTTGGCAGGCTACAGTTCCTGTTGGAGAAAATAAGGGACACTGTTCATTATACTTTTAATGCAATTTGCTTCAATTAATAAAGAAAATGCCTGCAGAAATGGTCTCTGTTATACCAAAATCTGTACATACCAAGTGAAAACAGGAGAGTGGCCACTTAGCCACTGAGCAAAGCATGGTGATGGTGATAACCAAGCAACGTACTCAGTTCTGCTTTCATTTTTACTTCTCATTCATTTATGAATGAGAAAAGTATGAATGACTTATTTTCTCTCTTGAAAATGAAGAGTTTTCAAAAGAACCAGAGAATGAGACGATACCATTTTTGTCTCTTTTAAACAGCATGTCAAATTAAAAGCCTTGGCAAAGTTATGTTTTGACATTGAAGATTGCTGATTATTTGGGAAAGATACATTGTTTCTAAATGATTCATTAAACTGGAATTTAACTCTCATTTTATTATACAATTTTTTACCCTAATCTTTCTGAGTGCAAATCACAGCTTCAGTTTCTAATAACTGAAAGGCAGTTTTGACTAACGAGACGGATTCCTTTGTTCTTTAGGAAAATGAAGAAAAGTCAGATGCTGCACTTCCACTGTTAAGTGACAAATTATTTGCACAACTTGGAAAATCTTGAAGACTATTGAGAGACCAATTGCTAAAATAAAAATTTGAAGCAAATGAACATTATCTATCAAAGAAGCCACTGAACAAAGCAAATCATCCAGCAACAGAAATGTTATCTATGTTAAAGGAAATCAGAATAGATTACAGGGAAAAGAAAATAATGTCAAATGAATGCTCAAGGGAATATAAAAGCAAGACAAAATGCAAAAAAAAAACTGTTCTGCAATTAATCCTATGAAACAACTGGAAATTTTCCTGTGATTATGTGAAGACATAAGGGAAGTAAAGACTAGAGAAACTGAAAGACCTGAAAAAAGCAAAGAGTTATCCTGCTTCTGAAGTTAAGTGGATGCATAAAAGAGGGCCAGTCATTCCCATTATTTTACTATGTCATTTGAAATTTAGAATTCCTGTTTATTTACATTCTTAATTATTTTAATCATCACCAGATAGTGATTTTTATATGCCTGCTTAACAAGGAGTATGATTTGAGAAAAAAAAATGAGCATTCATATCCAAAACATCTGATGTTAACTGAGGAACGTCCTGTAATTTATCACTCAAACTTTATAGAGGAACCAAATCTCACAAGCACATGAAATTTGCGTATCTCTGTGAAGGATTTTCACGAGATGAGTACTTACTACTTTGTGGGATTGAATAAGCCTTTAAATTTCTAAAATTGAATATTGAAAAAATGGAAGAATCCCAAACTGCAAGTTCCTTTAGAAAACATATTCCTAACTGCAAGTTCTTGGCCTTGAGTTTGTAAATATGTGAAGGAGAGGGTTCTCCCTTCAACACTTCCTACATATGCCCATAGAGGTTTACTATCTTATGTAATTCTCCTGGTAAACCACTTCTCGAATGGTGAATTCTGTTAAAAACCTTTAATTACCTATGAAAGCTACTTCTTGCACAAAGGTGGAAGTTTTTAGACTTCAAATCTGTGTCAAATTTGCTGAGTTTAATAGGATCAGCATATTTATATTAAAGTTTAGCAGACATTGCTTGAATTGTAGTCTGCTCAGTATATGTTATGTTTGTATATATCTAAAAATACATCGTTTACATATTGTAATGTGACTAAGCATCATACACAGAAAAGTCCCGAAGTTGGTAATGAAATCAGAGGGTTACTGTAAAACAAGGATGAATATGTAAGGGTTCTGGAAAGAAATTAGCAGCTGGTCTAGAATGTTTTCTTGTTCACAGCCTTCTTCTCAGTCATGTACATCTCATTAAAGTTTCTGAATGAAATATAATACATGAATATTTTCCTGTTTAATGTCTAGCTTTCTATTGTTACTGCAATGCTTTTCTGTATAAAACTCCCAAAGGTCAGTTTTACAAAATTTATCTCATAATTTAATGAAAGAAATTAATTTTATAAGTCAGTTCTGATAAGATTGAATTTTACAGCTACTTTGTTTTATGTGTTTATTGTGGTTCTTTTTTTTTTTTTTTTCATTTTATTTTTAAATAACACTTTGATGCCAGTCTGTTCATGCCAGGAAATCAGCTTTTTTTCTGACTTAGCTTAAATTACATTTTATTTTGATGGGAATTGTCAACTTATTGTTTGGTGTGATGTATAAATTTTGCTATAAACTATTAAAATATTCAGATAGAAATCATTGTCTCATATGACATGGATCCTTATGGTTCCTGCAGTTAAAACACTGATTTTCCATGCATAGTGAGAACAATGAAGTTCTCTTTATGGGTCGAAAGTATGTATTAAACTGAAAATCAGCATCACTGATCAGAGACAGTCACATTTCACTCACAAGGCATATCTTCATTTTTTGCTGTGTTGTTCTCTGGCTGGGGGGCATCCCATCACTAGCAATTCTAAAATGGCATAAAGAGAAAGAAAGACTGTGTCTAATATTGAAACTTTTTTTTTTGTTCATCCTAAGGAAATATTTTGTGGCTGTTTCAGGTATTAATTCAATTAAAAATTTGAAATAAAATGCCCTCTCAAACTTGAGGAACCAAATATTTGCCATCAAAGCTGAAAAAAAACTTTCCGATTTGGAGGGAAAGGAAAGGATGTTTCTATCTTTCCTCAAATGAACAGAGTTTTGCAAATTGATGCAAGTCATTCATCATAGCAAAACATTTATGTGAAAAACAATCTACCTTCATGAAGTATTTTTCCAGGTTTAAAAGGATCACATCAGGATATTTATTTCCTGATCTACTAAACTGCAATCCAAACGTCTCAGTATACAAGGACTTAATAGAAAATGGAGGACAGACTGTAGACAAGTCTGTTTTTTTCTTATGGTCTGTCTCTAATTTTGGCAGAAAAAAAGAAAAATATTGCTTTTAGGCTTACATGCTATTTTCTGCCTTGGGTGAAATGAGACAAAGTTTTCTGTAACCACATTAAAACAGGCTTCATAAAAGAAATATAAGTTCAATGATAAGGGTAGAGTTACAAATCAAACACAATAAGCATCAAATTGTCATCACTTCAGGACACATCATACCCTTCATCTGTATCCTTTGTAATTGAATAGAGCTGCCCACACACTCTGAGGGCAGAATATAGCTGTGAAATACTTGCATATTTATTCTCTGGAGATTTATGGGCAATTCAAGAATTGATATTTCCTTTGTGAAAGTAATGGTTATATTATTAGATTAAAAACAAAAAATTCTTCTGCTGGTTTGGGTCAGTCCTTTGGATCTAACACCAAACACGACACCATTATTGAACCTAATTACTCAGGAAGGCACCTGTTTGCTCACCTATTCGCCAACTACAACAGTGCACATAGAATACATTAAGCAGACTATCTGCAATATCTTGAGACTGATGTTCTGTCCCTGTACTACTAGAGAGCAAAACAGGCTGCCTGAGAAACTGCTAGGCAGGTTGTAAGAACCACTTATGGAATCATAGACTCACTCTAGACCATGTCACCCAAGACTCTATTCAACCTGGCTTTGAAAACTGCCAGGGATGGAGCGTTCTCTACTTCTCTGGGCAACCTGTTCCAGTGCTTCACCACCCTCACAGTAATGAACTTGTTCCTTATATCTAACCTGAACTTCCCCTGTCTAAGTTTGAACCCATTAACCCTTGTCCTGTCTCTACAGTCCCCAACGAAGAGTCCCTCCCCAGCATCCCTATAGGCCCCCTTCAGATACTGGAAGGCTGCTATGAGGTCTCCACGCAGCCTTCTCTTCTCCAGGCTGAACAGCCCCAACTTTCTCAGCCTGTCTTCATATGGGAGGTGCTCCAGCCCCCTGATCATCCTCATGGCCCACCTCTGGACTTGCTCCAGCAGCTCCATGCCCACTTCTAGTACATCTACCCCTCTTTTGAAGCCACACAAATCATCTATATACTGGCTGTCCTAAACCATTAGCTTTGCTCATCATTCAGGATGTACCTTGAAACTTTGCGGACAGAGAAGCCAAAAAGTCTATGTTTGAAACCCTCAGAATTAATCTCACCACTATGAAGTACAAATACCAGGCGACAAATACTATCTATAATGCTTTGGAATTCTAGATCCTAGCTTAATTAGCATTTTAAAAAATAAACATTTTATGTTGTATGGTGAAATCAGCAGCCTGAATATTGTGAGTGAAAGAGAATCACAGAGCAGGGATATGGCATTTCACTTACAGCTCTTCTTGAATTTTATCTTGATCTAAAGGGGAGGAAATCTCACTTCCACAAACATCTAAGAGATTTTTAACTTTTAATTTCTTTCTTCTTATTTCCAAACCAGTAATAATGCCTTGGTGATGTAAAATTTTGGTGGTGTTTATCTAAATTAACTTCAATTTTGGATAAGATTCTTCAAGGTTGAATGAAAATAAACCATTTAAAGGAAAAGTGTTTGCAGCACTAATTAGTCTGTGTTTTCTCTGTGGCTGGTTAACCTCTCTGTGTAAGATTTTTTGTGGTATTGATTAAGACGTTGTTTGCACAGTGGCAAGTGGGAAATAGCTTTAACCAGGAGAATTGATATTAGGCAGGATTACACTCATTTCAATATGATTTTATTCTGAATTGCTTCCTTATGATTAATCGATGTATACTCACGAGATAATAGAGACACTTTACAGAAATTAGAAAGCTACAGTCTTCATTGGCATTAAAAGCCATATAGATTTAGCACAGGTTTGAATTTGTCAAATTTTTGCAGCTCATATTTTAGATGCAAAATTAACCACATGAGCATTCCAGACAAGGTTTAATAGGTTATGTTCATCTGAGTCATAGATACATTTCGTATTTAATCAGAATGGTTTAAACTGCCAAATATGCTAGAGTGGAAAAAAAAAAAAAGAAGGCTGCTTTAATTTTGAACATTCTGCTCTGCCACTTTGTAGATTCATGTTCAATTCTACTTTGCAGAAGCTCAGTTTCTCTGCTGGGAACCTTTGAGTTGTGAGCTATAGGCAGAGCAGGAGTTCACTTAGTGATTTGTCTTATGAAACAGGCATTAGAAGAAAAAATACTGCTTGCCTTTAAAGGCATCCTACCAGCAAAAAAGTAAGGTTGTTGTGAAAAGAAATTTGAGAAAAGATGGTAGGTGAGTTTGTAGTTTAATGCTTTGATGCATTCTTCTCAGAAAGAGGATTTCTCTGTCCTGCCTTTTAAACCAGTGCTGTTTTTCTGCTACAAGAGTCTTAAATTAAAGATTGGGGATTTGAGCTTTTTAGTCTTTGGTTGTTTTGGTTGGCTTTGTTATTTTGCTTTGGGTTGTTTGGGGTCTTTTTTTATCTTGTTTTTGCTTTGTTCTATTTTTTTGATACTTTTTGTTTGTTTCTTTCTTTTTCTGGAGATAGGACAACTAGTAGAAGAAAGTTTTTATCCTCAAATCTTGGTTAGAACTAGTTTCACATTCTTTAAGTCTGGCATAATGTCTGTGTGGTCACTATCGTCACTTATATAATGAGGAAGAATTTCTTATGCAAGTATTTTTTTCCCTTCACTTTGTGGAGAAAGTTCCCCATATAACCTCTCTGTTCTAGCCAGTTTATTTTAACAGTACGGATGAAATAACCTGGAAAAAAAAAAAAATACTGGTAGAGTGTTGAACTTCTCTTGTCATTTTCAAAGTGAAGCTGAGTAATCAAACTTCTTACTAGTAACACTGTATATGGTGTGTCATCTGTATCCACTGTGGGTACCTAACTGCTTGCTATATAAAAGAACATTAAGACATTTCTTTTATAGAAACTTTGGTAGCAATAAAGATAGTCTTATTTTTGGATTATTGCTACATACCAAATCATGAAGACAACTTTACTTTTTGATTAATACAAAAGTAAAATGTGTTTGCATTTTGTCCTCTCAGCCCTAAGAAAGTAACACAATACTGGTGGTGTGGAAGACTCCGGCAGAATTTACCCTTGCTCTTAGCAAAATAATTGAGACAAAAATCAGTCATATTATTTGTATTGGAGAGGGGAGACACTGTCCTTTTTTCTCACTTTCCACTACAATTTGACTCAGTGCTCTAAAATTAATGTAGTCCTTTCTGATTATTTCTCATGATTTAAGCGATTTGGCATTTCACTTTGCTGGTAAAAGCCAGTCTTCAAAAACAAAGAACCTGACACAGTAATGACAGTGAATCAACAGAAGAGGAAACTGCTGTGCTTGCTGTTTTCCTTACTTGCTAATCTGTATTTTCTAAACTGAGAAAAGGTTACAAAGTGTATAATGACTGTGCTTTTACCTACGCACTGCTGTTGTGTATATAGAGATTGCAATGTTGTAGGAGTATGAGCATAATTCTGATGCATGATTTCATAATTTATCTTTAAAGAGCTTAAAATATTTTCCTTAGGTCTGTGTTAATAGCATTATACAGCATTTTAAAAGAAAATAATATTGCAACAGTGTGCTGTATTTGAAACTGACTCGATGCACTGGCCAAGGGCATTAAAATACAATTTTCATTCTAACTGAGTATTCTGTTTGAGTCATTGGCAAAATACAATCATATAACTAATTCAACAGAAGTCAAATACTTTGGTTCCTATATCCTATCACTTGCTTCTGAATTTGGTGCCCAAGTTGACTGTGGAAACAAATGTAGAGGTGGAGAGAAAAGTAAAGTACATACGTGATTTGAGGACAACAGATGGTCCAGAATGAGGAAGTCAGTACCAAGATTTTTTTTTTAGGTCTAAACCTATTGATGTGTTAACAGATATCATGCACTAACACCAGGAAGCTGGAGAGAACCCTTTGGAAAAGAGGTCTGCAATCCTGGCGTTATGTGGAGCCCTGTATTCCTTACAGAAGTACCTCCATTAAATTAACTTCCCATAGCCAAGGTTATAAATTCAAAAGTAAAACAGATCAAATGATAATATTTGATATCCTCCCTCCAGAAATGCTGCAATATAAAGAATGCTTATGTAACCTATGAAATGTCATGTGTTAAATTTCTATTACATGCATATTATTTACACATAACTTTTATATTATGGCCATGTAAATACAAAAAAAAAAAAAAAATAAAAATTGAAATGATAGAAAAGTTTCCTAGTGGTTTATATTATTTTGCAATCTTAAAAGGAGCTTGGTCACTGGAAAGAAAATATGAGCAAAAAATCAAAATAAAAGTTCATTAGATTATGTGAAGCAAACCTAAGAGAAATCCTGAAATAGGCATTATGGATGCATGAAAATGTAAAGAAAATTTAGAGTCATTATGAGGAGGCCACATGGACTGTATGGCAGCTATTGTCAAAATATTGGAATTAGGAGTTGTGAGTCAGGTACCTCTCAGAAGAGCCCAGTTTGTTTTCCTGCAAGGAAAATGTGCCGCAAGCATACATACTCATTCACACATTTAAACTCTATCAAATGTATAAAAGCTTGACTTTCAAATGGACATGTGTGATCCTGCAGTGGAGTGATATATTTGACATGAGTAAAACACAGTGTAGGGGCTTCCAACCACATCGTATATTGAATGTATAATTTCATTTGTATCACTGGTAAAATGAGGCAAACTCCTGCCTAAACATATCTGCAACAGTGGTCAGAGGACAAAAAGGAGCAGACATATTCTAAGTCCTTTCTAGAAAGGCTTTAACATCACTTACTATCACAGGAGAGAGAATTAGGGAGTAGTCTGCACTCAAGACTAATTTCTCTAACCTCCAACTGAAATATTCTGGTTTTCAGAATACACTAAGCTTTTGGCTTCTCATTACAACCCACAACTCTCATATAGCATACATAAACCCACTGTCTGCTCTGTCAGCCTCTGCTGGTTTGAGATATACAACTTATTATGTAGTTTCATAATAAAACAGGGAGACATGAATTTATTTTTCTTTTTTATGTTGGGGAAAATATAAAGTCCAGTTTTTCTGTTTTATTAAATGCTCAAATCTGACTTTTCCAGGAGGATCTTCTAGATATGTAAAGTCACATAAAAACACAGAAGCGCTTTTAAGACTGCTGTAAACATCCAAAACCCTTATCAAGCACGTGCATGCATCTAAGACATTCTGCTAAGGGCTTCATTAGTAAATGAAGACAGTGGCTTGCTAAATGTTTTAGAGCTGTTCCAATCACATGGAAGCAATTTCTAACAACATGACACTTTGCCATTGACAAGTCCAGCAGACAGTGCTAGGGAAAATAATTTGCTTTACTCTGCTAAATACTTTTATAAAATATCTCATCACTCTACCAAGCAAAAAGACATCACAGTGGTGTTAAGCAGTATTTTTTTGCTGTGGCACATAAAAGCCAACAGGATGATGGGTTACATCAAAGGCATCGCCAGCAGAGATAAGTCACTACTCTACTTAGTGCTTGTCAGGCTACGCCTGAAATACTGTGTTCAGTTTTGGTCCCCACCATACAAAAAAGGTGAGGACAGGCTGGAGGGAGTCCAGAGAACTTCCAAAAATGATCAAAGGACTGGGAAACTGTATGAGGAAAGGCTGAGAGAAGTGGGTTTGTTCAGCCTTGAGAAAAGAAGGCTCAGGGTGAGACCTTATCACCATCTTCTAGTATTTAAAGGGTGTCCACAATGCTACTGGAGACTCCATTTTTACAAGGAATCGCGTGGAAAAGGTAAGGGTTAATGCGTACCTAAAAAAAGGTGCTCCTGGAGAGATTCCAATTGGACACAAGAGGAAAATTTTTCACAGTGAGAACTTCCCATTGGAATAATCTCCCCAGGGAAGTGATGGGCTCCCCAGCACTGGGCACTTTTAAGATTTGACTGGATAGGGTGCTGGGACATCTAGTCTAGGTCATGCTTTGCTTAGAAAGTTTGGACCAGATGATCCTTGAGGTCCCTTCCAACTTGTTGTTTTATTGACCCTACAAAAACGTATGCCCAAATAGACATTTTGATCAGCTGCAAGTAAGAGGTGAGAGAGTGGAGTAGTAAGGCACGAAAGAAAGAATACCTTTCCTCATCACTTCTAAAAAACTTGAAAAATAGAAATAAAGCATTTTTATACTGTGAATGTTGAGCATCTATGGAAAATTTACCTCCATGACTGTAAATCTAGGATATGGGATTTTCAAATGTACTTCACAGACTTTGTTACAGATACCTTTGACTAGCCAATGAAAATAAAGCCAATCACTATCAAGCATCCTTTAGAAAGCATCAGAAAAAGTAAAAAAAAAAAAAAAAATTCATTGTCGAATTACCCGCTACAAGTATATTTAAAGTGATTTTTTTTTTCCTGTTTAACCCTGGATGCAGTCCAATTTTCTTTTGTTACCTGATGGGGATACAGTATAGGGATACAAATACTCTATCTGCTTCTATCAGACACACGCTTATTTCAGTTTTTAAAAAGTTCATACAGGGTTCAATTGCATTCTATTATTCTGAGAGGGTTAAATTTGTCATCCTGGTTTTTATTATTCCCAATAACTACTATTTTTGGTCAGTACATTAATTTCAGCAATTCTATAGAATTAACCACCTTTTGTTTAATTATAATAAGTTCTAGTGGAAGGCCACATTACTTTGGACACTTCAGACCCTTAGACTTCCAGTACTTGGGTATACTTTTTCACATACGCTTTCATTTTTCTTTTTCTGGTTCAATCCCTAATAAGTAGGCCATAACTTATCAATAAAATTCAGCTCAGCTCACTTTTACCACCAGATTAACTGATCAGAATTCAGAAGTATTGAGCTCCCAGTGAGCATTTTTGAAAACCTGATTTATGTGCCAAAGTATGAAGAGTTGAAAATGACTAAAGTTCTAGTAGTAACTTGCTCCTTTGCCTGTATTTTTTCATGAAATACACTGAAACAAAGGATGACCATACAAATCAAAGGGTCATTGAATCCTAGATAGCCAAGGTATATTGGATCATCTCTGTGGTATTATTAAACACCTGTAAAATAGGAATATGGCCTGTCCTGTTGCTGAACATTCAGAAATCTCAAATACTAGCATATTCTCTTTGCTTATTCTCACAATACATTTAGTGTAATTGAGCATATTGCAGTAGTTATCCAACTACTTAGGACAACTTAAGAACCATATGTCTACTAAGCAGAGGTTTCCATGCTATACATGTACTTCTGGCTTTCATGTCTATCCTCATCCTAATTTTTTATAAGGCGCCTTTACTGGGGTCTGTGTAGCCCCTGCTCTGATCCTCTCCCAGGGAATGAGAGCTAAAAATAGCTTTTCATGCTTTCAGCCCTAGCTTCTTGGTTCAAATCAGCATTTGCAGAATTTAATAAGATTTATAAAAAAATAGACAGAACTTCTGTACCTGTATTTCAGGCAAGCAGCCGCAGTATTTCTGAGCTCTAATTATCAGTTTCACAGCAGTTAGCCTTTATTTTATTAAGGATTAAATATTTCCAAGTTGTAAACATGCTCAGGCAAAGTATTTTTCTTACCCAGAAGCTGTCCATCTTTTACATCTATTTTGGGCTTTGGGGAGCTCACAAATGGAATTGAATGTGATCTATTATGAAACATGCTGTTAAAAATAAAACGTTAGAAATAGCACGTTTCTATCTATCAGGGAATGATTGATTATTGCAGCATATAAAAATCAAGAGGTTAGCAGAATAACAGTAAAGAAGCATGTTAGAGTTACTGCATATAAACCCAGTGTCTTTTGTTGCTTAAAAGTATGTAGACTTTCCAAAACACTGAGGTGGCTGCCTAGAAAATATTTTAAAATGTAAGTATAGAAATGGTGATATTGCTTATGGCATATCAGATTCATTTGTCTTTTTTTAGACATGTTTACAGCAGTCAGTTTTTCAAATACGTATGCTGAAGACTCTCCTCTGTTATTTATCATCTGCTGTTGCGAAACCTTTTGTCATCTTCAAAATCTCTGATGTCAAAATGTTCAGAAAATTATTTTTAAAAGTCAGCTTTCTTAACCTGATATTATACTAAACCTTTCTGGCTTTTTTTTTTCCTCAACATGAAAAAAAGAAATAGCACTAAAAATCAGACAGCATGTTTAACTTCAGCTGGTTTAGTTGATACCTACCTTTGCAATCATGGGGGCAATTATGCTCTTGATTCCAACTTGTGTGTTCTATTTTTGACATCATAACCATATCCCAGGGGCAAAAGTCAGTTTAATACTAGAGCATGCATCTATTCTATCCTGGTACAACTGAAAGTTGATTACAAGAGCAGCAGAGCACATATTTAGGGTATCCTGCTCTGCTGCTCTTGTAGAGGTGTTACTAAGAACTAGAAAAATGTTGTGGTTTTTTTTTTTTTCATGGAGGTGAAAAAACCACACCACCAGACTTGAAAACATTTCAATTACTGCCATACGGCCATCCTTTCTCAGCAATGGAATTTCATTGCCTACTTAAATATACTATTCTTAAATCTACATCTCACAAATATCTATGGAGTGTTAAAGAAGAACAGCATAAAAACTGGAGAAGCTACAAACCTTGATTTTTACTCTGTGCTTTTTCTGTAATTAGAAAATGCATGAGCTGGGATTGTAGTTTAAACACAAGCATAGATGATCATTACAAGCTTTTCCTCACATGTCACAGGTGAATTTGACCGTGTATTCAGTATATGACATTGTGCAGCCAAACAAATAATCATGAAATGCATAGAGACAGCCACATTGGTTTTTTACTAGACAACTTTCAAAAATTGCTTTTGATGGAAGTTGTTTTATTTGTATGGTTCTTTACTCAATTTTGTCAAGTTGCCTAGTACAGAAAGTGATGGGGAAAGCTCCTGTGCAAATTCCCCAGCAGTATGGAATTAACAAGATGTCTGGTATTCTGGACTGAAATTCTCCTTCACATTCATGTACTTACAGACACATTTCAAAGGTGACATTTATTTCCACAGTCTCTCATATGCTTTGTGGTATACTGTACTTCTTTTTGAAATTGAAAAATAGGCACATGAACCTGTACTGTTTCAACCTTTTCATTCAGGGTTTTATGAAACAATTTGAGTCTGAAAGGCTGGAGATTCTGCTTTTGCTATTTCTAAAATCAAATCTACACCATGTTGGGAATATTATCATCCTTGCAGTCAATTTCTGTGAGCAAGTATATGAATGTCAAAGGAAAAAGATAACTGGAACTTTATGAGTCTGATGTTTTAAGAAATATAGCAGCTTTTCACCAATGTATTTATTTATCCTTAGGAATAATTATTTTTAATTTGTATCATTATAAAGAGAATGGTTTCACCAAAGCCTTTCACAGTTTGTTTTCTATGACATCTCCATCTTTGAATCCTTTTTCCCAACTTGATCCCTTCAGTGTGACCCATTTTTTTGGCATTGCATCCTCAATAGACTATGACAATAGTAACTACAGCTGTATGGAATTTAGAGATGCAAAACTTTTCTATTGAAAAAAGTTCTTAATTGGAATAGAAATTTTCTTCAATTGCAATGAGGTATATTTTGCTAAATTATTCAGTAAAAAGTTTCTCATTTCAACATTTTCTAAATTGAGAGTTAATTCTGTTATTTCAGAATGGCTTTTCATCTGAAAATTTTAATGAATTTTATTGAAGAATATGTAAATAAAAACCTAGAGGATAAGCAAAGCGGATCAAAAGTAGCTAATATGTTTCCACTGATTTCCCCAGTTTTACATTTTGCAGCTTTTGTGGAGATTTTGACTTTTTGTCCCAATTTATAGTGGAAAGAGTTTATCCTTTTTTTTTTTTTTTTAAATTTCAAAAGTGTTCCTAAATTGGGAAAATTTTTCCCACCTGGTTCTAATAATAGCATGTTTGAGTGGGCTGCGCTTTCAAGCTTACTATATCTGAGAGTTTTGCCAACAGTCAAATCAGGGTAACCTACCTTAAGTTCTTAAAATGACTGGCTCTTGTGTAAGTGCACCAGAAAATTATATGAATAAAAATAAACTCACAGCCAGAGAATTCTCCCCCATTGGCCAGAGAGACTGAAGTTTACTTTGCCCCTTGGATTGAGTTGGGCATTTTCTAAAATGACTGTTTAAGAAAGTAGACCCCTAGCCTAGCTCCTCTCTGGAGCTTTTGGAGTTGCCTGCACACAGTGGGGAGCGCAGAATATTTTAAGAAGAAAGATATAGAGTCACTTCACTGGAAAATTGAAGAGGTAGCTGGCTGCTGAACATCTTTAGTCAAGGTTGTATGGTTGAGACACAATGGGACTCTTATATTACAGTAGCTATTCCTGGTTTTGCAGCTGTAGTTGTGGGTACTGAGCACTTAGAGGGTGCATGAAATAGAGAATGCGCTTGTGCCCCTAGCTCTGAATGATGTCAGTCTAGTCCAGATCCAGTGTCACTTTCTACTTCAGAAGGTCAGGGAGGATTTAGTTCTGGCAGAATTAAGAAATAAAAGAATTTGGTTGGAGAACTTAAGCACAAACTCTGGCTCTTTTGATTGTTGGTGTATATTTGTGTGGCTGTGTGAGAGAGAAAACAAACCTTTCCAGCTTCTCTTGTTCAGCTAACAAAATCTGTTTCCTGGTGGTTGTATCTGAAGTATTTAAACATAAAAAAGAAAACTGTTGCTCTCAATTTTTTTCCCTAGCATTTGAAAGTCTGTTTCATTTTTGACTCTGTCATAGACTTTTGGGGGAAAAAACCCAAATTAAACTCTTGCTCATCTAAGCAGGTTTCATTTTTTTATGGGTTGTATATATTCAAACAAATCTGTTCCTCTCTGGATGGTGGTTTTCTTGTCAAAATGCTCAAAGATCTGTTGCTTTCTTTAAGCTGAGAGAACTGCTTAAAAAATTTAAAACTCTCTGTGATCATCTATTAGTACCTATATTTTTTCTAAGGTACATGAATTTGGGGTCTAAGCATTACAGCTTCCTTCATCAGACAAAATCGCCGGAAGACAATTCTTAGAAAAATCTTATAAAATATATGCATCTCTGATCATCACAGATGTACATTCAGAGTTTGAACAAAATTAATTTTTAAAGTAGAAATCATGCAGTGCATTTGTAGGATAAAAGCAAGTTCTATATTAATCTTACTGCACTAGGTTATTAAGAGCCATGAATTGATTTTTAACAGGTGTATGGACTTCTTTTTAGTAAGCAAAAACCTCAATAGTATCTATTTTGTGTATTCACATTAAAGCATCTATAAAAATACTAACTTTACTAGCTAGTGCACATGGTAATTTTTTCAGGCTCAAAATTCCTCTCTTTGTGAAGAATAAGTTATGCAGTTACCAGCTGGATTTATCCAAAAAATCTTGTACTGGGAGAAGAACCTTGAGGATAATTAGGATATAAAGCCAAACCAAATACATCCATATGAAAACCATGTCAAAGGCTGGTTGCCAAACACATACACTTCACATGACAACTACTTTTTTTCCCCTTTATTTGTTTCTAATTTCTATTCTATTTAAAATGTCTCGAATCAGGTACCTGACTCTCTTGTGTGTGTGTGTGTGTGTGTGTGTGTGTGCGCGCGCGCGCAAAGAACCAAGGAAACCTAGACTGGATGGTTAAACCATGTTATTTCAGAATATGCTTGGCAAGGATTGTCTCACTCAGCTAAGGATGCTTATTTCTGGCGTCAGAACAAGTTATTCTACAAGAATCCTTAACTTCCAGACAGGGGACTGAATGACCCTCTCTCCCATTTCTTCTTGAGACAGAATTAAAAATGGGGTCTAGGAGGGGTGAATACCATAGTGTACAAGCTAGTTCCTTCTCACTGCCTGCCATGTCTGTTACGTGGAGCAGAATTTTCTTGTTCTGAGGAACACTGATATTAAATGAGAAGTGGACTTCAGAAGGATTTAAGAAGCCACATTTGAATGTCAGTCATGCTGAGGTGACTGAGATTTTCACAGTGCTGTACTCAAGAAGTTGTGCAATAGGGAACCTAGCCATGGAGCAGTGTGCCTTTTCTCTGGACACCTCCTCAAGACTGGATTTCTTAATATTGTACTAGCCAGGTAACAAATATCTTTACAAACACTCTAATAAAGGGGTTTGGTTATTCCTTTAGTTTTATTTCGAAGTTTTATTTGACAACGAGCAAGTGATTAGGGCAAAAGCCCAGGACAGAGTAACTTCAAATACGTAGACTCAGATAAACACTTTTTAGGGCTGCCCATGATGCTAAATCTCCAGTATCCTATTCCTGGTGTACTATGAGAAATATACCTGATTTGTTTGAAAATCTAACCTCCTTCTCAAGGAAGGCATCAATTTGTTATAATTTAATGTTTTAATTTCAGTGTTCATTTTTCTTGCTTCTTTCACTGTTTCCTTCATTGGAGCTTCAACACTGACATTTGTTCAAGGTCTTGTAGCCTAGTGTGAACTTGGTGAATGCTGAAAGAGCTTAAGGAAACACCAGACTACTCACTTCCAGGTGTATGTCCTTGGGCCTATTCTGCTCTCCAGAAAGGTTTTCTGCTTGGTACATAGTTTCACTATAAGAAGCATGCTCTGCCACATGCAGATACCACACACAGAAGCACAGCTGATATCACCAGAGATGCTGAATGTGAAGTCTGAGTTTTAAATCAATCCCATTTGTGTTGAGTGTGTTTTCTTAGCATTCTAATATTATCACATCATGAATGCTCCAGCTGGAATCAATATCTGAAAGTTGACTTGAGGAAATTTTATTTTATTTTTAAACTCAGAACAGAATAATTGTAGTCCTGCTCAGCCAAAGTTTTCATAAAAATTTTAAGGATAATATTTATGGAGAGTTTTAAGGCTTAAATAGTTCTGAATCTTGAGATTGTACTGGGGTGTTTCCTAGGAATGTTGGAAAAATATTCTGTTACAAATATTTGCTGCAGTGTCCACCTGTGCAGCATGATCTATACTGCAATTTAAAAATAAACAAAAAAGAGTCATATTAAAACACTTTCAAATTATATAGGCTCTGGTACACCTATGTGTGGGTCTGAGGTTCTGAGTAAAGGCAATTGTCATTGGTAAGAAATCTTCAGACCAAAAGGTGATTCTGAAGTTTGTCTTAGAATCTCCCAAACCACCATACACTGCTCTTGGACTGAGACTGTGGAATAATGAATTATTTACATACTATTTGCCCAGGACTACTTTAAAAAGAGTATTTACTCTGTTCACAGACTATGCATCACCAACAGAGAATCCGAATTTACTGCCATATCGGACAGCTGGGATAAAAAAAAATGCATCCTCAAATTAAATGACTTAACGTAACCATTAATAAGAATCTTTGAGGGAATATGCAAAATAGAGCCCTAGCACATAGGATTATATTATCTGAAAATAAGGGGCTTCAATAGATATACTGGGTTACTCTCAGCAGTGTGGAGAATGAAACTGTAGGACTTATATCTCCAGAATAGCTTGACACAAAATAATTCCTGTGGCATTTTTGACAGGGTCAGTGTATACAGAGAAATTAGACTACAGTGAACCACTGTTTCTACTATTTTACTTTAAGGCAATCTCATCTTTTGAAGTTGATCTCAAACGGCATTTTCTGGACCACTAGGTATATGTCTTCAAACTCAATTAATTATCTACTTTTCCTGTGCATTTCTCGCCTGTTTTGCTAAAGCTCATGACAATATATTTCCATTCATTGTGCTCATCAAGAAAAGATGTTTTCTTCTATGGTATCTCATTCTTCAGGACGTTGTGCTGATTCTTGACTTGTAATGGTTCAATACTTTCTTGTTACTACTAGAATTTCTCCACCGCAAGTCTGAGATGGCTTCTGAGCTTGGAAACATTCTAGTCTGTACTTTGTTTTGTAGCTTCAACCACTACTATCTTGACAGGAAAGTTTTACCATTCCTGAACAAGTATTGTTAGCATGCCACTGCCATGGCTGTAACCTCTGCCACTTCTGTTAACAAAAACATGAACCCATCTTGAAGACTCTCCCTCACTTTATCTTTTCACTTAGCTGTTCATGCAACATTGTTGTGGTTCTTTAAACAAGTGGAGGCTCATTTCTGTAGGAACTAGACTAAAGGAGCTCTTAAAAAGCCATAAAACTCCAGAGCTAGATGAAAAAAACTCTGTTCATAACAATACGAATTGTTAAGAAAAAAATGTGGTTCAAGAAAGTATATTGTGCTGTTACTGCATAAAAAACTCTGTGAGTTTTATGAAAAATATTTTTAACATGAACAGTAAAACAAAACAGTACCTACATATTTTTAGTTCCTATCTTCTTATTCTGTATAGTCAAATTCTCATAATACTCAAGAAGAGGTCTTATTTATGGCTTAGTGAGGGAGAACTGAAAGACAGAAGGTGCTGAACAGAGAACACTAATTGCAATCATTTCCACCTCTGTCCTGTCTTGAAAGCTTCAGAAAGATCAGCACAGTTCTCTTTTCAGCTGTCACATGAAAACTCTGTTGAAAGCTACCAACAGTTCTATATTTTAGTGTAAAGTCTGTTTTATCTAACTTTAAAGCCAGTTGGGAAAAATACTTTTCAGTTGAAGAAACGCTGCAATTTCTGAAGCTCCTAAGCCTAGATGAACACTCTGCAGTTAGAACCATCATTAGGGGAGCTCCTTCCACATAGGAGCAGAATCCTGCTCTTCACTTTCTACTCTGCTAGTCAGACTCATTTTCTTCTAATTATATGTGACCTGTACTGCCACTATCTTCCTTTGCAGTTGTGTTGTGCAGGTGCATAGATAAGGTTTGCTTTCTTTCACATTTGTGATCTCTAAGCACATGCCAAGGAATGGTAACCCTGGACAGAAGTTACTTATACTTGCCATTACATCCAGAATGCCTCTAAGCACTCATTTATCATTCCTTAAAACATCGCATCTACACATCTAATAGCAGCTGGAAGATTTCCAATGCCAGGCAAATGTCAGGGAAGGAGAGGTCATTCCTTTCATAGAAGGAAGAGAATCATATTCTGAAGTACCAAAGATGGTTTTGGGGCCAAACAATAATAAAAATAGAAACAAGATACAAATTTCAGTGAACATTTGCAATTTTGCATAAAGATCCAGGTTATTGCTTACAGAACCAAAATGAATCTGTGAGTCTGTAAGGATTTGTTGCTGTATCTATGAATGCAATTTCCTTATAACAGACAAATGATGTGGTAATGGACTTTGGTTAGAAAATTATGAACTTGATACTCACAGATATTAAAGACTGGTCAGAAATTAAACACTAGGACATAGGTAATAATAGAGTTGAGAGGTGAATAATTCCAGGTTAATAAAGGTCATTAAACTACAAACAATCATATACACGTAAAGCAGGGATACAAGAAAAGACATGTAGAACAATTAGAGTGAAATAATCTGCCAAGCAAGGTTTCTTAGGCAACAATCCTGAGGTTCTAAAAAAACAGATTAAACAAAACATTGAAAAGAAAACAATTCTAAGGACTTAATTTCTGTTGTGAAATTGAGTTCTTTACCACTCTTAATTTAGTCTCGTCTCTACATGAATCTGTATTTCTAAAGACTTCCTTTAATTGCATCATTACCTATTTCAGAATGCATATTACATGCATGGATATAAACATAATTTCTTTAAATCTCTATCAGAAAATGGAATTGAAATGACTACTTGAGAAAGTTTAACAAGGATATAGGTTTATTTCTCCCCAGGTGCTTTGTGGCATGCTTACTGTTCTGAGTATAAGGGCAGGAACAGATCACATATTCCTCATAGAATTGGACAAAGGTTTTGTCCAAAACATTTCAAGCATTTACAGAAAGTTGACAAAGACAAAATGTCTTTCAATAAAACCTTCCTACAGACCAAATGGAACATTCTCTAAGCACCATGGCACTTTTGTCAACCTTGGTACATGTTCAAACTTCTGAAAAACACAAAGGAAGAAGATTATTCTTTTGCCACTTCGTTCTCCCTTTGCAAATTTCCCTGGCGTCTGCAACTCTGACTCTGAGTACATGCCAAATGGAGACTGATGTTGACTTATTACGCAGCTGCTTTTAGAAATGGAGAACCAGAATTTTTGAGATAACAATGATACCTACCCCTTGTGAGACAGTCCCCGCTGGGAAGGGAAAAAAAAAAGAAATAAAAAAGAAAAAAAAAAGAAGCAGCTCCTACTTTCTGGTCTGCAAATATTCCTTAGAGAGACCATGAGTGTCTTGAAAAGTGCCAATCCGACTTTTTTGGCTGTGACTGCTGCTGACTTTGATATCTGTCAAATGAGTACAGCTCCGTCAGAAAAACAAGGAAGGGACAGGGCCAGAACCAGGTGCCTAAGCAGAAGTTTGTACCACCTCTACGCTTCAGAACTGATTCCAGGGTTGAACTCTTTGGCACTGCATGAAACAAAGTGAGTATACAGAGATTAAGAGTTTAGCACTGGGACTGACATCAATGCAGCTACATGGATTCAGTCTGCTGTGAAAGAAAAAAAACACACCTAGAGGCAGGGTAATTATTGACTTAGCTTTTATGTTTGAGAACAAGAAGAACATGCTGCACTAGCCTGATTCTATGATGCCCTATTTGTTAGCTCGTGATAGGTAGACAGGTTGGGTGCATGATTCACTTCACACCCTGAGACAGTTTTCAAATGCAAAATGAGTTCTCAATGCTGTCCTTTCTTGCTGTTCTTCAACCCTGAAGAAATATACGTGCTCAGCTCAGTTTCTCAAACCTTATACTGAGCCTTGGATTTTATCATTTGTAGTTTTCTAATTAATATTGCAAATCACAATGAATCTAGTAACACACTGACTCCATAGGATATGATTCCCTGAGGGAAACTCAGCAGGATGCTTTTGAGCATTCATATTACTTAAAAGTAGCAGGCTGTTGCCTAAGTCCGTTTTTGCTGACTTTTAGTCAGCAGCTTGGCTTTATCCTGCAAATGAAAACTTCCCCTTCTGTAGCCCTACAAAGGAAACACAGACAACACGCCCTGTGAACCCAGTTACAGTCTGATTGAGTCTCGTTCAAGTCACAGAGTGCAGCTCCACAAGTGTAACTTTTCTAGTGAGCTTAGCAACGCTGAAGTAGGTAGGGATATAATCAGGCAAGTGTCATGGTGAGAGTGATTCCAGGGTACTGGATCTGAACCTGCAGGTGGTTTAACATCCAGGCAGACTCAAGAAGAACATTGGAGAGACCACAGAAAGGTGAAGCAATTAGAGCTGCTTCAGTCTTTCATACTCTTCAGTGCAAGCTGGTAACTGAGTAGCACATAGTACCAGGAATAAAACCAGGTTGAGGAACATAACTTGAAAGAAAGAATGGAAGAGCTGAAAATTCCATGAAACTCTATAAATATTAAACTCTAGTATGGGAGACCAATGGAAAGAGATTCAGACAGTCCTGTCGTTCTCTATTTGCAGACAGAGTGTACCGGAAAAACTGAAGGTAGTCTTAATTTTCAAGAGTTTAAAGAGTTTTGTGTTTTTCAGTCAGCATAGGCAGGGAAGATGACTGTGAACTTACGTTGTTATAAAACCGCAGTCTGCATAAAATGAAAATACACAAGAGACATGAACCTCATTATCTTAATTTCCTGAGCATACAAGCTGAAAATGAGTTTGAAGAAAAAGCTAAGGAAGTCTCTAGTAAGATTTTGATTTGGGTCTGGGACCGGAGAGAAAAACTGGCAGATTACTGTGAGATTCTGACTCGGATCTTTATCCTAAAACAGCAATTCTGAGTCTACAGTTTGAAAGAAGATGGTAACCATGTTATTAACACATATATTAAGAAAAAGAACTAAGATTAATGATACCTAGTGGTATCTTCACAATTTGAAAGATATCATCGATCTGGACTTGTGCAAAGCATTTGACACTGTCTCACATGACATCCTTGTCTCTAAGTTGGAGAGACATCAATTTGATAGGGTGGACCACTCGGTGGATAAAGAAGTGGCTGGATGACCACACACAAAGAGTAGTGCTCAATGGCTCAGAGTCCAGCTGGAGACCAGTAACGTGTGGTGCCTCTCAGGGATCGGTGTTGGGACCGGTCTTGTTCAACATCTTTGTTGGTGACATAGACAGTGGGATTGAGTGCGCCCTCAGCAAGTTTGCCGATGACACCAAGCTGTGTGGTTCGGTTGATACACTGGAGGGAAGGAATGCCATCCAGAGGGACCTTGACACGCTTGTGAGGTGGGCTGATGCCAACCTGATGAAGTTTAACCATGCCACGTGCAAGGTCCTCCACCTGAGTCGGAGCAATCCCAGGCACAGCTACAGGTTGGGCAGAGGAGAGATTCAGAGCAGCCCTGCAGAGAAGGACTTGGTGGTGTTGGTTGATGAGAAAATGAACATGAGCCGGCAGTGTGCGCTTGCAGCCCAGAAAGCCAACCGTATCCTGGGCTGCATCAAAAGCAGCGTGACCAGCAGGTCGAGGGAGGTGATCCTGCCCCTCTACTCTGCTCTCGTGAGACCTCACTTGGAGTATTGTGTGCAGTTCTGGTGTCCTCAACATAAAAAGGACATGGAACTGTTGGAACAAGTCCAAAGGAGGGCCACGAGGATGATCAGGGGACTGGAGCACCTCCCGTATGAAGATAGGCTGAGAAAGTTGGGGCTGTTCAGCCTGGAGAAGAGAAGGCTGCTTGGAGATCTCATAGCAGCCTTCCAGTATCTGAAGGGGGCCTATAGGGATGCTGGGCAGGGACTCTTCATCAGGGACTGTAGTGGTAGGACAAGGGGTAACGGGTTCAAAGTTAAGCAGGGAAAGTTTAGATGGGACATGAGGAAGAAATTCTTTACTGTAAGGGTGGTGAGGCACTGGAATGGGTTGCCCAGGGAAGTTGTGACTGCTCCATCGCTGGTGGTGTTCAAGGCTGGATTGGACATAGCCTTGGGTGGCATGGCTTAGTGGGAGGTGTCCCTGCCCATGGCAGGGGTGTTGGAACTTGATGATATTAAGGTCCTTTCCAACCCTAATTATTCTATGATTCTATGATTCTATGATTTTTGCATATATATAAGACTAGCAAAGGTAGTATGTAATAAAAAAAATGTTGCTGTACAGCCATGTAAAGATAACATTTTGTTAGGGTTAACATATATCCAACACGGGTTTTATGAGGAGCATTCATCACCTTAGTCTTTCAGCAAGGTAAGTGTGGGCAGAAAACCACACTAAAAAATGGACCCTGCTCCTAGTCGTAGAAGTACCTCATTTAGTGAGAGTGCATGTCTGTAACTAAGTACTATACTGAGACACTTGATGATTGAATAGAGGAGTAAGAAAGATCATTTCTGAAGAAAAAGATGACAGACATCTTAGGTATTGATGCAAAATAATTAAATAAGTATGGAAAAAAATACAAATTTTTGCTGCTTCAAACAAATGTTGAAGGCTAAAGGGTGGTTTATAATTAAAATACAGCAACAGCAATACTGACAGATGTACAGTTTATTCGACAAGAAAAGCAAACATTTTCATTGTGAGCTTGACTGCACAAAGTATTGATGTTGCCAGTATAAAAAGAATGCTGTATTCCTCTTATAACTTCTTAGACTCTAAACCTGTATCCAGTACAGTATCACTAAAATATTTCTGGCTTATACTTCTCCTGTAATTTTAATCTTTCTTGGTATAAGATACATAATTTTATCAATGACTGGCATGAAATTGCTTAGCCAGAAGCAAAATCTAGTTGAATCGAAGCAGTAACCTGAATATGGGAGTATTGTAAAATGATGGAGGATAGAGCTCTCTCTTACCCTGAACAGTGATGATAACAGCCATAATAATAATAGTAAGAGTGTGCATGATGATCAACAAACAGACCTTTTCTCCTGTGCTTCATTTTGCTTTGCAGAAGTAATATTTTATAGCATTACAAATTTATGTGTGTTACAGCTCTGATTTGGTCCTAGTAAGTTTTTTAGGTGAAGCTGAGAATAGTCAGCGTCTTATTGTGTAAACCATACTGATAGCAGGAAGGTAATTTGGTCTCTCCCTGGTAAGTTATTAAGGAAAAAAGGCAGATGAGATGACATTTCTGAGATCAGTGATGGAAGCTTCCTATCACTGCGGTAGGTTTCTTGTCTGAGATTGGATCAGTTGCTTGAAATCAAGCCTTCCAGAGTGTCCTGAACAGCGTTCAGATTGAAGCCTGGCTTTTTTACAGAATTCTTCTATTTTATCACCTGACAAGAGCTAGATTTTCAGAGCAGTTCAAATGTCAGAGAGTCAGATTTTTACGAAGCAATGTAACAACTGATGATGGTAAGATACAGTGCCAGTCTTTTTTTAAAAATCAGGTTTTCAAAAAAAGGATGTCCATATTTACTCTTTTGTCTCAGTTCTCCACCTCTAGAATGGGGGTGATATTGAATGTGTCTGCATACAGTATGAAAGGTGTGATCATGAAGTGATTTGACTTAACTGTTCTGATGGTAAAGGTCTGTTAAAAAGCTATGTGGAGAATAAATTAAAAACAATAAAGAAAACAGAACTTTTTCCTCATATTTTTTCTTTATTCCTACTTTTGCTTTACAGGAAATTTTCAGAGTGAACTGCCTTTACTGTTTGTTGTTTCTGAGACTCTGCAGCACAAAGAGGTTTTGACTGACCTTTTATCCCATGTTCTCACATATCTTCACAATAGCAATACCAGGCATGTATCTTACATTGTTTATTCTTGATTCCATTATATACTGTGGTTTTGTTATTTTAGTCTTAAGCAGCACATTTTCAGGAATATAAATTAGACATGTATATTCCTTGCCCTAATTGCAAGCTCCTGGGAATCTCTTTATGAATGAGATATTGTAATCTAAGTCTTGTTTCAGATAGCAAAATGTTAACTGAGGTATGAAAATCATCATGGGTACTCTGGAACTTTTTCCTGTTTCCTTATAAAATCTTCAAATGAGGTGAACATGATTATGCTTTCTTTCTGATTTATACCAAAGAATAAATTCTCTCTAATTTAGAGACCATAAAAGTGTAAGTAAGGTTTTTAGAATAAATCTTTCATGTCAATTATAGCTGAGCATACCCCTGAAAGATACAAGCAGAGTTGTCCAGAGAACAGCCATTAACCAAATGTTTGCAGGGTTTATTTTTAAATAGGAATCTGTGGGTTAGTCAATAACAAAACATTAAGGCAATCTACTAATTTTAATTATTTGCTTATTGATAATTAAGCCTGAAGATAATTCAACCAGAATTTGCTCTTAATGCTTCCCCCTCTCTATACTTTCTGGTGATAAGTAATGTTGGCTTATGTGGTCCATTGCAAGGTGATTTATATCATTCTCTGAATTGGTGGATATTTTTAGTCATGTTTTAAATACTAAGAATTGATGGCTACTGCCAAGATAAGTAAGCAGAGAATACTGTCACTGGGGGGTTTGCTTTGTCTGTTACTGATTAGGAAACAGTCACAAGTCATGCACTGATTGACAGGGCCTCACTGCTATTCTTGACAACTACCAGGAGGGTTGTCATGTAGTTTAGATTACTTGCATAAAAAAGGGCAAAAGAACAGAGATTCATCATTCAAAGCAGTTTTGCACTAATCATAACATTTAGGTTTTTCAGAAGAACTTATAAGACAGAATATGAATTTTTTTCTTACACTTATCCAAATAAAACTACAGAACAGTGGACAGATAACTGCTCTAGAAATGGTACTGCTAATATTAGAAAAGGGGATCAATAACGATATCAATAAGAGCATGTTCATAGGCACTGGTCTGAAAACTGGAAGAGATTATCCCACCCAGTTTTGTGCTTATCCCAACTTCAAATTGAAATCATATCTAGCCTAGAGAAATTGAGGATATTGCTTACTCAAGAGCTATGCCTGTATAGACTATTTCCCTTTGTCTTGTAGGGAAGACACTCTTCAGTGCTCAAAAATAAAACCAAACACTCAGCAGCTTTCTTGGCCGTGAGACTTATCCACTCCCACAACTGGCAGCACAAGCTTGCCAGAGGCATATGCTACTCATTTTTGGAGCGATATAACAGAATATCCCATTCTGTCTTCAATGTTTTCCCATGGAGCCCAGTTCTGCTTAACAGAGTTCCTGCAGAAGCAGAAAGTTTCTCTAGTGTCCATGGCAGCATATAATCTAAAAGGAGTGGAGTGCAGGTGATATTTCACTGATTTGAAGGCTATTAGTACAGTTTATTGTAACAGGAGGCAGATTGTATACTGGCAAATACAACATAACGACGGACCTAGAGCTTAAATTTCAACCTTACAGATTGGAAGGAAATTTTAAGAATTGTTTCTTGTTCTAGTTCATAAGATGTGATTGAAATAGTGAGCTGTATACTGGTAATTCTCTGTAATGGACAGAATTGCTGTATTGGAATGATAAACTGCGAATGGATCAAATTTCAGCAAAGTCATGTCAATTTTACTTTGGCAGACCAATAGACCAACAGACCTTAGGTAGACCTTAGATAGAAATGACCAAGTAATTTGGTCACAAAACTGAGTCATTCACTCCCTACTGGCATTTCACTAATCTTGACATGCTGATAAAAGCTCTTCTTGTAAGTACCTTTAAGCTGATATTTTCCGACAAGCTTTATTGCACATTGAGAAGGTATGGAAACCACATGAAAGCAGTAGGCTTCCAGATTATCCTATTCTGAAAGACATGTAAAATGCCTGCCTCCAATTACCTCACTTCAGTTCAGTTAACTAGTTACTTCTCATTAGCTAAGTATGACTAAGTTACGCAAAGTTAAGGAGATCTGAAAGCCCATGCCCTCTAACCTTCATAGCAAAAATGCATTCTAGTACAAAACTAGAACTAGAAAAACTGCAAAACGGTATACTATTATGTACTGCTCCTTGAGGGTCCCAAGAATCACCTTTTTAAATTTCCTTAGAAAACCTGGACATCAAACCTTTTGATGCTCCTTCTATCTGGTAAATTAATTTCCACTTCTAATTTTGATCCGTACACTGACAGAAAAATGTAAACCACTTCTGTCAAGAAAAAAAAGTCTTTCTAGTCCATTTTTTTAGTGAAATCAGAAGAATCAGGATTTTCTTATGATATACCATCTCATAAGATTTTGAATCCAACCTTGAGTACTTCATAGGCTTTGACAGTTGTAGTCAGTTTTAGGTTACTAAGTTAGTTAGGTTACTTACTCAATAAGTTTAGCATGTGAACTGAGCATCCCTACATCAGACAACTAATAACACACACCCTACCTATAGGCTTTACATCTTCCTGTTATGCAACTTCTTTTAGCCCTTATCTCCCATCTCCGCGATTCCAGAAGTGATAGGAACCAACAGGCTATGAGATCAGCAAGTTAGTGCATGATTAAAATATTCAGATGTCATAAGAAATGCCAGAGGCTTTTAGGGTGAGAGAATCTGATCTTTTTAATGGTTCTATTTTATATCAGGTTTTTCTACCTCACATACTTAATTCTACCAACATATCTACTTAACAGCATTTTTATTACTTTCATAATTATGTCTCATACATGTCACAGAGCAACCCGTGAAACAGAAGTAATGCAATGATTATAAATACTGCCTTGCAAAGAATTTGCATAATTTCTCATTTTTTATTTTTAGTATGTACTTAACACTGTGGCCATCTATGGTAGGCATTTTAATGCTAGTTGTTTTAAAAGATCTTTCTGATTTCTTCAAAAATTGCAGGAGTCGAATCAAAAGATAGAGATTTCAGTAGACTTTGGATCAATGACTTTGTGTCAGTAAGAATAAGGAAATAAAAAGTTTGGTTGAAACTGGATTACCAAAATGCCTTTGAATCCTTAGGACATCAGGTACTTTTGTTCTTGAAATTGCATCTCATTTGAGTTGCATGATAGGTGTTTATGTTTACTAAATGTTATGCTATGGATATGAATGTTATTTATTTTGTAGGACATGGTGCTTTAACTTAGATTTCACATATGTTCATAGATACAAGAAGAAAGCTGAAGACAATGGAATAAATGTATTAACATGAATTTCCAATAGCTCACTATTCTTTTCACTGTTATAAACACAGCAGCACTCAAGCTGATCTTACACACCAGAGTCTCTGGTTACAGTGGACCTGTAGCATGACTTGAAATGTCAGCATAAATAGTCACTGTGGAAACTAGACAGTCACTGTGCGAAAAGTGTATATACTTCATCCCCTAAATGAAGGGCTTGGAAGGGCTTGTTCCAGTGTTTAATGGGTGGCTACAAAGAAGATGGAGACTCCCATTTTACAAGGAGTCACATGGAAAAGACAAGGGATAATGGGCGCAAGTAACTCCTGGGCAGATTCTGACCAGACACAAGAGGAAAAGTTTTCATAATGAGAACAATTGGCCATTGGAATAATCTCCCTGTGGAAGCACTGGGCTCCCCAACGTTGGACACTTTTTAAGATTCAGATGAACAGGATGCTGGGACAATTAGTCTAGGTCAAGCTTTGCCAAGAAAGGTTGGACCAGATGATTCTTGAGATCCCTTCCAAATTGGTATTCTATATGCCTATGATTCAATAACTAAATAGGTGCTGATTCTGCAGAAATCTCTTCACAGCCTCTCGGCGTTTGGTGGTACATGACCAGAGAAAGACAAAACCACAGAATCACAGGATGGTTAAGGTTGGAAGGGAGCACACAATATCATCTAGTCAAGCTCCTCTGATTGAGCAGGGTCAACAATAGCAGGTTGCTCAGGATATTTCCCAGCTGGATTTTAGTAACTATAAAGATGAAAGAAACTCCACAGCCTCTCTGGGCAGCCTGATCCTGTGCTTGATCACCCTCTGGTAAAAACCTTTTTCTTTTGTTCAGATGGGAAGTATTGTGCTTGAATTTGTGCCTGCTGCCTCTTGTCTTATCACTAGACACCCCTGAGAAAAGCCTGGCTAATTCTCCTTTACCTGCCAGGTATTCGATAAGTTAAGCCTTTTCTTCAGGCTAAGTGGTCTCAGTCTCTCTTTGTATGTAAGATGCTTCAATCCTTAGCCATCTTTGTGACCCTTCTCTAGACACACTCAAAATGCCTGTGTCTTTCCTGTATTCAGGAGCCAGGAACTGGACACAGTATTCCATGATGTCAAAGGTTTATAAATTTTTTTATGAAAATACAGTAATTGTCCTGATATTATGGCCTAATTAAAAAAAAAAGAGTTATTCCATGCATTATGTGTAAACCTTCAAGTTTAGTTAAGTATAGATCCCTAATTTTTACATCTTTATTTGCTACTTTATTATTTTCCAGTTCTTTCCTGTCTCTCATTCTTAGAGAGCCAATAGTAACTTCAGTAGTGAGATGAATAAATCTCCACCTAAAAAGAGGGAGTGTAAGGAACCAAAAGGGTTAGTAAGTCCCAACAGGTGCACCTGGAACTGTGACAGTATATTTGTTTATCAGGAACACCTGGAAAAACATCAGGCTTTAGTTTAAAGGCCAGAAAAGGGTAGCCTCTGTTTTCTTGGGCAGGGGGTAGGAGTTCTTGTTGTAGGGGGAGGGTATGGTTAGTGGGATGTTCTTGTGAAAGGACAGTATGTAAGGCAGTGACTGAGTGTTGGTGTTCTTGCAGAGGGAATCAGCCAGTCTGGGAAATAGGCTGACAATGAAAAATCAGATCTGCAGGAAGCTCAAAATCTGTGAGTTTATAGCAATTTCTTTGGTTTCTTAACACTGGAAGATCCTTTGGCAGGTGGTTTCAGGCCTCAGTGGATCATGAGAGATTTCAAGGGAATATAGAATCTGGAATGGGGGGGGAAATAAGTATATTTAATGTTGGTGTTTGATAATGTTTATGGGATGGGTTTGGTTTGGGTTTTTTGTTTTGTTTTGTGGTTTTTTGTTTGTTTTTTTTTTTTTTTTAATTTTGCTGTGGACAAAATCCCGAATGCTGTTGCTTGAGATAGCATCCACAAACCTCTTGCAGAAGGACAAATCCGAAGAATCACAAGGTCAGTTGAGAAGTTGATGGATCTTTGGACCAGTGTTGTCACTGCAGTAGTTGTACAGTGCCTAGTCATAAGGCAGCATTATGTCTGCTGTGTTACATTTCTATAGCCACCTATCACTAAGCATACTTTATTTATAGCCCAATACTGAAGTCTTAGGGTGGCAGGTTTTCATATGCTTTTGTAAATCTCCAGGAAATGTCTTTCTTTGTGCCCTGGGCTCACAGTTGTCTCTTTCAATCAATATTGAAAGATTAAATGTTGAAAGAGAGGGGAAAACTCAAACCATAAATACTGTAAGGGCCTTAGCTTGTTCCCTGACTCATCAATTGGCTTTTACATGGGAAATCTGAGATGTGAAGTGAGATGCAACTACATATGTTGTCCCTGAAGAATTAGATAACTTAAGGAAAAAACCTCCACCAAGGTGACCTTTCAGTTCTCAACTGAACAGAAGCAAAATATCCTACTTAATGTTACTAAACTCTCATTTTCTGTCTTCTCTAAAGTGACTACAAATACTGTGTGTTAAGAATGTAGAGTAGAAATAGGCCTGTGCCACAGTGTTTCAAGAGAATTTTGATAGTGATGATGGCGATTCGAGGAAAGTAAGTTCAAATTGGAGTTAAATAAATAGAAGGAAGAATGATGGTAGTTGCTTTAGCACTGTGATTATAACACTCTATGAATTCTTCATAATCAAACAATGCTTGATTATGTGACCTTGTGAGCACTCGGCTGTACAATGGTCTTGTACATAACAAATGTGTAATTAAGCATCTGTATGCCATGAATTAAATAGACCTGCAGCTGGCCAGCCATCTGCATAGTGGTTGTTCTCATGGAACTGTCTTCCTGTTCAGTTAAATATTTACTTCTCTTGAACTCTAACATTTGTGATGGATTTTATGTCTCCTCTTAGTGTATGCCTTACTTAATATTTTTTTTGGTGATGATATGGTCTTTCTATCAAGGTATAACTTAAATCTTACAATGAGGATGGGGAGGAGGAGGAACAGCTTAGGCCTCAATCTTCAACAGTGATCATGTGATCCACAAATATTAAGTACAACTGATTTGTGAAGGTTTTACAGCTGGCTTTATAGACACATTTCTAGTTTAAAAGTTAATGGAATGCTGCTGAAAATTTGGACTCTGTTACATGGCACCTATCTTAAACATTACATTTGTCATTCTGTGTGTATAAATCTGATTTCATGTATCCTACCATGTTTCTGACAGCAATAGAATACCATAGGACATGTTGCAATGTTTTCAGTTCTTGAAAAGATGTGAATAACCATTTTATATGCATGTAGCCTGCATCTCTGGCAATACAATAAGACAGGACTTCCAAATACTTACGTTCTGCAAGTCCTCAAAATCGATTTGAGCACACATGAACTGAGTTAACATTGATATTCATTTTACAGTTTGGATCCATTTCAGTATATAAAGCACTGTCTCAAAACACTAACTGCTTGGGATTTATGTTGCCTTTATTTGCAGACAATATTCTTTGGAGAGTAAATAAATAGGGTACCTTTGAAATGGGTTAAGAGAAAAATCCAACAGAGAACAGCTGTTGCATTACAGCTATAAGAAACAACCCTGCTTTCTTTATTTCCATTGGGGTGTGTGGTGACTTGTTGTCTTAGTTTTCCTGTACTTTGTAATTAAGCTGTACCTAGGTCAGCAGAGCTCCCTTATGAGGCAGTTATTCTGAATTTCACAACATGTTAATTAGCTTCTTTTTGACAAGTTTTCCTTCTACACCTAGCATGCATTTGAGTTCTAAGAATTTTTGCTGTTTAAACTCCCACTAATGATTTTAGTATTTACATGCTGTGTTGTAAGCACTGAAAACACAAATCTTCAGACTTTCTTTACAATCAACTCTGATTTATTTTTGGGTACGTGCAATATAGATTCAGTACATCTGAATTTTATTCTTAGCTTCAATGGCTTTTATTGGCTTTCTCAATGTCTTAATTCTGTATTTCCCTTAGGGAAATGTATGCATTTTACATTCCTTCAGGCTTCTTAATATACCAGCACTCTGCACTGACCTGCACATTTTTTTTTTTAATCTTCATCTTTTGACAGATTTACATTTTACATTCAGGGGGCAGGGAGAAATCTGGTTTTAGATCAGCTTGCCATCCTGAAATCCTACATCTAGGACACATGGATGTTAATCTAAATAACTTGAAATAAATCTGAGGCTTGCGGATGCTAATCTTATGTTGGCAATGCATATTTATTAAAATGTCATTCATAAACTAGCAGACAGAAGCTGATAAAGCAGCCTAACTAATCCAGTAGCAAAGTCAAGTGCCCAGCTAAGTGAAAATTGACTAGGTGAAAATTTGCAGTCTTGTGTGTTTCTGAGCGTGTATGGAAGGTCTAATGGCCAAATCTGTTCTGTCTTGCTTGTCCTGGAATTTCCTTACTAATTGTACCCCTAAGGACTCAGCTAGAAATAAGTATCATTTGGTCGTTTCTCCTCTTGTATGCCAAGATCTGGCAAAACCAGTGGTGGAGGCAGTGCAAGGCTTGCTTTAACCATTTTAGAACACAGCTAAGTGGTCCAAGCTCATGCTCATTGGTCTCTTAATCTCATGCATGTTTGGGAGAATATACTGTAATATACTCTTCTGATGACTGTGTTATGCATATATGAATTTGGCAAAGAATGTTTTTCTCTTATCTGGCCTTTTGTGCCAACTCTCTTGGCTGAGATTCTGGGACTCCCTTGACTGGAATCTGTCTTTTTTTTTTTTTTTTAATAGAAATTTTAAAGCATTGTGCCTTCTGTTCTTGAGAACAGGAACTTGATGCTTTTCATAAGTTAAACCTGTGTTAAATTTTTGCCAGGAGAATTTCTGGTTAGGCTTTTGATTACATAATTGTGTACTGGTAGAAGGCCTTATATAGCTGTACCTACAGGAGCTGAAAAGAGCTTTGCTGTGATAACTTTTACTTGTGGCACTGGTTAAAACTACTTTGAGAGAAACTCTTTATGCCAGGAGAAAGGGTATCTGCACTTCAGGATCTAAACTATGCTTTTAAATATATTCTGCTGTGGAGCAGGGTTCTCTAGGATAGTACCTAAAGTAGAAAAGATGTGCTGCACAAGCAGATGCATTGCAAGCTGGAATACTGTTGGAAGTAGTGTGAATACATCAAAGATGAAGTCACTTCAGTAAATCCACAGTGACTCAGTAACTGTGTAAGAGCTGCAAACTGAGATAATCTATTTATCACTAGCTCTGTTGGTTGGTAATATATTTGCATATATATGGTGGTAAGAACGCAAAGAACTTGATATCAGCATGTATATGGTGATAAGATTACAAAGGATTTTGAGACTATTTCACTAAGGTTGGCAAAACTTGATTTTTACCAATGATACCACTGACTTTTAGAGCTTAAATTTTGTTTTCCCTTGCAGTTAAATGGAATTTTGAAAAACAAACCCGAACTTGTAGTAAGGTTTTTTCCTTACAAATCTTGACTGGAAAATATTAGAGTTTAGTTTTTGTTCTGCTTTGGCTTTGGCTTTTTTTTAACATTGTTATTTAGTACTGAGAACCTATGGCTCAGGCTGACCTTCTGCAACTTTTAATAAAGCCAGCAAAAAGGTGTTGGAAGTATGGAAGCTGTTGAAAAGCCAAGTGATTTATAACAAAAACTGTTGGGCTCAGTAAGCTGGAAAGGTCAAGCTGCCAAAAATCTAGACTCAGAAAAGCTGCTACAATGTAAGATGGTATTATCAGGAGGAAAACAAAAATCCAATGGAAGTATTCTTGGGAAAAATGTAGTTCAGTTAGTGAAGAAAACAACGTAGGTATCCTGCAAGGTTCTTATATCAGAAAGCTCCCTGTGGAGGGTTCATTTATGTAGAGTAAGAAGAGATGGAAAGCTGTTGGTGCTTCTGAAAGAAAATGTGGGGGAAGGTTTTGAGCAAGATGAAAAATGAAGCAAGACAAACCCATTGCATAACAACTAGTAACAGGAGTTAAGATATTCACTAGCACCCAATACCATATACAGGACTTTCTTTAGGCTAGGCAAGGCAGAAATCAGGAACCTTGGTTTCCCATCTGTGAAGTGAGTATTTTCACTAGTGTGAGAACAGGGGAATGGGAGTGAGGGGAAGCTGAAAATAATCTCTTTCAGATCCCTAAAAGATCTAATGGTCAAAAATGGTCTTTGTCATATGATTCTTCAGTGAAGACCTTGATTCTTCTGTTTCTTTTGTTTTACTCATGCAAAATAGGAATTAATCATGGAAGAATCGGTAAGATTATACAAATCAAGGAGAGTAGGAGCTTCCAGCTATGCTCTTGTAGGCTTATAGAGACTGTAGGAAGAGCAACAAGTTAGATGTTATAAATGGGTTATTGAATTTGTTTCCATTGTAGTAACTTTACAAGCAGATTTGAGATAATTTCTGTAGAAAACTTGTTTGCGAATTGGTTTTGTGCTTTTAAATTGAATATATCTTTACTGAAGTTAAACTTTTTGTTCTGCATTTCACTCAAAGTTCACCACAAATAACTTTCTTTTCAGTAAAAAAGCCACATATTTCCTAACCTTTACAGGAGTTACAAAGTGAACTCCTTTCTGTACTTGTGAAGCCATCACCCTTAAGAGTTAAGTTTTCTAAAATATACCATGGATTTTTAATTCACTGAAATATGGAATATCATGGTAATTCTCTTAAAAGGGTTATGCCTTCAATAGGAGAACTGGAATGTAACACATGACAACCTCAAGTTCAAAATTATGCTGTATCAGACTTCCTGCAAAGATGATCAAAGTATTCCTTTTAATGATGGAAAATAAGTTGTCAAAAATAGAGTAAGAAACTGTGTTCATGTCACTGGTATTTGTACTTGAAGCCCCCAGTGGAAAACTTCAGCCTTCTGTAATGTAACTGTCAATAGACTTGCGTTTGACATTACTTATATACTTTTTTCTTGGTGTTTCTTTGCTCGATTTAACATTTTGATATTTCACATTTCTGTATAAATTAGGTAAAAAACTATAGGTCAAATAGGGTAGAAAATCACTCAATTCTTTAAGCATACAAGGATGCAAGAATATATGCTTTCACTGGAACAATATTGTTGCCTTATGTAAGGAAAGAAATTATGTGCTCAAGTGCTTTGAATATGTTTTTAGATTTGAGATCTGAAAAAAATTGCCCTGTTAAGAAAATGCACCAGAAAGTCTAGGATAACAACATAAATCAGGAAAATATATGAGACAATAGGCTGTGAATCTTCTTTGGTTATTTAAACAACAGCATGTTCTTGCATTTGCAGTAATGCTAACAATCCAGTCAAATATTTGAGTCAAACACATCAAACCTTGCAGAAACAAACTATGATTTGTGGACTGTACTCTATGTCTGACCTTTCCTAGACTGTGTACTCATTTGTGTGAGCATCTGAAGAGCATTTCATTGTTTCAAGCTGTCTCACAGATAATCATGTTTCTGCCTATGAAACACGTTCATGCTCCTATTCATTTTTATTTTAAAAAATGCTGCCGGTGGGTAAGTAGTATCATGTGCTTTAAATATAAAATACTGTGCTATTATTGGATGAAAATGTTAATGCAGGCCTTTACAGTGCTGAAGTTTGGCTCTTAAGTATGGGTTTGAGCATGTGCTATAAACTTACACATGAAATTGCAGTACATTTAGTTAGCAGTAGTTGTTTGCAATGCCTTCTGTGTCTCACTAAACATATTTTGCTCATTCCAAGATCAATGGCAACTGTGCTAAGGATATAATAAATTACTGAAGCTTATTCTGGAATGTTCAGTGTTGTGATACATCCTAATTCTAGACAAACTACAGCTTGAGTACATGCCAGAAATCAAGATTTTTCTGAAGCACACATCATGAAGGCAGCTGATGAGAACTGGCTCTACCTCAGCCTACAAGTTAACTTTAAAATGGTGTAATTTAGTTTATCAGCATTTGTTCTCCTTTTTTTCCTAGCAAAGTGTTTAATGTGAAAATACTCTCTCCATTTCAAATTACAAAGTGTGCCTTAAAAAAAAAATCCAAGTTTCTCTTTATTTCTAATAGTGAGAGAAAAGGGAAAGGAAATGTGGTTTAGACCCAGCTGGCAACTCGGCACCATGCAGCTGTTTGCTCACACCCTCCTTCCCCTCCTCTGGGTGGAGAGAATTGAAAGAATGTAAATCCCATTGGTTGAGATAAGAACAGTCCTGTAACTAAAACAGAATAAAATATAGTGATAATAGAAAGAATACCAGTAATTATAATAGGAAACAATAAGAGAAAAAAATGAAAGCTCAGAAAACGCAAGTGACGCAAAATACAATTGCTCACCACCTGCTGACCGATACCCAGCACAATGTGAGAAGTGATTTGCCCTTTTGAGTAACTCCCCTCCGTTTATATACTGGGCATGATGTGCTGTGGTATGGAATACCTCTTTGGCTAGTTCAGGCGAAGTGTCCTGTCTCTGCTTCCTCCCGGCTTTTTGTGCCCCTCCTCACTGGCAGAGTATGAGAGTGAAAAGTCCTTGATCAGGATAAGCATTACATAGCAACAACTAAAACATCGGTGTGTTATCAGCATTGTTCTCAGACTAAAGTTGAAAACACAGCACTGCACCAGCTACTAGGAAGGAGAAAAATAACTTGCAGCTGAAACCAGGACAGCAAAATAAACAAAAGAAAGAAGGAAAATATCCCTTAAATTGTAAAAAGGTCAGTGTTATTTTGTAATATTTTCGATTTTACTTTCTTTTCTCTGAGAACAATAGTGATTCTCCCTCCAGGGGCTGATACAGATGTAGAATTAGACCTGTCCAGTACTGCAGGAACAAAGGCATTCTATGCTAAAAAGATTAAGCAGTGCACTAGTGCTAGGTACCAAAGTGTAGCAAATCACCTTTCTTTAATTGTCATACAATTTTAAGGGCCAGGGATGGTTCATAATCCTCATTGATCTTTTGTCCTTGTTCTAAGACAAGCTTACAAATACTTAATATAGACAGCCATACAGTTTATTGTGTTTTCCCTGGGGATTGCTGTCCATTGGATAATTAAGTCACATTAGCAAGCTGAATGATCTAGACTGGTAGACAAGCACATCTTTTTCATCACCAGCTTCCCAAAAGCCATTTGAACTAATAACTAATCTTTGAGCCAGTCTTCCCTCTGCTCCATGATGCTCACATAATCCTACTTGAAACTCTCTAACACAGCCCTGATAAAATGGTTTAAGGATGCCTTTATCTCTATAATAACTAATACACTGTGCAGTGAAAGCAGTATATTACTACAATAATGGAATATATTATCCATGCAAATTTATTATGTAATCTTAATACATGTATTTGTTGCCTTTCAATTAGCATTTATATCTCTCTGCTACCTCTTAATGCTGTATTGTATTTTTAGATCTGGTTTCAATGGAGCCAATCATATATACCATAAAAATAACATGCAGGCATTCAGTTGCATTCTTGCTGTATTTGATGAGAAAAATGTAGTCATAAAGTCTGTTTTGTGTTTAAAACATGATTTCACACATTACTGAAATTTTATTTTTAAAGAAAAAATGTACTAATTTGCATTGAATATCAAGAAGTACTCGACTGTGGAAGTAGCTTTTTATATCTAGCAAAACTTTGAACACTTTACTTCTCAATAATCAACCTCATGGTAAGGAAACCCAAAGTACTATTTGCTGAAAAATAGCAATTCCTACTTTGCTTTGGGTCATCTCTTCATTTGTAAGACTGAAGTTGCATAACAGGACAATGGTAACTGTTCATCCCTTGATCAAAGAGAAATCGGACCAACTGTGAATTTAACCCCTTCCTCCCCTCCACCATGCTGCCTGTAGCACTCTATAAAGTTTCTTGTCCCAGTAGACAAGAAATGTGTCTATATGTTATATGCTTTAATATTCCCAAATACCTGAAAATTTCTACTGAATTTCATATTTAACAAAGATTTTGTAGATAAGTTTTGTTTCCAATGTGTAGGCTGTCCCTTAGGGGATTTTACAGTTTAAACAGATCACTTTTGTTTATGAAAATATTTAATTAGTCTTAATTCTTCCTGGTACATGTTTCTGTTCCCAACATCCAGTATATTTTTTCACTTTTCATTCTAAGTGCTTTTCACAGCTCTCATGCTCTAGGATGTTGGTTTCCCATCACTTTATTTTAACAGGGCCCTTTGACACCTGCTAGATCACAGAATTAACAGCTTTTGGAATGAAATTCCCATGACTTAAGAAATCTAAACCAAGAGAAAGCAAACAGCCAGTAAGTGTATGGAGTGACACCTGCATCAGCAATGTCTGGATTTGAGAACTTTGAAAATCCTTTCAAACTGTGACTTTTTATTTGGATAATTTTTGAATGACTAAGCCACTGGAGCAGGGTTGTAGCAAAGAGGAAAAGTTCACTTTTCTGTTTTATCTGTTTTTATTTTTTCTGGGTATGAAACTAGAAGGTAAGACTCGCTATTTTTCAAAATAGCTTTGAGGTTTTGCTCAGTACACCTCTGTCTTTAAATGTCACTTATCTGTCTGCCAGAAAAGATTGAAAAACAGAATATTAACTCAGCTGTATTGTACAGGACATGAAATAAGTTTATCATGGAACAAAAATTACAACTTAATCCCCATTCAAAAGTCACTTCTTCTGATATTTATTTTATGCGTGCCCAAGAGTACTCTGAGGTGGCTGTTTTGTTGGATTTTTTTTTTCCTCTAGTTGGTCTGATATTTGCAAAAAAAAATGGGTCTGTTCCTGTACCTGTAAAAGTTAACAAGGGTTTTGTCACTCTCACTGAAGCGTGCAGTTGCAAGCTAAGGTGTAGGAGAAAAAAAAAAGATGTGACATTCATTATTATATCTGGAATGCTAAAATATGTTTCTATGCTGCTATGAATATTCATTTTTATCCTATCTCCTATGAGTAATGGGAAAAGCACATTTAAAATTTAGGCCTTCTTACTGGGGCACTTTATGTTGGCTTCTTTTTTTTTCATACTGGCCACTTGTTCCTAATAAGGTGTAATGTAGATAACTAAGTAGTAAATAACCATGTTGATCTTTCAATTGTCTGACTTAATGGACCAGATTTTGATTCTGCTACCTAGAGGTATTTTAACTTCCATAAGGAATGAAGGCTGGAAGTAGTATGTTTCAGACAAATGACACTTATATTGATGAATCTCTCTAAATTATTCAATTTTAATTAAATACTTGTTCATTTATTAAAGCAGATACAATACTTTCTTGTATATTAAGGTTTTTAATGTTAATAGCACAGGTGATATGTTTTAGAGCTAGGGGAAGCTGGCAGAAGGTTACTATTTGCAAGTATGAACTCAAATCCTGAACTGGATGGCTCAGTCATAATATTGTACTTCTGGGTTTGAATTTTTTCAATTATTCAGTAAAAGACATTTGTTTGCAGCAATGCTTCAAGAATAGCTAGCCCTTAGGAATTTCCATATATATCTCAAATGTGGAATATTTATGCAATGATTCAGCAGATCTCCATTCATCAACATTCACTACTGGTTATTCATTACTTGCCTATTTTCAAAGTTGCAGCCATTAAGTCACACAGCTAAGAGCTATGCCATTTAAGGGACTGGCCATTTACATCAAGACTGAATAATAATGAAAACCAACTGAAATTCATATATAAACAAGAAACATTTAAAGAAAATAAAATGCACATAGAAAAAATGCCTAAAGCTTGTCAAATCACTTGTCATTGGGAATTCATTCCAGAGAACACATATATCATCTTAGGGAGGGAAATATCCATGCAAATCATTTGCAAACTCAAGAGGTGCATGTATAAGTGTATAAGTACAGAGGAAAATTACCAAATCTCACAAATTCTGATTAATGTCCAATTAAGTGGAAACTCAGCTAAGCTGTCATTTGATCCTAACCTTATACTGGCATCCAAAGGCTGAAGAAGGGGAAAAAAGTCCTCATTATGATAGATTCTGTCCACATGAAGCTTTCTTTTATCTGCAACAGAACATTAGAATTCACACAACCTCAAGGCCATTGAAAATGGCACTAATTTTCAAATTAATTACACGGGAGAAGTTTGGTTATATGCACAAAGTTCCCTTAACTAGTCAGAGTAGAAGTTAAAATGCCTTATGGTTAATAATACATGAATAATCTATCCAACTTTAGTCATTAATAGTTTGAAAGGTCCGCTTCAATTTGCAGATGGTAGCAGGCTGGTAGGGACTGCAGAATGCCAGGATTAGAACTGAAAAATAACCTGTCAAAATTAGGTAAAATGATCTGACAAAATAGGGTGTAGTTCAGCAGGAACAAGTACAGAGGCCTATATCTAAGCAGGGATGAGCAGCTGTGGAAAGAGTGACTACAGAGCAGTGCATAGTAAGCAGGAGCATGACTGTAAAACGTGGAGATCTGACTACCCTGTGCAGGGCTTTTAGGGTGTCTCTTGCAATGTTGTGCATCTGCTGTGGGAAGCAGTGTTCAAATTCGGATACTTCAAGAAAGATGTGTATCATCTGAAGATAGTTGAGTTGAGACAGGTTAAAGATAATTAGGGATGGAGAAGTATGACTTCTGAAGAAATAGTAAATGGAGTTTGTTAATGTAGAGAACTAATGGGAAACACAATTGTTTACATATGTGAATCACTATGAGACAAGAGAAAGGAATAAACTGGTCCCTATGTCCAAAAAGACAGGAATTAATAGATAGAATCTGCAGTTTGGAAGTTTTAGCTTTGTTTTGAGAAAAGCTTTTAAAGATGAACATAATTATATGAGGGAAAGACAGCAGAGGGAACTCATGAGATAACTACTTTTTTCTCTGAATCACATTCTGTTGCATTTATTCACATTTAAAAGGCAAGTGGAATAATAATGAAACTAAAGCATAAATGCAGAAAACATCTACTTGGAATCATATTGGATTATTGAAATGATTCAAGGGAAGGTAAGTAAGATGGAAAATGCAGCCTGAGGCCACTTTAAAATGGGGTTTGCAGTTTGCTGTGTAACTTCTCAGGATTGTCTATACTATGTAGATACAGAACTGAATGCTAGAATAAGGACTGACTATAACGAGGGTAAGGGAGTTCAGATGGCATCTGCTGTAATTAAGATTTGTACTTGAACTCAGGGATTCATATGGGCTGCGAATGAGAAGAAACAGAAATCTTTCAGTGACCCACAAGTATGATTTTTGAAGGAATCCTTTAGGATACTTTGACTATGCATGGGTCCTGATAGTTATAGATAGACTAGCATGCCTACACATGTTCGAGTATCAGTACAAAGCACCTCGGTGCTGTTTGACTTCTGTATTATGAGAATTTTTGTTTTATATCAAATACTCTGAATTATTTAATTTTCCCCTTGTGTGCACTGAGATTTATTTTTTTTTTTAAATTGGGTGAGCTTAAAGGCTGTGATTCAAGGGTTAAGGCTCTCTTGAGACAGCATTTCAAAAACTGCTATTTTTAAACACAATGGAAAAAATCAGTGTGAAGAAGAAAAATATTTGAGATGAAAAAAATGTATGGATCATGCTAATTCACAATGAGGCAAGCACCTGATTTTCCCTTTACTTTGAAGTTTTTTCCTCAGTCATGGTAACTGCAATATGACCTGAGTACTCAGATAATAAACACAAATTAAAGGGAAAAAAGATACAGAAAAATGCATTTGTCACCTAGCTAAACTATTAACAAATTTTTTCTGTTGCCTTTTTTTTTTTTAATTGGAGAGGAAAAAAAATCAATGCATGTTCTGAGTATTACTCCTTATACAGTGGTGGATAGACTCTGCTTTCTTCTTTTTACATTTCAAAAATACTAATTTGAAGCTTCCTGTGATGGATGCCAACTTGGTCTCGTACATGCTCAAGAGATTGTCCTCTTTCTCTTCAGATGTCTTAAAACAAAATCCCAAACTGGTAGGTTCACTGAGTGTAAGGAAAAGGGGAACAAACTTCTTAGCTGTGTAGGACTGTGGGTCTTAAAAGCACAATAGTAGAGGAACAGCCTTAGAAAAGAGTAGTCTGAAATATTGACTGGTGTGTGTGTACATATATATCTGCTATGGGCAGTTCAAGATGAGTATTTCAGCTAAGTAGCTGGAGCTTTTAGTGATGGAATAGCTTAGCTGCTACTCCCTGAGTAAACAGAAGGGTAAGAGCATACTGACTTGGACTGAAAAAAGCATCTGGTATGAGGTATATGGCACATGGTTATCTGTTCAAAATGAAGTGTGTGGTGTGAACCTATAATCAACCAAAATCCCCTTTCTATTATAGTATTAAGTAAGTTTTTATGGAACTTTCATTGGAAATCTAGCAAATACTTCCATTTTGTCATTTACAAAGTGAAATTAGTATTTGAGCAGGTGAGAAATAATAATAATCTGTTTAATGAATGCAACTTCAAGTATTTATTTTAGAACCTATAAATGAATAATTTGAGGTAGTCATAGAGTCTGAGAGTGAGTAAAAAATGCGAACATATGTACCTGTGGGAAGATAATCTATAGGGCATCCATTGCCTCAAGCAAAGGTGAGCTCATGACATGCTTTGTAGCTTCCATTCCGTAGATAATTACAGTTTGGCTTTAAGATCTAGATTAGTGTCCTATATAGTCTGAGTATGTCTTCTCCCTGCTCTTCTGCACATTTTCTTCCCAGTGTGACAGGCCATAGTGTCCTTTCAGAAACAAGTCAAGAAACAGTGGCCAACTAGCTAAAATCTACCCTTTTCTACTCCTGCACAGGCTCACAGAACTGAAGGGTGATGTTAGAAATAAACATATGCTGCTGAAATTAGAAAGAGCAATCTACTTCTCTCCAATGCAGCCAATTCCTATGGAGTAATGGTCCTTTGCACTTCTTCTATAAATATACTCTGTTAAAAACATTGTCCAGCTTTAAATTATGGAATACAGCTCCCTCATCTGTCCAACTCAGTTCATTAAAATACATCAAAGGCCACATTAGTTTACAATCAGTGGTATATATTCCTTTTTTTCCTAAAATTTTTGTCTGCTTGAAGACCTATTTCTAATGTACACTGGCAGAGTAATCTAATTTCTGTGATGCTTATTGGGTATTCTGAAATTTTCTGCAAGATACTCATAATGATGGGACTAAAGCTGATCATCACAGAGAAGAAATCACACTGGAATGAAAGATGTTTTGTTTCACATTTTGAATAACCAAGAGACTTGGAAATCAGTGCGTTACTTGTCCTGTTTCATATAGTTCTTTCTGATTGCATCTTCATTTTATTTTATTTGCTTCTGAGTGGTACCCACTGAACTGGTGGAGCTTGGAATCCTTGACCCCTGCAGAAGAATTCTAATATAAATAGCTGCAGTATAGACTTGCATGTGAATGTTGTATAACTTGATCCTTCTCTCTTTATCCATAATACCCATTTTGTTGCTTGGTGTATGATTAAAAATGGTCAATGACCATGCTACTATGATACATGCTCTGATGTGTATGCTGCTGACCTGAATATACACTGTCAAAATAATCTTGCAGGCCACCAAAAGGTATTTTGCTGTAATCTATGTCACTACTCTACTATTTATGATTTTTTATTAGAAACCAAAATGACTTTATTACCTTTTTGTTGAAATATAAATAGTGAGAATGTCTATCTCCACCCATTAATCTCTATTTAGCACATTGTAAAATATAACATAGTGAATATATATTATAAATATTCTTTGCTTTCACTGAGATCTTCCTGACTGTTAAACTTAATGTCATCATTTCAGTTTTTGTCAGTGTCACATATCTGGCTCCTGAACAAGTAGTTCTGTGAAAAATTTTAGCTATATGCCACCCAACCAAACCAAATCTTTAGTTAGCATCACGCTGAAGCATAGTGATAGCAAACTTAATTTCCTTAGCATTGACATTTGGGGTGGGGGGAGGTGGCAAGGAATCTTCTGTTGCATGCTGTATCATAACAAGATCAGAAGAGACTTCCATTCTGAAAAATCAGTAAGACATTTTGATAGAAGAGCTTAAACTTCCTGAAATAAGGAATAGTGTGCCCATTACATGAACTGTTTGCACTGTTTATGTATTAAAACTGCATATTCTATGTTTTATGTCTAGCTGAAGTAGTACATGAGAGCTAATGAGATACATTGATGTACCAAATAATGACATTTGCATGACCTAGTGTTCCCAAAACTGTTTATTCAGTTATCATCAGTGCTGTGGTTTTGAGTGCTGTCATTGCACTGTAAACCCCATTTGAATATAACTATGACTTAAATGTTGAGTGTCAGTTTGGCCCTTTGTATTTCACCTGTGGGCAAATCAAAAGCAGAAACACAATTATTTTTTTCTTTGCTTACATTACTAGAGAAATAAAGCATCAACTGCCTACACAGCTAGGGTGTGATGAATGATGACAATAATAAACCCAACCTCTTTTCCCTCTGTCTCACTGCTGAAGGCAAAAACCTGGAACAGGGATATGAAGGCTAAGAGCAGGTGCATTTCTGACCTAGATATGAAGCTACACAGCTATATATAGTTTACAGTGATCAATATATTATGCTGATTAGTGTTAATGTTTAATTGTGCAAACATGAAATTTACCCTGTGCTAGTGGTGGTTGTGTGGGCCTTAGTGTCTCAGATCATGTAGACTTGGAGAGCCCCATATTTTATTTTCTCTTTTCCTTTCACTGAAGTGAAAAGTGGCTTCAACTCTGCAAAACCTTGCTGATGTCTATGGGTTGGTTTTGTGGCAAATGCTTCTTTTCACCTTGCATTGTCTTCACTCATCCCCCCCATCCCAAAATAGCCTCTAGAAGATAACAGATCTCAGAACTTGAGTCTAAACATGCTGTGACAGGTCATTTGGAGACTTCAGACCACAAATGTTGGAAAGCTGCCTGCTTCTAGCCATTACAAGTAGGCATGTCTAGCATATCTGGAAAATGATAGATGAAATTCAGAAAGTTACCTTGGGTGTCCTTTTAAGTTAAATTATAACATGGAATTAAATTTCCAAGGCTTTGGGGTTTGATAGGTCATTATTGTTTCCAAGAGTGAAGGTTCCAACAACATAGGGTGTAACACTAGGTTATCTGGAGAACACATTAGTAACATGCTAGAATTTTGCATTTTATCCATGTATGCCTGATGTTTCAACAGCAGAATCACCTCTTTCCTGCAGGCCATGCTAGCTGAATCAATGTGATTAATTAGTTATACCAGACAAAGTACAATTTCATGACATTTCACATAGGTGAAATGTTGGTGTGTGCTGTTGAATAATAAGTTTAAATGTTGCTTGCTGAACCAGCTTCTGGAAAAACTTTTAAAAGCTATCATTGACCAGCAGGAATAGTCAGCTCACACATTCTCAATGCTTTCATAATGTAGTACTGGGGCATAAAGAGGTGTTCAGGTTTTATCCTTTTATTCTTTCATCCTGCTCCTTTAAATCCTAGTTACATGATAAATGTTCACGCTCTAGTTTGCATAAAACAAAGCTCAGTTTCTATCTTTTAGCCAATTGCAACATCTGCCCTACAAGGTTTTTCCCTTTTATATACAAGCTTCCCTGAAGATATAAATATGGTCTTTCTAATAAACACATTTAAAATCTTTCCAGAGAGAAAAGCTTCCATAGATGGATTAGCATGTGTCATTACGAAACTCACTAAAAATGTTTGATTTACCTTAACAAGAGAAATAAATGGAGCTCACCCTGACTCCGATATAAACTTAGCACCAAAAGGAATTGCAGAGTATAAATAAGAGCAGAATGTGGCTCCTGATCTCTTCATAGTAATATGCTTTAAAACTAGAAATGTATGAGATTCTCCCTAATGTAATGAGGCACACTTATGAGTAATATTCCCAGGAGCCGTTAGGAGTGAATGCAAAGTAACCTATTCTGTCTGACTATCAGCATATCGAAGGGACATCCTGTCTTTTCAGCTGAGGTGATACTTCACAATACTTATCACAGATGTAAAATATGTGAAAGTAAACTGTAAAAATTACTAGATCTTTTGATTTTTAAAAATAAATATTTCCTTGGTACTGTAGTCAGCTACAGTATGACAGCACAAATGTTAGGAAGCTCTACTGAAGCTCAGTTAATCTATCTGATTATGAGACTGTCTGCTGCTTTCCAGTTTTGAATAATATTCATCTGTTACTGGTTTGGGTCAACACACATTACTCTTTTTTACTTGACTTTTACCAAATCCTTGGCCATGGTCAAACTCCCTGATCCAGCCAATGCACCATCAAACATCTGTGACATGTTTGGTTGGCCAGTTACAGAGCATGAGTGGGAGTCTGTGGGCCCACATCCACTGTAAGCTTCACTGTAGGAAGCTGATGTGTATTTTGGAAGTCTGGGCAAGAAGGTATTAGAATACAAATAAGAATAAATGACATAATGGTCTGTTTGTGGGGAAGTGCAGTTCAAGGGCTGTAAGCCCCCTAAATTGGGTACAGCTTACAGCACCCAAAGTAATGATGTGAAGTTCAAGGTTTTTTCCTTTATGCTGACGCTGCTTCTCTAAATGCACTCTGTATTTCTGCATTTGCTCTGCTTATGTTTTAAATGTGTCATATTTTTACAGAACTTGCTGATATAGAGTCTAAAGTTAGAAATGCATCTCACTGAAAAGCAAGCTTTGATATCTAGCTAAAGGTGCCATCACTGATGTCATGCTCAGAAGGGGGGACTGGTGGATGTGCATTCATGGATTGCAAAGCTGAAGCCGCACATATGAATCTCATAACTGTTTTTGAGGTATGAGGCTCAGGAGGCTGCATAACTTCAGTGCTTTCCATAACCTTAGTGTTCTCTATTTAACTTCCATAACCCAGATCTGTTCTAAATTCAAGACTGTGATAGAGAAGCTAATATTCTCTAATTAATAAGGTTATTAAAAAAGAAAAGAGACTGTGATTTTATATATTGGTGTATATGTTATTTACATATGAGGCATACCTATGTACAGAACCAATATTTATCACTGTATTTCTAGGTGAAGCTACTCTATGGTAGTGTTTGTCTGTACCAGAGGTAAAACAATCGAAGAAAATTTTAAGAGTGGGAGCTGAAAGCTGAATGCAAAACACTAGCTCTAATTCTACTCTGCCATTGAACCCTACTCTAAGTGAAATTTTAGAACAGTTTTTCAGCCTACAAAGATTTCTTAGGGAAGGGACTATTGGAAAGCATGAGAATTAAATTAACTTTGTCAGATCCTTAATAGTTTTGTAGACTGAGTGGTCATGTAGTTCAGGAGAATAGTAATGGAAAATTGGAGCATTTGCTTATAGTTCATTGCTTTACATCTGGTCAGGATGGCAGTAGCACATTTTTCTTACAATGTGGTGATTGCCTGATGGCCTGTGCAACATACGTTAAAGGTTTCTCTGTTCCTGCAGATCCATTTCATCCAGATTTTCAAATTCAGGGATTTGAACTCAGTGTCATTTTCCATAAGCACTTTATTTTTAAAGGAAATAGGCCAATCACTCCTTAGATTAAATGATACATAATGAAATAAAGCTTTTATGGTGCTTCATATTTTATCTGGGGAGTCAGGCTATGTGTTTTATATCTTGATTTTAAGAACAACCTCCTCTTTGACATCAGGTATTAGTAGAGCTGAATGCTTTCTGGTGAAACAGGGAGACAGGCTAGGATATTGTTGGCTACACAATTGAGAACATTTTGGTTATAGCAGCTCAAATTGCTGAAACTGATTCTGATGGTAAGGATACTTGATTATCTAAATATTATCTTACTGAGTGTTGAGAAGAAATCTCAAAGGGTTGAAGGAAATTTGGATGGGTAAGCCAGGTTAAAAATCTGAGGAAGCTCTTGCTTTTGAACTTTTTATCGTTTAATCAAGTTACAACTAACTACATTTCAGTATGTGTAAGTACCAGCCTTTGCTGGTAAGGCATTCATGGACTATTACCTTTCATTAGAGATTAGGCATCTGATTTCTAGCTCAAGATATCAGACACAATGAATGTCTAAAGAAATACCATGATGGACTACATGAGAAATTCTTGAATAATGTTGGTACAGATGGCTCACTAATGCTCTGCTGATAACACCCATTTTTGTTTTGGTGCCTCAAGCACAGCCAACCATCAGAGGCCAGTACAAAGAAATATAACAAATACATACATTGCCTAGAGAATTTTCCTATGTGCAAAGTTTTGCCATGGCATTAGCACTCCTGCTACCGATAAATCTTTCATGATAAGCTGGACAAACTTTTAAATATCAGCAAAATTGTTACCACCTTTCTCTTTTTTTCTTAGCCAGCGTAATGTTTCTGTCTCTATGTTGTGAAAAAAATTGTTCAGTAAAAGCTACAATTCCTCCCATGTATATGTAGTATAATGTAGTAACATACGGTGAACTCAGATTCTGAATATTTTTACATGAGTTGTCACAGATAGGAACCATCAATTGAAAGGAGGCAATGAATTAAAATATTCCTTGTCAGAGACATGGAAAGAGTATCTGTTCACAGTGAATCAAGAGTATAATGTGGGATTTCCACTTAGCTGTGAGAATCCAATTGAGCACATGAAATCTGTCTTGATCATATCACTCAAAACACTATCTTCCAAGTTCATCAAAAGGAAGCACATTCTTCTGTTTAACATAATTCATTCAAACATACATTTTATATGTGAAATAAGTAATGTTAATTATAATCTGAGTAATGTGATTGTAACAACTGTTATGAAAAAACTTTATTGGAAATTGTGTGTAAGAGGATCATTTTTGTTGGTCCTATACTTGTCAAAGATAATAAATGAAATGTTTCTCTCTGGCTTCTTGACAGTAAAACCTTACACATGTATTAGCTATTGTGGAACCAGGAATGCTGTATTTATCATGTATCTGTACTCAGAAGCAAAGAAACAAGACTATGGATAAAACCTAATTTGCAGACACTGGATGAAAAAAAAGGGGTGTGTGTGTAGATAAAAATTCACATCATGCTGTTGCCTGCAGTCCATCTCCCTTTTCAAAGGGTATTTAGCTTGCTTTTTAAAATTCTGTATCACCAAGTAAATTACTATTCACCTTGCTAATGTACATGCAGATAGACATATTTAAGCACATTCCATTGCTACCTATTTTATACAGCTTCCAAGGTAAGATGACAAGCTCAGTTTGGCCAGTTGCACGCCTGCAGAGCTGTATGCATTTATCTGAAAGGCGTCTTCCACTGTGCACCTCAGCTGCCTATATCGGTACAGATCTTGAGATGTGCTGTCCAAAAGGGGATGAGGCATGCAAGGAGTCCTTGAGGGCAGGGTTGCCATGGGAACTTCTGTTAGTCCATAGCGAGAGTGGCTGCTGCCCAGGAGGGCCTCACAGCTTCTGAGGCCCTGGGACCTCGCCGGAAGCCGGTGTTGTCTGCATGCCTCCTGTGGTTTCCCTTCCCTTTGCTCCCTTCTCCTGGCCAGTTTTTGCTTTGGCATGTGATTTCTGAAGCAGGAGATTAGTTCCTTAAGATATGCCTGATACGTTGGGGATAGCAAAGTCCTAATTGGAGAAACAGAATGCAGCCTAAGAGTAGCTCTCCTTCTGGGTTTGTATATTTGTGTACCAGAAAATTAAGGTTAGTAGCCGATCTGACTCCAAGGCAGAAGAGCATAACCAGAACTTATGCATGAGGAGCATTCATTCCTCATGCATTATTACAGGTGCAGCTTACCTTCTGGTCTTAACAGCGAGAATATATGGTGGAATTCCTTCATTCTGTAAACACCTAACATGTTTACATATTGCATTCATCTTATACACTTATTGCATAAGGAACAAATTCTTTATTTTGGAGGTGGTGAGGTGCTGGAACAGGTTTTCCTGAGAAGCTGTGGCTGCCTTACCTCTGGCAGTGTTCAGTGCCAGGCTGGGTAGAGCTTTGAGCAACCTGGTCTAGTGGAAGGTGTGCGTGGCAGGGCAGTTGGAACTAAATGATCTTAAGGTCAATTCCACCCCCAAGGTTCTACTATCTCTGAAGATACTGTACCTTTAATTCTGCCCTTCTTAACATACTATTCAGGTAATTTAATAACAGCAGACTAGTAATTAAAAAAAAAACCTAATACTTTTTTATAGAATATTAATATTCAGCTAATTTACATTGGTACAGGCCTTATAGAGCTGTTCTGTAAGGCAGAGTTGAGGTTGGCCATCAGAGAGTTAAATGCCCTGCCATGTGTACCTGTATCAGTTACCAAAATGTTTTTCATAAGAAAATTTGAATAGATAAATATATGATTAGAAGGATATGATTAGCTGCCTGGTGGAAAAGGACCTGGGGGTGCTGACTGACAGCAGCTGAGCATGAGCCAGCAATGTGCACAGGTAGCCAAGAAGGCCAGTAGCATGCTGGCTTCTACGAGAAATAGTTTGGCCAGCAGTGCCAGGGAAGTGATCATCCCCCTGTACTTGACACTGGTGAGGCGTCACCTTGAATTCTGGTGTGACAAAGCTGTTGAAGGCTCCGGAGCACAAGTCTTACAAGGAAAGGCTGAGGGCACTGGGGTTGTTTAATCCGGAGAAGCGAAGGCTCAGGAGGACCTTATTGTTCTTTACAACTGCCTGAAAGGAGGATAGAGTGAGGTGGAGGTCAGTCTCTTCTCCCAAGTAACAGGTGATAGGACAAGAGGTAACAGCCTCAAGCTGTGCCAATGGAGATTTAGACTGGATATTGGGAAAAATTTCTTCTCCAAAAGGGCAATCAGGCATTGGAACAGGCTGTGCAGGGAAGTGGTGGAGTCATCGTCCCTTCAAGTGTTCAAAAACCATGTAGACGAGGCCCTTAGTGACATGGTTTAGTGGTGGCCTTGGCAGACTGTGGGTAACAGCTGCACTTGATGATCTTAAAGGCCTTTTCCAATCTAGCTGATTCTATGATTCTAAGGAGCAAACTTATGCATAACAAATTAGTTTGTAGCTGAGACTGTCTTTTTCATGTAACAATCTCTGTTAATAAATCAAAGCATTAGGGGCAGTTTGGCAGCCCTTAGAAAGCTGGCAAGGATACTGACTTAGCTAAACAACCAACCTGAAAATTAATGGCATATTTGCATGTACAATATTTGCATGTACAATATTTGCACAAGTATAACCAGAGTTTCCCTAGCAATGTAACATCCATGTGACCTTCAATTTTTTTCACCCTTCCTTCACTGTATGAAGCACCAGAAAAAAGAATGACTGTTGATTTTGCTCAGTTTTGAGAGCTGGAGGCAGCAGTTGAAAAGAGGACTTAACACCGAAAGAAATATGAATGTTCCTTTAAATAAAAGCCTTTCAAAGCCATCTTAGCAGTAAATGGAAAGCCCAACTAATAACTTCTGGGATTCTTCTAATATTCAAAAACAGAACTACTAAGCCAAGTTAAAATTATTACATTAAATGCTCACTAGTATGATTTCATTATAATCACTTATGGTAGAGAAGGATAGTGTACCACTTAAGTGATACTGTTCCAGCTATGAAAGTGCTTGAGATCCCACAAATGTGAAGGTAACAGCACAGTGGAAGATAATTGTCCAATTTTTTCACTGCAAAATCCTAACTTGTGAGTAACACATTGGCTCAGATGGCTACCCTACTCAAATGAAATCATTTGAGCCTTAAATTCTAGCCAGCTGAGAGCGGTTGACACAGTTGCTAAAAAAGTATTGGGGATCTCAAACTAAATTCTATCTCAAGTGGTGGAATTGAGACTCTGAAAGTCAAAATTAGTAAGCTGCCAGAGGAAAAGGTGTACCACTCAGTCATATCTGGCTCCTTTCTTATTCTCAGTTCTTTGGTGGTGCTTGCTGTCAGGGTTTGAGATTGAGATTACTGGTTTCCCTGAACCTGGCTGACTGATCGCTCTTTTGTTTGCATAGAGGATGTTGGGTTTCAACAGTGCAAGATTTGTTTTTATTTACCTTCACAAAAGATAATTAAAATATGGTCTATTTTTAAAATGAGAATGCTCAAAATAGTCTGATTACACTCACTCTACTTGTTTCATCAACCTGCTCTTACCTTCTTTGTGATACATCTCCTACAGCACCTTTCTAAAGATAAGGCAAATGAGTTGATGATGTCATCATATCTGAAGATGGCATTGTTACAAATTTTTGTTTGTTTCTGTTAAAAGTTCTTAAAGGATAAGGACTGTATAGCCAGGGTTTTGTGACACTAGTGGTGCTTCCATCTGTGAGACCAGAAACCCTAACGAACTAATCTGGGCAGAAAGTGGATGGAATCAAGAGCCTTCTAATTTTATTTAAACAGGGATTTGCTCCTAAGAGACTATCTTTTCCCATAAAAATTAGAGTAAAATATTAATGATATTTTTAGTAGTGTCACAGTCTTTTACAGGGCTACAGAAACAGTGAATCAGGGAAAGAAAGCTTTGAGGAGAAAAGGCTGGGTTTTACTGCTGGTGTTCTGTGGGTTTTAAATTAGTTTCCTTAATTACTCCTTTTACTGTTAATTATTACTATACTTTGGTTTTTAGAAATCCTCCTTTAAAATTTGTTGACCGTGCCCTTGATATCAAAAACCAGCTAGGAGAACTCACACACACACAAAAGCCTTTAATTTAAAACCAGAGAAAATGCATTCTACATTGCAAGTTTACCGATTTTTTAGCAGCTCACTTAATTTTTTGGCAAGGAGAACAGGGAGAATCTACTGGCTGCAGCCTAACAAAGAGAGATTAGCCCAGGACATACATTACAATCAGGTTTCACATTAATAATACCTCATTATTTTTTACTAAAGGTATCACAGAACAGTTACCTCTATGATCTGCAATATTCTAAATTATTAAAACCCAACAACAAGTACTATAGTAAATGAACCAAGTTCACATCACTGTCCATTATTCTTTGTTTTTAATCACACGGGTGAAACTCATCACCCTGTGAAGGGAAACACAAAGCTTGCTTCAGTGGTGCACAACTGAAATGGAACTTAATCTGTACATTACTGGTGGTTTCTTTGAGCCATCACCCTCTGTCAAAGTGAACTTAAAATAATTTGCTAATTCACAGTATTCAGTAATTCTGGAGAGGGGCAGATTATTCCAGTCAGTTCTAGCGCATAAAGCTAAATTCTTGCCCTAAAAGCTGTAGAGGGTGTTCTTTAGACTAAAGAGAAACACCTTTAATGAAATATGGATTCTGTTTTTCTGCTTTGTTTTTAAGTCCCATTCCCTGTATTAATTATTAATTAGCACTTAAAAGTAGAGAGAGCAGTACTAAGTGGATGCAGTTATATTTAGATCACAGTTGCCAGTAACCAAATTGGCAGTGGGTGTCTGGTTTCATTTTTTTTGTAGGATAAAATGCTGCTCTCAGAGAGGTTAAAAAAAAAAAAAAAAAAAACAAACTAAAAAAGGGGGAGAAAAAAAAGCATTTCCCATCTTGAAATATTAAAGCAGAAAACTGGTAAAGTGAGTGTCTGCAGAAACTAGCAGGCAAAGGAACCCCTCTTCACCTCTGGGAGGTGATGGGAAGAAAGCGGAGTCCTCAACCCTCTTATGGGAAAAGGGGAAACAAGCGGAAAAAAAGAGCTTCCCCTTGCTCTTGGGGAAGAGAAAAGAACTGTCATCATGAGTAAGAATAGCAAAAGGATTCCCTCCCTGCACAGAGAGAAGACAGACGGGGAAGGGAGTTCCCCCTCTCCATTGGGAAAGAACAGAAGGGAAGGGAATTCCCGTTGTTGCATTTATACTTTGAGCTCTAATTAATCTTGAAGGTTTTGCACTTCTGTTAACATCAAAGCAATTCCTTGATGCAAAACCTGCTTCCCTTGAGTTGTGGGAAGTCAGTCTTGAAATTCTGATGGAATTTAGGAATTTATATTATCATCGTCAACATGTAGTCAGATCCAGTCTGTAACTTTTAAATACAGTCTACAAGAGGCCTTGGTTGCTTTAGCCTCAGGCTCAGAGAGATTTCTATTACAGTTTAAGACTTGTTTTTCTATGATTTAATTGTCACTTCAGTTAATGAGCAAGCAGCAGAGGTGCCAGTTGAGCAGCAAAAAGTGCCGGGGGCAACATATGGGACTGAAATTCCTTATAAAGTAAGGATCACGTGAATCCAGTCGCCTGCAGGGGGAAGGTTGCATAAACAAATATTTAACAAGAAAAACAGTGAGGTCTTTGCAGTAATCATACAAAGATCCAAAAATAGATAATGAAGATGTATAAAGCATAGAATTTCCCTGGTGTGCTGGACAAAGCGCACATGCTTGAAATAGCATGTTGGGTTATGCCTCTGTTGTGAAGATGTTTTGAGTTTTGTAGTTCTGATGTAGGATGAAGAGGGGGCAGTGCTGGGTACTGTGACCTTCTAGAAATCCACTTGGCTTCTCCACTGCTAAATGAGGTTAGTTCTGACTAATTTTCTGAATGGTTTGATGACTGGAAAAAGTAGCAAAGGATCAAATGCAGTTGTGATCATGTCACAAGGGGAAGGTTACAATGTTCAAAGACTTTTATACATATTTCATTGGTTAAAAGGTTGAATTTCTTATCCTGAAGGAACATCGGGACTCTGTTATTTCTCTCGCCTTTATCTCCTTACTTTATGTGTTAAGGTAATGCTAATTAATGCCGGAATGGAAAAATCTGCTAGTGTATCACCATAGATAGCAAAGAAAACTTGCATTGGCGATTTCTCAGTTTTCTGCCCAACATTCATTTTAAGCATGTGGATGACACAATCACTAATTGATTTGGGTCTTGACACAGCTAGGGACCCAAACACTTTCATCTGTACGTAATTTGCTGTGCAATTCCCAGAAAATACAGCTGTTATTTCCACCCACAGCGAACAATATCTTAGATAACACTTAGCATAAGCAGAGCAGAGTTTGTTTTACTCAGCTGGCTGTAACTAGGTTGTGGTCCTAGTAACCCTTAAGAAAGGACAGTGGGGGATGGAGACTAGATGTTTGCCTGAAGAAACAAACTTCTAGCATCTGCAGATGTGAGTAGCATATGTATTATGACCTATTTTAATTTGTATAGCTTGTGTTTGAAGCAGTGTGGGAAACCACCTGCTCACGCTGCCTTTCTTCAAAGTGAAGACTTCAGTTAAGAATGCCAAATATATCACCCTTTGATAACCTGTCAAAACACTTTCTTTCTTCCCCCCCCCACTCCCCCCCCCCGAATTCTGCCTGCAGAACAACCTCTGTCTGAAAAGCTGTTCCCAGGGTAAATAAGGAAATGCATGAAAGAAATCTGGGGGAGATACCAAGACTGATCTTATCTTTTGTGTCACTGTGTTTTAAGGCACTGAAGTTGTAGAGAAGAGAATACTTCAAAACAAAACTGTAACATTCCTTTTCTCCCCCTGACATTTCCCAGAAACAGATGGGTTTTTTACTTGAAAATTTGCTGTGTTTTTATACCTAATCCTAGTTAGAGTGTGACAAGATCACTGAAAGAGCTCTCTAGTTTTGCACTTCATCAAATATGAGCTCAAATACATGAAAGAGAAAAGAGGTTTCTAGAGTTTCATTAAACATTCATAAGTGCTGCAGTAATTCTCTGTATTAAATTTTTTTTTATGCATGGAAGTATACTTCGCAGCAGTAGTTGTAAAAGGAACTGTAAAAGATCATGTCTTACATATTTTAAATAAAACTCTTCCTACTCTCCTGTTTTCCACTTGTCTCAAAAATCAAATATAATGGAAACTGAGCTAAAGCAGGGGAACTGCTGACACTGTTACTGAAGGTTTAGGGAAGAATAGATGGGAGAGGGGAAGAGAAAACAAGCTCTGTGACCAAAAGTAATGTCCACTAATGCTGAACTTGGGGATAAGTAAATATTCAAAACATTTCTGAATGTCTCCCCAGTGACCCTTGTTAGGTAATTTAAGCATTATATGATTGGCCAAGAATTTAAATTTTGTAGTTTAGTGAAGATAATATTGAGATGATGGGAGGAATACATACGGTCCTGCTAAGGGAAAATGGGTGATATACCAAAAAGAACAGTAATATGGGAGCAGCAAACATATAGGAGAAGTTGTAGGAAAACCAGCGCAGTTCCAAAGTGCAATGTATGCATAATTGTCAAGAAAGCAAGGACAGGGAGTGAACCATAGGAATAACTCTTCTGCCACTTCTTTTATGAAAAGTCACTGGCTGTGAAGCTGTTGGGATCTGAAAGGTGAAGTTTGCTACCCATAGATACTGAAAAGCTGTTTGCAAGGAAACAGTATGGCACAACAGCCTGGAACCAATCTTCTCACGCCCACCCTGAAGTGCTATTTACAAGCAATTCACCCACTGCAATATGGTTATTTGAATGTAACAGAGGATATGGGAAATGTGTATTTTTCTAGAGAAGTGATATTGCCAGGTTGCATTGAAAATCTGGTAATAGTGCATCTAAATAGAAAAGGGTCAGGTCTTTAGCTCGGGTAGGTCAAAATGGCTTTCTGAATTGAATGAAAATAGTCTAAACTCTGCAAAGAATACAGCCTACTGACCTACGTTGTTCTACTAAGTCAGTAGTAACCAGTGCTAGCACAGCTCAAATCTTTCATTAACACTGTGGTATCTCATTTACTGTGTCATATGCCAAGTTTTGGGGGAAGTTGAACTATGATGCAAGAGTGCTGTTACTCAGGATGAAGAAGGTACATGGATTTGTCAGTGCTAAGCTATATATTATGGCAAAAGCAAACTATCTCCTGTAACAATACACAGATGAGAGGGAAAGCACTAAAGATGCAGTATGTGATTATCAAAATTCATCAGCTGTTATTGAGAAAATGCATTAGGTTAACTTCCCACTAAGTAAAAGCTTTTGGAAATGAAGTTAGAGTTTGCATTTCATTGTGCTTAGGTTGCCACAAGTTCGTGGCTTACTTTCCAAGGTCTCCCAAGGTGTTGAAAGAGAAAATTTGTCATGCTGTTTATTAAAAGTGCCCTCAATTGCTCTAGCAAAGACCACAGGCTGCTATGCCAGTTGTTTAATGTCAAACTCTTCATCTAGTTTTAATCATTTATTAATGATCTATAATCAGAAGGGGAGAGAGAGAGAGGAAAAAGAAGAGATTCAATAAATGGAAGCACACAAATTTAAAAAAGATCTTGACTTTACGCTTCAGAGAAAGACAAGGATTGTATGTAATGAAAGCGACTGCTGGATAACCAGGGAATATCATTAACATGTGAGCAAGGAAAGAGACTTGGGGAGAATATTTCCACCGTTTTTTTCCATCTGGTTCAGAGGAGTCAGATAAGCCAGGGTAATATGCAAAAATTGGCAGAGATTCTTGGGTGGCAGGAGGTACCAAGCAAACTTCAGTAGAGGATGTGCTACAGTTCATCCTCTTTATGCTTCTGGTTGCATTTATGAATAGTGTCCTGAAGCCCTTTCCACGTTAATTCAAATGTGCTGAAAGCTGTCAGACTTCTTCCTCCAATTCTATATACGTAAATTCACCATAGCATAGAGTGCTTTATAGAATCATAGAATGGTTTTGGTTGGAAAGGACCATGAGATCATCTAGTTCCAACCCCCCTGCCAGGGGCAGGGACACCTCCCACTAAACCATGTCACCCAAGGCTATGTCCAGTCTAGCCTTGAACACTGCCAGTGATGGAGCATTCACAACTTCCCTGGACAACCCATTCCAGTGCCTCACCACCCTTACAGTAAAGAATTTCTTCCTCATATCCAATCTAAACTTCCCCTGTTTAAGTTTGAACCTGTTCCACCTTGTCCTATCACTACAGTCCCTCATGAAGAGTCCCTCCCCAGCATCCCTATAGGCTCCCCTCAGGTACTGGAAGGCTGCTATGAGGTCTCCACACAGCCTTCTCTTCTCCAGGCTGAACAGCCCCAACTTTCTCAGCCTATCTTCATACGGGAGGTGCTCCAGTCCCCTGATCATCCTCGTGGCCCTCCTTTGGACTTGTTCCAACAGTTCCATGTGCTTTTTATGTTGAGGACACCAGAACTGCACACAATACTCCAAGTGAGGTCTCACAAGAGCAGAGTAGAAGGGCAGGATCACCTCCCTCGACCTGCTGGTCAAGCTCTTTTTCATGCAGCCCAGAATACAGTTGGCTTTCTGGGCTGCAAGCGTACACTGCTGGCTCATGTTCATTTTCTCATCAATTCTCCAAACATAACTGTTGTGATATATAACTAAGTTGGTAACATCAAATTTCTAACTTGCCACTTTTCCAGGCATGATGCCTTATTTCAAATTAGTCTGCTTACTTGTTTTGGGTGTTTTGGTTTTTTTTCGGGGGGGGGGGGGGGGCAGGCAAGAAGGGTTGTAGGTTTTTTTTTTTGTGGGGTTGCTTTTTTTTGTCTTTTCCCGGTGTCTGGCATTCGGACTAAGATCTAGAAGAAAACTGAATGTCATAAATAACATTTGGATGGGGATGATCTGGCACTCCAGTCGGTGACAAGAATTAAAATGTGACGAAGCAAATAACTGCTCTTTTCATCTCGTGTTCGCCCTGCTGTCCACGGATGAATGCGTCTACCCCATTCCACCATGTCACATTAAAGTTCACTATCAGCCGTCTTTAACTTATCCCGTCGCACATGTCAATAGACCTGATATCGGGTCTGTCTGTGACTTAGTTGTTTGTATTTAATTGCTTTGCTATATTTTGTTTTACTAATGGATTTCTTTCCTCCTAAATTTGTCAGTGGCTCTAAATGTGAAAGATTCACAGATATCGTGTATCCAACAGGATTTTATTTTGATTAGTTTTGCTAGACAATAATGCATGTGTTCCTTGTAACAGACCCTCCTAAGTGCCTTCCTATCTATTGTGGGGTTTGTTGTAGTTTTGTTTTGTTTTGTTTTTGTTTTTCCAGATAGAATATATTTCATTGCTGAGCTTCCTCATTCTATTTATTTTACTTTTGGTACTTAATGTGACGTAAAGTTGAACAGAACACAAATAAAGAAAAATCAAATCTCAAGTCAAAGCAGTAATAAACTGCTCTATTCTGCATGCACAATCCCATTAAAGTCAAGGAGACTGAACAAGCAGAAGACAGCTCAGAACAGGTTTTTACCCATAACTACAGTTACTGTGCAAGGAGATTTACAGCTCTTTTAGCTGCTTGGTGTAAGGGCACATGACATTTGCTTCAGTGGGAGATATCTGGTTCATTAAACTGAACAATTAGCCTTAAGAAAATCTATACATTGGATTAGTTAAATCATCTTTTGTAGATACAGAAGTGCTCATTAATTAGTAGCAGGAATAATTTGTGCTTTACTGCAATATCAATCAGGATTAAATGTGTTATATAATTTATTCATTAGGCAATACAATTATGCTGCAGTTAAAAAAAAAAAAAAAAGTAATTTTTCTGTAACCGAGCAACATAAATAAATGAAAACATCCAGCTATGTTTATTATAACAGCACAAGAAACTGTTACAGATGATACAACTAGGAACCAATACCATTAAAAGAGAAAGCATGATATGAATTTCATGCTACAATTTCCTTGAATTGAAGCTGTTTTGAATAGCTCCACCAGCATGTTTCATATTTTTTTATGCTTAAAGATTACTATGACAATTTCTTTTCATTGCCCCCCAAATCCTTCACTGCAAAGTAAACCAGAATTACTGTAAAAATCAGAATACAAGGAAAGTATTTCAGCAGTGCACTATACCATAAACTTACATAAAGATACAATAACCAATCCAGTTTAAAATTAACTGGCAACATCAGCAAATGAAAGAAGCTTAGATACTGTAAGAGTTCAGTTACATTTTAATCAGTGACACTTCGCCTCATTAATGAGCAAAATCAAATATGGCAATTCCGAACCAAAGCATCTCCTTTATTTTTCTAAGCTAATAAGGAAGAAATGTGTCAGGCTCAGTTGTGGCCCTTTCCTGACCCATCTTTCTAATTTATGATTAACAATCTGGGTTAATTTAAAATGTATTTGTACGCAGTTTCAGCTGAAGTTCTAATTCCAACTAAACTGATGCACACATCTGGAACAATTTTAGTGGAGTTACTGCAAAGGTACATTCAAATCAGAAATGCAGACTGAAATAGGCCTACAGTAGGATAGCTTTAGGGTTAGATCACAGAAGACTATTTTAAAATACATTCCATCATTTGCAATAAAATAATTAGAACTTTACATGCTCTGATTGGAACTGATAGAAAGTACTTTTGAGTTCTTCCTGCAAAGCTTGAAAGGTGTTATAAATTTTATTCTGAGTTTATCCTGTCCTAGTGAAAGGCCTCTCAAGTCATTTGAATCTCTGTTGGATAAGACTAATCCTTTCGTCAACTTAGCAATTAGACTCTAATTGTGTGTGTCTCTTCATGTAACAAAGTCTGTTATGGAACAGATTTTCTAAGAAATTTGAAATGAGAAATGTTAAGAGATTTGTTCAAGAGAAATAATTTTAATCACAGTTGTACTTAATAAGTGTCATGGGTTCAGCAGTAGCAGTCATTTTTCTCCATCTTAGTATATGTGGTGCAGCGCTGTGTTTTTGACTTTCAGCGGGGAGCAGCACTGATAACACCAATGTTTTCAGTTATCGCAGTAATGTTTAGTCTGACCAAGAACTTTCTGAGTCTCATGTTCTGCCAGGGAGGAGGGGAAGCCGGGAGGAAGCAGAGACAGGACACCTGACCCAAACTGACCAAAGAGGTATTCCATATCACAACACGTCATGCCCAGGATGTAAAAACTGGGGGCAGGAACCTGGAAGAGGGGGGTTTCACAGCTGGGTGGGGCTTGGTATTGGGTGGTGAGAGGTTGTATTCTCTTCCCTTGTATTTCCCTTGTCATTTTTATTATTGGTGGTAGCAGCAGTGGTTTGTGTTATACCTTAGTTACTGGACTGTTCTTATCTCAACCTGTGGGAGTTGCATTTTTTCAATTCTCCTCCCCATCCCCTTGGGAGCGCGGGGAAGAAAGAGGGGGGAGTGAGTGAGCAAACTGCGTGAGTTACAGCTTAAACCATGACAATAAGTCAGGAACCAAACTTCTACATGAAAGTGATTTTGCTGTTATTTCTCTGATCTTCATGGTTGCCTGCTGGCATAACATCCCTAAATGCAAAAACTTTGCATTTACAATCCTCATAACTAAAGACCTTAAAAAGTTCTGATTGGGATTAGCAAGAAAACAGAGACAGTTAAATCAGGAATTCAACTATGCGAATTTATGCATGTATACAAATGCATTATCCCTACAGATTTCTCCAGAGCTGCTTTAATCAGGGTTATATCAGGGACTGCTGTGACTCTCAGTACTGCCAGAAACCTGGTATTCAGCTGTACAAATTCTTTCCACCTTCCCTTTTTGGCCAGCACTTTCTACTTGCACAATAGAAGGTACTTACACAGAATCTGGCCAACTGTCTTGTCCTAAGGGTTTCTGTCAATTTTAACAGCATTGCAACTGGCTTTGTAAGTTCAATTTTTGCCAGATACACTGGAGGAGAGGGCTATTGCATTCAGTTTTGTTGCACCTACACTTTCAAAAGCAGAAAGACTATCAGTCTGTATTATAATATTTATATGTGTGTGTGTGTGTGTAAAATTACAAACAGTGATTATATGTATCACTTAAGCCAAAGATGTTTCTAAGGATCAGTGTAAGAAGCTTTTAAATTAAATCTGAGAAATGTATTACTAAAAAAAAAAAAAAATACTGTAAATTTGCAGTAAAAGCAAACCAGAAACCACTTACATCTCTGGACTGATTTTGGGAAATTGTCAGTCAAAGACAGTGGATGTTAATTTTCAAAGGTTTAGTACATTTTATTTAGAAAGGCTCATGGTGTGCAACTGTGAACTGCACCACTGATGAGGTATTTTGTGGCGGAAAAGATTTCTTTGAACACTTCCAAAACCAAACCAAAACAAACCCCCAAAATGCACACACCCCCCCCCCCCCCAACAAAAACAAAACCAAAAACCTTTCAACCTTCCCACCTTGGAGCAGTACCTTTGGATTATTTTTTGTCTCGTTGACTTTATTGAACCTCTCCCCCGAAGCCCAACACTCATGTTTTGGTTTGACTCAGAGCACCTTTTATTTTCTCTCCAGTTTTCAGTCCACCAAGCAGAAGAACCACCAAATAGTGGTTCATACCATTCTTCACACTTATTTGTAATAAAAGCCAAGAAAAAAGCGAGTGCTTGACTCCCTTGAGTGCTCCCCAAATGCTGTCCATTCTTGTACGTCTGAGTCCAAAAAGCAGGCAGAAATGCAAATGAAAGCAAGCTACACCATCTCCTTCTACCTGAGAATGCTTAGGAAGAGCAAAGAAGGTTTCAAGAGAAAAACTGCCCAAGCTCTCTTTTTACCTGTTTAGCAACTGATTATCAACCCATTTCTGCTGCTGCTACCATGCCTATGTAGCTCCTGAACTTTACTCCATTTGTTTTGAGTGGTTAGCACTTCACTGGTACCCAGAAGAAGCAGGGTGTCTTTCTCTTACTAACGCTGTGTGGTTGTGGCTTCCACTTCTGGGGCAGCCTTTAAAAATTACTAAAGATGAGAACTGCCAAAGCTAGCTGTTGTGAGAAACAGCACACTGAACTTACATTAATTTGTATGCTCCTTTATCAGCTATTCTGGGCCCTGTATATATGTTCTGAGACCATGGCCAAATAAACCACTATGATCTCTGTAGCCTTTGTAAAAATTGCTCTCCTTAGATTTATCTGTAATTTTCACTTGGAAGCTGGAATGCAGAGACAAATTATACCTCTAGATTTAAGTAGCTGTTAGTAGTCATAACAATCTCTGTAGAATTCAAAATAGTCACCTTTACTAGAAATAAAACATTATTAGCCACACGCTACAATTGAAGTCCTAGGGTAACACATTAGTTATGTATCCACACAAATGCTTAGTTCTCGAAGGAGGATTGCTACATTTTAAAAGAAGCATTAAATTAAATATTGGTAATATAATTTCAATAACATGATTAGTAACTCTTAAGCTCAATGGATCTTGTTCTGTTTCTGCAATAGGCTGGAAGAAACTGCCTAAGTGTTTTCTTGATGTAAAACCAGGATAAATGAGAATCTGGTCCACTGCAATTTAGTATCTGTTTGTATTGGTGCAGCAATGCCACAAATATTTTTAAGATAAGTAAGAATATTTTATGCAGGATATCTTAGTCTTTAAATTGGCTTTCTGTACTACCCAGGACCTTGATTATTTGTATAATATTCCTATTATTTGTGTTATAACAGTGTGTATTTTGCTGTATAATTCAAAGCACAGTGAATGTCTTTATGGTTGAGTCCATAGTAAGTTTCTAAGCTGGCCAGGAAGCCACGAGTTCAAGTCCCACACCAAGACTTGGGCAGAAACCCAGAACAGATACCGCAATGCAGCATTAGAGATAATACTGCATTTGGTGTTCATTCTTTAGGGTAAAACGTTAAGGTTGTGTTTGCTTCATTAACCTCAAGCAGCGGTTTTGTCAAAGTGGTTCAAAATGATGTTTTTTAAAAAGAATGTATAGTAACTCAGTTTCCTGGTCAGCTGTCATTTCTCCTTCTGCTCAATATTTAAAAATTCTCTTACAAGCTGTTAGTAAGCATACAGTAGTTGTTCTTTTACACATCTGATAGGTATGTCACTATTTTGGGAAGTACTTAGAGATGAGCATGAATGTATCAGGTCACATTCTAGTTTTGCACTTCTAACACTCTCTTTGGGCTGTAGAGTTTTTAAGAAAAAAATGTGCACTGAAGTGACTGTTCGGGTGATCTGGGGCACTGCAGTAAAAGCCCTGCCATCTTTAAAATGGGTACAACGTGTAACACTGCTGATATATAGGCAAGCTTGTATTACCATTCGGTAACTCTTTGCATAAAGCTGCAAAGGATAAAGATTCTTGAATTTTCCATCTACTCGTTTTACAGGAGTGGAAGACTGGAAAAGCAATTAACATGTCTATAGGTACCTAGTTAGATTTCCCCCTGACCCCTGCAGTATCTGGACACTTCATTAGGGACCTTGTTTCTTAATCTGCTGTCTGCTCAAATTCCACCACCTGCATGTTTGCTTAAGTACAACATGAAATATTTTTATTTAGTGAAATAATTCAAGGCAGAATTGGTAAGTGAACTTCTAAGGAAATTTATGTTTGGAACTACAATTTACCTCTTTTTAGCTGTTAGTGAAAAATTGTGTCTGAAATTTTGTAACAAGAAGGATGCGTGCAAACATTGTTGGGGTTTTGGGTCTTTTTTTCCAAAAAAGGACTGCTCTTTTAAGTTCTGATGAAACGCTTGTCCATCAGAATCTGTGCTCAGTCTTTGGTTTCTGCATATAACCTTGACAAGGATACCACAGCTGATCATGACTTTATGATTGGTCTCGCAGCACATACATAAAAGCTGTGCAAAGACCAATTGATATCTTCAGTATTAAATATAAAGTCAGAGATTTGTCCTGGGCTTCTCCTTCCCTGATATACTAATTTATATATGCCTGGGAGCATACAGTTAAGGGACAGTGACAGAATAATAGTGCTTAAAGGAATAAAAATATACTTTTACAATGGGAATTGTGATCCAGTTTTCCATGAAACTATCAAATGTCTGACATTTGTCCTGCTTTAGCCTGTGTGGCTCTACAGTTAGGAAAATCCTGGTGTTTCAGGCCAGGATTGAAATGAAACACAACTAAACAAATAACAAGAATAAAAGGCTGGAGGAAAGAGTGATAAACAGAGCAGAGGAAACTAGAAGAAGCAGTCAAAAATTGATCTCCTGTTTGCAGCACGAGCAGTGCCTTTAGAAATTGCAAGTACCAGTACCTTCACTCAGATAAACAGAAATTTAAAAATGCAGCCTAGACACTGAGCAGTTACAAAACCAGACCAGTGTCTCTGGGGGAGCAAGGCAGGCATTTCCGTTCTCTAAAATTTCATAAAAATAACTATAAAAATTGTAGAATTAAACCATAAAATAATGATGGTCAAATCTTCCAATTTTTTTTGCTGTTTTATAAGTAAGTGTATTAAATGGAAGTGCCATACTTTTTTTTTCTTGATTTTTATATAATACAAAGGATAGTATGGGAATGTACAATAAGTATATCATAGACCTATTTTTATCTTACAAGTATTTCTAATATTCCTCATAAGATATATTAAAAATCATATTAATATATCATGCATAATAAAATATAGGCAGGAATTGCAAATTTTGTCTCTCCTTTAATTTTATATGAGCTATTATAATTACTGAACTGCAGAGAATTTCAGAGGTTAAGCATATCAGAAGGCAGAAAGCTTTTTTTACCTGCTTTTCTTTGGCACTAAAAAATGCTCCAATTGGTTCAGAGTGAACAATATAAGAATATAATGCAGATCTAAGGGTGAACTCACTTTTAACAACATTTCAGGTTTCAAAACTATTATAACTTTGACCCTTGAGGATTTTTAAGAGGGTTTTCTTAAAGAAACTCTATGCCTATATTTTTCATGATTAAAGGATGTTTAGGATTGGTATTTCAGTTCAGGTATATTTATGCTCCTCTTTGCACATTTCATAAAGCCTTATTAATTAGTGATATTAATGAGAATTTTACAGTGTGAATAATCATTTTTTCCATTAATACTTAACAAAATTCAAGTAGTATTTTAATTTTATTTTTATATATGTACACATACACAAACAATTTTTTCCATTGTTTCACTGGGTTTTTTCCCCCTAGATCAAACATTTTCAAGTAAAGAACTTATCCTAGGTCACTTTCAGTCTAATTTTTTTTAATATTTTAGTCATATTCAATTCTTGTTTTGGCAGTTTGAAGCCAAACATTTTGGCTTGGTAGATACAGCTGCCTTCTCTGTGTACTGAAATAATGTTTATTCTTTTCCAAACCTTCATTTTGGCTCCTGTTTTTTCTTCAGGTCTTTTTGCTGTCAAGGTATTTTCACTGAAGGCCATATTTTGCTTTCAGTGCTTTTGTAGCAGCTCAGTGGGAGGGGGTCTTCAATTTATAAGCAGGCAGTTGAAGTCCTGTTGATTTTACTGCAGTCCCACTGCAGGTCATGTGCATCCCTATAGCTCTCTTTGCAGAACCTGCCTTAGGTACACTGTGGAATTATGCACCTCAATTAGGTAATACCTGTATTTGAAGGAAGTTTGTAAATTGAATACAGCCAGTGAAACTGTACTGTTAACAAACAGGCAGAGATGAGTCCTCTAAGTGACAACAGTTAAAACTTCATTTCAACAAGTATCTGGAAATAATTTGTTTATGTTGGTGTTCTTAAGAGTAGCTACTTTGCACTTGGGAGCAATTTTAAGGAAAAGATGCTTTTCAATTTACATCAAATGGACAACTTTATTATTTGGATGCATCAGAAGAATGATAGGAAAATATAGTTTGTTTTTAATATGAAGAAATAAAATCATCTTTCAGTGAAAGACCTTTCCCTACAAAATAGCCCTGAGATGGGTTTGGTGAGAAGCATTAGAAGCTCTTTTGGAGTTTTTCCATGGACTTATTCTCAGGTTGTGCTGACAGAAGTAGTAAAGCAAGATTTCTTCTGCTCCGAAGAGCAGGCTGTGAGCGTCTTCAAGACCTGAGGCTTAACACTGAGTTTGAGACTCTTGAAATCTCTGAGTTTTCTTGGGCTCAGGCTGCTGCAAGTTTCTCTTTCCATTGTAACCCACTGGAACCCTAATTTTCTAAATAGTAAGGTTAGTGCTTAGAAGTTAAGTTTACTGACAGCCATGTTAATTCAGATATTGTCATAGAATCATAGAATAGTTAGGGTTGGAAAGGACCTTAAGATCATCTAGTTCCAACCCCCATGCCAGGGGCAGGGACACCTCCCACTAAACCATGTCACCCAAGGCTCTGTCCAACCCAGCCTTGAACACCATCAGAGATGGAGCATTCACAACTTCCCTGGGCAACCCATTCCAGTGCCTCACCACCCTTACAATAAAGAATTTCTCCCTCATATCCCATCTAAACTTCCCCTGTTTATGTTTGAACCCGTTACCCCTTGTCCTATCACTACAGTCCCTAACGAAGAGTTCCTCCCCAGCATTGCATCCCTATAGCCCCCCTTCAGATACCGGAAGGCTGCTATGAGGTCTCCACGCAGCCTTCTCTTCTCCAGGCTGAACAGCCCCAACTTTCTCAGCCTATCTTCATACGGGAGAAGATGCTTGTCCTCAGAGATGATTCTGAACAGCTTCCTGGCTTCCCACAGAAGTCTTTGTTATTGTTATGTGATCTTTCCATGCAGAAAGAGATGTCTGAGCATTCAACAAAAACTGTACAGACCTGTCAATATAGTGCAATGTAGTTAAGAAACTGAGTAAATAAGAGCCTTTGCCCAAATTACAGTACCTCTGCACTGTACATCAGATCTTCAGAAATATCTAATTAGGCATCATCAGAAATTGCTAGATACTTTCTCTCCAGTTATTTTAATCACTTATTTCCTCAACTGATTGCTTAAGAAACAGAAGCAGAAACACATTAAGAAAACCTAGCATTCAAATAATCTATATACAGCATCTTCTTACCATACTTCTTTACATCTTATATCTTTACTTTGCCACAGAAGAAATCATTAACCTGACATTTTTCTACCCTATAAATAGCTGTGCTTTTATCAAGGTTCAAGAGAAACAGTTTAAAACACTTCCAAGAGGGAGCCTTGACTTTCAGTCCTCTGCTTTGCTTCAGTTACAGCAGAGGTAAAGGGGTGTTAGCTCACCTTCCTACTCTTTGTGTAAGCCTAGATAAAAGATTAAAACAGCTCCAACCTGAATTACAGCATTTGCAACTATTCCCATGGAATCAATGTGATAATTTTGCTGTTCATGCTTGCTTTCCACCTGGTAGATACATGATTTGCTTGTGTGGCCCTTTTGTGGCTTTCTGCCCGCTTTGTAAGTAGGTTATAAACCCTGTATGTTTGGAATAATCATTGTAATGAAGATGCTGTTTACTGGCACAAACCCAAGCTAATCTGGAAAGCTTAATTTTGAAGATGTTAGTTATCTGAATTCCCAATAGACCTCAGATTTAAATTTCTCATCGTAGAGTAAAAATGTCCATGCCAGTTTTCCTGCTTCTGAATTCAGCTATTTTAAATCTGGGTACAGAGATATCCAGCATTTGCAGAAATGACTCAGTTGAAACATGACATGAAAAGTTAGTAGGGTGGAGCCTGAAAGGAAGTATTTTTGTTGTTGCTATCCCACAGTTCTGCCAAGGACTAAAATATTTCATGCAATCTCATACAGTCATTTATGCACATGCTTTCTTATGGTGCTTATACACTTCTTACAGTGCTTATATTTGCTTTCTTTCCTTTTGGAATGGTCTGTAATATACAGGTTCTCCAGAGGATTCTTACTCTTTTAAGTCTGAATGGGGCTCCAATTGAAAAGTTACATAAAGCTTTCTGTTTGACTTTTGCACTTTAAATTAATACAGAGCCAAGCCAATTTCATATGGTAATATTGACTGTATCCTTGTTTAATAAACAGTGTTAGGCATCCAATTTAATTATAATTACATGAGTAATTACAACCACCATAGTAAATATATCTAACATTATTATTTCCCATAAACTGTATTAAAGCTAAAAAGCAACATCGGTACCAAAATCAGTGAGTGTTCACTGCTGGAGAGTGCCAGTTGCTCAGAAGAAATAATTTGTAGATTAGTACTGAATTTGTAATTTGTCCCTTCTGTGTTTTACCATAACTACGATATTTATTCTAGAGATTAATTGAAAAAAATGCACAAATAAGCAGAAGTAACAGCAATGAAAAATACATTAATACTACATCGTACTTTGTAGATGCAGTATTTTATCACTGCAGTATTTTATACTGGATGCAGTATTTTATTACTGAGTTTTAAAATTACACAAGATTGTTCCTCTATGATATACAGAGAAAACCAACAGCGAACTATTCATGAAGTCATATTTATAACTTCCCTAAATTTGCAACTCAGGCTAGATTTTCAGGAAAGATCAGCTCTCGTTTAGGCACACAATGCAGGCCATTATTTTCAAACCTCATAAACAACCAAAATCAAAATACTCACAGAGCAAGGAGTTGAGTATTCTTATTCAGTAACTTTTCTTGAAAATCGGGCCATACATTGTAATGCCTGGACTGAAGGAAAGGTTGAACATTTCTCATAATTTGAAAAAAATTACAGGGTTAAAACTGTGGGCACCTTTGTAAAGAAGGACATTATGATTCCTGTTAACTAACAAACTACAGCTACTTGCCAGGTGTGCTCAGTTGATTTACGTTCAGCATATGACCATATCAGCTGCTTTACTTGTGTTGAGTTGAAAGAGAATTTCAACAGAAGAAAAAAAGTAATTCTATGTATGCTTGAGGATCTCCATTACCCTTCCTCTCTCCAGTGAAAGCTGTAATAATATGAAAGGTGAAATAGGCTTTATGCACGGAGCTAACTAGGAACTTCTGCGGCAGGTTTTTGCATGCTTTTCTTCCAATTGCTTAAACACATAAACTTCTCAATAAAACTAAGACTGCAGCCCTGAGACCCTAAAATTTCTCACAGCATAATTGATTTGACTGATATGCTTTGAACAATTAAAACAGATTTCAACTTGATTCAATTCTACTACTTTTTCCTTCATACACTGCTGTTGCATAACAACACTGTCAGTTCACTCGGTGTTCGTAGCACAGCAGAAGAGGACAGACTCAAAACCCCTTTATTCTGTTAATTTTTCCTTAGTAATGTTTTTCTTCTAGAACGTAGAGATGATATGTTTGTGGCAGGTAACAACAAACTTTCTTTATAATTCTTTAATCCCTTTTGGAAAGTTTCCTTTGCAGATAATACCTCAGAGACAGCAGGTTAACTTTGATCCCTGATTTGAGTTCAGCATCACAGTTCTGGTATTTTATTCCCATAAAACGTAAGACACTATCAACCTCCAACACAGGTATGCATAAAGGCCTCTATACTGACTAAAATATTGAAAGAATAGCTGAATTTACCATTGCAGGCTTTGGGAAGAGCAGTTTGGGGTGATGCACAGTAGCCTTTAGCCAGATGTTTTGTTTTGCTTATCCTTTTTGCTGCACTTCAGAAAGGCTGTTTAGGTAGGCTTAATGGAATCTTCAATCCTGTACTCAAAAAAGGTTTATATTTAGCATTCTCACTTTAAAATAATACACTTATTTATTCCAGCCAATAGACCTGGGCAGTTTCATGGTTGAACTTACTGCCCAGATCTCTAAAATTTCCTATTATATTCACTTTGATTATCTTGGGCTCCAGGGAAAAAATGGTAATTTTAAGAAGAATATAAAAACAGAAGAATTATAAAAATACTATAACCCTAGAGATTAGAGCTGTAGTTAGCATGAAATTACTTCAGGTTTAAAATATCTCTAAGTTATTTTGCTTTCATAACTGCTTGCAAAATGTAGACAGTATATTGTGTATCTAAAAAGGAATGACTCACTGATCATTAGGTGATTTGTTCAACAAGGTGTCAATAAAGCATTTACTTGTAAAGCTTTTATTAAATACCTAAATATCAAATATGTAACTATCAGATATTTTCAAATTCAAATAAAAACCACAAGCTTTACAGTTATTCAAAAGCCTTCTTAGGAATTAAACTGATTTGGTTTGAGAGGTTGGGTTTGCATTTCTTTTGTTTTAGATAAAGTCCACAAATAAGTGGGAAGTAAACAGCATTTCTGAAGTTATGTTAGTCACAAGGGTAAGTTGTTTTGTAATACCTGCTTATAAAGATAACTGTATTCCTCTGCAAAGCACAGTATCAGAAACAAGACTTTCTTTGGGCTCTTGGTCACATTCTGATTTTACATAACCCTTGTAGGGCCACTTATCTAACATTCGCCTTGACAAAAACAAGTCAACATTTGCAATTGGCTATTAATGGGCAATTGGCTATTAATGACAATTTGGTTCAGTCTGAGAATGAGAAATTATTTGTATATTCTCATTCCAGTAAATTAAAAATAAGATGTATGTCACAGTGCTATGCACACTGAATTAACCCTGTGCAGAAACGAAGCACATACAAGTAGCTACCCTGAATACTACACTATACGTGTTACATGCAGAAGTTACTGCAAATGTACTGCCAATGTGTGACTCTCCCTATCAACTGCTACAGAAGTAGAAATGGCTCTGCAGCTGAGTTGAAATAAAAAACACAAATAAAAAACCCCAACCGAATCAGAAATCCTTACATAATACTAGGTTGTAATGCATGTGCCAGAAATCATAGAATAGTTAGGGTTGGAAAGGACCTTAAGATCATCTAATCCCAACCCCCTGCCATGGGCAGGGACACCTCCCACTAAACCATGTCACCCAAGGCTCTGTCCAACCTGGCCTTCAACACCACCAGGGATGGAGCATTCACAACTTCCCTGGGCAACCCATTCCAGTGCCTCACCACCCTTGCAGTAAAGAACTTCCTTCTTATATCCCATCTAAACTTCCCCTGTTTAAGTTTGAGCCCATTACCCCTTGTCCTATCACTACAGTCCCTCATGAAGAGTCCCCCCCCAGCATCCTTATAAACCCCTTTCAGATACTGCATCATCAAATTAACTGTTTGTAGGTGCAACCAGCCCTGGTAATCTAACGCCAGGAATTGCTGTTGTACACCCCCAAGATGCTTTTATCTATCACATCAGAAGAGAGTAAAAGACAGTTTCCTTAGGAAAGTCAGTAACGCAGGTTTTATTGATGAAGTTTTTAAGATTACATTAGGATGATTAAAAATAAAATCCATCATGAAAACAAGCAGATTTGTAAGTGTCAAATATGCAAGCAGTAGGGAGAAAAATGATTTTAGTAATAAAATTATCATCAGTGCTGTTCTAGCCAGTGGAAGTATATTTAATGAGCTTATCAACACCTTCCAACAGCATCTGAACTCATCATTAATAATATTCATTAAATACGCTTTGTCACACTGTTTAACAGTCCTTGTCTATGTATAAAGAACTGAAAGAAAACATGGAATGGGTTACAGATCTGATTAGGATGTTAGGCCACCCATCTGGGGTGATTTAAACCAATGAGATAATGTCTCAGTACATCACTAAATGATGGGTACTTGAAGGGGCTCTGCTTAAAACCATGGATCTAACATCATTGCAGTACCACAAAAGCTGCAGGATTCCTGATGCTTTGCTGCTGACACATTATGTACTGCGTGTTAGGGGCAAGCTCCAGCAGGGTGTCATGTGCCAACAGCACTGGCAGCCAGATGTGCTGAGCTCCTGTCGGGAGGTGGATATCACACTCTGATACTGTATTATTTGACGGGCTAACGGAATAGTAGTTGGCATTGGCCTAAAGGAAAAGGGCAGTATTAACTCTTGAAGAAATCAGCAGATTTCTATCTCCCCTAGTCACTAACCTGGAAGACAGAGCATAGGACAAATCACTGTATGTATTACTTCTTGAAGGAAATATGAAATAAAAGGTGGCAGAAGAAAAATGGAGAAGGAAGCGCTGTCTTCTGCCATGAGCTGTATAAGGAAATGTTAGCAAAAAACTTTTTATTCTGAGATGAGACAGTGTTTCAATGAGGTTACCTCACCTCTGGAAGTCACTGCAAGAATCCGACATGCTGTGAGAAATAGTTCTCTCCTAGAAGATCTGTTTGCTGCACATCTTTAATAATGGGAGTGAAGTGCTGAATAACACATGCCTGAGGTGTCCTAGCTATATGCCAGGGGCAGTTGCATTTACCTCCCAGTATAAGGTAATTGATTAACTGCTTCTAAAACATACAAGAACTCCTCCATTACAATTATCTTTAGCATTAAGCTGTTTGGATGCCTGTAATCCATGGCAAAATAAGGAATAGAATGTCTATTTTCTTTTTAACTCAAACATGTTTGTATAAAAAGATCTGCCAAAGCAGACCTGGCAGATGCCCAACAGGTCAGCCAGATTGACCTGAAATACAGGGAACCACTGAACGTGTCATTCCTCATAATAAAATGAGTAACAACTTGGAATTTATACCAGGTAGCACATCAGTAATAACATTTGGAAACGCTCTTCTGGTAAACAATATCTAGGTTACAGTTTCAACCATTTTTAATGTACAATCTAAACAGGATTTCCTAATGCAAGCGAAAGTGCATCTAAATTATGTAAAATTTCATGCAGTAAACTTGACTTAATACAGAACATTGAAGCAAAAGGAATCTGTAAAAGCATTACAGAACACCAGTTAGTATAATAAAAGATGTGTAAAATACCTACATATGGGCTACTGAATTAAGGAAACAAAATAAAAAGAAAAAAATAAATTATAACTAATTTCTTCAAACTTCCCAGAGGGTATAGCTCAATTACCCTCCCTCAAGCACAACAGCAGGTCATCCAAATACTCAAAGAACGTGTAGATGTATCAGAAGAACAGTTGCCTCAGCAGAGAGCTTATGACAGAGCTCCAGTGAGAAAAAAGTAAGACATCTAAGACATATAAAGATGGTGCTAGCAAGGGCAGGCTGCAATGGAGGAATACAGAAATACTGCCCAGGCATGCTGGGATGGTCTTTGGAAAAGAAAAGCTGAGCTAGACTTGAAACTCTAGGGATATCAAGGGCAACAGATAGCTGTTGCTAGCAATGTTAGCAGTAAAAGAATAAACAAGCATAATGTGAGCCTGTGGCTGAGTGGGAAGGGTGATTTAGTGACAATTGTTGCAAATAAAGCTGAGTTACTCTGCATATTCCTTGCCTCAGTCTGGGAGACCTTTGAATCTTGAGACAGGGTTCAAAGTAGTGGAAGAGGATTGAGTCAGTTATCTCCTAAGAAATTTGACTCCAACTGTATCCAGGATAAAGCACACTGATTCATACCATCACAACTGCAGCCAGTAGATTAAGCAAAGTGATTCTTCTCCTTTCCTCACTGTTTGTTATGTCACACCTGGAATAGTGCAACCAACTTTGTACCCCCACTACAACAAAAGAGCTGTTGAGAAACTTGAGTGAGCCTATATCGAAGGTGGATATGGGCTTAGAGCAGCCTGCGAGGAGAGGCTGAGGAAACTGGCCTTGGCCAGGTGGGATAGCTTTGAAGGATGTAATAACAGCCTTTCAGTAGCTATGAGGAAATTAGTGGGAGATTGAGGCAGGTTCTCTACTGGCATAACAAGAAAATAATAGGCAATGCTTTTAATTAAAATGGGGAAGCTTCTGACATGGTATAAGGAGAAACCAGTTTCAAAATGGGGGTAACTGAGCCCTGGAACACATTGCCCAGAGAGGCTGTGTTTCTCCATCCTGGCACCCAGCTGGACTAAGCCCTAAGCAACCTAGTCCAAATTCTGTGTTGCTCTGGCTTTCAGCAGGAAGCTGGACTGGATGACCTCCTGAGTCTCCTCCCAACCTAAATTCTTCTTGATGATGGCTATAAATGACCAATCTAACAAAAGGACTTCTTTGCTTTACTGGAATGGTAAAATGTTATATATTAGTTAGAACACATGCCATCCTAACAGAATGCTTTCCGCAAGCAAACACGGCTGAGTGATTGCTATTTAAAGATTCCCATGTGAAACAAAGCACTACTTGTTATACAGATTGTGCCAGTTTCTAAAAAACAAGATACAAACAAAGGGTGAAATCCAAGAGGGGAAAAAATTACAATCTAAACTATGCTATGATAATAACCCTGGTTAATAGATGAAGTTTAGAAATGAGCTAGTTGAATCTGAACACATGTACTATATCCTGCAGAAATGTCCATTTTCCCATTGATAAATTTATGTAACTCTCACAAGTATTCAGGGTCATGGAGGACAGACTCCAGGACACACACCTAAAAAGCTGAATTAAGCTAGAGTCTGATGAAATGTCAGTTATTTGAATGTTTGGATAGTGGAAAGTTGTTTTGGTTTGGGAAGGAAATAAAGCCTTGTTCATTATACGAGACATTCAGCACAAGTTAAAAGAGAAATAATAGATAAGATATAGTTTTACTTTCTTTTAAAGTATGTTATTTCTTTGTTGTTTGGCAGCTCTATTTTCTGTATCCAGTTTGGAAAATCTGAGGACTGAAGTTGATACAGGGCTTACATGGGAAAAAAATGAACAGGACTGGATTCTACCTTTGCTTTCTTTATCCCTGTGGCAAGAGGAGGAATCAGTTTGGCTGTTCAGAATTACCCAAGCTGTCTCTAATCCATTCCAGCACTTCATGACCATTACAGTATATACCCTGTCTATCAGAATATGTAATTTCTCTAGAAGTTATTCTTTATTACCAGAGACATGTACACAGCTGCATCATCCCAGGGTTTCTCTTTTCTTGGACTTGGCCTGTGGTCTGAGACACTCATTTAAGAGTAATTCCCATTCAGTGCAATTTTTGTTAAAGATTATTTTACAGAACTATGTTGAATATAATTTCATATTCTCAGTCTGTTACCCATTTCTTGGACTTGATCATATCTGGGGTTGGGTTTTTCACGACATTTATTTATTGCACACAATGCTCTTGTCTATACTGCGAAATGTTAAGATACAACCTTGGTGTACTGTCTTAAAAAAAGAGAGAAGGATAGTGCAAAACTACAGTAGAGAATGATGGTTTGGAACTGTGAGCTTTTCGAGAATAGTCTCTCAAAGTGAGAGACTGCATTAGTCAATCAGCTCATTAGGAGTCACTTTAAATTGCTGCACAGTTCAGACTTCTGTGATTGAATGTATCTAATAAGAATAATGCTTTATTAGTAAAACTGTTGTAGAGTATTGGTTTGTATTCTAAGATGGGATATGAGGTAATTTTGGCAGTTCTTCAAAGTGCTTGTTAAATCTTTTGAGAAGGAGAAATGCCCTTTTACAATATATATGTATGTATGTATGTATGTATGACACAATATATATAATTGAAAATCTAATCCTAAATTTGTTTTTACATGTAAAAGTTCAAGTCAGTAATTTCCCTTGGAGTAACTGAACCTCAGTTTGATCTTCATAACTATGGTATTTCAGCTATGTCTGATATTTTAGTGCCTGTGGCCTCTAAAGGGGAAAAAAAAGCTTGGACAATCAAGGTTAAATATACAGAATTCTTTCTCCATCATTTCAAAAACTAGTTGATGTATTTTCTTCAGTTCCTCAGAAAGTGGAAATAAAGTGCTTTATTCACCACTTTTTTATTTATAGGAAAATGATCCCAAGGTGAAAAGAAAATGGATAAAGACTGAAATATTACTTAAAAGGGAAACAATTCACTGATTCCCCATGAAGCAGAAACAAATGCTCTTGCACATTCAAATGTGAGAGAAATAATGTTTGAAATACAAGCAGACACACAGAATGTATTTATCTGGCTAATAAATATATTTTGCCTATGTTGAGTTCTGCAGAGACAGTCATGCCATTGGCAATTCTGCTTCTGCAGGATCTGTTTTTTTATGAATGAGGTTAAATGACAATGGATTTAAAGACTTGCATGGTCTATTGAAAAGGTCCCTTGGCGATAATATCCTTGGTTTATGTAGTGGCTTTTATAAAATAGAATTGTATCAGTAGGCTAGAAGAAGAGTTGTCTGTGGGTCATGTATTCCTTCCTCTTTCCCCCCTTCAAATAAACAGTAACCAGAGAAAGGGTATGCCACTTATACCTAGTGCCACCCTACCTAGTGATCTACCAACATTACACATATCAGACACTAATTCTGCTTGTAGCTGCGGTAGCAGTCAGTAGTTTTTAATTAACTTTTTAAGCATTCAGGAACAGCTTCTTAGACCCCAGTTCTATTCCTGACACAAGAAAATCAATTTTCAAGTTTTAGGGTAAAGAGAAACAGCATCTTAATACAGTGTGCTGCTGACCCACAAACAGTGCTCAAACTCTGCTTTATCCCTTCACAGAACTTTTCTTTGGAATTCTGTTTGTGAAATGCTAAAGCCAATTCTTTGCCAATTCGTTCCTGTTGCCATAAACAATCAGTGTAACTTAGTGAAGCATTAAGGATGCTCTGTACTGTGGACCAGCAGAGGCTGGCTCAAGACTGACATTATACATAGACAATATAATGCCTAAAAAACATAAACTCTCACACCAGTTCATGAGCTGCTCCATTAATTTACAGAGAAGGCTCAGATTTGATTTATAGATACCAGGTTTTGTACTTCAAGGTTGTTATTCTCTCATATAATAAGGTATGTTGTCTGTGACTCCAGAAATAGTCTTCTTGGGAAGTGTTGTCTTTTCTGTTGGATGGACTTTGGTGTTAAATTAGTTCCTAGTATATTCTATTATGCAAAAAAAAAAAAAAATTAAAAAAAAAAAAAATGCTGGGCACTTACGATGAAAAAAAAAAAAAAGAAACGTATTTTCCTTTCTTTTATCACTATTTAAAATGACATGGACAGTATTTTTTTTCCTTCTTTCTTTCTTTCCCATTTGTGAGTTTAAGGCCATTTTTCAAGCCACAGTTTTTACCCTGAATACCATGACAAAAGGATTTATGGACTAGTGAGTTTCATGTTCTTTTGAAAATATAAAAAGAAATGCTTTCTTGTACAACAGCCATAAGCATGCAAAATACTAATGAGATTAGCTGGCATTTCTTCCAGAGAGGAAGGAGTAAAGCAGATTGGCACAAATGGGTTTTGAAAGGAGGAAATTTGCAAGTTATTTTCAGAGATACACTTGCATTGATTTGAATGAAAATCAGCAGAGAACGCTCTAAGAAATACTCTTAAAAGGGTACAGACTCCAAAGCCTGAGAACAGCTGGGAATAAGCACTTTAGAACATGTGTGTTAGTGATGAAATGTATTTAAATGATGATTAACTGCTTCTCAAGCAGCCTAGGTAGAAGATAAAGATTAAAAAGAAACCCTTATATATATCTATCCTTGTTCTGAAGTCATCTCTGCTTCTCTACCGTGTGGATTAAATGGAGGAATGTTTTGTCTGTTTTGCATGTTTCTTTCTTAACTTCTTGTCTTTGTATGCAGCAGCTCAGATCCAGCAAATGCTAGTTAGCAGTGGCATAACGTCTCTACTAACTGTGCTCTAACACCTAAAGATCAGGATTTTTAGTACTGCAAAAATTAAACTTTGCAGTTTAGTTCTGTGAAAAGTATGGGTGCACATTCACTATAGAGTCCCATGTATTTGCTCTAAAGAGGATAACATTTCATAAGTTGATACTGTCAAGGATCAGTGTATTTGGGTATTGTTATAAATCCTAATTTCCCAATATTTGAAGTAAATTCTTGTTGTGTTTCTCTGAACTGACCATTTAGGCAGGACTTTCTGGTTTCCACTGCAATAAATATTATTTCCATAATATTTATTATTATAAATAATCCACTGATTTTCCTTAAATCAGGGATTTAAATGAGGTCATGGCAAAATATAAAAGAAAGGATTTTTATTGAGTGTAGTACTGTAGAGAAACAAGGGTAGGAAAGCAAGAAATGTCAGCTTCTTGTTGGAAGAAGTACCTGAAGGCAGGTGTGATTTCTGACCTAAGCTTTCTTATGGCTTTTTCCAGTCAACTAGCAGCAATGAGAAAGTTAATAATATTGACATTTAAACACCAGCTTTAGCTTTTGATGATATGATGGTGCTCTTCTAGCAATGAAGCTGGAATATATCCCTTTCTGGCTAACACTTTAGTGCTGTAATCGAGGGCATCATCAAAACTAGGTATAATGAGATCTGTAACTAGAGTCTGGTTAATGAAACAGAAAAAGGCAACAGGACTTCCCTTTTATATGGTTTGATTTTTTCTCCAGATTGAATTTTGGTATCCATTGTGTGAGCTCTACTACAATGATTACAGAATTAAAGAATTAAGAAAAAATAGAAATAAAAAGGCTATATTCTACCAGAAAGTCAGTAAGGGAGCTTAAAATGGGGTATCTATGGAAATGCTGGAGGTCAAAAGGCATTTTTTGACTAGTTATGGCTGTAATTCTGCTTTCCAAATTAAATTTTAATTTCTAAGAAATAATTCAAATATGTGTATTTCCTTTAAAATAAAACCAGTACACTAGAGTAAAAAGTTTAAGCTATACAAAATTACAACACCAATACTTCTCACCTCAGAGGTGTGAACTTTCAGAGATGCAGGCTGTGTGAAACCAGCTGTAACTATAGAGCCACAGTACCCCACTGTCACTGTCATGCATCTGGCTTTGCCCAGATCTAGGTTCCTGGCTACAGTTCTGATTGCTTTTGAGATATGCAGTTTCCAGGGTCAGTTAGCAATTTCCATAGTCAGCTCAGTCTTGCTACTTTGAATCCTATACTGCTTGATTCAGAGTATTTTTCCATACTTAGCTGGGAAGAATATGGTCTATCTAGCACATAGACAGAGTCATATACTAAGTCAAATATGCAGGAAGCTCTTAAAAAGTGGCCTTGAAAACACTAAGAGAAAATCTAATCCACACCACTGTTCTTTTTCCATTTCTTGAAATCAGAGAGAACAGCACCAGTGCCAACATTGGTACTAGTCAAAGTGCCATGTTCTGAAGTTTTGTATAATACCAAATATGTGTAAGGCTGCTACTAGAAAAGCAATTGCTCTTCCCCCATTCTATTGCAAGGCATGATGTCTGATTTGCTCTCTACGTCTCTGATATATGGGCCAATTGGGTGGAGAAAAGAAAGAACCAATTGATAATGCAAATTAGAGGTATGAAATAACTCTTGTATCAGAAGGTAACATTAAAAAGGATGCACACTGAAGATGAAAGAAGACACAATAAAATCATGTGAAACCACACACAAAAAAATAGACTGACAGCTTCTGTTCTTTTTGTCTTATAACCCAAAACCAAAATAGCGTTCACAAAAACTGAAAGGAGCATATTCAAAGCAGATAAAACACTTTGTTAGGCAAAGCCTAATTAAAAGATTAAACTCTGCTCCATAGGATATTATCACTCTAAACAACTTAGAAAAACTTTGAGTATGTATATCATATTGTAACCTAGTGCCAATTGACTCTGCAACATGACACCTTTCTTACCACTGTGGGACTCTCTTTTTGAAAGTCAGCAATGACTGATTCTTTGCAGCTCAAGCAAGAGAAATTTGGGTCCCGTCATTAGTGTAAGTTGACCCTGTGACTTTCTGAATCTGGCTGTAAAACCGTACTGTCGAAGTCCAGTGGCAGAAGAGTTCCCTCTGGACGCTGTACTGAAATGAAAGACTCCTGATCCACTAGCCTGCAGGTTTTTTATTTGCGCCATGGAGGGACTTAAAACTGTCAAAAGTATTTTTCCAACCTAAGAGACCTTCTTCTGTTAAAGATTCAGTAATTATAATAATAGCAGTTGTATTCTTCATTATTTGAGAAAATTAGATATATCTAATCTTAGCTTTCTTATCCTAAACACTAATCTTAGCTTTCTTATCCTAAACAATAATAATTGAAAGGCAATTTAATTGTTGTTTTTTTTTTTTTATTCAGACACTATCTCTCATTAGCAGGAATACACGAATGGGAAGAAACCACCTTCTATAAAATCCCCCTTCTTACTGGAAATAAATTCATCCTAACCTGAGAAGAAAAAAATGATTTATTGTTAACACCAAGGAATTGAAAAATGAGGTTGAAACTGGCCCACAAATAAACCTCCTTCATATATCTGAGAGCTGCTTTATCATAATCATCAGGTATCCCATGTGAAATGTGAAAAAGTGACCCACAGTTCTGGGCAGGCACATAACTGAATACGGATGGGTAAAAGAGATATTCTGATCATTGAGGTACTGGCTTTCTTCTGGTGGTGTTCCCTGTTGCAAAAACAATACTGAATGAGACAAGGGATAGACTTGCCTCCTGGGACAAGCATTAAAATCTAGTGTAGAAACATTATACTACAGACATCAGAAAATGTCACCCACTTCTACTAGTTCAACACCTTCAGTAACATTCTGGATTTGATTCAAGGTTGTGTGTTTGATTGGGCTTTTTAAGGATGTATGGAAAAACTTGCATTAAGACAGGGGGTACTGGACAGCTTTTTGTTGGGGGTAACACTTCCTTTCTCAAAATACAGTCAGTATTTCTTAAACAAAAACTCCTACAGCAGCAGGGTATTCAACAGTTCCTTGATTCAATAACCCTTCTCATCAGCTCTGGTTCAAGCATTGAATCTGCAGTCAAGACTGCCCTTGCTGACCTTCATGTTAGAGATAATCTGGGGGACCTGACGTACATGCAAGGATCTTTCTTTTCAGTTGCATTTTTAATTCATTGGTAGATTCACAGCATTGATAGAACACAAAACACATGTGGTTTGTTCTTTTTTATTTCTCCTAAAAGAAGAGTTTAAAAGGCCTTACAAATATTAGTTTGGAACCTTAATGTGTTCTGAAAATACAAATATGTTGAATTTGCAGTCAGTTGTAGCAAATTCAATTTCTCAAACTGGTTAAGTGGCAAGTAATTTGTGAGGTTTGTAAACACTCTTCAAATAATTGCTTGATCTTATTTTTGCTTAAACCTATCCTCTTCTGAAGTGCTTCTTATCCCTAGAGTATCTGATGTGTATAGGGTAAGCTTAAATGAGCTCCTTTAACAGGTAAGCTCTGTAAGCTCAGACATAGCACACATGTTGTCCACAAAGCATAGAGTAAGAAGTAAAAAAGTATTTAGCATGCTACAATCCTTTCTGATTATCATATATCCATTCTGAATCCCCAATTATACTTTTCATGTCAAAACCTTTACAGCTTTGCCATTTCAAGCAGTATTTTACATCTGTCAAGAATGATATATGCCATGACTTAAACTGCAAAACGAAGTCCTCAAAGGAAGAGCTGTCAAACATTTTCAGCACAAATAACTTTATTATCAACAGTTTCTTACCTTCAACTATAATACAGATCATATAGCTAATGATTTGTGAAAATGAAGTTGTAAGATACTGAGGAATATACTATACTGCTACTTTCAAATCAGAGTATAATTTTTGAATTAAACAGATGTTAATGCCTAATAGGCAAGACTTAAAAACAAAAAAAGTTTCAAAATAGTAGTCCTTGTGACTTGTCTGTATTTATCTATTGTACTTGTTTAAAAGGGATAGTTACATTAAAAAAGAAATTTACTGAGTCTTTAATCCCACGAATACATCCAGTGACTTTTGTGGAGCTTCTTATGTGTTGAGAACCTATAAATTTGGACCCTTAGTTTTGGCATCCATCTGTTCCCAGTTTTCTCAGTAGCAATTAATTCTTTTGTTAACTATGTAATCACCTCCTTTGCCACTACTCTAACAGGATAGAAGACAAGAACTTTGCCTGGATTGCATAAATACCCGAATGAGGAGAAATTAAAACCAAATGTAGGCTATTGTAACAATCTTACTCCGATACAAATACTGCAAGATGAGCTAGTAAGGCTTTTAGCTGCACAAGTTAAAAACTTTTGCGACGATATGGCACCTGAGTGGTTAGGACAGCGCCCGCTGACTGTGCAAGTAATGCTGGCATGCCACCTCTGTGCCATCTAAACTACACAAAGCTATCACAAGCATTCTCTCCCTCTCCTCTGCACCCTCCCCACACTGCGCAGTGAAAAGGGAAACATGCCCAGTCTAGGTAACACGTTTACAAACCCGTGATACATTGAATTTGCGTCCTCCCTTGACCACTCTATCTGCTGTCAGCTTTGTTTAAGGCAGCGTAAATTCCAGCAACTGCCCTTTTCTATAAAATCAGACTGCTACAAAAGTTGTCCCACCCTTCTGTCCCCCTTTAAGCATATGATCTGGCCTAAAGACTAAAGCAGTGAACAAACAGCAGCATTCAGTCTTGCATCAAGATGTTTAAAACTCTAAATCTTACACTTTTAACTAGAACAGTGGGTTATAGCCAAGTAGGGAACATCAGAATCACAATTCCCAATACGTATGCAATACATATTGCAAGAATACTCTTTAAGGTGAACTTTAAAGTCGTGACTTTTTAAAACTATGCAAGGTGCTATTTAGAATTAAAAAGAAAAAGCAGCAGTTGTAGAGTGATTCCCTTTCTGATATATGCATTGCTGGACATCTGATGACAAATCAGCTTTACAAGTGAGGGGATATATGACCCCACTGATGCTTGTTTTACTTTGAAATATTAAAATAATTTTTAATATAATCAGTGGCTTATGTAGAGTAAATTATGATGTGATGTGGAATAAAGGGCTGGGCATTTATTCAGGACTGTGTAATACAGTATTCAGAAACTCTAGTCAGTGGAACCTCAAGCGATTCACACTTTCATGAGCTGTCTTCCTCCTCTGTATGCTTAGTATTTTGTTAAATATTATACAATGGGTGGCTATGAAATACGTAGAATCAAACTTTTAAGCAGTAGGTAGTTCATTGGAATAATTTGGGTTACACAAACAAAGTTCCATTTCTAATTGTGCTGTGATGGACCCCTTAAAACATTCTCATATTCACTCAGTGCACACAGTACAAAATAAGCCACTAACCCAGCACTAAACTCTCAGATTTGTAGAAAATTCTTTAAATTGATTTTGCTTCAAATCCTGGAGGAAGTCCTTGTAAGGTAACCCCATTCAGTATATTGTTACAATCTAGAGAGTATGTTACTTTTTATATTGCAAAAACAAATTTGCAAATTTAAAAAAAGTGAAGAAGTTGCAAAGTGAGGTATATCTATTCATCGATTTACAATAACCATAGAGTATGTTTACAGATGTTTATTGTATTTGTCATACAGGAAGTTTCAGTTATATGTTACTACAAAAACTTCAGATCTTTTAATCATATTTTATAAAGAAATCAAACTTTATGTGGAATGAAACAAAAAAGCCTGCATATATAAATTGAGCTGTCAGACATTTACACATTTGAGTGTCAGACCATTTTGCTGATATTTGCCTGTAATCACTGAATTAGTATTTTAAATTATATTTACAATCTGAAGTAATTCAACTGTATTTGCTTAAATTTAGCAGTCCATAGAGTGCACACGGTAAGTCCTGTTCACATTTTGACCAGTAAAATTTTGAGGGATTCAACCCAAATTTGTCTGGAACTGTTGTCTGTAGCTTTTGAAATTCCTTAACCTTTAAACATATGGTCTAGTAATTTAAAGAAACTGTCCACAGAAATGAAGTTACAGAGAAATCTTATGTATGTTTGTTTACACTGAATAATCCCCAACTCCCGTATATAATACACTTCAAAATCCAAAACTATTTAGAAGATGTGGCAGTTTTTATAGATAGTTTTACTCTGGTTTGCCTCGAATAAATTATGGTGTATTGTGTAATGCCAGAATTCAGCATTTTAGGAAAATATATATTTACAATAATTGACAGAAAAGCAGCACTTTAGTTAAGCACTTTCTCTCCCTCATCATGTCTTGGGAGACTGAAGTACTTTAAAACAACCAGATGTCAGAACAGTGCTCCAGGCTGGTGGCTGTGAAAGTTAGCAATGACATTCTCCTTTTGCAATATTATTTTTAACACACGCCAAATTAACACAAACACAGGCTAGATGTGCAAAAGACACACAGTGTCAGGTCTTCTGAGAAACCTATGTTGAAAGCACAGCTACAACAGCAAATCTTTACCAAAATCTGCTCCAGACCAGCAAACCAGATCTAAGAATAAAAGACTCTACTGAGAATGTGCTAAGAAGAATACGCTTAAATACTGGTAGTGTGGGTAGAATGGTTGGCCCGAGTCCTATCTGAATTATACCAGCCTGAGCTAAAAATAATATTCTTTAAGTCTCCCCAAGATAACAACAGGATTTTTGAGAACAGGGTTTAACTCTGTGACTTCAAAATGCAAGAGTATCCCTTGCATGGGATTCTAAAATCAATGCAAACAACATGCTGGCACTTCTCCAGAACTAATTTAAGCTCAGCATTTGAATATGAATTTCCTTTTCCTTCTCCCAAGAGTGTACACAGCAAGAGACATAATAAGGTATACCACACTTATCCATTACTTGGATTTGTTTGAAAGATGGATGTTTCTGTAAATAACCCTGTGCAACTAGAAGAAAAAAAAACAACAACAAAGAACACCCCCAAAACTCTACATATAACTATTATGTTTCATAATTAGTTTTCATGCATATGCATTTTTTAATCTGCAAGTAGTCATATATTCATCCTATGCTCTTAACAGGAAAAAGCATCAGTGTAGCAGATTTAGCCATTCTTCTCATACTGAGTCTTCACTGATTAACAGGGAAACTCTTCATAGTTTAGCCACTCCAAAATTTTTACTCTGACATTATTTAGCACAACTTCTGTGGCTTAGTTGCAGGTACTCCAATATCACAATATCTCATCTCTCTTTTCAGAGACTTGTCTCTTTCTTTATAAGCTAATGCTTTCTTCATGAGAGGCCAATTTTTGCTACTTAACTTTGTTGTACTTTCCCTAGTAGAATACTGCATTTAAATCAAGGTTCATTTCCAACTGTGTGAGGCGGGCAGAGTTAAGCCCTGTGAAACTTATACACCATTCCTATGTCCTGTGACATTCACTGGATGTCCCCTCTGTGTTTATCTGGTCATGGTAGGGCTCTTTACTTCAGGAGATCTATAAACCAACTGAGAGAAGAACTTTTGTTCAGCAGTAGCAAACACAGTGCTACAGTCAGTGTACTTCAGACACTCACTACTTTCAGGGCACATTGCCCTACTGGTATACTAAGTGTGCTTCACTGGACTTTCAGGGAATTTACAACACTACTGCAACAAAGGGTCTGACCAGCAAATCAAACACACTTTCACCAATCAACTGATAACCAAACACACAAAAAGTCTTGAAAATAAAACCAGGCTTTACCGTCTTTGTGATAATAGGTGACTTCCACCTTCCTCTCCTCTGACCCCAGGAGTGCTTGAGCAATTTGGGCAATATGATGTCTTTTGGTCTCTGGCCCATGAAGAAAATCACAGGTGCAAGGTTTCTGCATGACATCTGGCCTGGAGAACCCGGTCATCTCACAGAACGCATCATTGCAGTAGATGATAGCACAATTCTGCACTCTAGCATTAGCAATGATGAATTTTTTATCTGCAATAAAAGTGATGCATTTTTTAGTACTCTTTCAACATTTCATAAAGTGTCAATTGCATGGATGGATGCTAAACAACACTTCTTTTCACTGGGATACCTGAAATGCAGAGATTTTCAGTCAAGTAATGCAGCTAGTTTGGTACATAGTTTTTAAATAAACCTCAATTAATTTAAATACATCAAAGATTAAGATAGTTGTCTTTTAAGGAAATAAACCCAAATTATGCAAGACTTTTGCAAAATTCTTTTGTCTAAAAAAGGACAAAATTTTGCCTTCTTTAGCTTCACTGAAACCTAGGTGATGATAAGTGCCATCCTTCCAGCCATAACTCCAGGAAAGTCTTTGAAAAGTTAGTAGCTTCTTCTGGACAGGACGTGGGGCCTCGGGAAGGGGGCTCTACTCAGGTGAAGGGCTTCCTCAGGTAAAATCCAACCAGCTCTGTCTACTACGCAGGGATTTTCATGGAGGTGAATGCCAGCAACTTTGTAGTCAGTATTTTAACAAAGCTATCTAGAAAGATCATAGTATTTTTTTTCCTCTGTGACTGCTTTAGAAGTTACATTTATAAAAGAAAATAATCCTTAGTTAAAAAAAAGGAGCATGAAGAGTGCATGAAAACCAAAGATGGTGATGCTGGAAACATTTTGTACAGTCTGCTTAAGCTCTGTGCCTCTGTACATCAGCCTTTCCTGAACCCTCACCTGACAGAAAGGGTGAAAAGTTTTCAACCCTTATTTCATTTCTTTCTGTTTACCACTATAACACACTGCTCTCATTATAAGTGTGCAGCTTCGATACATTTATTGTCAATAACAAGAATTTCTGCTTACTTAATCACATTAGGAGGTCCCTTGCTTCATAGAAGTGTTTTTACGTGATGCTGAATTAGCAGTACGAGTCTTCAATATTTTAAAGATATTCTGTCTTTGAATACAATGAAATCTTTGGAGGGAAAAAGAGATTTCACTCACACTTTTTCTACTGTCTTTTCATCATGCTGAACTTTCACTATCACTTGCCTATTTAATAGACAGTGCTTTATTCACTTCAGAATATACACACTTTACTGCAAGAAAACTTTATTTGACTAGCAGCACTGACTTAGCATTTAGAGAAACTGGGACTACAAACACCCTCTTTTTTTTTTCAAGTAATATAAATATTAAATCAGTATCATGGCCTTAAGTATAAAGAAGTATATAGACTGGAATTAGCTGTAACGATTAGCACCAGACTGATACTAAAATTATGCTAAATATTTAAATAAATGTACATATATCAAAACTACTGTTTCTAAATGAAATTCATTTTAAGCATCAAGTGTTCCTTCTTACTGGTAACAGTGAACTAGAGTTCTGGCCAGGAAAAACAGCTTCAGCCTCCTTGACAGGTATCAAACTGCTGCATTGGAAAAGAGCTCACAGGCTCTGAGGATGCATTTGCACTGGTCTGATTCTGTGCTTCCATAAACAAAGTGGAAATATTTGACAGCTATATTAAAATACTAAAATGCAGTGACAACAAGGTAAGCGAGTATTTTCTCTTTAATAACTCCTCTGCATATTATCTGTTTCCTCTAAATCAAAGTCTGTTATGCTTTATTTTGAAAAGTCAATTATAATTGATAACAATCGTAATGATAATAAATCTAGCTTTTTTTTTTGAGATTGCACAGGCAGCACTCTACTTTTATAGCCGTCTCACTGGTTCAGAAGAAGGCAAAGAGATATAACTTCTATAGCTATACAACATGGATACATTCAAGATCTTTGAATTACTGGGGGGATGGGGGGAGGTTAAAAAAAAGGAAAAGCCCAATAATTCAAGTCGGTAATCTATATTTTAGATCAAACCCAATGTTACACCTGCCAGAGATCTCCTCTTTATCTCTGGAGTTTTCTTTCCAAGCTACAAACTTAAAATAGTCGGGAGCTGCTCTCCATTTAGTCACAAGCAGAATCAAACTACTGTAGCAAAATAGAAAGAGAGAACTTACTTTGCCCTTCAAATTTTCGTATGATTGTACCCAAAAATGTGTTTTGTGGTGCCACATGACCTCTGCGAACAGGCATGTTTATACACGTCTTCGGTTTTCTGTGCACAGTGACTTCTCCAAGGATCTCCTACACGGCTCCAGCCCAAAGCACCGAGCCGGCTACCCTTTGTGACAAATCATCGTCCTCTGAAGCTCGGAAATCTCTTCCCATTAGCACCACTTCTAGATACACGCTTTTCCTATCGGAGTCAGATCCATCCCCCAGTTTCTTTTTCTTTCTTTCTTTCCTTCCTTGCTTTCTTTTCTATTTTTTCCTGGAGGAGTCGGACGCTATTGTCTGGGGCGGGTAGGGGTGGGGTAAGCAGGAGGAGGTGGGGGGTAGGATTACAAGAGTAATCGATCTCTAGCACCAAACATCGCCAATTTTCCAAAGCAAATGGCCGTGACCCGGCAGTTTCCGACGCTGTAGTGATGGTTAGAGGGCTGGAAGACTAATGTTGCTCCGCTGCCAGAGGGAGTGACGTTCCCCTCTCTGGGCTTCACCACGGCGCTCAGCAGCTCGGATTACTCAAGCATGGCTTAGCAAGAGCCAGCCAATAAATCTCTTCAAAACTCAGCGACAAACAGCGGCATCAGGAACGAGCTATACCCCGGCAGCACCGCGATGAGCCACATCCCCCACGGCTGCGGTTGCAGGGGGCAGCGGGGACCAAGGGTGCTAATGGCGGGGGGGCCCCGCCACCTTCGGCTGCTCCAGCTTCTCCCGTCTTCCCGGCACGACCGGCGCTTCCGCGGCCCCTAAGCGTGGCCCGCCGGGGAGCCCCAGGCGCTGCCAGGGCCGGAGGAGGGAGGGATGTGGGACGAGAGAGAGCGTTGTACACGCCCCGTCGGGGGGGGGGGGGGGGGGGGGGGGAGGGAGGGAGGAGGTGCGAGTGGGGGTCGATTTTGAGCAATGGCTGGGGCGGGAAGGGACCACCGGAGCCCTCGGCATCTTTCCCCGCCCCGATGGAAGGGATCGCTCCCTCCATCGGCAGCGTGACCCAGACGAGTACTTCCCCTCGCCCTACGCGTCCCTCCTGCCGGGGAAGAGGGTTTTCCCAGGCGCCGAGGGCCGCTCCCCGGGTGCCGAGCAGGTGCGAGCCTTCTCCCAGGGGCCAAGAGGGCGGCGCGGACAGCTCGCGGCTGCGGGGGGATGAGCTCCGGCAGCAGCCCTCGCGCGGCCCCGGGCGGTGGCCGAGCGGACGCTGAGACAGCCCCGCCGCCGGGGCTGCGTCCCGGGGCCGAGCTCCGCCCCGCCGGGGCCCGGGTCGGGGTCGGGGCCGCGGGGCTGGGCCGGGGCACGCCGCCCGCTAGGAGCTGGCCGTGGTGCTGAAGCCGCCCCGCCGCCGCGCACGGAGGCGCCTCTGCCCGCGGTCAGTTGCGGGGAGCGCCTGCGTCGTCCCCCGGCTCGCGTCTTAGCTTCTGCCATCCCACAGGAATAACTGGGGAAGCTCCCAGGGGAAACGAGTATTATTTTCAGGCTGTAATTAAGGCTTCCTGCTCTATCTAGCAGGCAGAACGATGCGCGTTCAGCATGGGCAGGGCTATCATAGCGCCTTGTGGTCCCACAGGGGACCGCAGTGGGGTGATACATGGAGGGAGCTGGGGGCAGCCATGCGATGCTGGAAAGGCATCTCCAGGGTAGCGCAAAGCAGTGAAGGCTTCTTAGTAAACTCACAGGGAAAAAAAAGAGAGGCACCTGCTCACGTTCTTTGTAATCATCAGCGCAGGATATTGAGCTGGCAAACCACCGCCTCCCACCTGTTCTTCCACAACACAAACAGGTGTTTCCTTATTCCCCCGGGCTTTTCTCAGGTGTAGCCTTTGTTTCACTGCTACCGTGTGTCGTCCTCTATTTATCAGAGGAGGGACACAGTCTGTTGAGTGTGTGGATACATTTCTGAGCTACATTTAATTTAATCTCAGTGGAATCGTTCCAGATTTATGCAACTGTAAAAGGAGGGGGCCTATAGGGATGCTGGGGAGAGACTCTTCATGAGGGACTGTAGTGAGAGGACAAGGGGTAATGGGTTAAAAATTAAACAGGGGAAGTTTAGATTGGATATAAAGAGGAAGTTCTTTGCTGTAAGGGTGGTGAGGCACTGGAATGGGTTGCCCAGGGAAGTTGTGAATGCTCCATCACTGGTGGTGTTCAAGGCTGGATTGGACATAGCCTTGGGTGGCATGGTTTAGTGGGAGGTGTCCCTGCCCCTAGCAGGGGGGTTGGAACTAGATGATCTTAAGGTTTTCCAACCCTAACTATTCTATGATTCTATGTCTGAAAATATCATCTGTATATGCTTAAATTGTATTTAGAACGTTGCATAGTAGTTGACTGTATACTAATTAGAAAGCCTCAGCTACAGTAAGTGATGTGTAATCAGGTATATAATCAATCTTAGGGAGTGTGACTTATTTAGAGGAGCAAATGTTTCAATCTCTATGCTCAGAGGTATGAATCAAAGGAATAACAGCCATATATTCCTTGTAATCATAAAATTTGCAGAAGTATAACGTTTTTGTGACTCTAATCAACACCAAACCACAATACTTTTACATACTTTTCATGTAGTTTGGACAATGGATGAGGCTGCAGGTTGAATTTTTCTCTTTCTGCTTTTTGTCTTGACCAAGAACATATATTGCCCTGAAAGTATATTTCAGTTCCCAAAGACAGCAGTAGAATTAGTGTACAGAGAGTGAGATGAGTTTATTTATTTTAACACTTTGTATAATACCTGATATCTAGTCAAGTCATAATGACCAGCAGTGACTTCATTCTCATTTTTACATCAAAAATGGCACTTTGGTGTTGTTATAACAGCAATAGATAATAATCCAAATAAAACTGTGACCTGTGCTGACCAACCAGTGTTTGTTTTTGATGTTCAACAGTTAGCAGCAAACTAGATCAGCTACTGGCTGGTAGAGCCCAGAGTCCAGTGCTTTAGGTGCCTGGCTGGAAAAGAAGAATTAAAAGAAAGATAAAAAGTATTTTAAGTATTTAAATCTCACTGAAGCCCCATTCTGTTATGTTAAGTTTGATAGGCAAGCTTGTCGTGGTTTAAGCAAAACCGGCAACCTAGATACCATGCAGCCATTCGCTCACCCCTCCCCTTTCCTTCCCCTGCTCCCAAAGGGATGGGGAGGAGAATCGAAAGAATGTAACTCCCACAGCTTGAGATAAGAACAGTCCAGTAACTAAGGTATAACACAAACCACTGCTGCTACCACCAATAATAATAATGAAAAGGGAAATAAGAAGGGAAGAGAATACAGCCGCTCACCACCCACTGACTGATACCCAGCCCGATCCGAGTAGTGATCTAGCCCTTCCGGGTAACTGCCCCCAGTTTATATAGTGGGCATAATGTGCTGTGGTATGGAATACCTCTTTGGCCAGTTTAGGTCAGGTGTCCTGTCTCGGCTTCCTCCCGGCTTTTCCTCCTCCCTGGCAGAGCATGAGACTCAGAAAGTCCTTGGTCAGACCAAATGTTACTGAGCAACAGCTAAAAACATTGGTGTTATCAGTGCTGTTCCCAGGCTGAAAGTCAAAAACACAGCACTGTACCAGCTATTAAGAAGAAGAAAAATGACTGCCACTGCTGAACCCATGCTTGCCTGGAAACTGAAATAGCAAGGACCAGAACCCTGTGGCTCCAGACCTTTTCTGTTTTGCATTCTCATGGTAGTTTGAAGTTCAATGTTGACGATGTGAATGTACATTAAATAGAGTACACTTTTTTTCTTTCCTTTTTTTTTTTCATCTTGGCTGGTTTTGGTTTCTGGATCAAGAAAACCTCAGTGAAAACAAGATAACTGCTGCTGAAAGACAAGACCTGAGATGTGGTTTTTAGCAAGAGACAAATTCACAAGAATGATGGGATGTAATAACTACTTGAGCGATAGGTGGCATCAGAAAATCTTTCATCTCTGTGATTTACACCCCTGCAGTCTTGTAGATGGTCTGTTGCTCCTGGAGTGCTTAATACTATTGTGTATAATGCTTTATAATTTTCTGTAGCAAGCCAACAGTGAAAGAAGTGTGAGAGGAAAATATATTTAAACTGGACAATTTACCATCTAACTCAGAGATGGTATTAAATGGCATAATGTGAAAGAATTTGCATTTGATTGGGAAAATATGCATGCAAGTGAGAAAGTTGGAATTCATCATGTGTGCCTCTTCAGTGCGATGAAAGAAATGAGAATGCCATGGAGATATATGTTTTATCTACAAAGCTGTACTGTTGCCAGCTTGGCAAGAAGCCTGAATACCAAGGGAGGGTGTCTCCGGAGCTAAAATCCATCCAGCAGCGGTGATCCTGTGTCCTCTGTCCCTTGTGGCATTTTCCCTCATGGCACCACTCTCATCACAGCGCAGTCAAAGCTCCATACTGAACATTGCTGTTCCACAGCAAAATTGTGTGTGGCATTGCCTGGCCTCAAGAATAGCACTCATTTTTGCAATAGGGGTTTCAAGGTTTTTGCTGATATTCTGACTATTTCCTTCTCAAGTTCCTTGAGAAAATTTAGTGGAATGTGTGCCTGAAGATGGATTTTTGACCTGTTTCCTCATCTTAGCATTTAGTAGTTAGACTGGTTATTGTTAGGAAAAGATGACTGGAGAAATGGTTCTAATCATATTTCCCATTTCATTTTTGGTGAAAAATAAATAAATAAAGGAGGCAGCCAGTTTTAGTTCAGCATTTTTGTAATACTTTTACTCTTTAATGCTCCAGGAGACTCTCCCAAAGAAAAATGGCTTTCCTCTTCCAGCTTAAATAATCTTTAACCATATGTTGTTACTTTTCAAAGTCCTATGTTTTCCATTTCATAATTGTCATGATTCTATTGCTTGCCTTCCTGTAGGCAGAAGTTTACTAGTACCTTCCTGCTTGAATAAATGCTTTATTGAATATACTGAATCAATGTACTCCTAAATCTTGATAATTCTTGGGTTTTTTCTTCTCCCCTCATCCCCCATTGTTCCAGCTAGCATGGGACATCTGTGTTGCTTTTACCATGTATCTCCTGTGTGCCCTGTCATTTATTCATCCTTCTATGCTATATATGCTTCCAATTTTAAGTAAGGTTGGGGGTGTCTTCGGATATGTCAAATGAAATACTGAAACTTTATTTTGAATCCCATTTTGTGGTAAGATGGTCTTTGTGGTTCCTTGAAAGATCTGTCTCTGATCATCACCTTTTAGTTTTTATCACTGTTGCTTCCTTTCCTTTTCTGTGTTTAATATCTTTCTAAAATTTCAAGTTATAGCTCTAGATTTTGTTTTAATCCTTCACAATAATGATGACCATCAATTAGATTATGACTGGCTGGGCTTTAGGCACAGGCAAAGTATGCAGTTGCCTGTGACAACAGACTGCCAAATTACTTCTCTTGGAGAAGACAGAAATCAGCTGTTTGAACATCATGAGCAGCCAAACAACAAATCTCAGCTGATGCCACTGAGACAGGCGTAGGGTGTCTGTGGTGGCAGTTGCTGCTGCCAGAGCTGGCTCCTTCCAGCAGTGACTTATCTTTGCCTGCACCATGTTGATGCTCCAGGACCAGTAAGTTTTTCCTAACCCTATAGCCACACACTTTACACGGCTGTCTACATAGTAATATGGGAACACTTCATTACTGTTGTTGTGAAATTCATCTTGAATTAGGTCTGATTATAGTTATGTGGTGGGTTAGTTCTGCTCTCTAAAAAAACCCCACCAAAAACAGGGCTTCTATTTACTTTCTGGCAAGACCGCTGATGTGAATGAACTTGCACAGAGGTGATGATGGTATTTGGCCTGAAGATTTACAACTTCATTGTGTCTTATTAATATTCAGGACTGCAGCTATCTCAATGGGAGAAAGAATATAAAGATTTTAGTATCACAAAAGGACAAAAGAAGTGTCTGCACCTAATTATGTTCTAAAAAGTGATTACAAATTTCTAGTTATACAGCTAGTTTAATCCCTCAGTAGCACAAAAAATATATTAGACTTATTTTGGATTTTATTCAATTTATATTTTACCTGTAATTGTCTCTGAGGGACTGTAATTCAATGACAAGAATATGAATTATAAATGCAAAATCTATAATAACAAAACTTCTGTGAGCTAAATTTCCTAGGCTGATCAAGGTAACATCACATGGCAAAAGTGTAAGACCGCAGGTAAGTTAACTTTTTCTGGAAGGATTTATAGAACGTTAAGTTTGTTATCCTACAGTATATATTGTTGTTATTGCTTGCTATGTTAGAATGTCTAGGGATTCAAAACTGCATGACTTCGGATCGTTTTGGAAGTAGTATGTACAGGTCATGAAAACAGAATTACAAAAAGCATCAATATATCCATCTACTCAATGACCTGCCAGGCGATTGTGCCCTTCAGGATATTTGTGTTTGTATTATTCATTTAGGATTTAAATAATTCAAGCAATGAGGTTTCCACTTCTTCCTCTGAGAAACTCTTTCAATATCTCTCTGTCTCACCACAGGGTTTCATTCCCTCATATTAAGCCACAGTGTCGATGTGGGCTCTTGCTTTGGGGATTTACATTATTTAGATGCACATCTTGTTTCTCTGGGTTCTTGGCCAGTAATGGGTGCCTCAGACTACTGTGCGCTGACCCCTCTGGCCAATTAAGAGTGACAGAAGTGACCCCAGCATGTGCTGTGCCTCTTAAAGCTTTTCTAGCTAGAGTATAATGCTATGTCTCTCATTCTGGCAGCCGTCACCACAGAAGGGATGCTGATCATAATTTGGCAAGACATGAAGCATACTTCTATTAATTTATTCTTTTCCTCATACTATGTTCAGAGGAATTTTAGTAGTATACAAAAGTAGTACCCTGCTCCGTATACTTCTGAGTAATTCTGTATGACAGGAAATGTAATTGAAAATAAATACATGCATTCTCTGTAATCTTAAATTTGGTCTCTTCAGAAGTATATGCCTAGAAAATATGGAGTGAGCTGGGAGGAGTAAATTCATTGCTAAGGTATGAAGAGTAAATTATTGTCTGTAAGTTACTAACTTAACTAGATCCATGTATTTCTAAAACATTCTCTTTGTACCCAAATTCCCACTGCCTTCTCCACTGTGTATTCAAACATTAAGTGACAGGTGAAGTTATTCATTTTCCTAGCTTCTCCCTTGGGTGAATTGTGTAGTTAGGATTTCTTCTTCTATGCCTGCACGTTCTGCATGTGTTTTTATCAATAATGATGGAGTGCATCCTGTGTTTGAATCAGGTTTATGGTAATTTCTGCCTCTCATCCTAATGCCAGTGAAAGGTAGAGCGGTGGTGTAGATCTTCCTGAGGCTGCAAGGTTTCTGGTTTTGTTGAAGTTCCACCTAATTCAACTGAAGCAGGGTCCCAGAGTGTGTATTCTCCGACATAACCATGAGGTGAGTTAGCCTGAACTAGGACCTTCAGGGTGTGCAGCTCCAGCACATTTTTTGCTGGCACAATTTCCTTTCACAGAGAATTTCAAGCAGTTTCCTTTCTAAGCAGTAATAAATAAAAATGTGCCACATCAAAATCTTTCACAAAAGGGAATCACTTTTCCCAGCCAGCTCTGTCGACATGGCACCTCTCTACTGGTGGGGTTAACTTCAGAGAGGTCACAAGGAGGAATTTATTTCTATTCCTCAGCATTTTTCCTCAGATCATAGGAGCTGAATTCCTGCTCTGATAGCATTCCCATATGCTGCTAGCTTAGCAAGCAGTAGGTAGCCAGGGCTTCTCTTTTCCTTTCCTCTGCCCTGCAGCAACTGACAGTGAGACATTGCTGAACAGCTGTAGGGGCAAAAGGACAGCAGCTGCTCTGAAGGAACTTGGTTGATGTTAGACATTTTTCCTGGGAAGAGACCAAGAGGCAGTGAAACCCTTTGTCTCCTTTGAGCAATATCAGATTGGATGTCCCTCCAATCAGTAATCATATGCAAATTTCTTCCTATCACGGGTTTACCTTAAGATCAACAAAATACAGTTTTGAAGCATCTAAAGTATTTTGTGTTGGGCACCAGTTTCCAGGCAGTACAAATCTATCTTAGCGCAGTTTTATATTTTAACAGATAAATATGGGCTTGTTTTACTTTCTTTTCTTGGGCTGATCTGTTACATTTTGAACAAATTTCATTCCCTTCTACCTAGAACCCTTTGCGCCACATATCCTGTTGATGTCAGCTTTCTGTCTTCCGTTTTGACTCTTACTTACTGATTATAATTATTTGTGGTTTTCAGCCTCAGAGGCAGAGGGAGAGAGAGAACAGGTAAATGGAAGTATAAATGGACCAGAAATTAACTCTCTAATGTGAAGAAGAGAGGCAAAGAGACAGTTTCATAATCCGGGGTCAAAGGGTACGACAGAAAAGACTAAAACTGGCCAGAAATTATAACTTCTGGCAAATGTTAGTAGCCAAAATTAAATATAAATTCAAATGATTTTGGGGTGGCAATAAGTTCCACTGACTCTAAATACAGCTTCAAGTATTTAGTCTATCTTACGTGTTTCCTGTGGATGATGTTTCCGCTATTCCTAAGAATGATTGTTATATATCCCCAAAGACCTTGTAGACCTCAGTCAGAGAGCAGTAACCTTGATAAATTTGGACATGGTGTCCCAGAGCACAGCAGAGAGAATAAATTCCTTTTTTAACTCAGAAGAAGAAACCCCACCAAAATAGTATGAACCTTTAGTGCCAATGGCTCCACACTGGCTTGATGAAGGTGATATTTCTTTTCTATTCCTAAATATACCTTTGGTAGTAGTACATTGTGTTTCTATGTTAATCAGAAAGCCCCAGAAAGCAGAGTACCCTTTTTCATTTTTGGTGTTCTCTACCTTCTTTGCTCTTTCTGCATTCTGTTAACATACTTTACACAGCCACTTCATCTAAATAAGGTAACTGCAGTTTCTACACTGTGTTCACTTAGTCATTAACAATTTTATTATTAGCACATTCTAACACTCAGTTCTGTAGGCGAAGCTTTCTCCACCTGGTATGTATATTTTCTCCCTACAACTGCATTAAATTTTTCAGTATTATTCTCTGATAATATTCTCAATAATATTTTTCTGTAATTGTGGAGAGTCTAGAATTGTATAGAATAAATATTCTTGGAACTGTAATTGTCAGTGCTGCTCTTCACATTGCTGTCAACAATAATCTGCAAATATCCAGGTCACGTATTTCTCTTTCAATATTCCCACTTTTCTTTCATAATATCATAGCATGAGATCATGGATAATTATATCATAAAAATTGGTGTTTCTACAATTCATTTGAAGAGATACCCATATCCTGAAAGAGCATTTTCTGCCACAAAAGTAGTGTATGAGTCTGATCCACTGTCTCTGCAGATAAAATACATGCAATATAGGCCACATTTTCAAACCCAGGTGCCTGTCTGAAGCTAGCATCTTCAGAATCATCTTGATGCAGCTTCAAATGCATGGATAGATTTTTCATCCGTGCTAAGGAGCATGTTCAATAACCCTACTGAAGGTGGCTCAGGGTTAAAGGGAGAACAGCGATGGGAGACATTATTGTGGGGATCTGTTACAGACCGCCTGACCAAGAGGACTCGGTGGATGAAGCGCTCTATAGACAGATAGGAACAGCCCCACGCTCACAGGCCCTTGTTCTCATGGGGGACTTCAACCACCCTGATATCTGTTGGAGGCATGGTACGACCCGGCACAAACAATCCAGGAAGTTCCTCCATTGTGTGGAATACAACTTCTTTCTGCAAGTAATAGAGGAGCCGACAAGGAGAGGTGCCATGCTTAACTTCATGCTCACCAACAGGGAAGGGCTGGTTGGAAATGTGATGCTCCAGGGCAGTCTTGATCGCAGCGATCATGAGGTGGTTGAATTCGATATCCTCAGGACAGTGAGAAGAGCATGCAGCAAGCTCACTGCCCTGGACTTCAAGAGAGCAGACTTTGGCCTCTTCAGGAACCTGGTCAGTAAGGTTCCATGGGATATAGCCCTAGAGGGCAGGGGAGCCCAAGACTGCTGATTGATATTCAAGGATCACCTGCTGCAAGCTCAGGAGGGATATATCCCTACTAGAAGGAAGTGCTGTAGGAGGGCCAGGAGACCTCCTTGGATGGATGAGGAGCTGCTGAGGAAAACTCGAAGGAAAAAAGAGTCTTATAAAAGGTGGAAGCAAGGACAGGTGGCCTGGGAAGAATACAGGGATGCTGTCTGGGAAGCTAGGGACCAGGTTAAGAAAGATAAGGCCCACTTAGAGTTAAACTTGGCTAGGGATGTGAAAGATAACATGAAAGGATTCTACAGGTACATTGCAAATAAAAGACAGACTAGGGACAATGTGGGCCCACTTCAGAAGCTATCGGGAGAACTGGCTACCCTGGATTTGGAGAAGGCTGAGGTTCTTAACGACTTCTTTGCCTCAGCCTTCACCGGCAAATGCTCTGACCACACCACCCAAGTCTTGGAAGGCAGATGCAGGGATTGTGAGAATAAAGACCTTGGACCCACTGGATCAGGTTCAAGATCATCTTAAGAACCTGAATGTGCCCAAGACCATGGGACCTGATGAAATCCGTCCGTGGGTCCTGAAGGAGTTGGCAAATGAAGCTGCTAAGCCACTGCCCATCATATTTGAAAAATCATGGCAGTCAGCTGAAGGTCCCAATGACTGGAAAAAGGGAAATATAATCCCCCATTTTCAAGAAGGGGAAAATGGATGACCTGGGGAACTACAGATGAGTCAGTCTCATGTCTGTGCCTGGCAAAATCTTGGAGCAGATTCTGCTGGAAGGCATGCTGAGGCACATGAAAAAAAACAAGGTGCTTGGTGACAGCCAGCATGGCTTCACTAAGAGGAAATCCTGGCCTGACCAATCTGGTGGCCTTCTATTATTGGGGCTGCGGAACTGATGGACAGGGGTAGAGCAGTTGACATCCTCTACCTGGACTTGTGCAAAGCATTTGACACTGTCTCACATGACACTCTTGTCTCTAAGTTGGAGAGACATCAATTTGATAGGTGGACCACTCGGTGGATAAAGAAGTGACTGGATGGCTGCATGCAAAGAGTAGTGCTCAATGGCTCAATGTCCAGGTGGAGACCAGTAATGAGTGGTGTCCCTCAGGGATCGGTGTTGGGACCGGTCTTGTTCAACATCTTTGTCGGTGACATGGACAATGGGATTGAGTGTGCCCTCAGCAAGTTTGCCAATGACATCAAGCTGTGTGGTTCAGTTGATATGTTGCAGGGAAAGAATGCCATCCAGAGGGACCTTGACACACTTGTGAGGTGGGCTGATGCCAACCTGATGAAGTTTAACCATGGCAAGTGCAAGGTCCTACACCTGGGTCGGAGCAATCCCAGGCACAGCTACAGGCTGGGCAGAGAAGAGATTCAGAGCAGCCCCGCAGAGAAGGACTTGGTGGTGTTGGTTGATGAGAAAATGAACATGAGCCGGCAGTGTGCGCTCGCAGCCCACAAAGCCAACCGTATCCTGGGCTGCCTCAAAAGGAGCGTAACCAGCAGGTTGAGGAAGGTGATCCTGCCCCTCTACTCTGCTCTCGTGAGACCTCACTTGGAGTATTGTGTGCAGTTCTGGTGTCCTCAACATAAAAAGGACATGGAACTGTTAGAATAAGTCCAAAGGAGGGCCACAAGGATGATCAGGGGACTGGAGCGCCTCCCGTATGAAGATAGGATGAGAAAGTTGGGGCTGTTCAACCTGGAGAAGAGAAGGCTGCGTGGAGACCTCATAGCAGCCTTCCAATATCTGCAGGAGGCCTATAGGGATGCTGGGGAGGGACTCTTCATCAGGGACTGTAGTGAGAGGACAAGGGGTAATGGGTTCAAACTTAAACAGGGGAAGTTTAGATTGGATATGAGGAAGAAATTCTTTACTGTAAGGGTGGTGAGGCACTGGAATGGGTTGCCCAGGGAAGCTGTGAATGCTCCATTGCTGGTGGTGTTCAAGGCTGGATTGGACATAGCCTTGGGTGGCATGGTTTAGTGGGGGGTGTCCCTGCCCCTGGCAGGGGGGTTGGAACTAGATGATCTTAATGTCCTTTCCAACCCTAACTATTCTATGATTCTATGGTTCTATGAATATGAACTTCAGGTACTTGTCAAATGAGAGTTTTGCTCATAATCTATAAGGACAAAAAGAGACACTCAAATGACATATGTTGTTTTGTGAAAGGGTCTTTTGCTGCCTTAGATGAAATTTATTTAAATAATCTCTCCTGAATTTCCTATCTCTGCCACTATGTCTATTTCATTGCAATGCAAATATGATACAACCTGTCAATCACCCTCTCTAGTTTTTCTACCAGTTGTCCACCATCCTGTGCAAGTTGTTTGACAGGATGAATAATAATTTCAGATGAAAGTCAACTTTAATGCCTGTAAAGAGTAATAAAAACATGGCTATAAAAAAATAATTGAGAAATAACAAGATTTTCTCAACATTACACATTCATTTATTTTGCATCTTCCCTATTTATCATTCTTTGTTATTTAAGACAGGTGCATATTAGGTTACAGTAGAGATATTAATTCTGCTGGTGATTATGATCGTTTTTGCTATCTATATATTACTTATTTTCAGAGTGTAATAGCTAAACTATTCTGGTATGCTTCTAGAAAGACGAGGTCTTCTGTACATTCTGTACCACCCAAAGCAGTCACTCAGAAACTGTGCTTTAGCTTGATGTGCAGGCTATTCACAGGTGTTTTTGAAAGCCTAATGTCACAACTCTTGGAAAAAAAAAAGTCAGTGCAAACATACACTAATTAATTTGTATGCTATTTGAGCTATATAAATATTCATTGCCCCATTTCCTCATGTCATGAGTCAGTAGCTGAGGGAAAGCATAGCTGGGATTTTAGAAAAACACCATGTTCTTTTGTCAAGTTAGGACAGTAATGCGCAACTCTAATGACTGCATACCCAAACCATCCTTCCACAGCTTCCATACCCTGACAGATCCAGGAGTAGATTCAGATGAAAAACTCTGCTGCTTAAAACATACGCTTTGTTTTTATCTTCAATCCAAATTTATCATGAAAAAAAAAAAACCCACAACATCATGAAGCCATGATCGGAGGGTGTTCGTCGATGAGAAAATGAACATGAGCCGGCAGTGTGCACTCACAACCCACAAAGCCAACCGTATCCTGGGCTGTATCAAAAGGAGCATGACCAGCAGGTCGAGGGAGGTGATCCTGCCCCTCTGCTCTGCTCTCGTGAGACCTCACTTGGAGTATTGTGTGCAGTTCTGGTGTCCTCAACATAAAAAGGACATGGAAGTGTTGGAACAAGTCCAAAGGAGGGCCACGAGGATGATCAGGGGACTGGAGCACCTCCCATATGAAGATAGGCTGAGAAAGTTGGGGCTGTTCAGCCTGGAGAAGAGAAGGCTGCGTGGAGACCTCATAGCAGCCTTCCAATATCTGCAGGAGGCCTATAGGGATGCTGGGGAGGGACTCTTCACTAGGGACTGTAGTGAGAGGACAAGGGGTAATGGGTCCAAACTTAAACAGGGGAAGTTTAGACTGGATATGTGGAAGAAATTCTTTACTGTATGGGTGGTGAGGCACTGGAATGGGTTGCCCAGGGAAGTTGTGAATGCTCCATCACTGGCGGTGTTCAAGGCTGGATTGGACATAGCCTTGGGTGGCATGGTTTAGTGGGAGGTGTCCCTGCCCCTAGCAGGGGGGTTGGAACTAGATGATCTTAATGTCCTTTCCATCCCTAACTATTCTATGATTCTATGAAATATTTCCCAATATTGACATTTTGGGAAGCGGACATTTGAAATCAGAGGGCTGCTCTGAGGGAGACAATGTGATCATCTCAAATAGTGTTTTCTTTGCACTTGCCCCTGAAAACTCAAGACTGCTGTGATTCACTTGAAAGTGGACAGCAATTTTCAGACCATGTTAAAGGTATACCTTTGACCATGTCAAAAGATATATACATCCTTTGAGGCTAAGGTCTGACTGATACGTCTTCAGTTTAGGACAAAAATATAATCCCATTTTGTGCTGCAATAGTCCTTTCTCTTCTAACCCCATAGAGACATGGGATTTTGCCCAGAGAAGTCCCCTCCACTGGAAGTTCTTAAGACTGAACTGAATCAAGCCCTAAACAACCTGGTATCACACCTCATCACTGACACTGGACAGGAAGTTTCACTATATACCTCTCGAGATCGCTCACAACTGTATTACCGTGTGAGGCTTGAGATATTCCCTAAGCGATACAATATTGATTGATATTTTAAAAGGCTGTCATATATATGTATGCTAGCAGGATACTTGTCTGTGATATCTGAAACCTTTTCAGACTAAACATTAAATATAAACCCATGGCCTTTGCCTGTACCCTTCTTTCTTAACAATCTAGACAGAAGCCTCAGTTTTCCTGGCTTTCAGAGCTAGTTTGTATCAACGCTGCTTTTCTAATGAGCGGTAGAAGTTTAAGAGTTATTTGTTAATCTGCCATAATGCACTTCCATGTTTATAATTCTTTCCTTACCTTCAGTGATAAGATATTTATTTTTCCCCTAGCTCCCTCTTGCTAGCATAAAGCAGGAACTTTGCTGATCTTTCTCACAGGTGGAAGTTTGTGGCATTATTGCTTGGTTACCAGATTTCCCTCTTTATTGGGTCTTTCTGTCCTCAGCACTGACATGTTTTTCTTTCCAGTAGTCATGTGAGCAGAGTAATCTGAATAGCCATTATAGAGATAAAGACACAAGGAGTTTGATTTAATTTTGTTTTAATTTTATTATATGAAATGTAATTTGATAGGGAGTAGTAGTATCACAGTGCAGATGGCAAGTGTTAGACAGATCTTGTTACCTGGAACAACTGAGCACTGTCTGCCTTCTATAGTTTTAATTGTAAAAAAATTACAGTGCTGCTCTTGGTGAATTCTGAAAAATAACAATAGACGAGCTTAGTTCTAGTTCATTTTCTATTGCAGGCAGTTAAGGTGGGTGCGCCAGCCAATGCTCAAAGGTGGACATGTGATAACCAAAGCATGTGCCTCATAATAATTTGAACTGGAATAGTCATATTTGAAAGGCTAAGTAGTCATAAGGGAACAATTTATTCATATTAGTTCTCATGACCTAACTTAAGATCTCCCTTCTGTCATCCATCACTTTCTGGTATGAATGTCTCATTTGTGTCACTTGATTTAGACCTGGTTAATCCCACGACTGTGTTTTGTATGTTATGGTGTCTTCTGTTGGTCTTCTAGTGAACATTTTAACTGCTAGAAAGAACCACTAAGAGTGAAAAAGGAAAAGAAAAAGGAAGACCATGGCAGGGGGATTGGAACTAGATGATCTTAAGGTCATTTCTAACCCTAGCTATTCTATGATTCTCAGACAGGAAGTGCCAATATTCTCTTCTATATTAATTTTGATAGGCTTACAGCTGCTGCCGCTTGAATACACACATGTTCTTGAGTGAATTTCAGACAAGCCAATTTATACCAGCTAGTAGAACATACCTGCTTAGCCAAAAAAATTACATCTATATTTTTTGCTCCACAAGAAATTGGAGAGCTGTGGGTCCTGGGAAACTTTATCAATTTATGAATCTAAGCATGTATACAGCATTGAAATCCTTCTGAAACAGTTCACACTTGATACAAATCATAGGATATGATAATATGAGAGCGAGCCCTGGCTATCATGCCATCTACTCTTCACATGTGAAAATACCTTGGGCAGGATAGTAGTATTATAGTACTATATGACGGTCACCACCAATCAGCACATCTAGTTCAAGCCAAAATACCTTGAGAACATGAAAAGAAAAAAAAAGGAGTTAGATTAGGGGAGAAAATAATAATTATTTTTGCATAAAAGTACATTGAATTAAAAAAGGTATTGCATTATATATAATCGGTTTTGCAGTAATTATAGTTTACTTAGCTTGAATCTTAAATCTCTGGGTAAATAGCATATTGGCAATCACTTCTGTGTTTAGTGATTAAAAGGCATTTTTAATGTCTGCTCTCTTTAACATGTGCTAGCCAAACAATTTATTTTAGCTTCCTTTTTATTCTCTATCCTATATACTGTCTTTATAGTTCCTGTGTTTCCTGTGTAAATCACATTTGATGGGATAGCTGTGATTCAGATATCCAGTTTTAGAATATTCTTCATTGGTAGGAAATTACTGAAATATATCAAAAGATTCAGTCTTTAATGATCAATATTTTTTTTTTTTTACTTTGTTTCGGTAGCTAAATTATCGTAAGACTGATTCCATAAAACAAGAAAATTATATAGCTGGAGTTTCAGAAAAGAAGAGGAAAGACCTGTATTTTTTTTCAGGGGATCTTAACCTTTTACAAATCTCTCCAGAGGTCTTTACTTCCCATGAAGAAATATCCCTTTTCTCCTCGTGTTCCTGTAGGTTTGATATATGAGTCAGATTCTAACAATCACCATTCTACTTTTTGTCTATCTTGTGTTTGCATAGCCTTTTGCAGATTGTGTTTAAATTTCGATGGGAAGCATTCACATGATTTTCTTGATACCAATTTTTTCTCATTCTTTTTCTTAAACACTATCCTGTTTTTTTATATATATTAGTATAACTTATACTTCCCTACTTACAAAATCCTCAGCAAATGTGTGCTTTAGGCAAAAATGATGCCTAAAACATAAGCAGCATGACCATATACTACCTTGCAGTCTATTTCTACTAAAACATTTGAATGCAGCAAACCATCAACTTTAAAGCTCCCATTATTCTCCCTCTTCTAAGTAATTTTTAAGATTATACTCTTTCACTCCAGAGAGCTCTGTGAATTAAGAGTAATTCCATTGAAGTCAATACTTTCATATAGTACAGAATTAGGGTCATAAAGGTAAACAACTGTTGCCTGATCCTCTGGTGCAATGGAAAGGTGCCATGGGGTTAGACACTAACTGATTTATACATACTCGAGGTAACAAAAAGATAGCAAAACCATCTTCTTTTTCTTTTGGCCTGTAGCAGTAGTTAGGCATATGGGTCTACACAAAGTGAGATTTCTGACATCCAGCCCAATTTCTAAAAGCTTTGCCTTCTAATAGTAGAGAACCAGCCTATTTTACCTAGGATATTAGTAGCAATGCTTAGATACCTATTTGTTAGGTGCTAAGCAAATGTAATAAAATAATTAAATGGAATTCTACTTCTATCTTTAAAATGAGGTGGCAGTGAAAGGCTGATGAAAATACCTAATAAGACCTGAAAGATCTGTTTTGATTCATTTTTTCTTGTAGGTTAAATATGTATTCAAATTGCAGCTATTGTGATATTTTCTTTTGCAATTACTTGAAACAAATAAGCAGGTTATGGAGAGCAGCCGCAGTCCTCTACCTTTGTAGCCCAAACATTGAGTACTATAATTAGATACAGATGTCTACGTTGAGGACAGTATTTTCTATGGGAATTCTGCCTGGTTTTGGACATACAATCACATGGTTATTAAATGATTATGATGTCACTATTATAGTTGCATTTGCTTCCAAGCTAACAATATTATATAAGCAAAAAACCTGCAAGTTACACAGTAATTAATCCCTGAATGACAGAGTACCTATAATTATGATCACAGGAACAAGTAATCTACAAGAATTTAATTACTCTGGTCTGTGTTGATCAGAAATCAACGTGAAGGCCTGCGGCAGCTACTGAAGGTCACGGATCATGGCTCAGCCAGTCTATTCATTTGGGGTTGGCAGGCTTTGTCTGTTTTTACCTCATCTTTTCACACTGTCATATGGTAAGCACGTACTCAGAGTAACAATTTCTATCCCCTATCTTAGTCTAATATCTGGGATATTTCATGTAGATTACACTAACAATTCCCACCAAGTCCTACAACCTCCCATATTCAAATTTAACTTTAAAATAACATGGACCTAAATCAGAACTTGAAGTGCAATATGTACATAAATTTTCAAAGGTCTGGGACCTAAATACGATCTCTTACAATACTAAAATAGAATCTCTAATATCTTAAAATAATATAAAGGCTACATTATTTAAATCAACCCATCAAGAATGTGAGGGAATATGTGAGAATATGAAGTTTTATCAGAGAAATTAAACTGAACTCCAGTGTATTCTGTAATAGTAATTGCACTTCATATGTATTTTATGGTAAGTCTCCATTTAACAAGTTAATAACTGTAACAGGTTTCTGTATTCTCATGCTGAGAAGTGGCAGTTAACGGGGAATTTTTAAAAATTATGATAGTAAGAATAACCTAAGTGAGGTGTGATGGTTGCCTTTTGAGATTCATATATTCATTTTTTCATTTCTTTGGATAAAAATTTACCTTCCTAGAAGGAAAGGAATTTTCCTTCACTTCCCAGTTTTTGTACCAACTCACGCTTGACTAATTTACTGCCACACTGTTAACCAATTCAGGTATAGACACTCACGCTTGACTAACTTACTGCCACACTGTTAACCAATTCAAGTATAGACATGTACCTATACCTGTTAATCAGCTTAACTGAGCTTTGTTTATCTAACAGAAAACTCAAGGACAAAGTGGGAGGATAAGAAAGGGGAATGAAAAGAGAGGCAAAAGAAGCTCGATAGCAAGAACACCAGCTTTGCCTACCAGGGATATCTAGGGCTTAAGCAAGCTGAATGGAGGCAGCAGCTTTATGTGAGTCTTTTCTTGGTCTACTTTTATAAAGATTTTTGTATTGGAATGATGACTCTAGCTCAATAATATATAGCAGATCCTTGTCTTCTCAAGATACAGTGGGAATGACCCTCTCCACAGGTACTGGTTAGACCCACAAAGGTGGTGTTAACAGCATTCCTGTAGGCAAGTAATATGGACAGACAGTAGAGCTGATTTTAAGTGCAGCTTTGGAGCCACAGCTTCAGAGCACTAGAGTTTTAATTTAAAATACTTAGTGCCAGTGCTTGAATTTTTAAACTCGGCCTTACTAAAGTAAGAGAACTGATGAGTTATGCCCAGGTACACTAACTCCCCTGAGAAAAGAGAGCATGTACCTTCAATACTGAATTTGAATCCTCATCTTTAAATAGAAATACTATTGATGGAGGGGAAAGCTGCTATCAGATTGCTATGCTGTTGCTATTATCTATTTACTGTAAAATGGAAAATGACCCACGGAAATACATGTGCTATGTAAGTCTGGGTAAGAAAGCTCTAACAGAAAGTATTTATTTAAAGAGAAATATAGTTTTCCTGAATATGTGTTACAGATTTTAAAAGATCTAAACAACTGGAGCTGGCAGTTGTCTATGCTGTCCTTGCTATTGTGAAGGGAATCCCAGAGACTGTGTTGACTAAAATCCTTGCATGTTTACATCATGTCTGCTGGGTGTTTACATTTTTAAATGGCATGTAGTATCCAAGAACCTAAAGAGAAACCAAGCAGTGATAATTTAACATTTTGGAATGAAGTGCATAGGATCTGCACTTAAAAGTGAGGCTATTGCCAGCTGGGTCAGTCACCAACCAAAGGCATTAGAAATAAACAGGAATGAATAAATGGTGAATGTGAAGAATTTAATTTTTATATTCATCTGGCTTGTGAATAGCCTCACTAAACGAATAGCAGCAACAAGAAGAGTACGGCTATGTAGGGTGTGCATATTTTAAACTTCATGGCACTATTCTCATTATTTAAATTTCCAAAGAAAAATAACCAAGCTGATAGGGCCAGGTTATTTCTACCACTTACCTGGATGTGCGTAAATTAAATCTTTCAGGTATTTGTTGGCATTTATTTGTCTATGACCCAGATTTCTTATGGTTTTTATGTCAGAGCTGCTTTAGTTCTTGTTTCACGTCAGTATAGAGCAAATTAAAAAATATCTTTTTCTCCTTTTTTTTTTCATTTCTGAATAGACAAATCATATGGTATTGACATAGGTAAGAAATTGAAAATTACTTGTAAGATGTAAAGGGTACAAACATTTGGGCCTATGAAAATGCTATTTTGTGGCATTGTTCACATTTTATTCTATAAACATGCGTAAAGAATTGGGTCAGATACTCAGTTTTCAATGAGAACACGAAGAGTTCACAAGTAGCTGCCAGCTAAAGCATGCTAATCACTCTGAAAATACTATGGTAAACGGCAACGTGGAGTATGAATAAAACACTCCTTATAGAATTCCCTGATTATCATCTGAATTTTGTCACAGTGACAAGACATTAAACAGGAAAGTTTTATCTGACTTGTAGAGTTAAATATTATCTAGCATTACATGAAAAATATGGGTAAAATAAATAGAATTCAAATTTGATCACAAAATGAATGAGTGGCAATTGAATAAGTGAACGCCAAACTGTGCAGTTAGAGTACTTCGCACAAAGGAAGCAAAGAAATACTGGATAAAAATAGACAAAATGGGAATTCTCTGGGTAAGTGAAAAGAATATGGGGAAAAAAGAATAAAAATTGCTGGAAGGAACATTATGCACATAGGTAGGTAAACAAATTAAGTTATTTTTTGTATCAATCTGGCATAATTTCTAAGCAATTCAGCGTAGTTTACTTGTGCCAGATTCTGCTACATTGCCTAAGACCATAACAGTCAATTGAAAACTGTGACTGATTAAGGATTTAAAGGGATTATAAGCATTATTAATGCTTCCTTTCTTCGGTGGCCACCCAATTTGACAGAAAATCCATTTCTTACTGCTTATGATCTCTAAACTTCATAAGGTATTTAAAGAATAATTTTATGAAGTGCTTCCTTGCCTGGAATAAAAGATCACAACTATGCTGATTTCAACAGGGCTGTGCCAGTTTTTATTATTCAGATATCTTGCCCAATTCTTTAATCTTTATTGTAAAATAAAACTTTGGAACTATGGCCGCATGAAAACTGATGTTGACCCTCACAAAGAGACTGAAACACATGGCCTAAGATACATAGGCATACACCCCTCATATAATGCATCAGAAGATAGAAATCTATGACTCTATTGTTATCAAAATATAAGTGATTCCAGTCAAATCATTACAGCAGTCTCTTTATATTGTACAGTTTTGGATTAAGGCAAAGCAATTTCATATTTTTTGCATGATCATTAGATTTGGGAATTAACTAAGAGGAATTAAGTGTCTCATTCTTCATTATATCAGCATAAATATTTCTTTCTCATGATAGCAGAACAAAGTCCAATTATTGAGTTGGATGACAGTTTTACATAGTGGCCCTAGGCGAGATCATTCCAGGGCACCAATGCGTCGGCGTGCTGACTTTAATGTCATGGCTTCAGAAGCTGGCACTAATTATATTTGCTTTCAAAAAAACCAGCCTTTCCCACCTCTGTCTCCTTGGTTTGCTCCTATGCCGTCCACTCCAGTATGCCAGCACAAGTGTTCTTGTACTCACAGTCAAATTTGAAATCAACCTAGAAAAAGAGATGGTGGGGGACAAAATTTTCTTTCTTAGCAGGAATGCCAGGTTATGTTTATTTAAACCAATCCTGCTACTTAAGAAATGTGAGTAAGACACTGAAGAGCCAAGCAGAGTGTACTTTCTGCTGTGTTTCAAGACGACGAAAGGCCTCGTCACCTCTCCTCTTGTTTCCCTGACCCCTCTGAGCTGCTGTAGCTGGTTGGATAAGCATTAGAATGAGAAATGCTTATTTCTTCCCCCTATTCCTCTAAATAGAAGGGTATTCTTTTACAAGTAATAAGAATGCCCATGCATTTACGGTAAAGGAAGAAGTCTTTCTGCCTTTATCACACCAACACGGCAAAAAACTGCTGCCTGGGTTAGGAGTTGGAAATACAGCACATAATATCCTGAGCTAACTTCACCTAGTTCTGATTGTCAGGTTTGAAACCAGATTGTAGGATGTTCTCGTTAAAGATCAGCACATAAGATAACAATACTGCTGGTTGGAAAACACCTATTAAACACTTTTGAGTAGAGAAAGTGAATAATCCATCAGAGAGAAACTAGTTAGATCAGGTTTTGAGTTTTTTTGCTTTGCAAGGTATGCTTACAAGTGGTAATTCCTTTAATGGGAAGGAAGCTAAAAGATAACTAAGGACAGAACAAAATTATTCTTTGTTGATGGTTGGAGAAAGTTTATTCGGATGTGAATAAAGATATGTGACTGCAGGTCACCTGCTCTGAACCACCACCTGACCCCAAGTAAGAAAGTAAGATTAAAATCATGTAACTGTGGCACAGAGAAAAACTTGTGTAGGTAGATATTAATTTCCTTAGGAAAGGAGACAGGGGAATACTTAACATCTGCTTGGAAACACAACAGGTAGTAGAGTTGGTTATTTAAACAAATATTTGTGGACAATTTATCTGAGATAGTTAGAAAGAGATCCTGTTCTTTTTTTGTTTGATGACTATTAGGTACAGTGAATTTATGGTACAGGGGAAAATTATGAAGAGTTTACTCAGTGATTGATGGGAAATATAATTACTGATTATATTAATGGATGTTTGTATTTGACTAGCACTGACAGATAACAAATAATCTTTCAACAGTTATCATTATCACTAACATAGAAAACTCTACTTGTAGCCATGACATGTGCAGAGATGGAAACCTCAATTTATTTAGTTTCTAATCCAAAGAAGTCTGTGATATTTTTTCTTGACTCTTTCTCCAAGACACTAGTTCAGATAATGCATATTTTACACAGAATTGTATATTTGCCATGAGATGTGTGATGATACAGTGGATGCAAAGCCCTATGAATTGCCAGAATTCATGCAAATTTATGTAATATAGTCAAAACTCATTAGGAAACATTTATTCAGCAATAAAGAAGTATGGATATTGCATTTGCTTATGATGACAATAATCTTCCTAAAGAGATAGGTTGTTCTCCAGGCAGAGTCAATGCCTTGGGACTTCTCTAACTCCAGCTGCACTCACCCTCTGAGTACAGGAGTATCTGAGCAGAGCTTCTGTAGCCATAGGTGCTCTGATGCCTCCTACCCAGTTTGCTCTTTTTTATCGTGTCTTAAGAACAAAAGAGAGATAATGAAAAGTCGGCTACAACAGGCACTTACCCATCTAATATTTTGTTGGGAAATCTTTATTTGTTAATGGCCTGGCAGAGCAGAAGACAGCACTGTTTGTAGGCACAGACTTCAGTCCTCCTCCTGTTATTGCAGACAAAGAAACATGATCAGATCAAGAGATAGGCTGTATTCATGCCTATATATATAACTCATGTTTAACATGCATTCACTCTGTGGTCTGCCTCTGTATCAGATGCTCTTCTGCCTCCAGGAAGAAGGAGACTGCTTAATGTAGCCATTGCCTTTAGAGGAAGAAAGACGGCATGGAACAGGTGAAGATATAGCTGTCACACCTAAACTTTTCCAATAGGGAGCATGCAATGAATAATGTGGGGGAAGTGGTTGTGCTGTGTACCCTCCCATTTGTATTGCAACTGTGTCCAGGCCTTTTAAGGCACTGGCTTTTGATTTGGCAGACCTGGATTTGGCTATTCACAGCCAATGAAGCCAAAGGCCATTTATGTTTCTGGGGGTCTTTCAGATATCCCAGTTAAGAGGGCTATGCAAAGCCTAGAGATTATTTGATTTCTTTTTTCCCCCTAAAACTTAGTAATTACCTGGAAAAAATATCTTTCCAGTGAAATACTCTCTGTCTAAAAGTGAGTATGTATTGTCTTCAGGCAGTGATTGTGATGTCTTTTAGTGGGCTCTACAAAGGAATTCATATCCTTTATACCGCTCAGTAAACTATTAATATAATATATATACAAGGACAGAGAATCAACATTTCAAACTGTTTTTTCTTCAGTCTTTTTTAAAGCCTTTGTTGTGATGAGAATAAATAGAAATTTTCAAATGCTCTTGTGTAGGCGTGTATTCACCAGGTTCCTTAGATCTCTTGGAAAAGGTGGTAACTTTCATTTAAATAATTTATTATCAGAGTCACAGTGAACTCTACATCTGAAATGCAAACTGATTGCAGCTTGCTCATCTTGAAGCATTCAAAAAGACTTCCAGGATCCAAAAAGGTAAGTTTGGCTTTAAAAAAAAAAAAGAGAGAGAGAAAAATAAGTTTATATTTCTTTTATTTGCTTCTCTTTTTAGAAGTCTATACAATGAACTTTTCACTCTCAATATGGTTCACTACATTTACTGTCAAAATGCATCTGATATTCTGACATTTTAAAGCTCTTTGCATTTCATGGAGTTTAAGATTAACCCATTTCCCATTTTACTTTCAGTTTTCTATTTTATCAATATAGATTCCACATTTTTAATTTTCATTTAATCAAAACCCATAGATTTCAGAACTTCAGTGAAAAGATGAGGCTTTTAAAGAAAGAAAATTTGAAAATCAAGTAAAATGTATTGAAGGAAATGTAGACAATATGTTGAGTCTTAATAATATGAATGGCTTCTAAAACCTTTTTTTTCCCATAAAAATATTATTTGTTAGAGAAGATGATGAGGGGAAGGGAGCACCTCCCGTATGAAGATAGGATGAGAAAGTTGGGGCTGTTCAGCCTGGAGAAGAGAAGGCTGCGTGGAGATCTCGTAGCAGCCTTCCAATATCTGAAGGGGGCCTATAGGGATGCTGGGGAGGGACTCTTCATCAGGGACTGTAGTGGTAGGACAAGGGGTAACGGGTTCAAACATAAACAGGGGAAGTTTAGGTGGGATATGAGGAAGAAATTCTTTACTGTAAGGGTGGTGAGGCACTGGAATGGGTTGCCCAGGGAAGTTGTGAATGCTCCATCACTGGTGGTGGTCAAGGCTGGATTGGACATAGCCTTGGGTGGCATGGTTTAGTGGGAGGTGTCTCTGCCCCTAGCAGGGGGGTTGGAACTAGATGATCTTAATGTCCTTTCCAACCCTAACTATTCTATGATTCTATGATTCTATATTTTGAGTGAAATAAGCCAGCCAACTTTGTATAGAATACCTGCCAACTATGTGTTGCCTTACATTTTTTTTGTACTTTGTATCTAAATATATTAATGTAGTCTTCCGAAATTTATTTGTTTTGCTGGATAAACTGGCTATAGGACAACTTTCTCAATTGAAGAAGCTACCTTGAAGAAAAGAGTATGTATCTGCCCAGGTCAGTGGCTTGCCTTGTTTGCATGTTAATTTTTCTGTCCTGTGTTTAATTGTCACATATCTTTTCTGGAGTCAGAACTTCCAATCCAGAAGCCCTTCTGCTTCTTCATCTCACAGAGAGACAAGGAAAATTAAATGCTAATGTGAACCAGATCTCTGTGATTTGCTTTCCATGGGGAGAAGAACTGTCCCTGCAGAAAGGACAGAGATTCCTGAGCTGTGTAATGCAAAATTCTGAGCAAAGAACAGCTTAGTGCTTGGTGGTCAACCTGCAGTACTGTAAAACCTTCTCAAGGTGTGAAGAAATGTTTCTGAAGGACACTGGAGCTCCACATTTTGTCTCCCATGTATCTTACATACAAAATAATGGATGTTTCCTTTTAAAACATTTGTACTATTGATTGTCTGGTAGACTTTATCACTGTTTTACAAAAAAGCTGTCTCTTCATGTAGTTCTATGTTCATTGTTCTATTTACTTCTGAGAAAAATGTCAGCTTCAGAAGGGCCCAGGCAGGGATTTATCATCCTGGATCAAATGAGTGAAAATGTATATTTCAGAAGTTGTTGGCAAGCAAACAGCAGCCCCATGCCAGGTCATGCTCCCACAGACTTCTCTGCTAATCACTAATTGCTCCAAAATTATATGTTCAAAACAGAAAAGAGAGCTGATTTTGTAGAGTGACATCAATTAGAAGAAAAGATGACACCACATCAGCCTGTCCATCAATACCATGTTTCTTCTACTTACCAGTGCCATGGTTGTTCTCATTTTAGGTAACGGAAGTGCTGAAGCTTCAGCCATTTTATTAAGGAGGCCGTTCCTCACCTGATCAGAGTTCACTCTCAAAAAATTCCTACAGACATGAATTTTCTTCTGATTTTCATACCCTCATCTACTAGACTAAATAATTTCATTTTTCCACCTTGTTAACGCCCTTCGATATCTTTAAGCATTCATAATGTGTCCAATTAGTTGTATAATAGCAAGCTGTACAAATGCTGGGGAAGAAACTTCTAAATGAAAATATGGGAGTTGGACATTGATTTTCAGTAAAAGCAGAGCACTTAACTGCATAACGCCCTGCTCTCTCCTGGGCCAGATCCAGGAAAGAATTTAGGCACCTAAGGCAACATTTTGGTGGATACAAATTATCTAAATCTATTCAGCCACTATTTAATCTTTGGGGAGCCTAAATTCGATAAGGAACTGCCTGTTCCATCTTAAAATCCCTAAGCACCTCAGCTTGTGTTTCTGTGGGTGCCCAGACCAGATGATGCCTATGTAGTCATCGTGTTACTCATTTTGCTTCTAAATATGACTGGAAGCCCAGGAGTAGAAATTCCTTTGCCTGAATTTACTCTGAGACGTAACCTAAGAGGTTTCTTTGCAGCATGCCAAGAGCACATCTACAGAAACAGGCTGACTCTTTCTACAGTCTTCCTTACTTTAACTTAAAAGGAGAAAATGACAATGCTGTTCACTTTTTCTATGAGATTCTGGAGTTCACCAGGTTCAAGTTCAGTTTCTTCCTTAGTCAGACAGCATTAAATACACAACTTCTGACTCAAATGAAAGTGCTTTCAGCACTCTTCCGGCTATTAGCTGCATTGTCGGGAAAGAAAGGAGAAACCCTCTTACCTTTGGTTGCAGCTGTGCTGCCCTGTGACAAGGAGTGCCAGGGTCTCTGGCCAAGGAGACACTGATATGCTGTAGCCTGTGATGTTCCAGATGGTGCATTTACAAATCATCCCAATGTGTCACATGCAGAAGCCAAGGCAAGCAATATGTGAATTATTAGTTTCAGGTACACAAAATGTATAGTTAATATTCATGTGGTTGGTCTCTGTCCTGAAGTTTGCCTAACTCCTTACCCATACTTATTTTTCCTCTAGAAATATCTCAGATTTTAAGAAGGTAACTGTAAAGTTTTGGGAAATTACTATGAGAAACATTCTCTTTTTTTTTCTTTTTGACTCTAGATTTATTTATTTTTTTTCCCCTGAACCTTTCAGCCAACATTACACATTGGCTATTTAGTTTTGAACTTTTGATCATGTTTCAATATCTTTTTCTGGGGCATTTCTTGCCTTTGTACATCTATCTGGTACTGACAGAAATTGAGCAGTATGTACCTGTTTAGTTTATCCCTGTACTACACTAAATATTTACGTTTGAATTGTTACTCAGTCTTGTCACAAATATTTGTCTTCACAAATGTTTCCTTTTTCTGACATACATATTTTTGAAACTCTTTTTTCTTGAGACTACTAACTTGTGATTTTTAATCATAATTGTTTTATTAATAAATTTCTACTTTTCCTGGCTAACCTCTTGACTATTCTGGTGTATTTACACACATTGAAAGCCGCTGCATCAAAAGAAGCATGACCAGCAGGTCGAGGGAGGTGATCCTGCTCCTCTACTCTGCTCTTGTGAGACCCCACTTGGAGTATTGTGTGCAGTTCTGGTGTCCTCAACATAAAAAGGACATGGAAGTGTTGGAACAAGTCCAAAGGAGGGCCATGAGGATGGAGCACCTCCCATATGAAGACAGGCTGAGAAAGTTGGGGCTGTTCAGCCTGGAGAAGAGAACGCTGTGTGGAGACCTCATAGCAGCCTTCCAGTATCTGAAGGGGGCCTATAGGGATGCTGGGGAGGGACTCTTCATGAGGAACTGTAGTGATAGGACAAGGGGTAATGGGTTCGAACTTAAACAGGGGAAGTTTAGACTGGATATGTGGAAGAAATTCTTTACTGTAAGGGTGGTGAGGCACTGGAATGGGTTGCCCAGGGAAGTTGTGAATGCTCCATCACTGGCAGTGTTCAAGGCTGGATTGGACATAGCCTTGGGTGGCATGGTTTAGTGGGAGGTGTCCCTGCCCCTGGCAGGGGGGTTGGAACTAGATGATCTTAATGTCCTTTCCAACCCTAACTATTCTATGATTCTACGACTTTATCAGAATCCTTTCGTGCAAGCCACAGCAGGTTGTTTCATGCGTCATACATGCTGAGGTGCTTTTTAAAGGACTTTCTAAAATGTAAATATAAATATATTATACATTTAACTATATTAAATCTACCGCCTCACTTTCCTCTATGATTTTGTAATTCTATGAAGCAAATATACAATGTTGATAAAAGCTGTTGCTTGCAAGCACATGTTCAATATGGCTTATAACTTAGTGTCCTTGTTATGCTAATATGCATTTGAAAGATGTTGAATATTTGATGAAAAAAACCTAAACTTATGCATTGGGGCTCTGTTGGGAAAGCATAATAGTAGCAAATTTATAATGCTTAATTCTGATTTTACTGTTTTTATCCCAGTAAACTGTGCTAGTACTTTGTCGGGACTTATCAAACAAATGTTTTGAATAAAAGAGACTGTCTGGATTGTTCCCAGAAGTCTCAGTTTGACTATCAGTTTATTGTTACTCATGATATATAGTCTTTTTCATAAAGCAGGAGGCATTTTTTCCCCCTTATGTAGATAACTTCAGATGTTAAGCTTAATGTCAGTAAATACCAGCATTATATTATAACGTCAATTTCCCTAGGAAAGGAATTGACCGTTATGTACTACATTATGAGAAGGGGTCTGTGTTTCACAAACACTTCCAAAGGAGCTGAGGATCAGCTGTGTCCTTTCAGGCTGCAAATAGTGTGTTGTGGATGAAGAACTGTTATTATTGTGAGAAGAGTCGTTGGATGCTTTGCTCCTTATGACAAAAATCCCTCTGGTAGCTTCTTGTCAAATTAGTATTTTTCAGTAGATAAAAGCAAATGGAAATTCTCATTCCAACATAGGCAGACACTTTACCTATAATGGGGGAAGAATTAGAGCTATTTATCAGCTTTTTTTCATACTGAGTCCTTTCACTACCTGTTCTACCTTTTTACCTTCTTCAGCCATATTTTGTTTCCACCCTAAGAAGCTTGATCCTCCTCCAGCAGGGGTCAATAAAATCTTGCCATTAACCATGAAGGAAATGAAAAAGTATCCCCTCAGAAATCATTACAGATGATTCTTTTTTTTTTTTTTTTCCTCCTGCTGCTTCAATCTATGCTTCTGGACTTTCATAACTCTTCTGTTTATTGTTTCAGTTTGCAACTGTTCCCTTATGTTTTGCCTCATTGAGCTTGCTTCCTTGGTTTTCACAGTAGCTTTGCTACTCAAACACTCTGTTTTCCTTTCTACAAAGGAAACAAGCATTCTGCTGTACAAACAGGTTGCTTTTTGCATTTGATGCAACAGCAATCATCAGCCCTCCATTCAGTAAGGTTAATATCCTGTGAACTCCAGCTTTAGTCTTCTGCCATTCCCTCTCATGTCCATGGCTTATGAAGGGATCACATTTTATCTGCTGGACTTTACTTATCAGTGTTTTCTTCTTCTGGTAATTGCCTGACCTGCTATAATTGTTGTTTGCTGTATTTACTGACTCCCTGATCTTTCTGCCTGCTTTATCTCTGCTTGTTCTTATCAGCAGAGGCTCATTACCATTTTGTTTTGTCAGTGCCCACACAGAGACTTCTCAGTAAAACTTCCCATGTTCTAATGATAGCACTTTGATCTCCGTCAGGTTTGTATAGCATTCGGGTGGAAAAAGCACCCCAAACCAACTCTAAAATTAATGGTATGCTTTATGTGATAGTGAACTTATTTTTACTACATATTTAAAACAGAAAATATTTACTTTCTTTTATACCCTATGACAGTCATATTTTTTGCTATAAACCCAAAACTGAGCTAATCTTACACTACACAAATTAACAAAATTTGCATGGAATAACCCTTCCACCCAGATTTAGTTTTGTTTTACAATATTTGTTTGTTTATCCTTGCACTGCAAAATGAAAACTAAAAGCCATTAGTGCCTTTACACACTCTGCTCTGTGCAATTTGTGCTGAGCAGCAACAGACTTCAGCAATAAGTGGCCACATAGTGAGATGAACAGTTATATAACCACAGACAGTAATTGGATGCTATTAATGAGAATTTGGGATAACACCATTTTGTAGCCCCAGACGTAGTTAGCTCTTTATAATCTTGATTAAGGCCATATACACTCTTTTTACAATGTATAATTATTTTCCTAATCTGCAGTTATGCTCTGCAGAGTTACTGAAACAAGAACCTCTCTGCATTACCCTGATGTGTCCAAGGGCCTCAGATTATGTAGCACAAGTATGGATTTTTAGGTAGTGCCTCTGCATATGGATAGGTGAAAAGTTGTGTCACCTTGCAGGCAGCTCTGAGAAATTGTATTTTTCAGAGTTCTAATTTTTCTGCCTTTCAATTCCCCTGTTCCTGTAAGTGTCTGTATCCCTAGAAAGGGGTGGCTGCTTACGTTACACCTCGTCAGATAGTATGTCTGGCCAGAAACCAGAGCAGGGCAGAAGCAAGCATCTGTTCATATTCCATTTTCCCTTGTTATTGGCTTACAGAAGGGAATAAACAGGGAGCTACACAAGACCCCTATTCTTATGGTACTCTCCAACCCACATCTTCTCTTACCTACATGAGCTCAGGAACTGATCTGGGATGTTGCCAGCACAAAAGGACACAGCTCCTGCATCTTCTGTGGGCAAATAGACACTCAGCAGAAAGTGTAGCTAACTGAAAAACACCCTAGTCTTCAAAATGTACGTTTTCCACTGCTAACTGTGGCCTTGCCACATGAGCATGGTCTGACCTGATTTCCCAGGTAACTGCAGTTAGTGCAAATGAAGACAGTGAGAGCTACATATGCTCAGCACTTTGGAAAATCAGGTATCAAGTAACAAAGCTGAACTTGCAAAGAATGTCTTTTAGAAGAATAGCAGCTGATCAATATTCAGTTAAACACCTCAAATTGTGCTGTATGTGATCATATTTAAAAGACTTCATATGACTGCAACCTAATGCAGCACTGTAATTGAAAGGAAGCATTACAAGGTAATTTTTTTACTGTGTTTTATTTCTTTTTTTCTGTATAGAGTCAATGAACTATATCCAGTTTGTTGATCTTTTATGTTTAACCAAAGTCTATGTCTATAGATATTAGTTTTTATAGGAAAAGTGTTGCTACTTGAAAAACCTGGAATTTTGGGTGGGGTTTTTTTGCTAGCAACAATTTTTTGACCTTGTGGAAAACAATGAAGTTACCTTCTCATGGAGACTCTGAAAGAGTCTTGTTTTGCCTGGTTTACTATTACTTGTGCTTTCTAGCCCAGGACACCTTTTATAGGTAAGCATCCTCACTTCCCCTATGCTTCAACACACTTCACGTTGGCAAGTTCACTAGCACACCACCACTTTAGATGACAGGGAAATTTGAAAAAAGCATTTTAAAATATGGCTATAAGCCGGTTTTTTTGCAGATGATTTTGTGCAGTCTTCATCCATGGAGGGTGTCAAGACCAAGCTAGGTAAAGCCTAGAGTATATATTGTTTCTATCTGTTATTTTGTATCAGAACTACCTGTTAAGTATGTAATTCAATTTGTCATACAATCATAGAATAGTTAGTGCTGGAAAGGACCTCAAGATCATCTAGTTCCACCCCCCCTGCCCTGATGTCTCTTAGTCTGACTAAGAAGAGGAGTGAGATTGCCGAAGAAAATACAAGAGCACTTCATTACATGTTTAAAATTCTGAACACTTTTTGAACTAAGACTTCCAGAAGTAAAATGTCTGAATGTTTCTCTAAGTGACAAGTTACCACAAAGAAAGCAAATCAAAGTGTAAATATAAAGATCATAAGCTACTCCATACTAACACTATTTGCAGATTCTCTTAGCTAGCAACATGTGAAGTGATTTACTCCACTTCTGAAAAGCATCCTAAGTTCACACCTTAGCTTTGATGTGGAGGTTCTCTCATATTCGCTATGGATTGATTGTCTGCATGAGAAACTAGTATGATACAAATTCACAAATTCTGATTAGTGTTTCTGTATAATGAAACAACCCTTGTGTACATTTTGGAGTATTCAGTCATGGTTTTGAAAGAAAACCCATAGGATCAAGGTAAAGAAGTGACAAGAATCACCTGAAATGTATTCCAGTTGTTGCTCCTGAGGCATGCAGCAAGTCTTCCTGAGAACCAGTGTTGCCCCTGCTCCAATGCAGCAGTGAAACCAAAACACCCTGTGTGGAGAAATGTCAGAAAATTAGGAAACTTTAGACTGATTTGACATCCAACCCTGGTCCTCCTCTACTTCTAGTGCAGGTTTTTCTTCCATCCTACATCTGTGTTAACCAAAGTGCTCTGGTGTCACAAATCGCTTCTTTGTGCCCTGCCATAGAAGGTGTGGCAAAGTCAGACCCCTAGATCCCATGCAGTGTTGAGCAGAGTAAAACCTTATCACTGTGGCAGCCTCTGCCTCACCAAGAGTCACAGAAAGAGCCTGGAGCTCCTGCCCTGGATGGGAAACATCTCTAAATTTTGTCCTTCTCCTGTATAACTCTAGGAGCATCTTAAGGTAAACATATATATAGCTAAAAGTTATGTCAGTGGTAGGGTTCAGCCATCAATAGGCATATCTTCTGCGTGTTCATACTTGCCCAATAGCAAAAGTCACTGAGGGCAGATTTAGGCTTCCGGCCATCCCATTCTAAATATATACAAACCTCTCCCAAAATATTAACGCTAATAGTGCACAAGACAGTACTCAACCAGTTTACTAAACCCATCAGAAAAATTCAGCAGATTTATAGTACCGGTTCCATTTGAAGAACTTCCCCAAACCTCCTGTGCTTAATCAGCCTTTTTGATCTAAAAGCTGAGTGGGAATTCTCACTATGGCTTCTTTTCTTACAAAATTTTCAGCACTTTCTGTCTCTCACTAAGCCAAAAATACTGAGGGAACAGCCTTTTTTCTGTGGCATTTTGGCACTTTTAATCCAGACTGGAACCATGGTGTGCAGAAAAGCTTAAAAACTCCAGGGAAATGCTATCTTTACTTCATGAATCTCTTAAAATGTTCTTTTTCAGGTAAAATGATGGTTGCCCTCATAAAGCAATTTTTCCATTCCAATTTCAAAATCATATGATGGCTTGGCTACAGGAAAACAGATAAGCTATAACATTTCAAAATCAATTATTAAAAAACTCATATTCTTGAGAATTTAATGTTTGGAAGACACTTTTGCAATTTATGGCTATGCTCAGAATGTGTGAATATGAAGTAAAGAGTTTACAAGCTAAAAATTCAGTCTGCTTCAAGTCAACATTTTTTAATAGACCTAACTCCATTCATAAAACAGCAAGAACAGTGTATCCAAAAATCATTAAAATAGCTGAAAAATCATGAAAAAATAAGAACAAGAAAAAATTAGTTCACTCTATATGAAATCAGATTTTTGAACTTTAAAGGTGAAGGGGTTTCTCTTCAAATGAAGACTGGAACTCTCACCTGCGAGCCCAACTTAAATGCCTTCGTGAAAATGAACATAACATGGGGAGTAAACAAGTGGAGTTAAGAGATGTGAGCATGCCTGCAGGGCTATGATCTTGTTGGCATCACAGAGACTTGGTGGGATGGCTCCTACAGCTGGAGTGTTAGAATGGAAGAAAGACAGGCAGGGGAGAGCTCTCAGCTACAGTCCATGGAGCTATTTCCTTTAGCAGAGAGAAATTCCCTTAAAACTGAATCAGAGGAGGAACAGAGGGGTTCCAGATCTGAGAAGCCCCATAAAACAAGGCATGAAAATGAGAACAAAAAGAGGATGCTTCAGGATAAGTGAGGATAAGTGAGGAAGGTATTGTAAATGTCTAAGTAAGAATAAAGGTACTGAGACCTGAGCGCTGATATGGGTTTCAAAGTCCAGAGCCCAAAAGAGGGGAAATTTGAAAAAGTTTCTATTCAATACAGTAAGAACTATGGGAAATAAATCAATTAATTTATATAATGAAAGTTGTCACACAAATCAGAAATGCTGAGCTAACTATAATGACAATATAAATGGCAGTCAGGGGGCTTACTGTTGAATACTTTGGTTAATATTGATGTTATTACTGTGCTTACTTATATTGCAACTATACCAAAGAATTTAATATTTATGTACGAAGGCAAGAGACATCCTGTTAACACGTGGGGTGGGTTCAAGCAAACAGTAAACGCTGGTCAGTATGACAGGGAGCAATCTTGATGCATGGGCTACTTAACCTTTGTTAACATTTTGTAGGTGTTGCTGAGGAAAATTTTGAAGGTGATTAAGCAGTGACTTTTGCAGGTATTTATGGGTGGGTTACAGTGCAAGTGAGAACAGGGTGGTGTCAGATGTAAGGATTCAGTGAGTGGGATTGCATGTACAGTAGGAAAAGGAGCTGCATGCACCATGCAACTCGAGAGGAGAGTGGCAGACAGGTTTTCAGTTTTCACTGTCACTTCTAATGACTCACAACCCCTGGCCAATGCAGCCAGTGTGTCTCAAATGTACAACAGCACTGGGCATACTTCTCAGGTTAGCCCATGTGATTGGTAGTCACAAACTGAACACCCACATTAACCCCGTTTATGGCATCTTGCTGATAAGCAGCACTTGCATCGTATCATTGCCACTAATTTCTCAGCCACCCAGGGTTATCTCTGGGAATATCCATTTTTTTATCATGTCACACTGTTTTTCCGCTGCTGTGAGCTGCTGTTGCTGGAGAGCTAATTTGTCCATGTGGGAGTGTAGGAAGTCAGAGGTTTTTATATGGATCACTACAGCAGATGCATTAATTTCTGCCCAGATTCAGGTGGGTTTTAATTTTTACCAACAGAAGGATCAATATCTCAATAAAGCTGTTGTGTATGTACTATGAGGCTTTGTCTAAAACCAAGAGAAGAGCCTGACTTAACTGAGAAGTACCCTTAGGGGCAAAAGGGTTTTACTCTTTCCTTATGCTCCACTGCTGGTTAGTTGTCCTTTTACATATTTTCCCCTTTTTTCAAGCTGAATCTTTTCCTTCTTAATGTATTTTCCCTGATCTCTCCTTCCCAGGGAGCCTTCCCATTTCCCCCACCAAGGTACCAGCCTCAAGTTCCCTACTGCCACCTCTATAAGTCCCCCCATGCCAACTGTTCTGGGAGGTGCCTGGCAGTTCAACCTCTTACCATAACCTGCATTCCCATGGGCTTTCACCCTACAAGGCAGCCTGGGAGGCTGCGAGCACCAGCTAATGATGTTCGGACAGTCTGGGAAGATGTCAAGTGCAAAGAATGTCAAGTACAGCGTAAGACTGCACACAGTATGGATGCACAGCCCTCCAAAAGAGAGTGTTCCCAACAGATAAGTTTACTCTCAACATTAAAAAAAAAAAAAAAATTAAAGAGTGAAAATGATTTGCAATGAAGGAGACTTTATTGTCCTTATTGTTTGATTCTAGACCTATTGAACCCCTAATGAAAATAGAAAATACTTTAAACTGAAAGCTCCCTTTATCTGTGATGTAAATAGGGACACATTGTACACTTCACTTTTTTTTTCCATTCATTTGCTTCTAGATAAGCACTATGCTATTACTCTCTAGTGGTGCTGTCTTCAGGGACTATTTCTGTCCAGCACTTGGGAGAATACATTATGAGGTATCAGCATGTGTGAGCAGAGATAGCATGGCTTGTCATGTATAGATAGGCCATATTCTGCTATAAAATGATGGCTTTGTCTTTTATCACTGTCACAGTCTTACTTAACAAGCTGTGACTCTGTGGTTCATCACAAAGAAAACTGTCACCCCTAAATAAGTGCCTTGAATGTTCTTTCATCTTCCATGCAGGTAGGATCTGCCATGTGACATCAAGCAGAACAGTAACTCCAGATGGACTCTGTGAGTGCAGCAGTATATTAACAAAGGGGTTCACTGGCACAAATCCAGATTTTGCACCTTGGTGTAGATTACAGGGATGAGGAAAACATATGTAAGCTTTTAAATGAAGCAAGACCTAATAATATGTCATAAATATAATTAGAAAAGGAAATGTTAGTAATCTATTGTGCCTAAGTGATAATTTATTTATCATGGTGTTATTACAAGCAACAGATAAATCAATTATGGTTGCTTGCAAATAAATAGTGTTGGTTCAATGGAGTGATGACAGACAAAGTGTTTTGAGGAACTCATACATTCTGTAGTTGGATTTCTCCATATAATTATGTTTAGGGTGAAATCTGGAGAGTCACTGGACTTGACTTTACTGAAGTCTGCGATGCTGCTGGCAATTTCTCTGGATTGTAGCAATTTTATTCATAAGGTCACTGAACAAAGAAACAGTGTCTGTTGTTAGGATCAGAGACAGGCACCTAACGAGAAAAGCCTTTTCAGAGGGCACAAATATTAAATAGCTATACAGTGTGTTTAGTGAGTTCTTTGCACCAGAGCCTGCTGGTCAGAATTTTTCTGGCAGAGGAATGTGGACATATTCTGCTCACTTCAGCATTTTGTATGGCCATGGGACATATTATACTGACAGAGTTGTGATTCTGCAGATCAGATTAAACTACTTTGTGGACATTAAAGTATGAATATTTCATGTGAGCTTTCACAGGGCTGAATTTTAACTAGGGTGCTGAAGTACTTCTCCACATTCCTCTTTCCTGGGATTTTGTATTTTGAAATTAGTCTTCCCTTGCAGAAAGATGTTCTTCCATGAGATTGCTTTTCAATTGTGCAAGTGGAAAAATCAGAAATATTAACCCTCATGAGGTGCAGGCTTCCAATCCCAGTGCAGTAAAAGGAAGGTGAAGAAAGCGATGTCTGTCAGTCAACAAAAGTGTCTTCTAAGGGTGTAATATTACAAGGTGTGGAAAGAGAGTAGTTTGTCCATTGATGGAAATGTGCAGCATTCACATATAATAGTGCTGCCAGGATTTGAGGGATGCCAAGGAAACCTGCGTGGACGTGTTACCAGTAAAAGTGCCTGCATGGCTGGTGTTTAAAAATAGAAAAGAGGGTGTTGAGTACACAGAAACTGATGTTGAAGAATTTCTGACCTCTTTATTTAAAAAAGTGTCATCTCCCTCTGCTTGATTCTGAGTGTTCTCACCTCCATCAGTGCTCAAAGATTTGAAAAAAAGTATAACTCCCTGGAAATGAGGTTACGGATAGTCTCTATTTGAATAATGTTTCTCCACTGAGTCTGAATGCATGCTTCCCACTGGTGACTACTTTCAGCTATACTGAAGATTAGTATCACTACACAAATATCGACCACACAGATCATTTGGGCTCCTTATCTGGGAGGAAGGAAGGGAAATGAAACCTCTGGTTTTGTTTCACTTCAAAAGCTACGCTCAGGTGAGTGTGAACGGGCAGAGAATTCATCTTTTCTCTCCCTGGTATGCTGCCAGAGGCTTACCCAGCTCAAAGGGTGTCATTCAACTTGCTTTGTGCTTATGTTGAGTCCTACTCTAACTTCTGCATGACTTTGTTGCCTCTTCCTGTTCCAAGAGCCTGTTATGTATGTGCACTAACAGTTAGGCTCTGAAACTAAGCCCACATTCACCTCTAGGCAAAACACATATATGCTAACATTAGGCAGCATTAAATAAAAAAAAAAAAAAACACTTTTTTTTTTCACTTGCCACATGATAAGATTTATTTGTGACGGCAGCTCCATCCCCTCAGGCCTTTCTACTTACTATCGGTCCTAGCTGTTGGACTTGCCTCTTATTAAAAATAGATTTGATTTTCATCCTGCAGGTAATCTGTCTCTCATGAAAGTATAAGGTGGTGAAAGTCCAATTGCAGTGACCAAAAGCTGAAAACTTCTGCATCTTCCTGACAAGAGGCTCAAGCAATGCCAGCTGAAGATTGCGTTTTCAGAATTTATGGAGGGACCACTGTGGGAGTTGCATGATTTATAGAGTGGGTGAGTTGTGTAGCCAACACTTTCTGATGTGAAAATCTGCTACCATGTGCTGGTTTTGGCTGGGGTACCTAATTCTCTTCATAGTAGCTATTATGGGGATACGTTTTGGATTTGTGCTGGAAACAGCATTGATAATGCAGGGATGTTTTAGTTACTGCTGAGGAGTGCTTACACAGAGTCCAGGTGTTGTCTGCTCCTCACCCCACCCCACCAGCAAGCAGGCTGGGGGCGCGCAAGATGTTGTGAGGGACGCAGCCAGGACAGCTGACCCAACATGCCCAAGGGATATCCTGTACCATATGACATCATGCTCAGTGTATAAAGCTGGGGGAAGAAGGAAGGGGAGGGACACATTTGGACTGATAGCACTTGTTTTCCCGAGTAACCATTACATGTGATGGAGCCCTGTTTTCCTGGGGGTAGCCGAACACCTGCCTGACCATGGGAAGTGATGAATGAATTCCTTGTTTTGCTTTGCTTATGTGTGAGCCTTTTGCTTTACCTATTAAACTGTTGTTTTTATCACAACCCACGAGTTTTCTCACTTTTACCCTTCCAATTCACTCCCCCATCACACCATAGGGAAAATGAGTGAGAAGCTGTGTGGTGCTTAGCTGTCTGCTGGGGTTAAATAACATACATCAGATTGGGCCACTAATGAATTACTGATGCTATCTTAGCCCCAAGTTTTCTACTGGAAGGAGACAGTCAGCCCCTTTCCCAGACACCAGCAAAGCTTTTCAAAACCAGATGGTGGTATTGCAGCTCGTTTCTGTAATAATTCACTGAACACCTAATGACTGGGACACTTGTCATGCGTACTAATTGTTATGCTTCCCTTTTCTGTATCAGAGGAGATTGCATTTCTACGTGTGCACAAGTATGCAAAGGCAGAATGTTAGTGCTGTTGTAAAAGATTCCGTGTGTGTGTGCATGCACACTCATTTAGTCTACTTGATTCAATACTACACGTTTCTGTAGCATTCACTGGATATCTTTGGAAACAAAAATGGTGTGCAACATATGAGTTATCATTTTTCTGCCCTTCTTTTCATATGTTGCAGTAAGTCAGTACACATAATGGCTTTAGGCCATGATAATTCAGGCAGAAAAATGTTGATTTAGATATATCACTAATTATGACACTGAGGTGATGAGGACCTGTCTTCATAGTATATGAATACTTCCTGAAAATGATGGTACTACAATGTCATTTACCATACTCCCCTTTGTTTTTCAATATGGATTAAAGATATGTTTCATTCTGTCTCCATGAAATCAAATGATACGCTGCTTTTTCTCTGGAAAACAAACCATTATACTTCTATGTGCCAATTTTTCATTTCAACACATTATGTAAGAGTTCAAATGAGAGCACAAAACAAATAACACAAAAACAGCTGGTGGGAAACTTTACTCAACATTAGGCACTTTCAAGCCTGGAGAGTGTAATGTGCATGGCTTAATGCATCATATGTCTTTATTAATTTAAGCCTGATTGTGCAAAAACGGCTGTGTAGGGACACTGGTGGACAGCCTTTGTTACGGAGTCATTCTGAAATTAAAGGTCTGCCTACATTTGCTGCATAATGGAGCCACAGTTATTTTTATTTCTCATTTTGTGTTGTTTTAAAGGTAATGCTTAAAACATAGAGGCAGAAAACTGGCTTATATTCACAAAATGTCTATGCAAATAGAAACATTGGAGAAGAGTAGTATTCTCTTGGGTAGCATTCTCACTTTAGATATTAGCATCACCTTTTGAGTTTTTGGACTTTCAGAGTTTGAATGGACATGTATCAAGAGATTTGGAGTTATAATTAGATTTTTTTTTCTGTATTGTGCCCTTTCTGAGCCCATTTATGTCTCCGATAATGCTGCCTTTATGACGCTTTTGCAATTTCAAGGTTACTGAATCGGGAGTTGCTGATTATCATGGCAAAGCTACCTTGAAAACTTGTTTTAATGGTCAAGAAAAACCCTTGATGTTGATTCTTGATTATGTTCATTTCATGTAGAGTTTATTAGAATGCCAGCAGAACTGGGTTTAAACGTAAATAAAGTCATTTGTAAACAATGGCTTAGAAAGGAAAAGATCTGTTTTATTCAGCAGGGGAATCCTTGACTGTAATTATATGTAACAAATGTAATTAAGAGTACGGGTAAGGTATAACTTTTATAAAATTTTTATTTACTTGGAATGAGAAAAGCCATTTCAGGAAAATAAAGTCATCTGAGTCGTTTACTTTCTCCAAATGCCTGCAAGATAATTACTGACGTATTTGAAATTACTTCAGTAACCATGACTTCCATGAGAAATTCTATCTTTGTTTAACCTTTACAGCATCATCCATACTTTCATCTGGTCATAGAACCAGCTGAATCCCTGCCCTCATTTGCAACAGGTCCTGTGCATCGGATGTGAGATAGATCTGCAGAGGTGTTGTGGTTTTAATTATTTTTTTAATTGATTCCCCCCACTTGCCACCAGTTTCCATGGACAGTTGTCTTGCATAAATGCACCCTATGGCACACTGAATGCTTTTTGAAGCTTCACTATGTTTTCCAGCTAAATTCTTAGCTACTACTCTTTATAGGCTGGAAAGGCATGAGAGTGCACTGGGCACCTTTGTTCTGCACTTGACGTATTTTCTCAGACGGTAACCTCCCTGAGAGAGTGAGACTTTCTGTCTCTTTATTCATTCCCCAGGGCACTTAAAACCCCACAACTCAGCTGGGGTCTGCAGGCACAAGTGCACAAGTAAGTAAAAACCTGTCATACACAAATGCTGAACACGAAATAATGACATTCTTGGGTCCAGAGCCATTTAGTTGAGTTGATATTAATGATTAAGTCTCATTTATAATTTATCTGTTTACTGCCATAATTGTTTTTATGTATCTTTTACATAAGTATCTATTTAAAATATCTTTCTTTTTAAACAGAAGACAGTTTGTGGTCAGTACAAACATAATAAAATTACTTTACACAGTCCTCATAACAAACAGGTAAAGATAAGCAGTAAAATTCTGGCTTCCAAAAATAACTTTTTGTTACAGCACAGCAGGGAAAATCCATTTTAGATAGAGGTAAGGAGTAAAATTCTGGCTTGTGAAAATACCCTTTTTTTACAGCATAACAGTGAAAAACCATTTCAAAGTGAGGATGGACCACTCTTACTCTGGTTCTTCTAGTCTTTAGCAGCATCTCCATTGTCTGAATAATAGATAAAGACTGTTGCTTCCAGTCCTAGAGCAGCTGCTTCAGAGTGACCTCTGAGCCATGCTCCCCATTCGTCCAAGTACAGTGAGAAACCCCAACAATGGGAAGAAGCATAAAGCTAGCTTGGGAAGGCCAGGGTTATTTGCCAGGCTCTGAGCTCTGCAGCCAAGCTGTACTGCCCCAGCCTGCACAGCCAGCTCTGCACCCACTAGGTAATCTGCCAGCATCCAAGACATCCTGCTCTCCCTGGCCCTGATGCTGGAGACGTGATTGACTTGTTTGGTACTGATTGGACTGATTTATTTTGTTCCCAGAAAGTTGTTCCATAGCATTCGAGAAGGCCTGAAAAAAATTATGGCTTTTATACAGTACATGGGAGAGATTAACCTGTTTTGCACATAACAAGAACAAAGTAATCTCTGAGGCATGATTTTGGTATACTTTGTTTTCTGTCTTTATTAATCCACTGAGAGGCATCGGTATATTTACTAGAACTCTACTTTCTGTAATCATAAGGAATTTATTCTACTAAAGAAAACTGCTTTCTTCAAGCCTCAAACCTGTATCTTTTTAGCAAGGCAATGCAAACAGTCTTCAGCGTTTTCTGTTCCTGAACATCAATCTCCTACCTGTAAAGCTTACATATGCTATGCCTTTTCCCCTGTTCTTCATATGATTTTCAAACGAGCTCAGCTGCCCTAGGAAACAGGTCAAGGCTGTGCTCAGTGCTGTGCCTCTGTTGAGGTGTTAGTCGTTGCAGGAAGAATAAAAGCTGATTTACAGGGGCAGTCTGGTTTAAACAGGAGGTGAAGGACATGGGCCTTATTAGCTGCAACCTCAGTGTCAAAGTGTTTCTGTGTGTGTCTCAGGCAGAGAAGCCTTAGGGACAATGCAACTTCCAGAAAAACTGTGGGTCACAGTTTTTATTTTGTCATTTAAATAATCAATAAGTGGGTCAGTTATCCTGCATAATTAGACCTCCTGGTACACTGTAGATCTTCTGTGAGCCTTTCAGGTAAAAAATCAGTTTGTAGTAATTTCTGGCTGAAGTTTCAATGGAATATTTTGCGAAATTAGACTATTGTTTTCCCACTTTTACTTCTCATTCTTTATTTAAGCTGCTGAACATAAAGATTTGTATGCAATTTTGTTCCTTGCATGATCTGAAATGCATTAGCATTTCTACAAGTGGCAAAACTGTATTATTTTTCCTTTTGAGGCATTTTAACATACCCATGCTGTAAAAGGAAGGGAACAGATCTGTTAAAGTGAAAATAATTTAAATTGTCATTGGAATCACAAGGACTGCGGGGGAAACAAAAATTTTCAAAATCTTTGAAATGTTTCTGTTGTCAATAATGATGCCATTGCTCTCCCTTTGTCAGTCAGAAATTTTAGGTTTACTTCTTTGGTTGCAATTTTGTTATTTGGCTTCAAGGAAATGCTGAGGTTGTGCTGAAGACCAGGTGTTGTAAGGCCAGGAGCAGCTTCGGGCTGGGAGCTGCCTTGCCTGGGAAGGATGGAATCAGAGTCCCAGGCGTGCTGGGGAGGAAGCCAACCCTCCTTCCTTAGAAAGGCCTCCTGGAGCCATGGTCAGGCTTGCTTAGATCCCAGAAGTCACTTGGACTGGATGAAACACAGTTGAGAGGTGAGGGCAGTCTGTGAGGGAGTGCAAGACAGGTAACTGTTATTTTGTCATTGTTTAATAGTTGCTTTTCTTAATGATGAAGTAATTATTGGAGCTCCTACTGTGAGGAACCTCATTTGTTTGTTTGATTCATTTACTTATTGAGTTGAAGCCTCTCCATCTTACTGGGGAGCTCCTTATCAAGCAAGTCAAAACTTTGCAAGACTGTGGATCAATTTGTATTTCTCTCAAACTGTTATCAAAACTGGATAGGAATAAGTTCGGGTTTATTTACTTTTGTACAGCTGTAAACAAGTAGTACATCTTTTGTTTCAGAAACTGCTAAAGTTTCAAAATCCTTTTATACTGGGAGTATTTTACAGGTGAAAAAATGCTGATGAATGCTGCAGAGCACTGCCTTACAAACCAGCATGAGGTAAGAGTCAAGGATAAAATTTATGCTTGAGACAAACTATTGCTCTTTTTTATCTTGCATCATGATGATATTAAGGCTTGAGCAAAAGAGCAGTGTGTGTGGCTTATTACCTTAAATCAACTTAATAGCAGATACACTCTGTGAATTGGAGAAAGTTCTTTCAGGTTTTCTGTAGTTTCCATAAGTGTAGAGAGTGCAAGAGCAGCGTTCCAAAGACTGAGTGTGAATTTGATGATGCTATTTTAACTTCAGAGTGTTGTTTTAGCAGAGTTCTGTGGGTTCATAGAAGAAAATTGTCTCAGGGAAGTCAAAGAAAATATGAAGGAAACTAAGAAAGGAAAAAAAAATCACAGATGGAAGATACTATAAATGGATGAAACTAAATAATGAACATAATTGCCAGCTATTTACAGACTTAGATCAGTTAAAAGACAATGGCACTTCAATACACACAAATATAGAATGGGTTTTTTGTTTTGTTTTTTTTGTTTTTTTTTTACTAAGACATGCACTTGGCAGTGTTTGGGAAATAGTGGGGGAAAATAGTAGATTGGATAAACATGCAGGAACAGATACAGAACTGGCGTAGGTGGGCAAGGTACAGCTTTTCCTGGTTATTCAGCTTCCCTACCAAGTAAACACACTTAAAAACCATCATGTTCAGACCCAGCTACCTGCTGCAAGAAATCAAGTGTCTATTAAAGGAAGGAAGAATTAACAGTGGGTGGAAAGCAAAACAGCCAGTTGAAATTACTTTAACTAGTACTTTTGTGTCTGCTTGGATCTTCTGATGCAGGTGGTCTGCTCTGCAATGTGAACTGTGTTTACACCTGTCTGAACCTGGCCAGATCTCAGCCCTGGTGTTCTAGGTCCCTGGTTTTACTAAGGAGTGGGTGGCGGGAAGCTGAAAATCTGGTTTACTGTGTTTGATGTGGATTTTACAAGGAGAAACACCCTGATAGTGCAAGCTAGCAGAGATGCATGGCAAAGGCAAGAACAAAGTGTTATGTGTAACACCTCTCATACCTGACAGTCCTATACACTGGCCTTCCTTAGAAAGCAATGTCATGCTGGCATAACAAGAGTTTTATTGCCTTCTCATTGTTGCATCTTACTGCCAACCTGCTTAGAAAGCATGATAAAAACCTTCATCTGTGCCTCCTTTTACTCTTATGCCTAACAATAGGGCTGTTAAATGCTGCCATTCTCATGGAATGATTTTTTATACTGACTCTACAAAAACGTGGCTACTGGATGGAAGGTCAATATTCAAAAGGGCAATAAAAGAAAGAAATGAAAGAGCAACAAGTAATGCATTTAGGAGAAAGAAACAATAAATTATGAGTACACACTGTGTCTAGAACAACTTTCTGCTGTTGCAGCAGCTTAGATCAGCAGGAGGAGAGCTGCTTTCCATCTCCAAATTCAAACCCACAGAGCAAGAAGATTCTTTTCCTGCTCCTCCCCATCAACACACAACAATAAGACACAGCCCCTGCAAAATGCTGGGCTGCATTTTTAGGAGATGACTGATTCTTGTTTTCTCATTTCAAAGGTGTATTTAACTCTGTGTCTACATTATGGATGGGAATATCAATGGTCTGTTGTTTCTATTTCATCTGCCATAATGTTTAAGTGGGGTTCTGGCAATGAATGGTGCTTTGTCGCCCTGCTGTCTCTATTTTGTAGTTAGCTCCAGCTATTTCTTGACTAGCTTGACTAGGTTTGGTGAAATAGAGCCCATGAGCTGTGCAGGGCTCCACTCCCTTGGACTCTGCTTCTTGAAGGAGCGAGAGAGCTCAGCCATTCACTGGAGACTTTTCATTATTATTGTTGTTATAACAATATTAATAATATAATAATAGTAATTATTACTATTATAGCTCTCAGAAGCCTTCAAATATTATTTAATGTGTTACTGTCAATATTCTAAGGTAATTTTTTAAAACCTCAACTCTACAATGCAGTCAGAGTATTTGTTCCCATTGATTGAATAGCACTGTGGAGTCCAATTTCTCAAGCACTGCTGAGTAACTTCTACACTGCATTGAAATTGCTTCCTGCAAAAGCACAAAACAACTTCTGTCATTGCGCTGTGGTTTGAGAGTCTAATCTATTGAGGAAATGCTAATCGTAAATTATCATGTGTCAGACTTCCTTCTTACAGGAGATCAGTGAATCTGGCCAAATGCATAGGTCATGTTTTTATAACACTGAGTTCAAAGGACTGAGCATTGTAAGAATCCCCATATATGCCTGAGTATATGTGGATACCAACATGTATCAAGGGCATGTGGTGAGCACCTCTAAAGAGAAACCTGTGTTTGTACAGATAAAAGCATATGGGGGGGGGGGGGGGAGCACCTGGAACTGGAGTAACAAGGATCAGAAACTCCCCGAAGAAGTGTAAAGGACTAGAGAAGCAACTTGAATTCAGTGATCTGTCCCTGTGGTTTCCCTGGTGATTTTCACCAAAGCACTGGCTTTATTTGGCCCCTGTGCAAGCAGTAATATATATTATTATAAGGATATAAGAGAACTCATCTCCTGACAGCCCTCAGGACAAGCTCTTTAGGAGAAGAGGGGAACAAATCCTTTTGCAACCAACAAGCACAATCAAGCAGTAATGGATGATTTAGAAGCAGCAAACAAAAGAGTGACACCAGGCCCAGAGGCTTAATCCAGCACCTAAGTCTAAGTAGCTAAAAATGCATCACAGGATTGGTTAAGTGAGAGTAATCTGCTGTCAACAAATAGTAGAAAGAAAACTTGTTTCAGCTGACTGCAGTTTGTGCCAGTCTTCCTTGTCCATTAGTAGCATAAATAGTGCACAGACTGATAGGAGCCATCATAAACATAAATTCTCTCCCACTGGGAGATTTAGTAAATATTGGTACCTCCTAAAAATGGCTATAATGTTTATTGATTTAAGCCTCTGAGATTCTATTAAGGAATAATCTGTGGGTTTCATAATGTAAATCATATGGATGTCTATATAGAGTTTTAAAACCCAAAGTCACTGCTGTAAGTCTAGATGCATTATTTGTATGTGTATCTATCTGAGGTAGAGGTTGATGGCTGTAGCTAGGATTGTGTGGGTTTTGGTGTAGTTCTTTTTTGGGATGAAAGTTCTGTTCACTTTTATGTTAATCTCTTCCTAGTTTATTTATAACCCACCATCTGTATTTAAAAAACTTAAGGAGTCCCAGGTTTGAAATTTAAGGTTATTCTTATAATGTGATCTTTAACTACTCAAAGTCGCATACTGTATCATAACGAATAGTCCAAGGAGCCTGAATTAAGGTTACATTGGCAACCGCAGGTTGACCAGTCTTTTCTTAGGGACACTGGATCTCAACGTATTTTAGTCTCAATATTCTTTACACATTTTGTTTGGATAAATTAATACTGTGTAGTTATGAATTCACCTATAGTTTATATGTAAATCTATTGTGCTGTTAATATATCATAGAAATATAAATATAATTGGGGTTTTGGTGGGGTTTTTTTTTATTGTTGTTGTTTTTTTAGTATTTAAGACTGACACTTGGAAAATTGAGTAAAGTTCCCATAGCTTCCAGAGAGAATTCGGTTCCAGTCTAATCAAACATGCTATACTACTGTATCACCCAATGAAGTGACATGTGCTGGGTAGCTGAAAATTCAGTTCCAGTCTAATCAAATGTGCTATACTACTGCGTCAGCCACTGTAGTGACATGTGCTGCGTAGCTGATGAGAGGAGTGGTGGAGAGCTCAGCTCTCTTAGCTCTTGACTCTCATGCCACAGTAAATCCACGAAGTAATCTTAAGGCTTGCTTTATCTTCAGCTACATCCAGGCAGCCCTTGCTAAAATCCATTACAGCTTGGCAGGTCCCTCTGGGGGCAGACTGTAAGGGTTAAGAGCCCTAATTAGTCATCTAAGGTTTCATTCAGTATGTTATGCTACAAAAATGAAATCAGTGGGAGGCATAGATAGCCTCAAAATAGGAATAACATCAGTTCTTAGAGTGAAGTACTGGTAACCCTTAATGAGGGGAAAATAGAAGATACAGCAAGTTGCCCAAAACTGCTTCTGAGAAATCCCCTCAAGAGCTGTGCCTCTGTGTATGTGGCAGCTCTTATCCAGGAGGCGGTATAGTCTGTCCTGACCAGAACTTTATAAAACTCTTTCACATCCTTTTGTGCTTTTCTGTCTTACCAGTGTCATGGGGTGGCAAACAGCAATGCTGTTCACCTCTGCTGTACCATGTGTACCTCTGCAGAACTACAAACCTCCTATAAACTTGTAATAATGCAGTGAGCTTATATAGTTCTGGGTTTTCTTCTTTCTTCAGGAATGTTAAATGATTTAAAGTCCTTGTGCATCTGTGCCCCTGTGCTGTAGCTCTGAGCAGGGGTTTGGCTATCTCCCCAACCTCCCAGAAAAGGGTTAGTGGCAGCTTAGGCTTATTGAAGGGAGTGTGTGTAGAAGAATGTTAAAGATAACAAGGCAATGGTTATTTTTCCTCTCCTCATAAATATAAAAACTAAATACTCTGGATGGGTGAGTGTGATTCTGTAGTGGATTAAATGTGTGTTTGAAGTAGAAATAGTTTAAGGTTTACTGCTTCTAGACACCATTTGGATCTGCTTCACCTCTTCTCAATTTCATGACTTGCAGAAATGTGCGCTCAGATTTTTTTATAACTCTCTTCTTGGGACACCCATCCTGTCATACAGAGAATTCTGGCCCTATTCTTAGTTACAGGCAATCAAATGCCTGCCATTATACTGGGACTAGTTAGTGCTTAGATAAAATTAGTTTGACTTCCCGAGTTGATAAAACTTGCTGTGCTTTAAAGTATTTAACCCCCACAATGAACGCTGCGATGATTGCAAAGATTGCATAAAATCTATTGACAAATTAAACAGTAAATAGCAGAAACACAATGGAATCTTAATCAACAGTAACTAATTGAAGTGTGTGTATGATTATTGAACAATCGCACCTCTTAGCCTTACCAGGAAGTTGCCATCTGGGGTAGGAAGAGTGATGTGCTGGCAAGACCAGATGGTCTTCACATGCAGAAAGAACCTGTTTATCATCAATAACATGACTGCACTGCTAATTAGAGAAGAATGAACAAGGCATAATTCAAGGAGGAATTTCCAAATCTAGATTAGGTTTAAGAGATTCATTACGATGATTTCAGGGCCAGGGTTTGAAATCATATTTGTTAATGATGAAAACATGTGAGTATTTTTTAGTGACTTGGTAGTCTGAAAAGGACGTAAGCCCTTAAAACAAGACACAAATAGAATTTAGGTGCCTAATTAAAGAATATTATGAGAAAACTCTTGGCTCTTGTTGTCTTCCTCATGCTGGAAGCTCCCCAGATTCATGATGTTCACATTCCTCCTACCTCTCCCCTCCAATTTCTGTCTAAACTCCATAGCTCAAAAATCTAGAAATGATGCCTGAAAATATAGTGAGTGTATGGTCTGGATTTACTGTCATTGTGTAGATGTGGTGTACTGGGTAGAGTTGCCTTACTAATGCAAGTTATGTCTCAGAAATCTTGAGCAGAAACACAAAACTCCCTTTGTTAACTCTGGATTTTGGGTTCAACTCTAGAAAGCAGGAAATAGAAAGCAAAGATTTCAATACCTGATGAGCAATACCTGATCGATTTTTCTCTCTCTTCTATGTTTTCCTTTTATTAATATATGACATTCAAACCCTTTGAGATTTTGAGTAAAATAAGGAAGAACTGGGTATTTTCCCAGGTTATTTCTGTAATGTGCACGAACACATCATCCTCAAAGTCTTGAAGATTTGGACGACAGTATGAATCATATAAGTTCTGAAAGAGATTGGATTTCTGCAAATAGAGACTTGGGATACAGAAAAACTAATATAAGCCTCAGTGCCTTATTCTGTTATTCTTTAGTACAAATGCTATTGCTATTTAATGCAAGTACACTTTTCCTAGACAGAATTGCAATGGTAAACCGCATAAGCTCCAGAACATTTTGGTGAGTCCGACCCTTATCCTTCTGGGCCCTGGAATGGAAAGTAGACAAATGAAATAACCAAGGATACAATATCAGAAGTGGAAGCTGATCACAGCTAAGAAATGAGAAGCAAAATTCTTACAAAAACTAAGGATTTTCTTTTTATTTACTTTTTCTTCTATAGAAGCTAATAGAGCACAGATCCCTATCCAGATCTACTGGAAAATGGATTGTCTTGCAGATATTTGAGGCTATACAGATGATCTGTACAGACACTAGTAAGAGGAACCTGTGATTTCTTTAAAATTGTCAGTCTTAGTCACACACTTTGACACTGAGGTCTGGCAGTGTAATATATGATGGGCCAAGGGTAAAAGTGACTATTACTCCTAGAAAAAAAAAAATCTGTTATTTGTTGTGCCAGAGAGAAGATTGAGATGGGGGAATTACAATAAAATAAAAATTTAAAACAAATTTTTCTTTCATTTTCTGTATTTCACTCAATAATGAAACAGCTTTGAAACTTGAGATGCTCTTAACCCATTTTTAAAGTTAGAAGTAACTTTTTTTTTTTTTTTAATCTGCGATATTTACTCAGCTGCTGTATAGCCAGGGTCTATGTAGCCTGTTAACACTGGGACATAATTGATCTCTTTCTGTCTCCATTGTGTTCTTGAGCATACATCAAAAGAGGTTACACAGGAAAGTAATCTCAGATGTTTTCCATCTTTGTGTTCTGAAAAGTGAGTGGCGCTAATTTAATGGACTGGGAATGGTTCTTGAATCAGAAGCATGGATGGAAAGTGTCGTCAAAGTTTAATTGGGTATATTTTTGCTGTCTGATGTTTCAAGTGGGGTTTCAAGGGCATTGGGGGAGGAAAAAAAACCCTTTCAATCAGAAAGCTTAAAAGTGATGGGCTTTGTTCTACTCTCTTTGAATGAGAGAGGAAAAAATATTCTTAAGTGTGTGTGTATTTAACAGCATAGGGTCACGTGCACTCACAGAAGTTTTATTCAAAGAACATTCAGAAGAATGCAAAGCTGGTCTCTGGAAACATCGGGACCATTTTGTCTGACTTCTAAGTATGTGGGTTTCTTGCGTCAGCCAAGCCAAAGGCAGGACTGCACCTGCAAAGTGAACTGCTAGATGGTATTTTCTTTTCTTCACCATTGTCCATCATGAGTCTGCATTCTTTGTAAAATTAAACCCTGCTCTGATCGCTGGGTTATTTAGTACTTTTTAAATACTAGCTCCAAATCCCAGCCCTTTTCTTCTGGTTAACATTTCATCCATGTGTTGTCTATCCAGCCTCAATCCTTGCCCAGATATGCTTTTCTACCTTTATTCTGTCTTTCATGGCTCCTTAGTTAAATTCCCTTGGAGAATGTTCTGCAGCCCCAGAGTCTCTGGTCCCTCCTATGGTATCATTTTTTTATCAAGTAACTCACAGTTCTTCCTTTGCATGCTAGCGTCTTACAGATACGTCTCTTCTCATGCCTTCTGCTTTTTGCATTCTTGGTATTTTCTCCTCTTTTCCCAGTGGTAGCCCCAGTCTGTGTACAGCACATCAATTTCTATTTTCCTTTTAATAGATTCTAATCCCATTTTCCCTGTAGTCTCATCCTCTTTCCCCTTTCTCTTGTCTTTTTTGTATTTGAATATGGCAATGTCTCACCGAGGTCCATGGAGACACAGGGCACATGCTCTTAAATTCCTATATCTGGGTTCAGTGCTGCAGGTGAAATCTTCCTTGAGTAACTTCTATTGAATTCTAAGAAATCTCTACTGAATAGGAGCAGAATTTGTCAAGCCCTTTCCTTGTGAAATTTCAAGTTGCTCAGAATCTTGTGGACACTAACATTTCTAACACAAGTACATGAAGTTGGGGGATGGTGAGTTCATATTTTAAACCTGGAAAAAGTGAACCTCACTTTTTGAGGGAGGCAAAATTTTATGATATTTCTGCAAAATCCCTAGGATAGAAAACTATGGTCTAGACTACAAAAAAGTTTTCAAAGTTATGAGCAGCTACAAAACTAAACCCAGCATCTTAAAATAGAAACTGTTAAGCAATCTTACTAATAGCTGGTACTATCAGCCCCACCTATATAAAATATAAGCATTGCTGTTCTAATAGCCTAAATGCACTAAATACCACTAATGTAATCTTAATAATTGCTACCAGAAAGATATGGCTGCTGTTTTCTTGACTTTATTGATCTATCAAAATTATAAAATGGCAGTACTTTATGTAAGCTTTATTTAAAAGTGATGGAGAAAGATGACAGAACAGTTTTGTATACTAATGTGGTAAATATAGCTAGAACTCCATTCAATATGCCAAGGGAGGAACAAGCCAATAAAAATGCTATTTATTCCCTACAATTAAAGAAGAGGTGGAGTGTTTGGGTGGGATTTTGTTTTGAACTTCTAAATGGTGTCCTTAAAGTAATTTATATAGTAGGGCCCAGAAGCACGAACAAAGTACTTTGCTAACTGATTCACAGTGTAGCCAAAGGCCAAAAACTAAGTTTGCCTTTCATTTTCTGGTGGCTACAAACATGCACTTGAGCATCATCTAACTTTTAATAATTTGCTGCAATTACCAGTCCAGTAGATTCTATTGTGTGGATGATTTTTTTGCAATAAACTTAATAACCTTGACAAGGTGCATTTTCATACTGCACCTCCGAGTTCACTTTTATATGAGAATTTCCTTCCCCCCTTCCCTTCCCCCCCCAATTCAGCGCAGAAGCCTCCTTGCTGCTATTATTATATAAACAATGAATACTTAGGTCACTGTTCTATTGAAGTTCAATACTTTATTCTTTTGTTGTTTTTGGCTTGTAGAGAGTGTTGTTCATGGCAGAGGTGCTGTTTCATAGTAGTTGGGGCTTTTGCTTTACTTTGTAAATGAGGTGTATTCTCCAAGCTTCAAAAAAAAAAAAATGACTGCCAAGCAGAGAAAGGTGTAAGACTTGAACCTGTGAGATCATGTTCTATTCCTTGCTATTTAAATAAATATTCAGTATATGCAAAAAAAGAAAATTTCAGTGATGAGGCATCTTGATGTTGGGTGAAAAAATCTGGAGATATGGGGGAGCCCACTGAAAATGTCTATATGTTAAGCAACACCTTACTTCATCAGTACTTCACATCAGTACAGGGGCAGGTTCATGTCCCTTTTCGTCCTTCAGCAGTGAAAAATGGGGCTCAGAAACTTGCAAGTTATTCTTTTCCAAAGAAAATAAGAAGGTATTGACGTTTGCACTGGGCATCTAATTAGGTACGGAGGGCAGTAAAGCTCCATTTGTACTTGCACCATTCATTGACACCAATGGTGGGGCCAGCAGGTGCAGAGCTGAGCTGAGCTGTGCCCATTTTTGTTCCCAGCAGAAACACGTCAAGATGTTTTCTAGATATTTTCCACAAGCATTAGACTCCTAGCCCATATGTAATGAGCCTACAAAGAGGGCGTTAATGATTGATTCAAAGCACCTCTGCCTTTTTTTCCCATTCCAGTTATCTGTATGGCTCCTGTTGACTCCAGTAAGCCTGCCTTATTTCTCCTGCTAGCACAACAATAACGAAGAATTTGCATTTCAGAACAAAATCCATATAATTCCTTGAGATTTAATTAAGGATTTTGTGCGTGTGCATGAAATCCGCTCCTGGTAACATCCTAATCAGTTGTCTTGCGGGTCATCTGGTCAAAATGGCATGTGCAGATTTGACAGAAACAGGCTGTTCAGACAATTAAACTGTTATGCAATAAGGAGGAAGATCCTTTTGTGGATTAATTCTCAGTTAAAAGCTAGAAGATAAGGGGTGGGGATAAATGGTCAGGTTTTGCCAAAAAGAGAGATTACATATGTGAGCCCATTGAAATTTGTGTTGCATGTTCATTTTTCATACAATCCTTTCATATGGAAAGAATAGGCAGAAGTCTAATTGGAGAGTCTAATACTTCCTGTAAAGAATAGCAGAAAGTTCCCATAATTGGATGATAAGATGGCGGGTGGAGATCAATTTTGATAAATGCAAAATAATACACTTGGAAAATAACACTTATAAATGCATATAAATGATGGGCTCTAAACTAACATTACAGAAAACATTTTGATGTCAGTGTGGGTATTTCTCATTAAACATTAGATCATTGCTCACTGAAGGAAGAAAAAAGACATTGAATGCTGAGAATTATGAGGAAAGAGATTGATAACAATAGAATAGCACCATTACGCAACAGAATAAGTCTCTGGTGCTCCCACATCTCGATAACTATGATGGACTCTGACCATCTTATTTGAAAAGGCTGCAATAAAGCTGGATTAAAAGAGCAAAAAAGAAATAAGGCTGATAAAAGATGTGGAATGAAGCCTGTATAAGAAGAGGCTAAATAAGCATTTCACCTTGGAAAAAGGGTGATTAAAGGAGGACAGCGGTGTATAAAACTGAATATCCTAGAGAAGATGAAGATGGAGTGAAAAAAATGTTAGCTTTTTGTTGTGCAAACAGAATAAAGATGTCCAGCAGCAACTTTACAACAAAATATTTGTCATGTGACATAAACTGGAATACACTTTGATAGGAGATTGTGATAAATGAGTTCAAAATGAAATCAGACAAACTCATGAAGGACAAATCTGTTAGTGGTTTTTGAAATCATGGCTTAGATGAGTTCCTCGTGTTCAGCGTACTGAGATGCTGATTATTTTTACATTCCTTCTTAGACATCTGCTACTGGCAAGTAGAAGCAAATTCTGAGCTAGACAGACCTGAAGTCTGACATAGCTTGATCACTGGGGTGAAGCTTATGGTCTTCCTCTATGGATGACAAAATCTGGGGGACACACACTTTTCTTTGAAGAGAGTTTCTAAAGACTTTGTGCATTGCTTTACTTTTACTGTCCTTTGATAGTTAGATAAAACTATAAGGAAATCACTAGCTAATAAACTAATTACTGCACATAATAATATAGGACAGAGTAAAAACAAAACCAATTTTGAGATGTTTTACTGCAGCTGAATGCAGATCTGTTTAATCAGGTTTTCACTGTAATAAGTGCAGATACACATTGTCTTCCACTTCCAATATTTGCACTTAAGAAGTACTGTGTCTGCACAGGAAACAATCACTCTTTTAAGTACAACTGAAGTCTTTAGTTTGTTTATTTGCCTGGCATTACAGTCAAGAATTCTTAGGAAGGTGTTTCGTGGTAGCACTCTACCAGCACTATATTCTCATTTCTATCTGTGGTGAGGAGAGTTATTTACTTTTCTTGTGTTCCCTGTACTATAATGATAAATCTAGTACTTTTCCCCAGAAACCATCCATTGTGTAACAGGTATTTGAAAGTGCACCTCACCATTGAACAGGTTCTGGAAAAGCTTCAGCAGCTGTAAATTCTGAGGGAAGGGAGAAGAAAAATTTGCACTAAGGAGTCCCTTGTGCTTTTCAAGAGGAGAAATATTTCCAGACTTTATATTCCTATAATCTCTGATGTCTGGAACATCTTTTAGCAAGTGTAGAGACAGTGCTATTGTAAAAGTTAATGGTTTGTTGGGCTTTTTGGCCCTTCTAGTTCCATACTGTAGCTGGAGTTAAGATACTTAATGTATGATCTCCTTCTGTTTGCTTGTATATTTTATTCAGTTGAAGAAAGCAATCCATTACTAATTAGACTCTGAATTTCAACCTAATTATTTATTTAAATAGCTTTGTAATGCATTGGTGTGTGCATTTCCATCACAAAATGTTGGTCAGGAAGCATTAATGGAAAAACTCTTTAGACTTGTAGAAGGAGAAGAGATGTTATGCAGGATTTAAACATGCAAGTTGCATACTGCAGCAGGCTTCACACAGTATGTGGAGAGAATCAGGATATGACAGTAGTGTCTGGTGCAGACAGAGCTCCCCAGCTAAGCTTGGTCTAGGAGAGAGCACTACCCTGTGTCTGAGCTATTGTCATATTGCTGCTGACAGATTATATAATCTCAAACAGAGTCCACAACAGCTGATTTCTTCCAGCTTGGCAGTTAGCAAGGACAGGGGATTTTGTATAAACCTTCTGTGTATGTAAGGGTATAACCCATACCTAGAAGTGAAGCCTGAAGTTCCTCAACATGGAAGTCAGAGTAGTCTGTGTTAGCCAGTGCTTGTCATGCTCTCCAGCTGAGGTACACCTTGCTCAGGGGTAGAGTGAAGGACCCTATCAGTAGGAGCTTTATCTACATTTCTGAAAAGAGGACCCTTACAACTTGCCACCTAGGATACAAAGTGGGAGCGGGGGCAGCAGCAGTTTTCTCTCAGGTGTCGAAGGCCTCAAATAGTCATGGGCACTCACAGTCCATTCAGGAATGTCTGGCCAAGCTCAGTGCAGCATTAATGCTCACGAGCTACAAGCATGATGCCAAAGAGTAGGTCAAGCTTTTTAGGATGCTAAACTGAGTCTAAGCTGCTTAATTGAAAAATATAAATGAAAAAAATCTTATGCATCTGAATGCAATCTGAATGTTATGTACAGCAGCCATGGCAATCCCACCTCCGGGGTTTGCCGGTGAAAATGCTCTATGTGACAGTTCATAAGGGTTGGACTAAAGTTCTTACAGTTTGAAGAAATCTATAGCTGGGTCTTTCTAAAACACACTTCAGATGAAGTGCCAATAACCCCAAGTATAAAATTAGAAGATTTTTATTCCTAGTCATTTAGAAAATGAATGCTTTATCAACAAAACTTAAAATGTGGTTAATTTAGTAGAAGCCTTTGGGATACCCATATTAAATGCATTAACCCCCTTAATGAAGTTCTGTCTAAACTATTAAATGTAGCAATCCTTCCATCTGAAAGCACTGAACTCTGTCAGTTCATATTGAAAGAATACTCCTTGTATTTACACAGCCCCCTTTATCGTAGGATCTTAATGCACTTTTACAAACTGCACCTATGCTCTAGGAGGCAACTACTTTGCCACAGATAGCTGCAGAGAATCATACAACAGCTACTTTGTGTAGTTCTTATACACATAAATGGAGATCACTTCAAAGAATCTTAGATTGAGATTCTACAGCTATTTGTGTATGACTTGACCATTAGGATCATGGTGGCCCTCAGTTAGCATAAGCTACTGCTGTTGCATCTACTGAACTTGTAATTCCAGAGCTCAGGTAAGATTCAGATTCACTGCCTTTCCACTTAGGCACTTGAAGGTTTGTTAAGTGCCTGTGCATGTGTACTTCAATGAGAGTGCATGCAGGTAGGTACTTTTGCAAGTAGGGATGAAACTTACTGCTGAAGACACAAGTAGGCACAGGCATATACAGGGAATTTGGTTGATGCTTCTGGCATCTGCTTCTGTTTGCATGGGAGAGTGGAAGAGAATTTGCTACTAAGTTCTTTACCATAGCCCAGTATGGTTGGAGCATGTGCTCAGGAAGCAGGAAGCCTGCTTTAAACTGACCTTACATCTAGGTAATAAGAATGGTGAAATTTGCACGTGGAAAAACAGTCAATGTGTATCAAGGAGGAGAAAGGGAGTGAGATAAAGTGGACGCACACACATAGTCTTATAGCCTATTACTTAAAGCATTCTTATTTTGTAGGAAGGAAAGTCTCTCTTCCAAAGTCATCTGTTTTGTTTAGGTTTGGGTGGTGTTTTGGTTTTGCGCTTTTTTTAAATTTTTTTTTTCTGATAAGTGTTTATTGTAAAATACATGCAAAATTTAATGTTTCCCAAGAAATGCGGATGTTTCTTGACTTGGAAATTGGCACTTATCAATGCGGGATGCTGCCCCTTGGGACAACAAGGATTGGCTGCTTTAGAACCAAAGCACAATCAAACCTGTAGGATTAATTGTATAGGCAGCTGAACCTTAGGAAAATGAATGTAGCTTATGTATCCCAGGCTAGAATTTAGTTAATAAAAGACCTGTGAAGAAAGAGATGAAAAATAAATTGTGCTCTGTAAATCACAAGAGATCTGTAGACTTCAACAAGAGTTGGTAGCGGACTTTCTGGCTAGCTCTAATCAATGCCAGATGCACATGTAGTAACTTTAAAGGATTTGAGATAGACTGCAAAGAATGAGTATTTATTAACTAAACACATCTAAAGTCATGCTGCACATGACTTCAGATGTGTTTAGAAAGGATTTGGAGCAGACAGAGAAGTACAGCCCAACACATAGTCTGGTGCCAGCTCCACCCAAGCTGGAAAGGTATTTGTCATTCCTGTGCATTGTAGCCAATAATTTGCTCCACATAACCTGTGAGAATCACTGCAGTGCAGTGAGATGGCTTCCAAGGTAAGCTGTGGCAGGCCTGTTTTGACTGGCTGCATTGCTGGGACATTTCTCATATAGATGTATTTTCTTTGTTCTCTCCTTGAAAGATATGAGCTAGTAATTTTGAACATTAAAACAGTGTATTTGTGTCCCTGATTACATAAAAGGCACTCAGCCCTAAAGACTCCCGGGGTCAGATTACCAGAGTTATTCTTTTGACCGTTGGCTTATACATTTTCTTTTACGTGTGCCACAAAGTCTTGGAAAACTTCTTCCAGGACCAGAGGTTTCTGGATGGGTTGCAACCAGAATGTACACACTGAGTTCTGGACACACTTCTAGTGTTGATTGGGCTCTCCTATACCAACATGCAAACTGTCATTATCTTTGTGATCTGAATAATATTAAAGAATGGCTTAAAGTGTCTAAGCCAACAACTGACTTGCAGTTGGTAAAAGGAGAGAAGGAACTTGCACTTGGTAAAAGGAGGGTTACAAATGTTGGTATAGAAAAGAACACAGTCTGTGTTCCCAAACCAATAACTTCTTCAAGAATACTTAACTGTCAATTCCATGAAGATCCAATGTCTGGTTGGTTTGTTGGTTGATTTGAGGACTACTCTTCCCACTTAAAGTCTATTATTTTTTTCTGATAAATCAAAAGAAACTGAATTGTACTTATTGTAATACATTAAGACCAAGTGGGGGACACTTGCATTTGTTCTTAGTTGTAGAATCTGCATTCAAGGCTGTCAACTTCCCATGAAGTCAAAGGTATCATCAGTAAGGTCTATGCATAGGACAGTTTCAGTGGCAAAGGTTTTCTTATTTTCCCCAGAATACAGAGAGTTAGCCGAACATGCGTGTTTAGTGATATGTGTATTCATGCGAACACGGTAAAAGCTGTGCTCTGAGAAAACCTGTGGACTTCTAAACATCTAACTCCAGGATTAACTTCGAAGAAATGGTGGATAGTTGAAAGGCGGTTACCTTTCTGTCTGCAGAATGACTGTTACATCTTGCAAGCTTGATATCTGCTGCAGACAAAACAGCCTCAACAGATGAGAATGATTCAGTTTCCCACAGCAGTTCTGGGGATGAGCTAGGCTTGGTGACACAAGGCAGTGTACCTCTCTTCCCTGCAATGTTGTTTCTCTGTATTCAGGTTTTGGTTATACCAGCTTGCTGGCTTCCCAAATATTGCCTCCAACATAGCTATATTTTGAGGAGCAGAAGTAGAGCAAGAACAAATGCTAGAGCTGTTGTCTGAAGATGGGTTTTTTTATCTAGCACTCTTTGCCCAGGTCTTCCCCCAGCTAGCGTGCAGCCAGCATATTGTGCACAGCACAGAGAGGGATCCCACCCTGAGGGGCCTGAGGTTGTCCAGAATTCTGCATAGCACAAAACTGGACTAGTGGGGTCTCTTTACTTAATACAGAGACAAGCAGTCCTAGGATGCCCTGTAGAAATGGGAATCTGATCAACCAGCTCCAAACCTTTCTGTTTACTCTGCTTATCCTGAAGGACTGATATACTGTATGACAATATTTTCAGCAGAGGTATTTCTTAGAATACATGGCAGTGACAGGGCTCAGTTTGAATGAAGAGTCATGGTTTTCTTAATGGTTAGTTCAGAAGTAATCAAAAGTGAGATCAATGTGGCTTTCGAAAGAGGCAATAGAAATGGCGATGAGTGAACAGGCAAACCCCAAGTGCTGCAGGAAAGGGGTCCCTCATAAAGTACAAGAATAGGACAAGTAACAAGGCATGAGAGCAGGTATCAGGGGAGAAATGCTTGCCATGGAATTCGGTGTAAACTCTACATTGGACATAAATTACTAAGCATGTGAATGTGCCAATAACCAGTTGATAATTTGCTTCAATAAATCTATAGAAATAAAGTGGAAAAAGCATTTAACTTTAGAGATGAATGTAGGGTAGTCTTGAATTAGATTTTCTCTCCTTGGGTCAATGTACAGACCATGAACTGCTGCCTGCAGCAGGTTAAGTCTTCCTTTAAAGCACAGACCTACCTCCTGCCTTTTGTGATGGAATTCTGCTGTCAGCATCTCCTTACCCCTGTAAAACTTATGTAAATAAGAAAGCCTTTTCTGTGAAAATTTGGACTGATTCTGGCCTATAATGTGAAATTTCTGACTCCTGTTTTACAGTAAATAACATCAATTATATGTAATATTTACTGATTATTATTATAAATTACTGTGGCTAAGAGCTGCAGATACCATGACAAATGAAGTTTCGGAAAGCTTAGACTGTCATGCAATGTGTATTAAATTTATAGCATGGCTGCTCAGTTCAGTAAGGTACAGATTATGAATTAAAAGTCAATAATGGGATTATAAGCATTCAGTTACAGGGTTCTTTTTCTAATTATCTTCAACCTGTCATCCAGAAAGTCTATGATAACTCATCTGAGCATAACAGTGTTATAACAACATCTGTTGCTCAGCATAGAAAGCAAGTGGATCCTCCCCCTTAATTTTAATGTGTTATGATTTACATCTTCCTCTTTTCCACTGACTGAAGCTGGGGAAAAAAATCTCCTGAGATATGTAGACCTGGTTTTACACTTGGTATGAAAATATCTCTGAGACCCTCTACCTGAAAATAGGCTGAAATGACTGTCCCTATTGTTTAGCTCAACTCCTCAGCCTGAGGAAGGAAAATGAGTTTTGCATTATGTTCCCAGTTCTTCTACTGAGTCTATTTCTGTCTGGCTCTTATTCTGTCTCTATGCATCTATAAAATGGGCGCAATACTAGCTGAAAGGAATTGAACAATTTTGATTATGGTTTTGAGAAACACTATGTTATTCAATACCTCTGCTTAGTTCATTGCATGGAGTGACCATCTCTGGGAACCACAGAAGAAAAAGGCAAGGATTGGAGATGGAAAAAAGTATGATGGTCATCTTGCTTCCAGGAACATATTTTAGAGGTCTCAAGGAGCACCAAGGGGTGAAGGCAAACAGCTGATAAAAATAATTTGTTGAAATAAACTTGCAGATAAAGCAGAAATGACAGAGAGAGGAGGAGAAGGAAAAGTTGAGTGTCAGGAATAATTTTTGTCACTGCATGTTGTGGCTTTGGATGTTAGACATGGGCCAATTACTAACCTCTTGCTTGGTAATGGAAGAACCCAACTATTTTCCTGATCATTTTCTTAGGAAACAGACTGAGTGGTGGTGACTGGGTTCAAAAAGTTAGATTTTTATCTGAGAAGGGTTAGGGTCAGGATTCTGTGAAGGTTTGTAATTGTGAGCATTGCATTAACTGGAATTTTTTGTGTAATTTTAAATGATCTGTATATTTTCCCTAGGTCTTTGTAGAGACACATTTAGAATATCTAAAAAAAGAAAGTAAACAATACAATATAGGTTAAGGTCTTCTACTGGAGGCTTTTTGAAAAGCCAGTTAATCTATTTTGGCCTGGAAACAGTAATTAAGCCCTCCTGTAACATGGCTCCTGTGTTTAGCTGGATATTTTTAAGATATTCATTCCCATGGCATCTGTGTTTATATCTGTCTTGTTGTGCTATGTGGTTTGCGGCTGAAATTTTGGGGTGATAGCTAGTTTCTTATTGGCATTCCTATTTGTCATGCTACTTTTGGCTATTTACCAACAGCTATTTGTCCACTTTGAAACATGTCATTTTGATCCCATTGATCCCCTTCTTTGTGTTTCAGCTTGTCCCCTGTGTCACCTCTGCGATATGGGCACATCCATCAGTTTTGTATCACGTGGAACTCATGACGTGGCTGCCTCATACACAAGATTTTCCATGTTAGACTCCTGAATATGATACCTAGGTACTCGGATACCAAGGCTGTGTTCACAGCATGAGGACTCAAATTGAACAAAGCCTGTTTTTTCACAAGTTACAAATGCTCATGAATTTTGACTTTGATTTATTTTTCCTGCTGCTTCTCAAAGACTATCAGGTGCTCTCAGTGATATATTTTACCTGGGTAAACACACATTTTACACAATATGAGCTCTGCCTACTTAACTTATGGCAGTGTTTTTGCCATGCTTCAAAACAGCTGCTGTAAACGCAAGCAAGCAATATGCTGAGATTCACAAAATGAGGTTTTAACCAGAGCACTGATGAAGAGTATCTTTAGTTCTGTGTCTAAGGTACTCTTGTGTAAGGTACTGCGACATTGTGAAGCTGCCTCTGGGACAGTCCCATTTGGGTAAACAGTTTTAAGGGTTGCCTGTGAGGACTTTGGGACAGATCTGAATTGTTCATATGGCTGAAAGAGGAAGCAGTTCGTTGCTGTTCGTTGAGGTCCATGCTGCACACATCTGTGTTTGAGCTTGTTACTGGTGAAAGAGAGCTGCAAACCTGCATAAGCTTTTCCTGAGTAAGCTGGCTCAGAAAGCTTTTTGTGGGCTGCTGTGGTTTGGTTGTTTGTTTTGGGTTTTTATGTGTGCTTGGTTGTGTTAGTTTCCTTTCAAGATTAATACACAGTTTTCCTTGTCTAAGTTTGCCACATTACAAAACCTCAAGGGCAAACAACTGTATGTCCTTTCCTTCTGTTTTTCTGCTCACTTCTGGCAAACCAGAGTACTGTTTGTCACCTTGGTAGTATATTTTTCTCTAAAGATTACCCTGTTTTCTGGAGAGTCAGTGAAGAGTAGCATGGCAACATCTGAGAGAGATGAAAGGTGGGAAGTAATATCATCTGCTAACTAAGTAAAATCCACAACAAAATCACAAATAGGCCCATTATGAAAGCTGGCTTAAAAAAAGGACAGATTTTTTAAAAACATGGTCTTTTTTTGCACCTGTAACTTACTGGCACAGCTGATGTCATTTAGGCTCTGATTCAGCAGAGCACTTAACCATGCTACTTAGTCCTGTTGACTTTAATGGGAAGTAATTACATGTTCCAACAAAGCACATACAGAAGGGCTTGTCTGAATCAAGGTTTTAGACGATATAATGAGAACATGATTGGGAGGAAGGGGGGGGAAGCTGAATTAATGCTGTGCTCAAAATCAAGCCCATACTCTCTGAAAATATACAGTAGGAATTCCTTTGTGGCAGCACTCTCCCTATGTTGTGACACACATTGATCTCATTGCTATACAAAAATCAAGAAAACAAAATTCTAATGACTGTATCAATGTTATCACACATGGAGTCCACATACAGATTGTCACAGGCTGTAACCACTGCATAGTGATTAAGCTCAAATGATACTGGTTATTTCTTCCTTTAGCATTTTTCCTCCTTTTCAAAATTCTGTACTTATTGCTTTATTTTTCATTTTTAAGCGAGGATGGTATTTCTACCTTGTACTTGAATAGACTGCCATTTTGATTATGTTTGTCAGTGCTGCTTTTGTTGTGAGCTGTATTAAAATAGCAATTTGAAGTAACAGTGACACCAGACAGTCACCACTCATTAACATCATTTCCAGCAAAATCTTACAACAGAACTGTGAGACTACCTGATCTATAGTCCTTGAATCATAGTATAGAACAGACTGTCCACATAGTGCTACTGCATCTTCCAGTCACTCCTGTTACATTACAATGAGTTCGATTTCATCTCCTTGAGAAGGTTTTATTACTGAACATGGAGCAAATCCTGCTCACTTTATATCCCTGCTGATATTAATGATCCTACTTGCATAACAGGTTTGTCCCAAGGGATGTATGGGTAACAGTATTGCTTTTCTTTAAATTGTCATGGAAAGAATTTGCACAGCTTTTTTTTTTATTATTATTATTATTATTATTTTTCATCTTTAATGCAACAGAATCTACTGCTGATAAAACCAACAAGGAAAAATGATTTCTTTTTTTGGTGTGTGTCTGTGTGTGTAGATGATGCAGCACTCTGTGAGCTAATATCCAAGCTAATTCTTCCACAGTGGATTTAAACAGGCTACTGGGATTAATGGGATTACTAGGGTCTTGATTTCTGAGAAACACTGCCAAAATTCAACAGAAGAGTTCAGTCCAATCCCCATCCATCTGTTTGCTGGTGAGGACCTGAGTAGCCAGATAAGTAGAGGTTGCTGCCTGCACTTACATGGCTTTGGAATTACAAAATACTATTGAGGGGTCACTCGTCATCAGTGATCTTTTCTGTTAGACCATCCTGCTGAGATAGCCGTAGTCTTCCTACAAGCCCTGCTAAAACATTCGGTCTGCCTACAGAGAAAACCAGGTCACAGCCTGGTCCCTGCCTTGCCAGCACTTCAGCACAGAAACAGCTCTTGCCAGCCCCCTGGCCAGCACCCAGTGAGAACAGACCAGTCCATCGCTGGTGACTGTTGGCCCCAGGCTTACTGTCCCCTCCGGGTGGGGGTGGGGAGATGCTGTGCGGGGGCTGTTGCTGCTGGCACACAGATGACTGGGTACAGCACAGAAGCGGGAGGTGTTTGACACTGTTGTGCTTTCCTGCAAGGTGTGTTAGTTCAGATGGAGCTTGGCCCAGTGAAGGGACCTGCTTGTGCAGTGAGGAACCCCCAGCCCTGCTGGCTGCTCCCAGGGTGCGTGTCAGTCTGTCCCTTTCTTTGCCTCTCCTGTCAATCAATTTGCCCCTCTAATGCCCTGCTCTTTTGTAGTACACTACAGTATCTTTTGAATCTTTGCAGAGCTATTTTTTGGAGAGAGTTACAGACCCACTTGACGTATTTCAGAAGAATGCTTAAGGAGGATCTGGTAAGTCTGGTAGCTCACAGTAGTTTTTACGGAAGTCTGTGGGGAGGAACCCACCAGCAGTCCTTTTGCTGCCAGTGCAGCAATGACATCTTCATATTGCTGTGACCAGGATGGCTACAGCATTGCGCTCATTTCTTATAGGAGATGTCCTTCTGGCTCAGTCTCAGCAGGGTGCAGTGTCCTCATTTACTGTGCACTGGGGCAGAGCTTGATAGGTGCCTTCCTTGAGGAAAAAGTATAGGACAGTAAAGCTGAAAAAGAGAATGAGGAATTCATTGATTTAGCAGGTGGAATGGAAAAAATAAAACCTTCCACTTTTAGGTTGTTGTGTTTTTTTTTTTTTTTTTTAAGATAAAACACCCTGGGAGAAAGTAAAAAACTAATTTCAAAACGATGGTGTTAGCAGTTCTCTGCTAGTTTACAGGAAACCTGGGGTTTGGCTGCCTTCCTTACACAGCCTCCAGGGCTGAGCTGTGTCACGCTCAGTCAGGCTGGAATTTGCAGGAAGCTGTGGGCAACTGCTTGAAGACAAGGGGAATCTCAGGAGAGATAAAGTGACAGAGAGATGCAAGAGAGAAAAATAAATCCTAGTGACATTGAAAGAATGACTCTCTCAGCATATTCAGACAATCACGTAAGGCCATCTGTGCTGGGCTGTACGTCCTTAGGCAAAGCGAGCATGATGGGGAAACACTGGGAATGGGCACAGGGTGTCTGTGCCCTTGTGCAGTTACGGTCTGTTTTTATTCCCTCTTCAACCAAAAGTTACTGAGTTCTTGTACCACTGCCAACAAGACAGTGAACTAACAGCTACGCAAGGTTTTTACTTCCTTCTACCAGAAAATATTTTCTTTAACGAAGGGACCTGTGTGCAGCTTCTGCATGATGATCAAGATAATGCAGATGCTGCTGGTTTGTTAAATGGGGAACGGCATGTGTTTCTCTGTTTCTTCCCTAGCAGCTATGGCTGTGCATACACTAACAGCACTGAGGGCTTACTACAGACATAAGCTTCTAGAAACATGTTAGCCAAGGATGGTGACTCTTAATCATATTTTTAAAGCTGTTAGATTCAGTATATCCTAGATATTAAGTGACACATTAAAATAAATGAAGTGACATGTTAGCAAGCATATGTAAAACATCACTTCTTGATTTCATCAGTCATGTTTACAACATTACTGTTGTTTTTTTGTAATTGGTGCAAAGCTTGAATCCTAATCTTGATGGGTGTTTGCTGTGGTGTGTGACCGCTTTGGGTTTTTCCTTTCTCTCAGATACTATTGCTGCTGTGCTGCAATAGATCAAAATGAGACGACAGGCAGCTGGTGCCCTTCCCTGACAGCTCTGGCTGACATTCCTGAAAGTTGACTTAGGGACAGTGTTATTTACTCTTTCTTTTGCTGCACTGAGAGAATAAATTCCAGTGTCCCTACCATGTGTGTTGTCTTCACATACTGGAAAAAGAGTCTGCGCTTCTTCTGAGCAGATTCTTTACCATTGATGGGAAATTAATGATAGCAAGTAAAATATCACTTACTAGGATTAACTAAAATGATTGAAGCCCAAATGTTGTTTACTCCCATACTTCTAGATTTCTGCGAGACCCTGGGTGGTCATAAGCAAGTAATTTCTTTTCACTTCAAGAGAACATTTTACAAGGGGAAAATGGTATCATGCCCGCTGCAAAGTACTCTGCTTCCTATTGATAAAAAGTACTATTTCAGAATCAAATTTTTTCCTTACAATTTTGTATATGCAGGACCAATTAAATCCTGTGACTTGAGGAGAGAAAGAAAAGCAAGCTCTATCTTTGTACACCATTATTTTATCGGTAATTTAAAATCAAAATCCTTCATGCCCAATTGCAAAATCTGGCCCTTACTGCATTGCAGCCCTTACTGACATGCAAAATTGCCACTTAATTCAATGATTTTGTGTGGGTGATTGTGTGTGTGTAAGTGCTGAGCATGACAGGGGCTGATGGTTTGGTTGGTTTTTTTTTTTAATGCTTATATACGAACTGAGCCTGCTCCAGTGACCATCAGTGGGAGCAGGAACACATCTACTAACAAGGTAAAAATAAACCACAGTTTAATGAGTTGCAAAAGGCCTGGTCTCTACACTCTCTTAAGTAGTCTATTTTAGAATGGCTGTTGGCATCGCCAGGAGGGTACAGCACAGGAGACTTATATGGTTGAATTTTATAGTAGTCTAATAATGAAAAAAGCATGTGTAAGGCCTCTTGGCAAACAGCCCGTAGTCGTGGCAATATTCCTACAAGTAAAGCAAGTAAAGCTGAAAGATGGGAGGGAGTGAGAGAGAGATAATTAATGGGGACCTGCTTTATTTGCCAGGAGAGAATATTCTTGCACTGGGAGCAAAGGGCATGTGTCTGAGAAAAATGTAGAGGAAAATAGAGTTCTTTTGTGGTGCCCTAAAATACAGTTTAATGAAAATGAGAAAATAATGGGAGGAAAGTCACTTCTATAGTCTCTGGCTGGCTGCCCAAGTATGAGTAGATATGCACTGGCCCTGGGCTGTGCTTCCAGCACAACTCACAGAAAGTTAATTTTCTTACACACATTTGCTCTATTTTCAGACACATGCTATTTGCAACCACATTTTCTCTTTTGCTCTTTGCTCCTTCCTTGCTCCCAGCTGGTGGAGCATTTCCACCCTAGAATGTTATTTCTTGAAATGTTTTCTCTTTGCAAAACAGTATCTGTTGTTTTCCACTCTCACTGGGGGGCCTGTAGGAGTCTGATGAAGCTTGAAGGTACCTGGAGTTATCTCCGATTTTCTAATCCTCAGGCAAACCTGTTTGGCAGGGTTTGCCTAAGCTGCAGAGATTCAGCTCTCAGCTGTGTCTCAAGCAACCAAATCATGCCAAGACGCATTTTGTTTCTTCAAAGCTTGAAAATGTTTGGTTCCTCTATCCAGTGTATTAAACTCAGGAACTCCTGGTTGTCTGTGTGACCTCCTCTTCTGTTTTCTCATTCTTTCATGTCTCCCTCCTGGCCATTTGCACAAAGATGGAGGAACAGACACCGAAATAAGGTTAATTATTTGGACCATATTTATTTGTTTCATTAGCAGAATAACTCAAACATCCAGGTGAGGATTTTGAGTTTGAGCTTGATTTTTGTCTGTTTGGGTTTTTTTTTGTAATTATGGTAGTAGTACCATAACTAAAATGACACTGTGCATGTGAATGAGGTAACAAGTTCATATATTTTGGGGCATGTAATAAAAAGAATCCTTCAGCTAAAGCAAAGTAGAGCTCAGAAAAAGGATAGTGGTTTCTGATCCAAAAATTCAGTTATGCTTCTTCAGATTTACACCGTAGTCCATGACAGCAGAACAGGATCCCCTGAATTTCATATGTATGTGTGTCTTCAGTTGAGCTTCATATTTCTGTCAGCTGAAATTTTCCTCTACCCTGTATGCTGTGGACAGAGAACTGATATCAGTGTTATCTTGAATGATGAGTCATTACTAAACCTAGAGGAAATCAGTGAAATAATTCCCACTAACATGTATGCAGTGAAGAAAGCAAGAGATCAGGATCAGTAAAACAAAACCAGGCTTCCTCAGGATGGCAGTGTGTCATGTACCTGGTGGGCTCAAGAATTTGGTCAGTGAAATTTGGTCAGTGAAAGTGGTCTTCCTTATTTTAATATGAACATCAGTTTCTGGAAAAATATTTCAGATTATTACTGGATTTTACTCTCTCAGAATTTGATCTGCTTTGGTCTTTTCCAAAGAGTAAGACTGTTGTCTGAAATCAAATTTATGTTATTGGATGGATTGAGAGCAGCCCTGAGAAGAAACACTTGGGGGTGTTGGTTAACAAGAGTCAGGGACACCTTCCGCTAGATTAGGTAGCTCAAAGCCCCATCCAGCCTGGCCTGGAATACTTCCAGTGATGAGGCATCCACAACTTCTCAGGGCATCCTGTTCCAGTGTCTTATAACCCTTCTCACAACCTAGCTAAGGTTATGGTCCCTTTCAACCCAAACCATTCTATGATACTATGATTAGTAATTAACACATTTTGGGGTATTAAAGTTGGAAAGTGCAAAGCTGTCAAGTGTTCTCTGCTACATGGTTAACAGTACTTTAATATCAAGGTTCTTAAGAGATTTTGTTACTGAGATTTTGAATTTATCGCTTCTTTGCGTGTATTGTTCGAGACAAAAATTATTCATTCTTTTGCTTTAGCAACAGAGAAATCCACCCTAATGTTGTTACCTGAATGGTACTGCTTTAATTGTTATTGATTCCAGGAGAAATAGCTGTGAAAAAGTTATGAAATACCATTTTTCTTGCTGGGGTTTCTAATCAAATCTGTTAATTTTTTACAACATTAGTAAGGAAAAGATGGATAAGATTGACACAAATACAAAAAAAAAAAAAGAAAAAAAAGGAAGTAAAACTGATCAAAAGCGTGGCAAAGAATTGTGTCAGAAACATCCAGCTGGATATATCTGGTTTATGTGGTGAATTGTGCTGGTTTTAAAGTGAGTTTTTTCAAATGGCAGAGCCACAGAAAGCATGACTGTGTGAACTCATGCTTTCTTCTTTTCTTTGCTGCTTCCCCACGTGGAAGTTCCATAATGGACGAAGTATTAAATATGATCTAAAGTAGCCTTAAATCTACATAGTTAACTATTTCATACCATAAAAACAGATGTGGAAAACCTGGTTAGTCATCTAACTAATCTAACTACCTACTGTCACAGTGTTGTTACCTTGCGATTTGGTCTTGATCCTCCAGAATGTTATCTGGTACCATTTCCTCTGGGGTGTGATATCACTGCAAGCAACTCAGGCAGCAGGCTGCTACTTAGTTCAGAAGAATAGTAGTAAATATCAGATTTTAGAGAGTGTATGTGTACGCTTTTCGGGATTTTCTGGTTTTAATTTCTCCTGAGATATATATATTCCCAAGTTTGTGAATCACTACTCAGATCAAGCTTTACTGTTTGGGTTGGTTATTTTCTTTCACGTGCATTTATTTGTAAGAGATTTGTATTAGTTCTCTGAAGGACCCAACAGACTGTACTCTGTGCCCAGTCTAATCCCAAAAAAGGCGTTCTAGGAAACAAGATCAGAAGGCTAATGGAAGAAATCCAGGAATCGTGTAACTGTGGGCTGAGAAAACCTTATTTAGGGCAATTTATATGATAATATTAGAAACACAACTTGACCCAAAAGGGGTTTTATCAAGATATCTGGGACTTCAACTTTAAAAATAGTTACAGCAGACTTCAGCTTAACTGCGGAGCCATTCTCACTTTATTCTATTTCTGTACATGTTTGCAGGGATGTGGAAAGGTTGTTAGGAATTGCCACTGTTTTGTTTTGATTTTTTCATGGTTTTCTTCTTTGTGCCATATTGACCTGCTGTTCAGAGCTGTCAGCCTAAGTTCTGATCCAATGCAGTTGTGCCAAGTGCAATCTGCAGAAGACCAAATTTTCATGTTATACCCTCCAGCTGGGTCATTATGCCTACTTGTTCAGTTGTTGCACTGAGGTCTTACAGTTTACCACACCTTGTCTTTTTGTTGGCATATTCAAAATTATTGAAAAACATATGGTCTAGAAAGATCTGGATTAGATTTTTGTGTGAAGACATCCAGTCTCTCTGAACATCATTTCTAACTATAAAACTGACTTACAATAGTTCCTTCACCTAAAAGTATAATGAAATTCACAAGTTTTTGCAGTCTGTACCAGCAGTAAGGTAAAAAAGGACATAAATGCTTCAATGAATACCTGCATATTGAATAAGGACGTTTACTTCTGACTTGTTTTATATTTGTTCAATTAAAAGTGCAAAGGAACTTTAAAGCCACTTTAAAGTAAGTAGTCCTCTTGCTGATTCTACTGTCAAAATCTCAGTGATCCTTTCAGCCTGCCTGCTGAATAAATAGATACAGAGATTAAAATACTCTATCCTGAGAGCTACGTTGTTTTTTTTTCTTGAAGGTTCTGCCTCTTTACTGCACTCTGGTAACAGCTCTGTAGCTTGTCATAGCAATGAAGCATTACTGAACTGAGCACTGCATTTTGTTATTCTCAGTAGAGATTCTCTAAGAAATAGAACTTGAGTTGCAATAATTACAATCAATTGCTTTCTGCTTATGCATGCATCAAAGGAAAAATAGGGGCCTATATCCTATGCTTTGATATTTGATAGTGATTGTACTGGGCATTTTGGAGAGCTGATTTAGTAAGGTATGTTAAGCAGTCACATCACAGCATATGAGTCCTTTGAATTCCTACCGTACATCAGCTTGCTATCTTAAGTAAATGCTAGCCATATGTTTGGCAAATGTCATGCATTTTTGGAAATATTTGAATGACAAAGCAAATAATGAATTCTCTTTTTCAGAGTTAGCCATTTACTGTTCTTTGGTATGTTCTTCCAATTTGGCTCATGTGTTTTTTGAGATGTTTTTGTTCTTGGTCATATGCTAGCACTGTCATAGCTACTACTATTATTATTTGAACTGGAGGCCACATCTGAGGTTGTCATTATACTTGGCGCTGTAGCCATGACAGTAAATGTCAGCGAGTCTTAAGTCTTTAGTTCATTGAAGGCAGAAGTTACACTGGAAAAATGAAAGGAAATAGTGTATGTTTTACTGATACGTCTGGAACTAAAGCAAAGATCATAAAATGATGCATTTTCTGATACCCTTCCCCTAATCAAAAAATTACCAACCTTCAAATTTAAGCATATTTCAATAATTGGGTGTTTTGAATAGATGACACAGATCCTCAGCCCTTGCATTCTGGTAGATTTCCAAATTTCCAAAGGAGGCTTTTTACAAAACAAGTGAAAACCCCTAGTGCTTCCCTGGTTGGGATACAGATTTCTGTGGCTTTGTGTTCCTAGTCAAAACTACGAAATGGAAAGCAAGTTCAAAAGTGAAAAGAATAAAACATCAGACTTCATCTGCTTCTGTTCTTGGTTTTGAATTTGGCTGTTTGCAGGAAGAACTAAAAATCCAGTTGGAGCTCCAAACTGTTTCTGCATTCAGTGCAGTACAGGTACAGGATGCTGGTTTGAAATGAGGTCTCATTAAACCTTACCTGCTTTGCTGATACCTGCTTTTTTTAGGTGCAATTTTATGACTTGTCATACATTTTTGCTCTGACACTTTCCTGTGGCTGCTTTTTGTGTGTGTGTGTGTGTGTGTGTGTGTGTGTGTGTGTTTATGCTAGTTGTAGTTTTCAAGAAAGCAGTGGAAATAACAAAGTCATTTGTAATTGCGAAAGGATAAAGGCTGCCACAGAAGCTAACTCAGAGGCCCTAAAGCAAGCAACAATAAATCTATCCTTCCAAGGAATACTACTTTGAGAAAATACAACGGAAATGGGTAAAACCAAACAAACAAACAAAAAAAAGAAAATGAGACTGCAAAATTCAGAAGGCAAAGATACTTGCGTGTGATAAAAGAAACTGCAGAAGTAAATTAATGAAGTCAAGCAGGAAGTATAGATTTTGCAAATGAAGCAGAATACTAGGAACAAATAAGCCAAACAAAAATTAGGGTTGAATTGGTAGATGCCAGTAAAGGGAAGACACATTTTCTTAAGTACCAGGCACTTGAAAGAATGATAAGATTTTAAGGGTGAAAGTGAGTGTTTCCAGGCCATGTACTCATCATATGCATTGGCTGAAATGAGGCAACAAAAAAAAAAGGTGTTTGTACATCTATATATAATAACATTATCTTGACAACTTTTTTCTGGACAATAAGGCAGAGAATGAAGCCTGGCAGTTGGTTCTGATAAAGTATTCTAAAACTGAAAAAGAAAGACTATTATTATTAATTCCCTGGTTTGGAAATATTACTTTTTTCCCCAGTGACTGGAAGTAGATAGGTATGATCTTTTATGTACTACAGTAACTGTGGAATCATGGTAGACAAGGGTTAAACATATGTTTCTAGATATCTTTATTTCCACTAACTTCTAAGAATTTATTTGTGTATTTATCTTACAGTGAAGGCCTAGTCTTTAGAGACTGGCAGTATCAGTTTGGTATCCTAATATGTAAAACACAAGATAACATAAAACCAGGATGTTGCTGAAGGTTTTCCAAGCTGCAGCACGAAGTTGTAACAACTACAAGGGGAATGATTTAAGAGCAACCTCACAGTGAGAGTTTCTTTTAATAATGGGATGACAACAAAAGGTAGTGCAAATGCAATTGTTACTTAGATATACTTTGGTATTAGAAACCTATATGGGGAAGTCTCCTGTGGTCCTTGTGTTGTATTGCAAAATTGAGTATGCCTGTGGTCTGATGGGAATAGGAGGAAATGGCAGAAGTGGTCTTTCTGACATTCTGAATCCCTTTGAGTACTCCTCTTGTAGAAACTTACATTTGTCACAGACCTCACCTCAGAGAGAACAACATTCTTTCTTGACTTGCCCACTTGAAAGGAAGTATTCAAATCAGTTAATGCTGTCAATCAAGCTAATAGGTATAGTCTATATAGTAGAAACAAACTTTGTCAAATAATAAAGCTATTTATTTCACAATTAAGTGAGAAGGAGACAGAAAGAAAAAATATTTTTATTTCGTAAATGTATTTTGGGCAGCACCTAGGTGGCATTATGATTCACTTAGGTGAGTCACATCTATTTGGATTAAATAGAGAAGGAATGGGAACTTCTGTCAAAGTAACAAGAGGAGGAACTTGTGTTCAGATGGAGTCAGCTCTGCAGGATCCATGGGCAAAGTTCTATGATTAAAGACTGCAGAATGCATTGACCCTACCAAGGTGCACAGATTCCTTCATAGGGCCTATACAGCCACACTCAGCTCATCTTTGATTAGGTGTTTGCAGAAACAGCTCCTCTCCATGCCAATATAGCTATGGTCACATAGGATCATTTCATTGAGTTCTGAGCCCTCCTGCAGCCTAGACAGCAAGAAGGAGGTCTCAAGCTGGCTCTGCAATAGCTCTTTTAGGTTTGGAAAATACAGCATTTGTTCAAAATTCCTCATTTATGGTACCAGTTATATGAGGGGTTAAGGTATCCAGTTTCTCTAGAGGCTACTGGATACCTTACTCTAGAGACTCTTCCAGTTTACTCAATACATAAATGTCACAGACAAGCTAACTCTGAAACTGAGTCTTAAGGCTACATCAGCAAGGATAACTAATGCAATGGGAATGCGCTGGAATATGGCTGTTCTGTTTTGGAGGCCCATGCTGATGGTGTGGTGTTGGTGCTCTACTACTCTACCCTCCTGTACCAATGTATTCAAAGGGAGTTAGTGTTATCTTCAGCACACAGTCATAGAATGATAGACTAGTTTGAAAGGTTGAAAGGGACCTTTAAAAGTCAATTTCTCAGTGTAGATATATCCCTCTGCCTAATGACAGGACAGGCTAATTTCACAAAAATACCAATTATTGATTTTTTTGAAATACATGCTTGAGATTCATTTCACACATTGTGTGCATACTTTCACTGTTATGAATCCCTGTACCTTTAGTGATTTAAGTGATTATGGTTTGTTTCTTTGTTTTGGGTGGGTTTTTCTGTGGTTTTGGCAGGTTTCTTGCTTGTTTAGTTTCAGTTTGGGCTTCTTTTGTTTGGTTTTCTGGATTTGCCCTATGGAAATCGGTGTTGTTTAAGTGCACTTATTTTGTTAATTGGGATGATTAAATACATCAATATGTAGTTGGGAATGCAGATACATTAAAGAGTTTATTTTAAGGCATTTCTTGACATATTCATTATGGAAGGGATGTATCCTGAACTTAGAGAATTAAACGTGGGGATAAATGTAGAGTACTTTTTTTCAGTGCAGTGGTATTCAATCACGGTAGTGGAGATCTGTTTCTCTTTTAAAGGCTCCACAATCTTCAGAAGTTGCATGAATTCAAAAGCAGTCATTGTGCTGAGAAATGTATGGGAAACACAAGGAAAATAGAGGATAATTGATTTATTCTTATTTTTTTTCCACTTTCAAGGTAATATGTGTAACCTGCATGAAAAAAATGTTAATAAAATAACACAGCTTAAAACCTAAAACCATTGCTGTGGCCAAATGAATGAACAATGTCCCTGCGCTACACAAGCGTAAACAGAGTGTACAAAGTAAGAAGATATTTGATGCCATCTAGTGTCAGCTGTGAAAAGGCGACAGCAATTTTGAAAAATTCCCAAAGTCGGCTCTTTGTAGCTGTGAGTGTATACTATGCCTTTAATGCTCCGGCCCATCATTGGCATGGATGTGGTAACCTAAATATAGCAGTATCATTTAGGAAACTCCACAAGTTAGTTTTCCTATAGGATCTGTACTCAGTGGTGTCTCAGTACTTTTACCTTTGTGATCACTTTACTCCAGGCTTGCCACAAATAGTAATACTGCTAAGATTATAAACCACTATCTAAATTAGGAAACCTGGCATATTTCCAGGTTTAGGATTTACACAAAGTACCAAAGTCAAAAGTGCCAAGCAATTTGAAGGCAGGGATTTCTTCTTTAAGACTAACCACATTTGTTGAGGGATTAAATCTGTTACATTTGAACAAATTAAACTCATTCAGTATTAAACATATATAATTACCCTACTCATGGTAAAATTTTAATATAAAAGGTGGTATTTCAAAAATATCTGTGTTATAAAGATATGAGCCTGTTGACAGTTTCTGTTCATAAATTATGTAGGTTCCTTAGAACAAAGATAACATCCTGTTTTACAGTTTCTGGTGCAAATTAAGCAGTAGGTTGTCCCACAGCCAAGTGTGAAAGCACCATATGCAAACCACCAAACGCTGCCAACTGACAAACCACACGTGTGTGTGTGTGTGGCAGGGAGAGGGTGCTAAAGAATAGAGTGAGAATCAGAATAATTGCACCTTATTATGTGCTATTTTAGGGTCTTTTGTATGGAACTTTCTCAAGTACAACAGCCCAGTTTAAAAAAAAATTACTCTTATTCCCTATGAAATCAGCCTAAAGTGCTCCAGATAACCTCACCGTTAAAGTGACTGGCGCGAATTCAAAGGGTGACTTTCCAGAGTGACTGCAGCCTCTCTCCTTGCTGAAGCATGCCAAATTCCAATTAGCTCTAGTCTGACCAGCTAGAAGTCAAATAAAAGAAAAAAACAAAATAGAAAACCATCATGAGTTTTTTTTCACCACAGATTTCAGTTGTTGTTTTTTGGAAAACACAGCATCTGAGTATCTCCTGAAGTGAGAAGCAAATTAGGAAATCTTTCCTTTCTAGGGTTGATGGTCTAACTTTCTGCTTTCTAGTTCTCTGTATGAAAGTTTTAGCATAGAAAATTAGCAGCAAATGAGTACCAAATGAACATTTTGATGAATGAACTTTTTACAGACTGTGTGATATGAACTTTCTTTGCAATAGGAAAGGTATGAAGCAGCTGATAATGAAGACTCCAGCTGGGCAACTACAGATTATTGGATGCTTTCCCTAGGGTGGTCCACTGTGGTATGGAATACCATGGCAAGTTATAAAACGGAGGAGCCCTTAAATGTCTCTGTATCCTGAATCACCAGATATATCCCTGTCCTGAGAAATTCACAAGTAAGTCATAGAAGCAAAGTAGATACCAAAGTCTATTTCATATTCACAGGTAGAGGACTGAGTTAAAAAGAAAGGAGTGACTAGTTCAAAAGGGCACAGGAACTCATTATCAAAGCTGTGAAGTGGCCCTGGAATTCCAGAAGCATAACATAATTATCTTAGAATCATAGAATGGTTTGGCTTGGAAAGGACATAAGAAATCACCTAGTTCCAATCCCCTTCCACAGGCAGGGACACTTCCCACTAGACCAGGTTGCTCAAAGCCCCATCCAACCCGGCCTTGAACACTTCCAAGGAAGCGGAAGCCACAGCTGTCTTGGGCAACCTGTTCCAGTGCCTCACCGCCCTCACAGTTGTCTAATCTAAATCTACACTCTTTTTAAAGACATTACCCTTTGTCCTACTATTACTCGCTCTTATAAAAAGTCACTCTTGCAGCATGCTTGTAGGCCCCCATGTGGTACTAGTACATGAATGTATTTCACCCAGTCATATAGACATTTATCACATGCTTATGAACATTTAATCTAATGATTGCACCAATTCATTGCTACCCCTGCTCAGGGGTAGTATTTGGCACCAGGATTTTAGTCACTGGTGAAGATTAACACCATTTTACAAGTTTGGTAAATTGTGTATCTCTATATGAGTTCCAGTGAGCAAGTATGGACATGGAACATATACGTAACCTAGAAATTAGATAATGCTTTTCACTGGAAGAGAAATTAAGTCAAAAAGTGGTAGGTGGATATACATTAGTTATAGTGGGAATAAAACAGAAAATGGTTTCCAAATGAAGATCCATAACCTTCCAAAGGTCATTACACGGTATGGTGGCTTCCACTAGCAAGGACTTAATTTAATGACCAGGATATCTCATCACTCTGATATTCTAAATTCCTAGTAAAAAGACACAGATGATGTTGATGTGATAGAGTACTGAGATTTCATGTCATGTGTTGGGAGTGGTCTGTTACTTCTGAATAGCAAACCTGACTGTCATCTCAAAGCCTCATAAAACAGTGCATTGTTTACTTTTGCTGCCCCGTGTATTTTCAGGAAGAAACATTTCCTACTTTTTTTGAGATAGCATAAATTCATGTTCTTATTGTATTATGAGCCCAATTGATTCAGCCAAAGAAAATGCTGCTGAAACTAAAAGGCCTTAAAAATCATCCAAGCAGCTCTTTGCTTTCCCTAAAAGTAGCTCGTATAGCAACATCTTGCAGCTCAGTGTTTTAGTGCTTTCAGTACTAGGTTCTGTTTTGTTGTTGTTTGGTTTTTGTGTTTTTGTTTGCTGGTTGTTGCACCTTTTTTTTTTTTTTTTCCTCCTATGGTACTAGAAATTCCCTGAGGTGCTGTCTTCTATTAATTGAAAGAGAAACTAAAGAGGGCTCCATTCTGTGCCACTTACCTAGGATATGTCAGGCAATTTATCTGTTTTTCAGGCAGGCAGCTGTCTTCCCCTTCCTCGTATCAGGGGAAACAAAACCTTTTTCTCACATGGTGCAGACTGCAGGTCAGGTCTGGAGCGACAAGAAGTAAGAATAGTAGAAAAAGAAGTTTGAACACACACACACACACACACACACACACACACACACACACACAAAATAAAGAAAGAAGCTGATACATGAGTGAGTGCAAAGGTAAATACTGCTGATTACCTTGGGAAGTGACCTGAGGGTAACTTTATTGACTCCAAGACAGCAGCTAACCTGCCACGCTTTCCCCAGATCTGAACTGAAGTTAGTAGAAAGGACCTTACTGATTCATTAGTTTTTGGGTGTGCTTTGAAATTAATCATATTCACCAAATTTGGTTGGATTACTGGGATTGGGTCAGCCATGGCTCATCTACAAGTGCATGAGAACATAAGGTGTGTTCTTCCTTCTGTGATATAGATTTTTTTTTCCTGCTGAATTCTGAATTCCTTCACCTTTTATCTACCAGGTATGAAACCTCATTTTATCTCCTATTTTTTATTCCTGCAGCTGAGTACTAACTCACTGAAATCATCCTTTTCCTGCCAACTTCCACATGCATCCTAACCTTCAGACATACTTTCTCTTATCCAAGCCTATTCTTATTGGAGAAAAATTGTAGTGGGGTTAACTGAACATTTATCTGTTAGACCTAGCTGAGATGTGAACTATAGTAAACAATGCTACTTAACCATCCAGAGAATTTCTTGTGGTGTTGACTGTGGCTGTGAGAAAGACTGAAAAGATCCAAATGCACACAATGCAAGATACTTCTTTCTAAAATGGAAAAATGGAAAACTTCCCAGCTACCACATCTGCCTCTGATTCACACCTGTGGGTACTAGGGTGAGCAACGAAAAAACAAGGATTAATGGACTGCTACTCTCTGCAACTACTGTGGGAGATTACACCCCCAGTAGCAGAAATGTGGCAGCAACTGGTTAGTTACAAGACAAGCAATTGAAGAGCACCTGCTTTTCAAGCTAGAAATTCTTTATGTCTACTCCTGATCCATCTGGGGGAAGACACTACTTGTACAGAAAAGGGCCAGGAAACAGATGCTTAGGATGCACTCGTAAGGACAATGAGAAACAAAAAATCCTGAGATGAATCTAAAGATAGAATCATCGAATAGTTAGGGCTGGAAAGGACCTTAAGATCATCTAGTTCCATTGAAACATGAATATAGGAGTAAAAGCTTACACATCCCTAATTAATTAGTTTAATTCTCTTTTCAGTTGAGCTCTCAATAAATTGAGCACATACTTAACTTTAAGCAGGTTAGCATGTCACTGAGACCAGTGTAAGTGTTGGACAAAGTGACAGTGTCAGGCTTGGCAATATGACACAGGATGCAATTAAGCTCAGGTTTAACAGGAAACCAGCCTGTCAGGAGTCCTGTAACTAGTACGGCTTACAGGTGCTTTTTTAGTGCAGTGCATGGCTACAAGTTATGGTGTGAGATGTTATAATGTGAGCTGTCATAAGATGGAAACTAGCCCCTGCAGTACCAGTCACTGGAGCAAGCATTGAAAACCAGACCTCCATTCAACTGCATGCTTCTGTGTCTGGTTTTGATAATACCCTGAGCCACATGTGAATTGCATAGACTTGTCCTGGAAGTGGAGGAGGATGGTTTAGAAATCATTCTGGCTGTATCCCAGTTCATCAGAGCAAGGAGTTTTCAGTCTTGTAGTGCAGAAAGCAATTTTCTACAAAACACTGGCATTTCAGGCAGAACAGGGATGCAAAACCAGGTCTACACAGTCATGCATATGTAGGGCTGCAGTTTTTGTTCACACCCTGGAAGAAGGGACATATGAGCTAAAATAATGAGCAATTTCAACAAACATGCTGAGATTTCTTGTGGAAAATGGGGTGAGAAATGTGCATTCTCAGTCTTGGGCAGAGGGATAGAAGTGTAGCAGATACAGCAAGACAACAGCTTCATGCACGGGCAAAAAATGTTCTTTCCTGCAACCCAAACTGGGCAGAAATTCCTTGCAGTAAGCATATGAGCTTCTGAACATTACAAGTTCAAATCGAAGGAGGATCCTTTAAAAAATAAAGTGAAACATTTTTGACACAGATAATGTACAGGATCAACTGGGTGTACTATTTCATGTGATGTTTAGTCAGCTATTTTAAATCCCATATATAGGACACACAGCTTATTCATCCATTTAAAAATAGTTAAACTGCGTTTAGGGAGCAGGATGCTGAAACTAACTTGAACAGTACATGCTTGTATCTGGGGGGTATGTTGCCTCTTATTTTGGTGGCTTAAAGAGATTTTTCTTCATTATATTTCTGTGGAATAACAATGACATCCAGTGGCTGGCTACTTTAATAATACATATATATCTGCTGCAGGTATAATAGGCAATTATAAGATTTCTCTGAGGTCTTTCCTTTGTGGTAGCTGAGAGTTCTTTCTACCAAATTTGTCAGTGGAGATTCTTGGGGGGAGACAAGAGGATGGGGATGAGGACACCTGAGGAATGGAGGTTGGGCATGAAAAGTCCCCATGCTTTAATGAGGCCCTACAATAGGAAAGCCAATTCCACTTTACTAGTACCTAAATGCCAGTTTAGCTTCAGGGAAGAACAAGATATTGTAGTGTGCTCACTCTCCACTCTTCTAAAGAGACTTAAGCCCAGATCCTTTTCCTAATAACTGAAACCCACAGTGGCCTAGGCAGCAACTGTATCCCATTCCCCTTTCTCTATTCGAAAGTCCTAATCTAAAATACACATTTTGATTCTTAATACTATCATATTTCACTTTTTTCAGCTTTTTAAATACTTTTTTGCTGCCCCATCGATGTTCTTTAGGTTGCCCTGAGGCATCCTTAACTTACATACCAACAAAGTGTATTTTTTTTATTTTTATTCAACTTAATAAGTTGCCATAGCAACTACCACTCACATGGTACTTATTGCTGTGGGATTTAGTTGCATTTCCTTTTAATAACAAGAACCTTAAAACAGTAGCACATCAACGAATTTTTTGCATTTTATTTTGTAGCAGAAAATTAGATACCTTTTTATTTTTCTTCCAGTAATTGTTTAGTTTGTGCATTAAAATTTATTTTCTCTTCTTGCTTTTAAATAAAGTCTTCCAAGAACATAAACAGGGTAAAGATATGGGATGCAAAATAATTTCTCTCAGAAAAAGGTTTATATGTGTAATGGACAGAAGAAAATTAGGTGAGAAATGAGAACATTTGAATAATGAACACAGGGTACTTGGGTACTGATATAAGGTATGTTCTCTCCACTCCCACTTGCTTCCTTTGACTTCCCTGGAGTAATGCTGTGACTTCTGTAAGGCAGAAGCTAAAAGACCGTCTTTTTGTGAGTGGCTTGATAATTTTGCTCTTAAGAATCTGAATATGGAGGTAAGCTGAAAGATGGTAAATCAATTTGTAAGCTATCTCAAATATGGTATTTTTCTTAGTGATTAGACAATATAAAAAGAACAGTAGTCTATGCAGCTTAACAAAGCATTTTCATGCAAGTATGCAAGATAAGATCTACTTCACAGCAAAAATGTTTTTGCCTATTATTAGTTCATTCCTTGTCTCATGGATTTAGTATTGCTTGAGTATGGACACTAAGAAAAAAATCCACATAAACTTCTGGTCAGAACCTTCAGCTATTGCTCATTTAACAAACATCAGTCTTACTGCAGTCAGAACTACTAATGATAGAGATTTTTGCTTGAACAGGTCTAGCTGCTAAGTAAGGCGCCGTTATAAAGATTGCTTTTTCTTATGCAATATGACTGCAATTCATTGCATGTAATATGAATGCAATAACTAGTAAAATGTAGTGGGCTGAAAATATTCACAGAAATCAAGGGAAGTTAGTTTAAAGTAACAGTGGATATTAGCTAATCTAATGCTCTGCTTGAGATGAGTTACAGTACTTGTGGATCATTGCTCACAGATAATTTTCCAACATGTTTATACACCTCCTGTAACTAGGGTGCTAAAATCAGCTTGGTCATTTCTGTGCAAGTATAATTTAATGTTGTTGCACAATAACCAATAGATCTGCAAATTAAGCCCATTAAGCTATCATTCTCATATTAAGAGTACTTTGTTTATCTGAAGATGGCTGTTACATGCTCTTCCATCTTACCATGAAAAAACAAAGGTAATCTTTTCAGCCATTCCTTTAAACAACCTACTTGCATCAATTTCTTGTGGATTCTCTCTACTGTCCTTACATTTTTCAAGTGTAGTGTCCAAAACTAGGCACAGGATTCCAGCTGTGACCTCCCAGTGTTGAACAGATTTGAATAATCACCTCCTCTGTCTTGCTTCTGGCAGTCTGGCTAATCCTTCCTCACATGACATTTTTCTTTCTTGGTTTCTCCAGTTTGCGGTTAGCTGCAGTCATCCCATTTATTTTACTTCAGTGCAGCATTTTGCATCATTCTTTACAGAATTACCTTATGGATTTCAAATAATTTCTTCAATTTATCAAGATGATTTTTAATTCTAGTCACATCCTCTGAAGCACTCATAATCCCTTCTGTTGGTGTTTCCTTATGTGAGTATTTTGAGTGTTATTTGTAAGGATACCTTGCAGTGGTACAGAGGGTAGATTGCAGTGATGATAATGTTTGATTGAAGCCTTTTCAGCCAGCTGAGGTCCCATGTAACAGTAATTTCAGTGAGATGGTGTTTCCCTGGTTTGTTAGGGTGCATTGTGGAATATTCTTCTGTTAGAGCACGCTAACTTTATTAAATCAGAAACTTGTGTTAGCTTAGCTGGAAATTTTAAGTAGAAAGCAAGCAGCAACCATCCAGGCTCCACTCAGCTAATTCTGGGTATTATTATAGTGGCTTTTTTTTTTTTTCTTTTAGGATGGCAACCAAAGAAACTTAAAAATCAAATCCAGCACTCTGGGTTAAAAAGTAATAAAGTTTCCAAATGAACTGGAATGGATTTTTTTTTCTTTTCTTTAGGATGGGAGATGTAGGATATTTTTAATTCCAAGCCTGAATAAAGTAATTCTAAATAATTGTGTAATTTCCCTGAGATGGGAATTTCAGCACTTTACACAGTATTAAATGAGAATAAAGCCTACTAAAAATTCAGTTTTATGAAATGTGCTAGTCCAGTGAAGGAGTGAGTCCCATCATTGAAAGGAAATGTTCTTCAAATATACCATTAAGGCTCAGCCTTTCAAGTTAGCTTCTGGCTCATAGATGTCAGCATTGTTCTTCTTCTCTTAAAAAAAATGATTGTTTGTTTGTTCTCTTCCTCCTTCTATGCTGTCCTCACACACCCATGCTGCATTTATCACTGACCTCGGAAGGGGAAGGTAGGAATAATAGTTTAAGAGATTTCATAATATGGCAAAAATTACAATTATGTACCTCATTTATTGTGTTTGGAGGTGAATTATGCCAGACAAAAAATTTTGTAGTGGTCTAAAGGATGTTTCTGGTAATCTTGTGAATCAGAGAATGTAGGATGAATCTGGGGCTTAGTGTAATAATTCCAGAAGTCCCAAACTGAAAAAGAGTGCAGAAAATTAGTGAAAATATGGTTTGGACTTCATTTGAACAGTAAGAATAACAAAACCAAATCATATTTGTAGCAGTGGCAAGATCCTTACTGCAACCTGTTTTGGTGGGGTAATAAAAGAAGATAGCTGAACACTAAATACCAGGAGATATGGAGGTTCTTACTCTTTAACAAATAATCTGTGTCTTAGTTCCATTGTTGCTTCAGGGATGGAGTGCGGGATGAAACTTTCAGAGCAAATTACTTTTTTAGCTAGACTTTTTTTTGTTTTCCTATCGATGCTTAACTGTATTTTAGGTATGTTTTGTTTCACCAGTTAATCTCAAAAAAAAAAAAAAACAACCAAAAAATGAACCCCCAAAACAACCCAAAGAACCCCTGAAAAACATGTCCGATGTTTTCATAATGAAAGACCTTTACATAGAAGTTCAAAACTCTAGTTAATATTTTTTTTGTTTTTTTTTTTTTTTTTTAAATGCAGATTAATTTTCAGAGTCTGAATGAAGCATTTGTACAGAATATTTCTGCAGTTGTTTAGAACCATTTGGAATCATTCCACTTAAACTTGAAAGATATAAAAAAATTAACTAAGCATGCAGATACAATCAGAAACAAGGGTTTCTCAATGATAAACATTATTATCTTCTTTAAGCAAAATAAAAATATCTTTATTTTTATCCGAAAAACAAAAAGGAACTGGGGACAGTTCCATATTCAATTACACAAGTGAAAAAAACAGAATAAATTGATCATCAAACAGTATTTTGAGGTGTCTGGGGTTCAGCAGTAGCAGTCATTTTTCTCCTTCTTGGTAGCTGGTGCAGCGCTGTGGTTTTGACTTTCGGCCTGGGAACAGTGCTGATAACACCAATGCTTTCAGTTACTGCCTAGAGTGTTTAGGCTGACCAAGGACTTTCTGAGCCTCATGCTGTGCCAGGGAGGAGGGGAAGCCAGGAGGAAGCAGAGACAGGACACCTGACCCAAACTAGCCAAAGGGGTATTCCATATCACAGCACGTCATGCCCAGCATGTAAAAACTAAAGGCAGAGACCCGGAAGGGTGGGGGTTTTGCTGCTGGGTCGGGCTTGGTATCGGGTGGTGAGCAGTTGTATTCTCTTCCCTTGTTATTTCCCTTATCATTTTTATTATTGGTGATAGCAGCAGTGGTTTTGTGTTATACCTTAGTTACTAGGCTGTTCTTATCTCAACCTGTGGAAGTTGCATTCTTTCAATTCTCCTTCCCACCCCTCCGGGAGCAGGGGGAAGAAAGAGGGAGGAGTGAGTGAGCAAACTGTGTGGCTGAGAGGCTTAAACCACAACATGAAGCAATCACCAAGTGAAGGAGTCTTGTTGTTAAGGCTATGGAAACCCCCAAGGCCATTCAGCTGGTGCTTGCAGTTATTTTACAGTTACATGAGCCAGGATCTCCCAGTTACATATCTTGATCTGTGTGGGGTTTGAGGGTCACACCACGTTTCATAATTCCAGCAAAACTGTTTCTGGGAACTGGAACATTTGGGATGTTCTCTCCTTTGGCTTTTGCTGTGCCAGGAATCAGTCAATTTGCTACAGTGGGATGCTATACAGCACTGTGCACAGGCGATAGAAAGAGAAAGGAGCAATGTGGCATCTGTACATAAGCTTCTGTCGGATAATTTGCTGTGTTTTGTTTTCTGCTTGTGGCTTTCTTCTTTACTGGATTAAACAACATTTAAGATAGAAGTTTCAATGATGATGACAACATTCATTTACTATTACAGATTTGGTACTGTGTCCTTACTCTCGTGGTCTTCCTACTTTCCATGATTTCTTTTTAATCCCATTACATGGTTACCATAGCAATTGTTCCTGCTCCCTTCAGATTTCCAAGCTGTGTTTGACAGCATTTGTTTTACAGAATGCATTCTAGTTCTATTTAACTCTCTGGAGAGACCTAAACTAAGTTAAAATGTTGATGATTAATTCACCTCCTGATATTTCATGCAAATTATATCACAATAATCTCTGAGGTATATACATGATAGCATGAAAAATTGACTTTAATGTAGAGACCCAGAGCCTCCTATAGATGTCACCGTACTCCATGCATTTAATTGATATCAAATGTGACTTACTCTAAAGTGTGAAATTAGTTTTGTTAGCTGACAAACTATTACACAAAAGAAGGCAATGAAAGCTTGATTCTTTTACTCATTAGGATGGCTAGTATTTCTTCCAGAGCAAACTATCTTGCTGGAATTTGGATTTCACCCTAGATCAAAATGGTCCTCATCATGAATAAGGAGAACAGAACTAAGCACTATATCACTGGTAGTAGGCACATTGTTAGTATTAAAATAGCCACAAAACGATGAATATAAATTATAATCTTCATGCTCATTCTGGTACTCTTCGGCTTTGTTTTTATAGGCCAAAACTCCTAAAATTCAGTGTGGTTTTTTTGCCTGACTTGAGGAACATGGAATTGAATCCTTTATTAATAATTCGCACCGTTCCTTTGACCTCCAGTTTAAAATCCTGAAAAAATAGAACGTTCATTAGAGGAAGAAGTAGTATCTTCGGTAAATAGCATCTTTTCATGTTTGAAAAATGCAGTTTAGGGGAATGAATTTTTTTTCATATATTTTACTTAAGTTCCACAAATATATTTCAGCATAAACAGGAGGACTTCATGCTTCATTGAATCTTCTCTCTTTTGGATAGTTTTCTCTTTTCAAGATGTACCTATTTTTAAAAGCTTAAGAAGGGTTAAAAAGCAACACTTAAACCCCAAGCTTTTCACATCAGGTCCACATTAACATTGCAAGTCAACCTGAGCTGTGTTTTAGAGGGTTTTATTTTACACTTAGGAATAACAATTCTCCACTTTTGTTCAACCCAAATAATTTTTTTTAGTTGCTCAGGCTGGCCACCATTTAGATGCTATAGGTTCCACACTTCTGCTGCATCAAGGGCATGACTCTGAATCATCTCTTTTGGCTGAAAGAGTCCTTTTAAATAATATTATTATTTAAATTCAGATTATTTTCTCATCCAAACACTGTGAAATTTTAATAATCTGGAATCAGATAATGAACAGCATAAGAAGTCACTGTGTAGAAACTTTCTGAAAGATGGTCTTGTCTCCTCTTCAGGCTTTCCATAGAAACTACCACAGATCTAGCCAAGAATAACTTTTCTATTTGGTTAGGGATCACCTAAATCCATTTTCAGAATGAAATAAGCTATACTGTATCATCCTTCCTAGGAAGCCAAGACAGCCAGAGTAGCCTTCATTTTTTCCATGTTGACAGGCATGCTTTCATCTGCAAAATCCACACCTAAACTGAGCTACGCCTGCAGATTAGGTAGTTTCTAAGGAAATAGAGCAGTGAGGCTTAAGAACGAGAGTTTTCTGTGACTTGAACCAAATTAAATCTCTGACAAGATCTGGTCAGCTGCAAAGTCGCTTACCTTACATGCATACAAGGCTACAACCGTGTGTATTAATTAGACTCTTGTCTTGCAAACATGCTTCTTAGCTTGGCTATTAAATTTGAGCCTTAATATTTCTGGGGCTTAGAGAAGGAAAAAGGGCAATGGTGTTAGGGTGGAAAGGAGCATTGCTATTAATTACACAGATATTTATGTCAATATTTCCTTCATATATAGCATAGTGTTCAGAATTTAGGATTCAAAGCTTTTTCCATTGCTTAAATAGCACCTGAAAATGGCTGTGGTCTGCCATCATATCTTGGACAGAGCTGCTGTACTAATTTTTCATCTCTGTGTGAAAAGAGAGCCATTTTCCTCATGAGCTGGTAATGCACTGCAATTGCATATGCCCATAACCTTTTCCTGAACCCAAGCCCTCTGCAGCAGGTTGCAGAGGCCCAGAGCGGCCAGGTGACATACAGTGCCATCTGCACTGCTATACTGGTCATCTGGCCAGAGCTCTGACCTTTCTGAACATGATACAGCGAAATCTAACTCCTGAAAGCTGCTCGGAGGCAAAATCTGTTCTTCACCGTCAGTTGCACTACTCAGTCACTTAATTGTCCACTGCAACTGATAAAGTAACCATTAGACTCAGGTCATGAACTACAGTTTATCATTCACACACAATACTACACTCTTGAACCACACTGGTTTCTAAATTATAGGAACACAGACTTATTCAATAAAAGAGATTTCAACTACCTGGAACTTTACTTAGTTCTGCACTGTGAAACAGTGGCTGAAAATAGATTGTTCTGTGCAGGGAAAAGCTCCTGTGATCGATGTACTCCATGGTTTGCACTGTATGCCAGATAAAGGCTAAGACCCACTAAACAAAACATTAAAAAATGTTTTAGACTCAAAACACAGCCTGATTTCGCTTGCAGTCTCACTGCTGTCATTCAGGGTAGCTCTGGCAGATGCTGAGCTGTGCAGGCAGAGGGGTGATGGTGGGAGCAGGCTGAGAGTGGGGCTTTGGAGAAGGGACGCACTCCTGACAAAATGCATTTTTCTGTTTAGTTGTGAATGGAAAAGAGTTATTTTAGGATATACTTCTGATCTTTAGTTTTAGAGATGGTATTGTAGAAACACAGGCTCATCTCACTCTGAGTTATTTAAATCCCTTGTGATTTTGAAAAGCCTTTAATCTGAAGACCATAGTTAGCTTCATAAACATTAATTCATTAATTAAGACTTAGGTGAGGTCAAGAGTACCATCTCCATTATACAGACAGTCAATCTGAACTGTAGAGGAGTACAAACTATGCTGGATTCCTCCTATGTGTACTCTCTGTCATTCTGCTCTTCTTCCCTTTCCACTAGCCTAATTCTGCCCCATCCTTGCAGCACAGGAGCCACCCATGGTGTTCATTCTTCACAGCTGTGGGGCTGGGATTGTCAAAGCAGCTGCTGTTTGGTTAATAGGCAGGCTGGGACCTTTTAAAGAGTCCAGTAGTAGTTACAGTTTTCCAGTGGGGAGATCTTGTCCCCATTAAAGCTAATCAGAGCATTTTACTAATTTCTGTGAAAGTAAGGTCTCTCCTACTGCTTTTGGGATATCTGGGTGAGTAGAGCGTTTTCATATTGCCCTTATTTAGGCTAGAGCTTAAAAGATGACATATATATTTGATTACTATGGTCAGTGTCACATAGTCTATGGAGAGCCACAAATGTGTTTATTTGCCCCAAAATTCAGTCTTGTACTTTGTAGCACTGGAGTTCTTCCTTTTTTTAAGACCTTTAAAGAAAAGAAATTATATTCATAGCAACTATTAGCACTTTCATTATAAATTCTTCCCTGTGTAAAAAGCTTACTATGAGAAACAGAAATTCAGTCAAAGAGCAATATATAAATATAGGAAAAGAAGGATTCTTTAGAGTAATAAAAAAGTCTTAATGAATTCATGAAAAGAGGTTTAGTAAATAACTTCCATTGAAGTGACAAAAAAAAAAAAAAAAAAAAAAAATCCAGTAACAGGGAAAGAAAAATCTATTTCTTGTGAATAAAAAAAATTCTCATGAAATAAAAAAAACTAAACTTCAAAAAATTCCAAGGTACCAGAAAATGAGACCAAACTGTTCTGAATGTGGCTCATTCCTCATTTTCTGCTATCCAAAGGAGAGTTCTCATCTCTGGTATCCACTGTGATGAGCAATGGGAACTTTTAGAAATAAATGTCTTAAATGTAAGTTCTTTTGAAGGTGTTCATGAAAGCTTCATCTTTATGATGCCTTTGGCATATACTTCTCTGTCAGCGTATACGAAAATATGCATGTGGTCACCCAGAGAATGCAAGCAGACAGCCTTCAAGGAAATGAATTATATATGAGTGAAAATTCAGATATAATTTGCGATCTCCATGAATTGAACAGTTATTAAACACTCATTTTGTCAATTTGAATCTGGAAATTCTGTCACTAATCTGGTATCCCCTTTTAAAAATGTATTATAAGAGTTATTGTTGTATTATTAGATTGAAATCTAAGGAAAGCAGAACTGAGTTTTGGCACAGTGCAAGTTAGCTGACTAGGAGTTGTCCTGCTGTGATCCCCTTCTCTAAAGCCTGTGCTTTCTAAAGACAACAGTTCATTCAAACCCATAAGCCTCCATTTAACTTCACAAATTGTTGCTTTGCAACAATGGACACTGAGTAGGAATGTCTTGTACAATCAGTAAAATATGAGCTTTTTCAGCGCATCTTCAGAGATTTTTTGCATGCCCTTTAGATGAAACTTTTTGTAAACATTTTTCAGATGCACCTATGGCTACATCAGATTTCTTTATGTAAATCAATTCTAGATTTTCTTTCCTGAGTATTCCTGGAGTTTCCTGATTGTTCTGTTAATCCAATCTGTTGGTTATATTACTCTATATGGTCACGGGAAACTTAAACTTCTGTCAAAAGTTGTTCTAAATGGGATGGTTTAAGCTTCCACAACAAACTAAAAAAAAACCTCCAAACAAAGAAACAGAACCCTCAACAAAACCAAACCCAACTCCACCCCCACCCCCAAAAAACCCCAAAAATCTTTAAACAATCTCAAAAATCAATAATTTACATAAAAGTGAACATGTCATCCAAAGTTGTGCTAAATCACTGATAACTTCTTTTATAAATGGAACAGGCCAAGATGGGACAGTTTTCATTGCAAAACGTCAGGAGACCATGGTAATAATTTTTTCCCTGGTAACTTAGAGTTATCACCAAATATCTTGCATCTTTCTTTTGTCCTACCCAGAATTCAAGTAGATTCATCAAGAAATGTACTTGTGAATAAACTCTAGGTACTCTCATATTGTCAATACAGCTGAAAAGATGGAGGTGATGGAAAAGTGGTGGAGAAAGAAAAGTATGCTCAGCAGAGAAACCCTACAAAAGACAAAGTAGCCAGAAATTTAAATTTGTATTTGTTTTCCCATCCAAGCAATAACACTATTTAAAATGTTTTGTTTTCTACAAAATCAGGTAAATGGACTGATTTTTCTCCATGAGTCTTTTTGGCAGTGCTTGAGGAACAGGGTGTGATTGATTGTATTTCATTTATGTGCTCTTAAAAGCATCGCCTTATGTCTATGTATTCATTGATATAGCACAAATAATGCAGGAGCCTCATCTTCTCCATGTGAGATGTAGTTAGAAAACAAGACAATGTGCTAGAACAAATAGCCAAATCTATATTCCCAGATTCATGCAAGAATGATTGATTTGTAATCTTTCTGTAAACAATTCTTTAAAATACTTAACTACTTAAACTTCTGACATTGGGCATTTTATTCATGGTATAGAAATCCGTATCAGCCCAGAAGATTATTTTTGTTCAACAGCCTCTCTGGAAGTTGCTTAATTTGGTTTCTGTGTCAGGCATCTCTGGGTAAAATCATTACCCTTCCTTGTGCAAATTAAGCTGTAATTCACACAGACAGAGTTTCCAACTTGATGGGGCTGCGCCCAGGCTGGGTAATTCATAGAGAGGGTTAAAAAAACAGAATCAAATGCTGGCTGTGAGTTAAACAGAATAGGGGATAAGAGCTTAGGCTTAACCTATAGGGGGACCTAAGGAATAAAGCAAACCGGAGTCCAGTGTGGGGAAGAAAGGAGAAAAAGCAAAAAGGCTAAAAGACATCAGGCCTAATGAGCCTTTCGAGGAAAATGGGAGACTGGAGCCTCAAAACGAAAGAGTGGCCCAGCAAAGCAAGGATAAAATGGATCAGGCACAATGTCACCAAATTGATCCAGAGTTCAAAAACCATCAAATCACCGTATACAATAAAATAAATTAAAAAAAAAAAGTTCAAACAGTGTCAGGCTCCTTAAAGCTCACTTGCTGACATCAAACATAATAAGAAAAAGACCTGTTTGTAACATAATGTGACTCTTTTCTAAACAGAGCCTTTGAAATGTATGTGCTGGTCTGTCATTTTCTGTTGTACAGTTCTCACATCATATATCTAGGTCTGCCAGAATTTTTATACTATATGAAAAAGACAAATAATCACAGAGGAATTAGAGAGATATATTTAGACTAGAGGGGTTTTGTCCTGCTGTGTTAAGGAGCCATGCTACTGTCTAGACTGATGGCTTGAGAAATGAGCCGGAGAGGGGAACAGGGGGAAATTCTGGAGTGCAAATTAAACCGAATAAATTCTGTGTATAAAGCCACAGTAAATAGCTATAACAAATGCATGCTAAATGAGCAGAAGGTATTAATTTCTATCAAGAGCATTTCTAATGTACCTATTACTCTAATGTGTAAGTGACAAACAAGACAAAGGAAATACCCTGTGTGTCAAAGCCCATGTATCTCTTCATGATGTAAAGAGGTGGTGCTACCCATATTTAGCAAGTTTTATTTAGCCACCAACGCACCTCTGACTTGGTAGACTTATTTTTGATAAGTGGTGCTTAAAAGTGTTGGTATGAAGCATAAGTAGCTAATGCAAATACGTTACCGACCCCTACCAGAGCAGCAATTATGTAAATTTTCAAAGCCTTCATCTTTTATAATTAGATGTGGCTGGCTTAGAGTGAAGGACTTCCATTGCTGGCCAGCTCAGTCCTTATTCCACTATTTCACCAGAAATTGTATATTTGAAATCAGAAGAATGTTATATTCTTTAAAGGGATTTAAGATATAGCTTTGAATATTTGAAAGACCTTTAGTAATTAATTTCCTGTTTTCCATGCTTGAAAGATGAATAAAGGCATAGAAACACTTGGTGAATAACGTCTTGTAACTGATTATAATTAAGTGTACTTTCAGTTCCTCTGAAGTGTATTAAATGCTAATTATTTTTCACAAAATCCAAAATGCAAGTTTTCTTGGCTTGCATAAAGAGAAAAGCACAGATTTATGTACAAGGCTAGAGATTTGCCTATGTGTAAATCCTAACAATCTTCTCTATTAAAAAGATGATTCCCCTATAGGTTAATTATTGCTGGACAGCTTCAGGGGCTGATCTAAAACTCACTGAAGTGAACAGAGGGATTAGGATGATTTCAGTTTGTTTTGGATCAGGCCCTAAAGGACTCCTCAGGCACAGGAGTGAAAGCACTGCATGCATCACCCTAATAAACATTTCACTATCACACAAGTGATAGATTTATTTTTTTTTCCTCAAAACTTTGAAGCTAATAGTAGCATTAGGTAATGCATGTGTCCTTGTGTACATGCGTATTTGCGAACTGTGGTAAGATATGATGCTCCAGTAGACCTGATTTTCTTTTCCTAGTGGTATTGAAGTAGCTTAAAATAAGTACTAGTGCCAGCCCCAGCACAGAGACTTAGTGTGCCTGAACGCCACCTGTGATTTGACAAACGACTGGAAACACTATGGTGTTGGAGTACTCACCCCTCTCCAGATATACCCAATCTTGGTGTTGGAGGAGCAGCACACACCTGGCAGGACTGTGTGTCTGGGCTTGGAGCTGCCCACCCAGGGCTGCCCTCCATCCCTCCACTTGGCTGCCCACCTGTGGGGTTAGGATGTATTTCAGAAGGCCAGAGCAATTTCCCTGAATTGGGCACTTGAATGGCAGGAACAGAAGGGGGGGGGGGGAAAATTCCCCCTCTGATACTTCCACTGCTTTGCTCTTTTATCTAGTCATTATTGCCTCTGCAGAGTGTGAAATCGTGCCATATCGGGCTCGGTAGTGATTTACACGCATTTTGTAGTGGTTTAAATAACTCCCGCAGATGTAAGACAGTGAAGAATCAGGCCACTGGGATGAACTAGCCACAAGGGTGTACTTACTGCCTCATATGGCAATGGGATCGTGAAGAACACTGTAATGACTCTTTACATTCGATCCCAGCTGCACTTAAGTGTGTATGGATATGAAACAGCTTTAGAAGAAGTGTATAGCAAAGAGCCAAGAAAGCTAAGGAATAACTCAGGAAACTTCTCTAGGTTAATATACTGAAGCATGCTAGATGGATCATCAGAAAAAACAAAACACTTTTAGAAAACCTAAGTGAAATGCAGGGTGAAAGTGGTATAAAGTTGTTCACCTCAGACACTAGAATTAAGGTGAACTGGTATGTGCTTGTAGGCATAGCCAAGCATGCAGGTGTTGGGTCTGCGCAGGGGCCCAGGTACATTCTCTCTCTGAGACCTAATGATGGAAATGAGTTGGGAGAATAAATAAAATAAGGCAACCCATCTTTTATCTCAGCATTAGGGAAGGATGCAATATATTAAATCCTGCGGATGGTGCATGGGCAGTTACGACCAGAATAATTTTTGTTATATTCCATGGCATCAGGTTTATTTTCACTGTATAATTCAGCTTGGATTTTCTATACTGAAGGCATCTATGTCTCAACACATACCTTCTCTGGTTTGCACTAACCTAACTGCAGGTGAGGTAGTCTAAGGACTCATTTATTCCACTGATGATGCATGTATTGCATGTGTCCTTTCAATAAAGGGAGGACTTCAGCTTTCTGCACTGTCAATCTAGCACATACATGAACAGCAAATGTGATTAAAAAAAAAAAGCAATGTAACAAAATTAGAGGTGAGCCATAGCTATATGCTCAAAAAGGGGAAAAAATAGGATTAATAACTGATGCAGTTAGAGAGGTGAAGCATGCTTGCAGGGATTAGAAGTAGCAAATGTTATAGATGGTACTATATACTATGAATGAACATCAAAAGTCTCAGAGGCTGGGTTCAGAAGCTTATCAGAACTTACCTCAGCCTATTTGATTGAGAATTCATGCTGGTAATTTCCAAAGATTGGATTTCCTTGTGAGATCTTTAGTAGTTTCTTGTCTGGGTCAGATTAAAGGACAAGAAGAACAGCCCTGCTGGCACTATGGTATTTCTGCTTGCTAGCCTAGTTAAAACTAGGAAGTATACAGATATTAGAAACATATAGAAATAAAATACACAAAGCCAGGGTTGTTTTGTTTTTTTTTTTTTTTTTGGTGGTTTACAACAGTGCTGCATAAAGTATAATCAGTTCAAGTACACAAAGAAAAGCTGAACACACACTTTAACCTTTTTGCTAGTTCCTAAATGGGTCAGACAGAGGCACCTTTTCATGTAAATCTCCAAGCCTTAAAAAGCATGTGGCCAAAATTAGGTACCTAAATTCATAACACCCAATTAAGGGTCCTGGGATTTAAATTTTTTTTATTTTTTTATTTTTAGTATTAAGGCACTCTGAATGGTCCTAATAAGTGCTCAGCACCTTTGAAAGCAAGCAAGTTAGATGAGTGGCTTTTAAATACATCAACTTGCAAGCGATTGACAGGTGCATGCCATTGATCTCTTTTTTTGGCTGTGCATTTTTGTTACAGAAAAGGTAATACCTCACATGTAACAATAAGGTTCTTACTTGTTGTTACTTGTGCTTGAGCTCTCAAATCCCGCCCTCTAAACGGCCTCAAAGGACAATGATCTGAATTCAGGTGATACATTGAAAGGAATTCCACAAACTCGGGCTTGAGGTGTCACCGGAGTAATTTAGGCAAAAAGAACACTCACGTTATCTGCCATTTAATTCGAAGTAAAAAAACCCAAACAATAAGTAATCTTTTAGGAACCCTTGAACTCAGCGGTAGCGCTTTCGGGGCAGCGGCGCCTGGGACGCGCTCTGCAGCAGTGAGGCGATATTGACAAGCGATGGGACTGAGATAGGATTGTTTTTCCTTCCCGGAAGCAGAGAAGAGCGGAGGCAGCGCTCTGCCACCGGGCTCTCACCGACTGGGATGCATCCGGTCTCGACACAAGATGGCACCAGGGACCAGCGTCTGAGAGAAGCCTTCCAAACCTTTATCCTCACGGCCCGCGCGCAAGCACAGGTGTTACAAATCTGTTGTTTTCTTTGAGTTACCAAAAATAGTTAGCGAGACATATTTTCAGATAAACAAAATCTCTGTATCAGCGATATTGTCGGCGCTGGTTCCGCTTCAGAGCGCATGCTGCCGAAAAGGGTTCCTTATGTCACAATGTGACACTCTCTCCCTCAGTAAGGAAATGCTCTCAGAGAAGTCCTGCATGTTACAGCCTTTTTGAGCGCCAATGTGAGTTTTTCCTTTAGCTCTTAAATGCAGATCATTAAGGTATTATTCCCTTTCATTAACTCTCATGGACTTCATAGCAAAAGAAACACCATTTAGCTTTTTGTTCCTAAAACTGAAGTTAGGATATCTGATTTTTAGTGCAGAGTTTGCATCTAACCGTCTGGGATGGCTGGAAGTTTATTCGTAAATGTGTACTGCAATGAAATGATTGTAATGCTGACAAATGTGAGAATACACAACAGCATATAATAACAATTCCCTATCATAATTTCCTTTTCTGTTACTGGCCTTTCAGAAATTGAAGGAACTTAAAATAGATATTTGGACATTCTAACTTGAAAGGTACATATAATTTTTACAAGCTCTCTTCCTAATCATTCCTCTCCATTGAAAAAAAGTGTGCACTGGGAAAAAAATGGGTATGGTTCAACTTCTTGCCTGTTAAAATGAATTTTAGAAATGGTATTAAAAATCCATAGTTTTCCAGATTCGTTTCTTCTGTGTGAATAACTGTTAGAGCTGCCACACTGACAAGTGAATGTAAAAGAGAAAGAAGGCAGTTTAAAGATGGTCGCTTTGTTAGTACTTGGCTTGCAGTCTAGGGCTATATGGGGATCCTCATTCAGCTCACTGGCACTATAACCTCTCTGAGCCAGGTTGCACACGCAGCGGTGAGGATGCTGCGGGGCTATGCGTTTTACAGCAATCTCACAATTAAGTAGCGATGACTGGCAACACTATTGCTCAATTAGTCTCATATGGTATGTCAGGCTAGAAGATATTTCATAAATAGATCTTCCAGAGGTACTTGCCTCAGTGAATTCACTTTGAGACAGTTTCTTTTAACCGAAACACATTATCCCATAGCATTCTAATTTTTTTCTTGCAGCTAAAAGCAGTGGGTCAAGCTCTGTGTCTTACACCAATAAAGACTGTAGGAGTCAGTACATTTGGATGGATAAGACTGAGAGAAGCATTGAGCCCTGTCTCACAGCCAGTGTTTATAATAATCTGCAGACGCGGACCATGCAAGAAGGACTATCACCCTACTAGCAGCTTGTCATGAATTGTCATTTGAAATGATAACATAATTGTGCGCATGTACCATCATGAGGTGGCCTGAAGCCAGAGCCTGAAGCAGCCAGATGAGCTGTTAAAGGGAGGTGATGTCTTCTAAGTCTGAGCAGGTGGAAACAAGATACACATCTCACTCTCCCTAGCCCGTAAACATGCTACCGCTTCTCTAGGTGCCCTTTAGGGGTCAACACTTGGGATGAAAAAAGGCTTGGCTGTTCTGTCCTGAGTGTCAGACTGCAGGGAGATTACAGATTGCCACAATGTGAGCATCCACAGGGCATATGAATAAGCACAAGGCACCCATGCAGCTTTGCTGTTATTCTAAAGATGTCCTGTGCCAGCAACCTTTCACTGGGATTGGGCTCTTCTATGCCACAGTGTATAGGCATACAGACCACTGTAGGTTCTCACTGTAGCTCTTTATTTCACTATCTTTGATATCTTTTTCATTCATGCTCAAAATTTGGAGAAGTTGAAAGAGCAGATTAGGTAACCAGAACAACATTTTTAGGTAAAAAAGGTGTGAATGATGATCCTCCTATTCTTTTGGGAAGGTATTAGAAGTACTTCTAGAACAATTTTCTAAGAAAAAGTCGGGAACCATTGCCCAGCCCTATCACTTCTTGTCCTACCAGGGTGTTACTACTTTGCTATAATACTTTACTGCTCTGGGCATTATCCACTATGGTAGACTTCAAATGTGTATCCTCCTGCCACCTGCTATCACCTTTCATTCTCTCTGTCCTTGCTCCCATTGCCACTGTATTTGCTTCATTTCCTAGGGCTAAAAGCGTATTCCTCTCTGTGAATGTCTCCTCTAATCTGTGTGACTGTGGGAAATGACACAGGTGCTCTCTCTGTGCCTGAGGACTGTCTGGAGAAGTTTTGAGCCATGCCCATCCTTGGCTGTGTGCGTGGCTTTACTTTGTAGGTAAACCTGCCAGGGTCACTGACATGCACTGAAACTAGTCTTACATATAGAATTTTGCTGTATTTCAGACTTTCAGTTGTAGGGAAGAGCTGGCTGGGACTGGTTGCTCCTTTTTAGGGACTTTGGAGAGTGGTGATGAGCACACACAGACAGGTGTGCAGGTGAAAGAAGGCTGAGCCAGAATGGAAATAGAGAAAGGGAATATTATCACAGAAAAAAAAAGGTAGAAATTAGCAGTTGAGAAGACACATCCAAGAAGAAAGAATGCAGTGTTTATTACAGATAGTGAGAGAGAAAATTTAATCAGGATGGATTACTTGATGAGAGAACTTTAGATAAATATGGCATCTGGGAAAACTAATTAGATATTAAATTAAGAGATTGTATAATAGCAAATCAGGGCAAACTTTATCAGGATTTCTCTTGAATAATTTCCTAATAGAGATTTTAAATCTCCCCTCAGCATATATGTCTTCTAGCATGTAATTTCTATAAATACAGTCAAACAGCATTTATTTCTGTAATGTCTGTAAATTATGTCTTCATACATTTGAACACCCTTCAGTAATGTGAGAGGACTAAGTTTAATCTGCAGTAGGATTCTGATCTCAATTTTGCTACCTTTGATGAGACCAGCATTTCAAATGTAATATGTTATTATCTTGCTTTCGTGCATATAATGTAAAAAAAACATTCTATACTCTGGAAAAGAGAAGTGGCACAATTTGTTCATTGAGCCCAGCTAAATCCCCGTCTTGCATAACTCACCCATTTTGCTTGATCTGTGCTCTGTATGGTAACAGCACAAATATGAAATCTGTACATACATGATAGAGAAGAATGCCTGAGTCAAAGCATTTAAAGTAGGGAGTAAGCTCTATTTAAAATACATTAACATTGATCTTGTGTGCTCACCAAATGACAGTAAAGCATGGTCCAGAGTGTCTTATTTTCCCCTTTCCTTACTTTTCCCAGTCTGGCTTAATGTTCTTTTTCAAAACAAAGCAATTGAATTTGGCCTCTGGTAAACAAACTCCTCTAGACTCATGGAATGGTAGTTCATATACCAGTTATTGTTTGCCCTTTAGTTTTGCAGTCTTTACCAATGTTATCTCATGCCTTTGGATGCGAGCTAAAAACGGCCTGTGCCATATTACTAGTGCTATATACTCTAATGTCACACCTCAGAATCACAATAAATTAAATACATATGGAAGCCAGTGAAGGGATGTAAGCATGCCGAAGTTCATTGGTGTTTTTGTCATGAGTGGGAGTTTAAATCTATTCACAAGCCCAAAACAGACTGCATAGCTCAGCCAAGCAGGAGGATCTACAGGTTGGCTGAGTCAGTAGCCAAATAAGAGATGATGGGTTTGTGTCATGTATGGTTTTACACAATCGATTGAGCTCTGAGGACTTAATCACTTTGACTTATAAAACTGGACCCAGGAGAAAGTCACATGGATTAGAGATAGATGCTACTACTCCCTGAAGACAGCATGCAACAGCCCTATCTATCTGAGAAGCTGTCCCAGAGGAGGTCAGAGTCCCTTGAAAAAACCTTAGGAATGTCTAAAAGTACAATGCCAAAGAACACTCTTTTTGTAAAAAAGAATAAGGAATGACTTCTAGGTACAAGTAGTCTTGTAGCTAGTAGAAACCTGCAGCCCTGTTGCTGTAATAGGTGTGTTTTCATGATTATATCTGTGAGGAGATACGCCCGATTGTGGTCGGACTTGTAGCTCATCTGTTTAAATGTTTTTTCACCTCCAACTTTGCTCCCCACATGTCCTTACCACAGTGTTTGATCAGAGATTTCTAAATAAAGTAACACTTCTGACAGCCATTGCACTGCCAGCCTTACTGTTATTAAGTGGTGGCTACTTGTCAAGATTTCAGAAGCAGGGACAACGGCATGTTGGGACAATAGGAAAAATTAAACCAATTCAATATTACCACACTAAAGCTAAACATCTGAGGTTCTAATTTGGTGATAAGATGTGGGGAGTGTAAAGCAGTGAAGGGTTTGCCCAGAGAGGTTCTTATAATTCATCTGAGCTTCCCCTTTGCCTTGTCTCTCATTGACTGTGTGAAGAAGTGCAGGTGAGACGCGGAGGTGGAACAGACCATGCAAGACTTTGCAATGCTGAACCCCACCAGAATATGGATGTTCTTTACAAAATCTTCTCAATACTTTGACCAGGTTCAGAAATCAATTATCGCAGAATTATACTTAGCTACCCAAAGCAGGTCATCTTCTTTTGGTGTTTTTGTCTGGTTGCAGTTGGTTACTCTAACCAACCTGTTTTGCACGCATCAGGTACAACCTTAGCCCCCCTAGGTTCAGACAGCAAGACCTTAACTGTTTTTAATCTTCTGTTAACTCAGAAGAAAGCTTGAGCTGAGCTCCTCACATCTCCTTCTTTCACTGCACCAGAACAATGCCTGAAAAGTTTGAGTTATTTCATGTAACTTAGAAATGTGAATGTGTTACGAGTCAGCTTTGAATATGGCCTCGATTCCAAAAGGTGTTATCATCAAATCAAAATTATTCACACATGTCAAGTTAACATTTTATTTTTATTCCTTACTCAATTTTTGGCAAGCTTACAGGAGCTGTCAGTGTTTCAGTATTTTGAGAAGAATATTTTAATAAAACAGTGATGTGCTGAAAGGGGTTCACAAGAACTCACTAGAGGCCCTTGTTAAAATTCTGCCACCCTTCAAAAAATTATTCCCTTGCCTCTCAAGGAGTTCACCCCCTCTCTGGATACTGCTAAATCATTTCTGCCAGGGATGAGTTTCATCCCTTGGGGCTCATAAAGATACTTCTGAAGAGCAAATTGCTTGCCTTTGAAATAGACCAGATTGCATGAAATAGCAGACACTTTAAAAATAAATTTCTGGGGTAGCAACACTTCCCCGCTCCCCCCGCCCAAGCATCCGATCCGATCTCCACCACCCGTACCTCTCATTGTGTTATACTATCAAGTACTCAATCTATTTCTCGGGAACAAAGTATAAACAGTTCCAGCAAGTGCACTTAATATAACTTTTTTTGCCAAGTGGCATTGCCTCCCTGCTAGGCTGTGGTTATAGGAAAGCATTTATATTTAAAGGTAAAAAAAAAAGCCAGGTTCTCCCTCTGAGCGCACGGGGATTCAGTTTATTTCATTTTAAAAGAGGAAATTTTATGTAGGACTCCCATGTTAAAGTATTTCAACATATGACTGTAATAAAATTAAAGGCATATTAGGAGGTGCAATAAAAAAAAACCAGTACTTGAAATTAAAATGGAAATTCTAGTAATCTTGACAAAATGGGTTAATTATTTCTATTACTTATTCTGATATGATTGAAGGTTCAAATTATGACTCTGTGGACCTAGATGAAGTTAGCCTGGAAGAGCTGATGTGCTAGTACCCTGATATGCCAGTGTTTCTTTTTAAAAGCTGAATCAAGAGGAAATATCTGGGTTGAAATCTTCTCCGAACTGCGATCTTAGTAATCACTGAAAAGCAGTCTTATCTGTATAGGATATGCATGGTCCACATTTTATTATCATAAAAATTCGTTCAAAGATGAAGTTCTTCATTTTAAAACAGAAGTAAAACCTTGCCAATGTGATCCAAGTGTAAATTAATACTGTTGCATTTCGTTAGGCAAAAGAAAGCCTGGAAACTCTGAATGGCCCTTTTTCCTCATTGGCTTGTTAATCCTGGAACTCAAAGATGATTATTTAAATGGGAATATTATTAACTCCTTTCACAGCAAAATTTAAATAACCTATCTGACACATCGTCTAGCTTTGCTTGGAGTGCTTCTGCAATTCAATGTCAGCAGCAACTTAAAGGACAGTATAGACCACCATTTAAGATAAATGGGTCTTAATATAACAGATAAAGTATAGCAGCTATTCCACTGTTGCATCCTTTGTTTTCGTAGCTAAAAGAGTCGTTAAAACACCTCCTTTTTTTTTTTTTTTTTTTTTTTTTTTAATGCTGTTGTGAAACCAAGTTTGCTCTTGGCCTGAATGGCAAAAATCCTGTTTAGTAGAATCTTCCTGCTGAGCAAGACTTAGGTTCACCAACTACTCATATTCACTGGTTTGCTGATGTTTGTCCTCCTTCTAGAGCCAGTGTTGGAAAATAGCACCGATGTGCACTCATGTGCCTTGTGTGATCTGTTGTCATTGTAAGAAAAATGAACTGACCAAGCAATGTGTTATTGGGGACGAATACTTAAAACCTGTCTCAAGAAAGTGTTGGTTGCCTCTGAAATCATGTCATTATAGTTTTAATGGTTTCTTTGCAGGGAGTAAAGCATGATGATTGACATTTAGCATTTTTTAGAGCATCAAGAAGCCTAGGCTATACTCCTGGTACTCATCCACTGAAAGACTAGGAAAGCTACTCAGCCTCCTTGTATCTTGATTTCTCTCATAAGTAGGGTAAGATACTTACCTCCTCAGTGAAGTGTTCTTGCATGAATTTTGATGAAAAGTGTTATAGGAAAGATAGGTGCTAACAATATTTCAATGGCCTTGCAAGATGAAAAGTGGCTGACTATCCAGGAAAATGAACATGCTCCTTAGTAGTTCACTGTCACAATAGCTTTTACTGACTGGCAAATGCTTAAAGCTTGGAATTTCTGGCTTATTTTGAAGATTTGAAATGTGTCATTACTCCCTTAGAAGAGTTAAAGCAGAAGGGAAATGTATGATGAACAAACATACCAAATCATTAAAAAATAATCTCTGGTTGTTCTGTACAAAACATTTTGGTTTTGTTGTTAAGATCATCTTCAGAGCTATAGCTGAAAGCCTGTATTTAGCATTTCCAGTATATTCAAGTCTGCAGTTGTATGCAAAGCAGGATTCAGAGGGGTGTGCACTGCTTTCCTGGAGCATGAAGGAGTGGGATTTTTCCTGCAACACATTAGAAAAGGTTTTATTAGGCAGTAATACTTGTAAACTTACTTTTCAGTAGAAAAATTGCCTTTTTTGATATCCAGTATGATGGCTTATTTGTTATGTGATTGTTGCAAACAAATTCGTCAAACACTGTTTGTGATCTTCAATTGATCAAGAGTTGCACAGATTTTTCAATGGTAGCAGTAGAACTCAAAGTGTGAAAATTCTTAGTAAAGCATCTAAGCAGACACCCAAAATCCTAGAAAAGCCCTGAAGTGATGATTTCCTTGAATGCAAGTAGCTGGAAATATTTGCAATGGTGTAATAGTCTAACACTGCACTTATCTTTGAAAACAAGTGCAGCATGTTACTGGTGAGCAAACCACCCTTTCTGTGAGGAAGTGGAAAAATAAAGAGTCAGGAATAGGAGAATGCACAGATGTTGCAGACAGTCCTGGTATAAGAAGTCATGGCAAGTTCTGACTGAGGATGTCTAAACATGCATTTAAACAGAATGCTTAGTTATTCAAGCCAGAAGAAACTGCTGAGAAAACGAACTGCCTGTGCTGAGGATCTCTATGGACCATTCAGCTTGGTGACAGTTGCAGATAAAGAGAGCCTTTTTCTGTTGTTTTGACAATACTTCTATTGAATTAGCTTTATCCTGACTTTGCATGCTTCCTGGGACATATTAAACAGAAGCGGTAAATGTTAGATCTGTCCTGAATCAGCAGAGTTCTTAAGGAAAATTGAAAGGTATCATTAATTTGGATTGCTTTGGAATTTATTGTGCGAAACCCCTAAAATACAAAAAAGCATATAAAAAACGTTGACATAAAGAAAGTCAATACTGAAAATTTCCCATTGAGAATTTCACAGACCAACTGTCCAGGGTACAGCATTAATTTTGAAAGAACAGTTTGTTGCCAATGAGAGCTGATTCAAAGTGTATGTTTCTTTAAAATGTGTGCATTGAATTCTGCATATATATATATTTTATTTTTTCTTTTTTTTTCATTTGTGATCTGCATTTAAAATCCCTTCCAGAAATGTTGGGATGCGCTATATATGGTGCTGCTGAGTGCAGGAAAGGTGCCTATGATTTATGTTGGTACGTAGTATAAGTGCTATGAAGACACACATTACAATGTTAGATGAAGATTATTAGACTGATGATGCAGAGAATATGTTTACCAACTTTTCAGATGACAAAAAGACAAAGTATATTATCAGGACTATAATAATGAATTTAAATGCAGATTTGTTCATTTGATTTTACATATCACATAGCAGCCTATGCACAGTTCCAGTCTGAAGACAGACATGAGTGTTATGTGTATTTCATTACTGTTTGTGTTCAGGAAGCATCAATGTATACTAGCAAATTGAAGGAATTACTTTTGGTAAAAAGATACGTATATGAACAGATTTCTCTTTATATTTTAGTGGTTGCTGTCCTGCATAAGGCTCCTTTGTTAGTATCTGTTTGAACAGTGCTTCTAAATCTCTGTGAGCTATTTATTGACTTCAGTTTGATTCTGCAGTGGCAGTGGTTTAGGTGTGAAGTAGCCGTAGGAAACTCAGAGTTTTATACAACACTTTGTATTGCCAAAAAATGGAAATGATTCCAGTAGCCTTCAACAGAGGTAGTTAAAAATTCCTTCTTGAAGTGGAGAAAGAAACTATAAGGAAAGTGTCAAATCATAACTAATTTGTTTGTAAAGTATGGTCATCCAGGATTGCATCATGTTGCAATTTAGATATAAACAATTACTTTTACAATTGAAAGGAGATACAGGAATCTCAGACTTGTAAGGCCTTAGCTATACTGCAAGTAGAGCACAGGGCTTCTTACAGTGCAATGACAAAAGACTTGAGACACGTTACACTGAGTCACAGCTAAAATACCTCTTACTCTGCTGCATGGAGAAGGTCCTTAGGCAAAGATCATGTTTTCTTATCTGTACTGTGTGATGCTTTACTCTCTTCTCCTTTCTTTTTATGCCTTGAAATGCTTTCCTTTACAGGTTTAAAGTAATTGATTTCCTGTAACTGCATGCTCTCTTTTACAACCACTGCTTTTGTGAAATAGGCTGTTAATTCTCAAAAAGGAAAAAAAAAAAAAAAAAAAAAGGAAAAAAAGAAAACCTCAAGAAATCTTGCAGTGCTATGGATTATATTACTATCTATGGCCCAACATTTCTAGTCATGCATTATTCCAAGAAGAAGCAAAGAGCCTGGCATTTCTGCTTCCATGCCATGCTTGGGCTCAGGTGCCGGACTGCTGGTTGCTCTGCATTATTCCTAGCCCAGTCATGGCCCATGCTGATTTAACTTTCCAAGGCAATGTCTGAGCAATGTTTCTGAGACTCCATGTGTCAGAAAACATTCCAATAGGCAGTGTGGGAAAGACTCATCAGATTTGACTCCCTACTCTACATACTATCTTCCAGCCAGACATGCTAGACAGAGACAGGCGGTGTGCAGTCATGATGTTACCTTTCCATTAGCAGCAGCTTGGGTAAGGAGAACTCTTTTAAGCACTGATGATACATACTCCTGTGGAGCCATAATTAAGTACAGCTGAAGAAAGAAATGTCTGATAGTAAGCAGATAAAGATATTACAAATGCAGCCGCAAGTGGCTGGGGGGCTGTGTTGATAGGAGTGCTTAGGAGTCAGGAACTGGAATCAGCATTATTCAGTATGGTCATTCGTGACCTTGAGGATAAAATTAATTCCATGCTGATTAAAATTTTTAGACAACAGATCTGAGAGGAAGAGTAAATAGAAAAGACAGTAAATAAAAAATCCAAAGGGGTCTGAATGTTTTGAGGCATGGGTGGATCAAAAAGAGATTAAGTTTATGTAAAGAAAAACAGGGCAATATATATTAGAAGAAGAATTTGAAGTTCTTTGTCATTGTAAGCATCAGAGAGTTTTGGTGGATTTTTGCATCATTGGCTCTTTCATATTTTTGTCAGAAGACCATGCTTTGATCTTGAATTGCCTCTAATCACACATATTAACCAACAGGACAACATGTGCAGTGGCATCATTAAAATGTAGGGGTACCATAGATACCTTTGTTGTATATAACTTTTAGTCTCATATCCATCCCATCTAACTCCAAGCAGTTATCTGAAATACCTAGATTAGATATCCAGGTATGAAAGTTAGATAGGATGAATCCAAGACTCACAGGTGTTCATTAGCAAAACACTTTCATCCTCTTTTTCTATCTGAGCAGCACACTGGTCCCATCATCCATCTTGGCAGAACATATTTTATTAGCAGGGAAAAATCAAAAAGGGTCCACAGAGAAAACTGCAAGGAGCGGGAGCACTGTTACCATTTTGTAATAAGGAATAAAAGCAATGGCACCCATTTCTTTTGTGATCTAGTGTCCAAATGAATTGAATCATCAAAGGTTATACTGAATAAGTGTTAAGCAGAATATGGTTTGAAAGAAATTAGTGTCTTGTAATAACTGTAAGGATAAAAGAGTCTAAAATATCCAACTATATATAGTATCTATGAAATTAAGCTGCATAATGTAATGACATGTTATGCTACCATTAACACATTATAACTATGTAATTTGGAAGGCTAATTTTTTTTTGTAAGACCACTTAACTACATAAAATTGAAAATAATGATTATTGTAACTGCTTCCATTTTTTGTCTTTAGAAGTTCAAAATTAAATATGCCATATACAGTTATTTTATGGTGATGTGTAATTTTATTAAATGGTCGTATAACATGTACAGTAATTATTGACATAAAAATCCTAAATATATAAATCATCATGTATAAAATCAGTTATATCACATTAACTTTACCAGCAGCCAAGGTAAGTCACTCAGCATCTCATTGACTTAACACCCAGAGTTGACCAAGGAATCCAGATAAGATGACAGGAAATTGCAAATCTCAGCTAAGATATAAAATAAGAATATGAAGGCAGTCTTTGATCTGAAACTTTCCATTCTGTCTCCATTCCGTATTCTTTTGACTTTCTGGTACTTATTTATTTAAAATCTTTGAAGACCAACATGGAGAACAGTAAAACCTGGCAGGTCACCCAGATGGCCCTCTTAGTCTCGTTGTAAATGTCTCTTGTGATTGGGTTCCCATCAGTCCTTTGGAGACTATTCAACTGCCTAACTTAGCTCATTTTCAGGATTTTTTTTTTCTAATATTCAGTCTAATTTTTCCTCTATCGCTCCTGCTAATATGCTTTAAAAATTTAGACTGTTATCATTCTCCCCATATGTCTTACTTATGACTGTGTGAAATTATATGTATACATGTCTTCCAGCCTCATAACCATTTCTATTAGTCTTCTCGGAACTCTCTGTAAATTGTTGCTATCAATTAGAGAGGTCTTCTGCTCTGAATCATAAATCCATATATATTTTGGCTACTTTGGGGGAACCAACCTTTCCTACTAATGAATCAAAGTTATTAAAAGGAATATTTATTTCATTTCAAGATTATGTGAGAGGGAAAGCTAGTTGTCAAATCACCAGCAAAAGTGTGAGCTCATGATAAATTAGAGCTGATCAAAAAATGCCAATTCTCACTTTTTAAAAATTGCTTTCATTCTGAAGAAGTAAGAATTTTTTTTAATACTTCATGTAGTTAAAAAATTGCAGAGACCAAAGAAATAGTTTAAAAGTTAATCTGTGCTAATAACATACTTAGGTCTGACTTTGTAATGTTACTGTATTTTTTTGTATTGAAGTAAATCAAACAATAAAAAAGATTTACAACAATATAATTGGATTTTTTTAATTTATCAACAGACTTTGAAGTTTTCCATTTGAAATTCCATCAAACCTGTGCATTCACAGGGAAAAATGTTTCACATAAATTTTTTGGTCAACTAATTTTTGAGCTAGAAAAGCTACATTCTCTCACATATTTCCTCCATTGCGCAGACGGGAGGATTATTGGCAGTTTCAAAATTAATTCTATTACACTGTATCCTCAGAAAATAGGGCTAATGCACTAATGGGGACAGAGGATTTTAGAAAAAAATAAAGAAAGAGTGCGTATGCGATTTATCTCTTGCAAGCTAGGCTTTGCAATGTCACTACAGGGGTAGATTTTTCGCGTTCTTTGTAACATAATGTTCCTAGGAAATGTAATGAATTGTGTTAGATATTGGCAACTTTATTCATCCTTGAAACTGGGAAGAATAGGGTAGGACAGAAGAACAAAGGAGTAGCAACCTCCCTCCCTTCCCTGGAGATTCTCCTTAAGGTTTGTGTTGTCAGCAGCTGTCTTCTACTTCTGCCTTACAATGCCAGAAACCAACCAGAGTAGACATCTTGCAGGATGGGGAAGAGGTGGACAATGTAGCCCCTACTCCATGCTTGAGTAGATGGTGATAAAATGATTATAGGCCTCCTGCCTATCATATAGTGTGAATTGCCTGGAAGGATGGAGAATGAAGGGATTTGTGCACCCGCTTTCTTTTGTGTACCCTGTTTCTTTCCACTGACTTATTTTGGTCTGTTAAGCTGTAACCAACCACAGAGCAGATCTGTCTTAGCCTCATCCATTTTGCATTGCTGAATGGTAGAATAGTGTTAAAAAGCTCCCCAGCAAGTGTGAGCGATGGTACAAAGCCAACTAACCAGCTCAACATAACAAGGTCACTGTTTCCCGCTGATCTAAGAGGAGTTTGCGGTATGGTGGAAACAGGAAGAAAGAGAGTGCCGTGTTGCAAGATTTCTTTAGCATCCAGAGAGTGTTTTACAGAAGTGCTAGTGCGCTCAGCGTTCTCCATAGCAGCTGGTTATTTGCTTCTTAGAAGCCTCCATCACTAGGTTTTTCTCTCCATAAATCTGGTCACTCTCCAGCATATTTAGAGTATCCTTAGATTGCTTTACCAGGCACCACTTAGGTATTTACTAAGGCCAAGTATCAAGAGAACAGTGAAGTATATATAAGAGATCTTTCATTAAATGCAGTGCAGATTCAGAAAAATCTGGTCCAAGCAGTTTTACTAGCATTCTCAAACTTCTATACACCTAAATAATTTATTTCGTCATGCATGAACTTTACTCCCAACATGTATTTTTTTCAAGATTGCATATCCAACATGCCCCCGTAAATTCAGCTTACATTATGGAAATCAGGCAATTTTTAATTTTTTTTTTAAATTGTTAAATACTGTTTTCAGCAAAGAAGTAGCAAGTATTTAAAAATCTTCTAAGAATGGAAAGCCAAGGTGCTACCAAAAAAAATAATATTGTTAAAATGTTGACAGAAGCAGAAGTTATTGAATTGAAAATTAATGCTGCCACTCACAACGACTAGCCTACAAGTGTGGAGGTGACAGTGTGCTAATAATATTCACTGGTATTTTAATACTAGATTTCATAAGAATTAGTCCTTGATATCAACGGTTTGTTTTCTTTTCCCCATGCAGCGTGCACACACAAGTTCCATTAATGTCAGTAAGAATTAGTATCAAGAGGAGACTATAGATCCCTAAGATATTTTTTCATAATGTTGAAGGCTTAGTCTAAGAAACTATAGGAGATCAATAATGCACTGAGGACACATTTTCTTCCTAGTGTGACATGCCACATGGTTTTTAATGTCAAAACTCAGGAAACAAGGAACAAGAAGCGGAAATAGCAAATTGTTTGGCTGGCTTATTTGAACTGAATAACTTTTTCCAATGACAGTGTAGAGCATAATACAAGTAATTATTAGCGATTCCTGTTACTACGTTTTTATGTTTCTTTCAGAGTAAATGTGACATCCTACTGCTTACTGGCAATGTTATCTAGTGTCTGTTCTGCAAGCCTGTCTCTTTGGCTAACAAAATATTAACTGGCAGGGTAACCTCAAGAAAAGCCCAAAGGGAGCTAGGTATCGTCATGATGCGTTATGTGAACAGCTTGGAGTTGAAAGGTATCCTGCAGTAACTATTCTATTTATACAGAATTTCTGCAAACAGAGTTAAGTAAATGTTTTATATCAGTATCCTGCTGGCTTTTGACTGTAGATGAAGATGTCAAGTATGGCACATTTGAAATATGGGCTCTAATTTATGCAATTTGCACTATTTTTAGTGTCAGACAGCTGTTATATCTGATTTTTCTTTTTTATCTATTCAAATAGAGGACATTTGGGGGGGTTGCTTTTTTTTAGATATTATTAATATTGGTCTACAATTTTATGCAATGTCAAGCTCAGAATGCATGATTATGTTTAAAGAGGAATAAGCTCACAATTCTGGAGAGCTATAATGTGCTATAACGGCACTGGTTTCCTTAAGTCAAATGAAATTATAATTATAGGGGAAAACCTGGTTTTGAAACTTGCTACTTTCTTCCAAAGAGAGCTGCTATTGAGAGTAAGGTCAATGCAAAAAAAAAAAAAAAAAAAGGAAAGAAAAAAATGTGAAGAAAATCAATAAATACCTAAATTATTTAAGGACAAAATACAACAGGGTGTCTTACTGTCATGCACCATACCCTGCATTGGAGAGCAGACAGGTGGATTGTCTATAGCCAGTGCTGCGTTGGACACTCTCTCCAGCATGCTCATTAGTAGCTCTGCGCCTGGGCTCCCTGTTAGTAGAAAGGCAGGGATCACAGCAGGGAAGTTAGATCTCAGGCTTCTCACATTCCTGCTCTATCTTAGCAAAGCTTTGCAAAGCCTTTTCTGGCAGCTCATTAGTAGGTGCACTGATGCATAAGAGAAAGTCATTAGAAGTGTTTTTCAACATTGGCTTTTGATCAGGTGACTAGTAGCTTCGTAGAGACATTTACTTACATTGTTTTCTATAAGAGATTCTGTTGCTATATTGAGAATGACATACATATAAAATGTGGAAAACTAGCTTGACCTTTCTATGACAAAATAAAAAAAGCTCCATTAGTTCCCTGAATCTTGTCTTTATATTGTCAACTATGACGTAACAGAAGCACAGAGTACTCACTCTTTTAGCTTTAATAATCTATGCCAAGTTCAACTATATCGTTTGATTTAAGGTTATGACAAGAAGAACACCAGTGCAAAAGAATACAGCTGGCATGCCTTAAACTTTATGAGTTACTTTTGACAATAAGCATTAGCTACTTTCTTTCTCCACACAGACTGTAATTTTTAGCATTTTAAGACTAAATCTATCTATAGGGCAAAGTAAAACACACAGTAAAATTTTATTAGATCAGATAGGGTGGATTACTTAAGTGCCCTGAGTAGTATCTCTGCTGAAAGGATTCCTTGCTGTATGGGATTATTTCTGCTAAACCCTGAGAAAACTATGCAAGTTTTATTGGAAATAGTTCTAACACAAACTATAGCTAACATCTGATTTTTAAAAACCTGCATAAATAGGCTGTAGAAAAGAAACTTGTGCACACAAGCCAAAGAAGTATGGTGTAAAAGTTATACTTCGAACATGCTTCTTTGGTTATTGGCTTTTTCTGAACACTTGATTTTTATGTAATATTTCATATGCCAATGTGGCAATACTTCTCCAACCCAAAATGCCTGTCATGACTGTCTAATGCCTTTGCTCTTCAGAAAAATCTCATGTTAAGCACATGCGATGACGTGCAACCAAAACAAGAGGAGGTAAAGCCGCTTTTGTAAAAGTTTATTGAAACATAATACATCAGCTTAATCAGGCCTGCTACTGGCTATGTACGAACATGACATGCCAATTACATAAAGTTCCAGCTCAGCTAAGACTCCTGCTGACTAATTCAGTGTTGATTGTTTTCCGCTACATGGCTTTGAGTGCTTGTTAAGGCTAAAAAAAAAGGGGAGAGGGGCAACAATTGTAGGAATTCTTTGCTTCCATCAAACTGTCTTATGATTGCCACCAATTAGTTAAGCTCCTTGGCAGTAAAATGACAAGATGGGACTTGACCAAATACAATGTGTGGAGCACATAGGCATCTGCCCCAGCTGAAAGACATTACAATGTTTGTTAACCTTAAGGGTCATTCCTGATTCACTTCTGCAGACAGAAAACAAGATTTATACAACACAGATCAATACAGCCCTAAGACTTTCGCCATTGAGGATGCTAGATTGAGGCACTTCTCTTTATCAGTTTACCATGACACTAATGTATTTTGCCTGTTTTGCCTGGGCAGTGATGAATCTGTTGGCAAGAGAAAACAAATAAGTTCTGTTGTTGAGAGACATGTTGTCTATGATTTGTCTCAGCAGACATGCCAACTTGCTGGCCAATTCATTTCCTATTTAATTTAAGTGGCATATCTGTCTTCTCCTTTCTGGTATGTCTTTTGTCTGCTGTGCACCCACACTGGCATGGTGAGAGGCGCCTGCAGTAGATCTTTTCAGGTAAGACTGATACAACCAATGCTGAAGCAAAGTAAAAAATCAGAATCCCTGATTTTTAATATGGGATTTTTTGTAAATGGTTATTTCTCTCTATTTGCAGTCTGAGGCAATCACTTTAATAATCTATTTCAGACAGATCATAGTGATTTGGTTTGCATACTCATAACCCAATGCCCTTTGAAAATATGCCCTGTAATGTGCTGTAGTGATGTGTGGTTTGCAATGCAGCAAAAGTTAATTTTTTTCTCTTTGCAAGAGCAACTTCTTAAAAATATTACTTGCTTAGAAGACAAAATGTGCATTTAGGAGCCAGTCTAGCCTTTACTGGCAGAGAGAAGTTGAGTGTTTAAGGACTGCAAAATGAGGCCTCTTAGTAGTGCAAACAAATTTTATTTACACCAAAAGGTCCGTTCTCTTGCTTCAGAATGAAAAATGCAGTTATGAAGCTATTGTTTCCATCTGTCCCAGTTTTGTTATTCCTTCATTAAAGCAATTAATTGTACAGGCAGCTTATAGTTTCTGGAAATAGGACAATATATAAATTACATATGAAAAGAATAGATGTTCTTACAAAACCTACTAAAGTGAATGTATGTTGAATGAGTGTTTCCCCAAAGAGGCCCTACATCTGGCAGAGTAGGAGCTTGTACCAGAGAGAGCCTTCTCAGCTGAATCCCCTTCAGCCCTGGAATTTTCTTACCCAGTTTGTTAACCTCTAGGGCAGGGTGCAGAGCCCATGTGCTCATTCAGGGCCAGATCCTGCCACTCTTATTTATTTTGAGTGGTAGCATACTCCAAAAGCAGTTAAATCAACTCCAATGGGACCATATGGTTCTACTCAATACAAGGAACGGTGGCAGAATCAGGGCCTTGGGCTTTTTCAAAAAATGCATTGGATGTAACAGGCATTTTGTTTTGAGAACAATAATCTTCTTATAACTCCATCCTTGTTATTGTTATGATAATAGGTTTTAGTATTCTGCATTCCACAGGCAACATGACCTTTTTTTGATTCAGGAGACTATGGCTGTGGGCACAAGTTATCATAAATTGAATTATAAAATAAATAGAATATTTGAAGTGCTAAAAAGAGAGAGGGAGAGGAAAGGTAATATTCAAATGGGTCAAACCTGCAAACTTTTGCTATTGGGTTTAATACACACTACCAAATACAGCCTTGTCTATATCAGCACATCCATCGACCACTGCACTACTGCAACTTTATAATTTCTACAGGACCTACTCTAAATTAAGAAAAAGGTTACTAGAAATAGGAAAGCAGTGTAACATAAAACCATCAAACAGTACCACTGTTTAGCAAGAACAGAATTCAAGCAGTGGAATAGTTAACATAAACCACAGTTCTCAAATGTGCCAGCTAAATCTCTGTGGCAGAACACATTAATTATAGCAGTCAGTTTACCTTTATCGTTCACAACATTTCTGATTAAAATTTCACACATTACAATGATATGTGTCTTTTCTACAAACTATGAAATTTGCTCAACGTCAATAAGTTCTTATTTTGTTATTGAAAGAGTTGATGTATGTATAAAAAAAATGGCTTTTGATCTTTTGACAGTGAAATCAAAAACTTAACTTTTGTTTTGTATATATTCATGCTACCTGCATGTACTGTGCCTGTGCAAAGCAATCATTAGTAGCACAGCATAAAAAAGAATAGAAAAAAATCCCGAACTTTGCTGCCAATAGAGAGTATGTGGTTTCAAATTTTATATTTGCTAAGCTTAATTAAGCCATAGATTATATTTTGAAAGGTATGTTCAATTAACTGAATCCCTCATGAGGAATTATATACAGGAAAAGATAATCACAACATTTATCTGGCTTACAAATGTATATGCTTAGGTTAAAAATGTTCTGGATTTTTATTCCACAGAGATATAAAGATTGATAGAAAAATAATGTAAACCAATAATTGCAAATACTTACACATTAATGTGTATAAAAAATTCCAATTATGTTCATTATTAAGCATATAAAACTATTTTTATTGGTAGATAATTACTGATGAAAATCTCTTATTTAAAATTTTATTTGCGTCTAATTCAGGAATTCGTATTTTAAATAAAGTTGCATGTTTACAACAAGGAGATCCAGTGTGGCATGTAAAGTATCTAAATCACCCTGCAGAAATGTACCCCTATGGAAAAAGAAGGCACAGAGTGTTGGCCCAGCATAAACCTTTATAATTAAAGAATAAGCAGTGCTTGAATTTTGTTGATGTCTATTTTCCAAGCCAGCTGGATAAGCCTAAAAATACAGTAAGCCAATTTGAAGCCAAATACTTGCTGAATACACTGGTGATCTCCTGCGCCGTCATGTACTCGTTAAAAATGAGTGTGCCATTCCGTGTATAATGACAGAAGTGAAAATAGAAAGTTTGACAAGAGGGCAGAATCATGTACTGTCAAAACAAGTGTCTGGACTTTGCCTACACATATATTTTTTGTTAATATCCTTGCTTCCAAAGTGACATTTATTTGGTAGGGCAGCACCACTCTTCCTAGACAATGCATTGACTATTTTGATTTCACTGAGAATAGTTTTGACTGCAAACATTTTCTTTTACTTAGAACGTTGTTCATTGACGTAAATGGGATCTGATAGCCAAGGCATGCTCTCAGCTTGGCAACAGGCCACAGGCTTGATTGTTGGAAAGAGATAACAAAATGCTACAGAAGTAGCCCAGTAGAGAGAAATTCCTTCTCTGTCAATGGCACCTTCTGGGGAGTGACTCTGAGTGACCATGTTGGGCACGTCCCTCCCTCCTTGAGTGCCTGGGAAGCAGTGAGAAAAGCTGTGCTTGGGCTATGCCTCTAGAGGACACCTCTACAGAAATGATAGCTCTTCTGACATGGTGCTCAGGACACGGCATTGGCACTGTGGAGGGGAAGATGATATCTACCATTCAAAGCTTAAAAATGCAGTGATTGAAGAACCCTCCCTGTATATGGAAGTTTTAGATTGTGGACCCTTGTTGGGATGAGAATATGAAGATATTTCAGTATGAATGTCCTTGTTACTACATTATGGGCAAGGCTGGACCCAGATGACTGTCTAGCCTAGTGCTGTACCTAGGCCACTGTAGATACAAAATTTAAGAGTTACAAGACAAGAGAAGTATAGAACAAGCTTGAATTCCTAACATTGTGTAAAGGCAGCTTGGGGATGCAAAAGGATTGTGTTCTGTTCAGGGACTCATTTTCAATTGAGTTTCATGGTCTGCAAAGTGAGGAAATAAATAAAGGCTGAACTTCTGCCAGAATAGCTGGAGGATGCCCTAGGATGGTCTAGGAATTACCAATATTGTGACTTCATTTCAGTCTTATGGGTAGTCAGAGTGCAATTCCAGCTGATAAATAAGCAAGATAACTCTTAGTCTTTCTGAAAGGTGCTGTCATGGTTTAAGACTAACTCACACAGTCTCTCTCTCTCACTCACTTCCCCCTCTTTCTTCCCCCTGCTCCCGGAGGGATGGGAAGGAGAATCGAAAAGAATGCAACTCCCACAAGTTGAGATAAGAACAGTTTAGTAACTAAGGTATAACACAGATCACTACTGCTACCGCCAATAATAATAGTGACGAGAAATACAAGGAAAGAACACAATTCTCACCACCTAATACCAAGCCCGACCATGCAGTGCACCCCCCACCCTTCTGGGTCTCTGCTCTCTGCTCTTCCATCCTGGGCATGACGTGCTGTGGTATGGAATAACCTCTTTGGTCAGTTTGGGTCAGGTGTCCTGTCTCTGCTTCCTCCCAGCTTCCCCTCCTCCCTGGCACAGCATGAGGCTCAGAAAGTCCTTGGTCAGACCAAAACATCACTAAGCAGTAACCGAAACACTGGTGTTATCAGTGCTGTTCCCAGGCCCAAAATCAAAAACACAGCGCTGCACCAGCTACCAAGAAGGAGAAAAATGACTGCTGCTGCTGAACCCATGACAGGTACATACTACTATCCCCTGTTCAACTGCTGTGTTCATTGATTGCTTCCAAGAAAATGCAAGGTTTTTGAAAGTGCTTTAAGACTTTCTCGTCTATAATGAACTGAAGGAGGCCAATGGGATGAACATTCTTGTTCACAGGATTCTTACATAAAGATAGTTTAGATAGAGATCTTCATTCAGATCTTCTGGGGATAATGTGTCCAAGGTAAATACCCGACAGGCTTCCATTCTACTAAGTTCACAGTGTATATTATCCTCTCTTCATAAAGCATTGGTTTTCCAAATGCTGATCAGTTTCAGATTAGAAATTTCATACTGCAAATTAATAGAGTTTAGCTATAGGGCAGTCCCTGTCTCACTGTCTAATCAAGCTCAACCAGCTGAATGAGTTGCTTTTAAGTTTTAATAGATTAACCAATGTGTGTTAAAACCTGTGCTTATGTTAACCTATAAACAACAGTATTAGAGAAAGATTTAATGACATTTGGCCATATCAGCCCACTATCCAAGATGAGCACTTCTTTTTGATTTCTTCACCATAGGAAAGGATTTCCAGACAGGTAAATGAAATCATAGTGCCACAACTCTGCCTAGTGGACGTTATCATAATATGTAAGAGCACTCTTCATGAAAAGATCAAAATTTCATGCAAAAGATCAGTATTTTATTATGATAATTCTTTTTCCACAATAAGGGTCTCTGTACATTCAAAAAACCGACCCTGTGAGTCCGCATAAGTTAGAGATAGGCTGTACTAGTCTGAAAGAGGAATATACAGCTTCATTTCCCAGCAAATATTACTTTCCCCAAATTGCTTGAATGCACTACATAACCCATTGCAAAAATAGTTATAAGCATTAACTGCTATTCTGCACAGCATGACACAATTCAAGTTTTCAAGACCTATTTACACTTAGCAACAATCCATACATTTTCAAGACACAAAACACATCGGTCAGGTCTTTTTAAATATTCATAGACTTTGTGAGCATATAAAGCTCTGAGTGAACATTTGGAGCTCCACATAAGGGACTGTTTTAGGGGCTCCCTCTCTTGCATCCCTGCAGGGAGGATCCCCTTGCCAAGACTGCCAGCCCTGCCAGAACCTCTGCCGTGTACCAGCAAGAGAGAGCAGAGCTCAAAACTGGACCCACTATGTTCATTTTTTGAATATCATTTATATTTATTGCATCTCAGAATGCATGTGTTTGTTTTTACAAGAAGAAAGGATGATAATGAAATAGAGGTGTGAAAATTTAGATAGCAGTTAATTAGTTTCAGTAAGACTGTTACAGAGTATAATGGATTTTCAGCGTTCTCTACTCTTTATCCTCTGACTTAGGCAATTATTTAACAGTCCTGGTAGAACAAGTTATTGTTCACAATTTCACAACATAGACTGCGTGCTTAAGCCTACACTAATTAATTGAATTTATATGAAAATGTTTATTCAATTTCAGTTGGACTTAGCTATGTTGTGGCCAGTATCGAATTAACTTAAGCAGTGGCTTCTCAGTTTCATTGTTTTATTACAAGCAGGGTATACATTGCTATATATTTCCCCCCCTTACAAAAAAGGAAAACAAGGCTCATGCTCCAGATAGCTTATAATCAACTCACAATACCAAATTGATTTGGTTTAATGCGAGTGATGCTGGAGGGGAATGTGGAAGTAATATTCAGTATCTTCCACATTGGGTTAAGCTGGAACGTGGATGAACAGCCCCTGAAATCTCCATTCCACTGCAAAATGACTCTTACTGAAGCTTAGTGGCTACAGCTGCAGCAATGGCCCTTTTCTTATTTATGCTGATCAGTGGATCTATGTAAAGGCTCATCCCAGGTCCTCCTTCTGTTGCTCCTATCTTCTGCCTCCCAGCATAGGGTTGCAGTGGTACCTAAAGCATACTTGCAACAACTGCTTAAATATTATAAGGAAAGTCGTATTCTAATCTGGGAAAACCCTGTGCAGGAAGAAAGTTTCTGCACATCTAATATGCAGGGTTTTTGTCATATGCAGGATGGGTTATGGCATAATGAATAATAGGAGTCCAATTTGGAAACGATTATCTCCAAATAGTAAAATTATCTAACGCAGTTGTGTGTTCTGCAAAACAGTGGTTTACTCTCCATTTATATTTGGAATATTGCAATATGTACTACCCTTCTTCTTCAGGTAGTAAAAACTCAAGATCCACCTTTCTTAACTTTCACTTTTGTGGGAAAGAAATCTACTGCAATCTGTTATGCTGATTAGATTTACTGTCAAGGCTACCAAAAGGCACAATTGTTTATTTGTTTGTTCTTTTAGTGTAAACATTGATTGGGTTGTTAGCTCTGTTTCTTGTTAAGGTTTTCCAGTGAGTCCCTTTCTAAAACTCTGTTTTGCAAGTGTTTGCCAAATTTGAACCATCTGAGGTGCATTTTGCTATGACAACATCTCAGAAGATTCAGATGTTCAAAGAATATGGTTAGTTTATAAAAAATAAAAAAAATAAAAATGCTGGTGAAATCTGGCAAATTCCTTTCCTAGCAGACCCACTGGTCTTAGGTATTGGAAAAGCAATTTGAAATTGGGCGGGAATGCAGCCTATCCCCATGAAAATCTGGCTGTGCTGTAAACTTTGCAGATTTGCAGTTGCCCATGATTCGTTCCATTCAGTTCCATTTTAGCTGCTAAAACTCCTGGAGGGTCCTGTCACACCGCACACACTTTCTGTACGTGACCATATCCTGCCTGTGTAGTCGGTGCAGCCTGCTGCAGCCCAGGGCTACTGGAGTGGAGCTGGATCTTCCACAGGAAGGCAGTTCCCAGCATGGGGAGTTGGGCCGGGGTCACAGGAGCTGACAGCAATGAGCCTGTCAACGCTGTGTTCACACACCATGACATTACTGAGTGGCACCCAGGCAGCATGGAGGAAGCTATCTAATTAAAATTCAAAGGTAACAAAGCCAAACCAGGAAAGGAAATAAAGTATGAGACTGGGACAAGGAATCTGGTGAAACTGGAAGTGACTGGGCAAGGAAATTATGTTCACTGTTGGTGATTTAAGATTTAATTAGCTGATTCCACACTCACACCCCTCACCCCCACCCCCCCCCCACCCACCCCCCCCCCCCCCCAGTTCTATTTCCCAGCACCTCCTGTCAGTTATAAAAACAAGTCCATTTGGTTCATTAAAAATGTGTGTTTCTGTACATTGAGGCATTTGGGAGTTCTTAGAATAAAATAGCATGGAGAGTATTTTGAATTTTTGATAATGGTATCCCTTTCAGTATGTACAGTGATGGACTGAAATTGTTCTAAAGTTAAAATGAAATCAGAAGGTGGGGTGGGTGGGCTATGATTTGTGTCTTACTTAGCTACTACTTCTGGTAGGCTATTACTTCACTTGTGAAACATCTTTGGGTTGCTACAGTGCTTCAGAAATTTTGAATTTTATTTATCAGTTTTTTGGTTTTTTTTTTTTCAAGGCAAGAATTGATTTATCTCTGAGAGGAGTTCCTATTTCTTCTATCAACACAGTTTCCTGCCTTTAAGTAATAAGAAAAACAGCCCTTAATTTTCCACGGGTAGCTCTGCAAAACTCCTGGGTTTTGCTTCTCAAACAGAAAGAAAGCAAGCACCTTAAAATGCCACATATTTTAGTCAGTTTAAAATCATGCTACAGCATGTCATTCAGATTCACTAAATTCAGTCTGATTTAACAGTGCTTGAATAATATGAATTTCACTTCAACTTAATTAAACAGAGGCATAAGCGTTTCAGAAATTATTTTGATGCAGTATGGACACTTGAAGCCTCATTGTAATCTTACACACAAGTGAGCATGCAAAATGTCACTTGAAAGGCTGAGATTTAGATACCTAAGTTGTAGAGGCAATTATCCATTTGTGTACCCCAGTGTTGTGTTTAAGAATACAAAATATTTGTGTGTATCCACTGGAGACCCATTGGGAGAAAAGGGCTCTTCAAAGTAATTTTCAAGCCTTTATTTAAAATACAAAACAATGAATTTAAAACTCAGGGTTATGAAGTGTTGATAGCAGAAATCAGCATGTTCTCTTTTTATTAGTTAGAAGAACAGGAATCTGATAATCAGAGTACAGCATAGTGTGCATGTGTACATGATTTTTAAACTCATTCAGCTTGAAATTAAAGGGAAAAACTGGCATCAGATAATATGTAGGATTTCATTGTAAAGACATTTTCCCCATATGATTATTTCAGCTCATGATGGCTCTTTAGATTAATTTTACCCCAGCCATTAACACAGCTAGCAGAGATAAAAATGGAGAATGTTTCCATTATAAAACATTTGATGGAGCTATTTTTGTAAATGCTGCTCCCTCAGCTCATCTTTCAGCCCCACCTGGAGAAGACATGACATGATAGGGCCAGGACAGTGACAAACTTAGTTATGCTAAAGGTACTTAAAAATTACACTGGCTTTTCCCATGTATTACCATGTAGAGCTGCCTCTATCTGGACCAGAAATATTTCATTTCACTAGATCCCAATCTCGTAAGACAGCCCTGTCATTTTAATTTGTCACTCTTTGTGTACTGCATCACGCTAGAGTCTTGTCTCCCCAGCCAAGTGCCATAGGCTCTGCTCAGAAGAGAAACCTGTCACAGGGGATAGCAAAGGTAAACACCACAAACCAGAAAGTTTATGGCTGAAATCACCACCTAGGGCTCCATTCCTGTGGGCTTAGCAGGTGGTGTAATCACCCACAGCCGAACTGGAAAGATCTATAATCTCAGCTATGATATGCAAGCACACAGCTTTCCCACTGCTCCCTGCCTCCTACGTGGTCCCTGTGCAGCAGTGTCACTCACAGGAGGCAGCAGGAGGAAACATGGGATGAAATGAAAGAATTGGTGGTAGGGAAAGAAGTTGTGACTGACATGAGGCTGGAGCCGGAAAACAGCACCAGGAACTCTGCAGTAGAGTTGACAGCAAAAGAAAAAGTCAGGGAGATAAAAAATCAAAAATTGCCAAAACAACCCAGTTATCCCAGATCACTGGTGAGAGCATTTCCAAGTCTTTCTCCAAAGAAGGTATCAGTTGAACGAAGCAAACAAGACCATGAGTCTGTCAGGTTTTTTCATATTACTTTTAGCAGTATGATGGATCTTCCTTTTGAAGTTTGAGAGCGTCAAAGGGAGTGAAGACAGCAAAGCTTCACAGTGTGTTTACTTCCTAAGTGCAGAGATGGCATATCACAGTTCTGCCTTCCCTGACGTAGATTTTTGGCTTTCCCTTTGGTCTACCCCCACCGAAGCAATTAATCAAAATAAATGAGGTAGCAAACATCCAATACTAGCTGGCTTCAGACCGCAGTACATTAACTGTCTTCAGGAATTCCATTTACCACACTGTGCAGAACGCGCTGTGGGCTGTACTCCAGTAGCTTCACTCCTGAACAGTATTTTGAAGTATGTGTTATTGGTAAACTACTGACTAGAATAATGAAATAGCTGATCTTTGGTTTTACTTCTTACAGTTTGTGGAATTTCTATATATTATGTAGCTGTAAAGAAACCAAGGGTGGTGGTATCAATTTCAGCTTTACCAAGTCTTCCTTTGCCTTTTTGTAATAGGAGAGGAGGCACTAAAGTGAGTCAGCCCTTCTGTAAATGGATATAAATCAAAGAATCTGAGAGAAAACATCTCAAACCTAAAGATTAGTAAGGCCTTCATGGTAAAAATTGGGAATTTACTGTAAACCACAAGAGAGACTAAGCATCTTACATCAGAGATGCACTACCAGACATATTGCAACAGATAAAACAAAGCAGCATATTAAAGGAAATAGGTAACACAATTTTGGAAAGACAGAACTTAGAGGCAAAAATGTTCTGTTTTGCAGACACACCAAAAAGTAGAGTTAGGATTTTCTGTAAATAATGCAGAATTCCTATGCTGCTTAAGCATGACCATGTCATTCTGGCATTTTTGGGTTTGGTTTGACTAAAACTCTTCACTGGTATAGTGTAAAGATGGAGTTGCTGCCTACCTGTCATCCCATCACCTTTTTTATAAGTCAGGTGGTATTCTCAGAGCAGTATAAGTCAAGGATAGCTATGAAGTATCCTCACCTACAATGTCTTCAGCAGTCAGAGAGCTGATCTTAGCCTCTTAAGAAAGCCTAGGAAATGAGCACAGGCTGTTTTCTCTTGCTCATTCCCAGGTGGTTTGGCTTTATTGGAAGCCCATCCCAGAAAAGAAAAGAAAACAAACAAACAAACAAAAAACAATAACAACAAAAAAAAATATCAAATAAACTAGTCTTTGTTTTGTCTCCAAAACTGATCCTGGATTTTTGCTGTGAGCTTTGTCATCCAGTAGAGCCTTCAAATCCCTAGAGCAGCTAGTAAAACCTACCTGCTAATATGACTTAAAAGTAATTAAAGAGCACTTCTGTGCAAGGTTTAGATGCCTGGTATAAGAATGATTCAACAGTGTCCTTATGCGGATTCCTAGGACAGCTCTCTTTTTACAGCAAATTATAATTGAAAAGTTTTTGAGACTGTCCGAGTGTTAGGAGTTTTCAGTATCAATTCAAAAAGGTAATTTGGCAAATTTTGCCAAAAGGTTATTGTAAGCATAAGGAAAGACATGAAAATGAATTCAAGAACATGCAAGACACAAGTTTAGAAGAGGGCATAAGTAGATAGGGAAGAGAGAACTGTAGCTCCTATTGTACAAGTGGAGGAACAGAAGCAAATATTTTTAGTGATTTCATCAAGGTGACAAACGAAGTCACTGGCAGAATGAAGATTTGTAGCTAAGGTGTTACAATTCGGGGGGGAATACAGCCAGGGGGAATTTAGCATGAAATCCCATTTCATTTCAAGAGGATTTGGCTAATTAATTACCCCTTAATGCCTTTGAAAATGTCCCCCAGTGCTTAAAGGATCAGACTATGCCTTGCTCTAATTTGGTTTCCTTTTTGATTCTGAGAGCAAGATCTAAAAAAAAAGAAACAAACCACCTTCTCTCAAAAAGGGCTGCTGCATCTCAATTCTTTTTCCAGCAGATCTGTGCTCTTCTCCCATGCCGCTGTGGCCGAAGGTGTGCTGTGTGCTGTGGGCCCAGCACCCAACTCCCTTAGCAGCACCCTGGGCAAGGCTGGCTGGATCTGACACAGCCCTGCTGGGTCAGGTCCCCTCAGACTCTGGATAGAAATATCCCTACCAGAGGTAAACAACTTCTCTACTGGAAGGAAAGCAAAAGAAATGCCCCCTTTTTGGGGCTTGTTCCCCCCTACCCAATGCCCATTTGAAAAGCAGACCAAGAATTGTCCTGAGCACCGTGTGGCATTCTGTCTGTGTTTGCCTTTCCTACACTTCATGCTCTATAATTATTTGGACAGGGATGCTGCTCTATTGCTTTTGAGAAATATATTGTATAAATATAATGTGGGTATTAAATATTAAATGATTAACTGTTTGCACACCTATGAAAAACTGTAACAGGATTAGGCTGTATCCCTAAGGAGTTGTTAACTTGCATTATATTGAAGTATTTATTATTGTGGCATATGTAATGGATTATATTTGTTTACATTTTTAATTACTCACATTTTCAGCCAAGAAAATCTCCAAGGATAATGTCTCATTTACAAGTGTCCTGGCAAAAGACAACATAATGTAATCACACATTACCAACAATTCCATGACAACCATGCAACGGTTTAAATATGAATTTCAAGTAAAGACGTAATTATGGTAAACTATTAAAAAAAAAACCCAAACACATGATACTGTGTATCTGTGTATAAAAAACCTGAAAAAATGAAATGAGGGAAACTTTTCTCTTGCTGCTGTGGATTTTGAGCTTGTTCTACAGCCCAGTGAAGTCAAGAGGAAAAAATCCCGTTTTCATCAACTGTCTCTAAGCTGACACCACAAATAAAGCAGCAAGTGGCAGTTTGGACCTTCTGATTTTACCAATATATTGAATTCTATGATTAGAACAGGGAAACATTCATGTTTTTTTTTTTCCTTCTGGAACGTGAATAAATAAATAAAAGGAAATTAAATTTAAGTAACTGCAAAGCTTCACTTTTGCAATGTTTCTTCAACAGAAAAGCATGCAGTAGACTCTGTCTAGATGAACCTCTCACTATCAGAATCAACCAAGCAGTGAGTGATATTAGCCCACAGATTTAGCTCAAGCATGATGCTTTTTTTGGCAAGTTTCTCAGAATATTCTTCACAGATCTTAATGTCAGCTAGAGAATTGATCATGTAGTAGTCAATAACCCATTGTCTCAGCCCTTGTCTATTGTAATTCTGATTTGTCTAATTTCAATAATCTGTAAACACACTTGGTAATAATTTGTAGAAAAAATAATTTAGGGGTATTATATAGAAAATAATTATTTGCAGCTTTCATGGAATCCCACCAATGGTGTGACAGAGAGTCATCCTAAAAATAATAGGAATATATGTATTTTAGTAGAAGCATCATGAGGAATAGAATTTTGGAAAACATGCTGAAAGGGAGCTGAGCAACAGAGACCTTGGTGAGCTGTATCAAATTTCACATTCCTTAATTTGCAAGAATATATTTCTTGTGCTTGCTGTGGATAGCTTTCCTTTTTCCTTTCTTAACTATCTTCTTTACTCCCTCTTGGTAGTTCTTCCTAGGCTTTATGGGAGATTTGACCACATTGATATTATTCTGCCTGGGGGGCATTACCAGACAAAATGAGCATATACACCACAACATGATGATAGCAGACAGCATGGCCTGGGTCCATAGTCCACTGCAGCATAGCAGGGAGTAAACACTGATGGGAAGTGAATCATGTGTGTCCTAAATGCTTTACCAATGGGACATGAATAAAGCAAAAAAGAATTGAGCACAAAATAAGTTGTTTTCAAAACAATTCTAAGAACTTTGTAAAATTCAAGCCTCTGCTGACTGTATTCTGATTTCTCTTTGTTGCTTGTGTTAGCATAAAATAAAACCACAAATCTTACGTCTGGAGGGACAGATAAAATAGACACTTTTTTAAGGTATATAACATCTTTTCTGTCTGTGTCTGTGGCATAATGACCTTGATATTAATCTGGACTGCCAAAACCAGTTATTCAGCATTTTCATAATTTTTTGATTGATCTTTACATAGAGAATTGGACTTATGCAACTCTGATATCCTCACAGGAAACCTTCTCTTCTTTAGCTGATTACAGCTATTGAAAGAAAACAGTCCAGCAGAAGAAAATACAAAGCATTCCTATCACTGTTTGAATAAAATGATCTGCGCACTAAGTTAGGATCATAGTTGCTGCAGTGGAAGGATTGTATGCCATGCTACTTAATATCTTTGAAATTATACTGAGGTCTTTAAAAGTGTGTAATTCTCTTATTAATTAATTGTAACAGAATTTAGTTTGCCCACTGAGAGGAGCATGAAGCTTTTAACTGTTATATTTTAGAAGTCTCTGAGTCCCCAGCCAGCAGTAACCATTTGATGTGTATCATGTCAAATGCAATGCTTCAAAATTAGTTTGATTAAAAATACACGAAGTTAATGAATTGTCAAAAATAAAGTGTTCTCTGGAAAGCACAGTTTAAGAAAATGCCTATTTTAATCTTCGTAATATAACTGTCTCTGGTATTTCTGTCATTTGGTAATGCTTCCAGACACATTCATGGTGGTCATCTTTGATCATATAAATTCAAGAGATTCCAAAGCTGCTTACATTTGCATAAAAAACAAAGCAAGCATTATCAGAAATCCTCAAATATGCATTTTGAATCAAGTTTCACCTAAATGCTATACAAAGACTCAGTGTCTCAATGCTAATTTATTGAAAATGCCTTGGCCTTTAGGAATGTCCCATTGGCACTTAGTAGAGCTGAACTCAAAGTGGCAGTGGCAAAAAGCAGCCATCGAAACAGTGTTCATGCTGACATCTAAGCCCTAGTGCTCAAATTATGAGTGCCCTGAAACAAAATACTGTCGAAGGAAAAACAAAACATAAAAAATGCTTTTGGTGCCAAGACTTCGCTTGAAAGGGATGGAAGGGAAAATCAGTTTGGGGTTTTTTTTTTAGCGAAATCTAATGTGTTAAAGGCTTAGCACAAAGAAAGGATTTAATGAAAGATGTAAAAGGTTTGATGTTTAATGCACAGCTCTGAAGTCAATGTTTTATATCTATAATTTCTGCATATCCATAACCATATTTAGATTTCGACATATGGTCTGTAAATAACATATGTAAGCCGGATTGTTGAGTGAGATGATTTTTTTTCCTGCTGAATGTACGTGTTTATTTTATGAGCAGAGACGTGAAAAGTTCATTCATGTCAAAATGTGTTGCTAAGTATAAACATGCTGCTTCACTTTAGGCAGGATCAGGAAAGACCCTGGGTGTGTAATCTGTGAATTGACTCTATGCTGATGTTGCCCAGGTTTTGTATTACTAAACTAAGGCTCAAAACAACAACAAAAATTTAACCTTTAAATAGAGGCACCAAAATAATTTAAAACAGATTGGAGGGTTTAAAGGGCTCCAAGAATAAGCAGCTCATATTTCAGTTCCTCCCCTCTAGGGCCTACCTATTTGGTGTTCAGAGTTCATCTCATATTGCAGCTGCTTATGTTCACATTTTCTGCGGTGTGTGGATGAAATGTCCAAGGAAAAGAAAAAAACAACAACAAAAAAGTAAAATATACAACATTAAAAATATCTTCCCTAAAACAATGGTTTGGCTGTTATTGGGCAGGGAATAGGACAAATCACCCAGAGGCTTTTAAGTAAGAGCAGGGGAAAGAAAAAAACGAAGGATGGTAAGAAAGTGCAGGGATTTTAAAGGGACTTTCAGTTTCAGGGGACATTTTTTATTCAAAGTTCTTTCAGGTTATGGAGCCCATTATTTTTTTTTTTTTTTTTGTTCTTTTATTAAAAATTTCTTTGTAATTCATTTGGACTTCCTTGCCACTGGGCACAGACAGATAGCAACAACAAACAATTATGCTCTGTATTTATCACTTTATTCTGTTTTACAATGTATCTGTGATTATAGAAACAGTACATTTTTTGCACCTTTCTTTGGTTGCTATTTGTCAAGAGTAGCCTTTATAAACAATATATTTTCCCATTTTAATAAAAGGCTAGAACTGCCCTAAAGTGTGTAGGATGGGATTTGAAAGAAAAACCCATCAGACTGCTAGACTTAAGGTTATAAGCCTTTCATTTACACCACACCATTTATGAGTTAGAAAGCCTTCCATCTATGACATTTTCTAGCCCTACTATTCAAATGTAACAGCCATATATCTCTTTAATTAATGAACTAATTTCACTCCTTTCACCAGAATACCTTGCAATGTGGTCCTGCAACTAAAGCGATTGCTGTTGCAAACAGCCCACTCAGACCACATATTGTATACTAAATATCCAGGCTCTGAGGACATTTTCTTCCCTGCATATAATCTATTCCATTTTTCTTTAGCCTGTACTTATGCATATGTAAAGGTATTATTATGAAGGACCCAACATCCTTTGAAGACTTGAGGAAAATCTGGCCCCTTTGAACTCTATGTGAATTTTGCTTTCAGGTGTGGCGGGGGGAATTTCACCCCATCTGCCTAAGTCTCCCTAAGCAATTCACATGACTTGTGTCCAAAAATAGGTGAGTGTTGTGTTTGCCAGTGAATGCTAGGTTACTCTACTAGTAACTGTTAGTTACCATATAGCGGCCTATAATCCACTGGTTACTATAACTAGATCAAATTGTAAGACCCGAAAGGTGATAGCAGATATGGTAGATACCTTCTCATACGGTTCTTTACTCAAGCCTGCCTACAGCCCTTTGTGTTTCTCTTTTGTTGTACCTCACCATAGTCCTCTTTGCACAGCAGAAGAGTATTCATGTGCAAAGCATTCAACACTGTCCCACAGAACATCCTTGTCTCTAAATTAGAGAGACATCAATTTGATGGATGGATGACTCGGTGGATAAAGAACTGACTGCATGGCTGCACTCAAAGAGTTGTGGTCAACAGCTCAATGTCCAGCTGGAGACCAGTGACGAGTGGTGTCCCTCAGGGATCCGTGTTCCGACCGGTCTTGTTCAACATCTTTGTTGGTGACATGGACAGTGGGATTGAGTGCACCCTCAGCAAGTTTGCCGATGACACCAAGCTGTGTGGTTTGGTTGATACGCTGGAGGGAAGGAATGCCATTCAGAGGGACCTTGACACACTTGTGAGGTGGGCAGCTGCCAACCTGATGAAGTTTAACCATGCCATGTGCAAGGTCCTACACCTGGGTCAGAGCAATCCCAAGCACAGCTACAGGTTGGGCAGAGAAGAGATTCAGAGCAGCCCTGCAGAGAAGGACTTGGGGGTGTTGGTCGACAAAAAGCTTAACCTGAACTGGCGGTGTGCACTCGCAGCCCAGAAAGCCAACCTTATCTTGGGCTGCATCAAAAGGAGTGAAGGAGGTGATCCTTCCCCTTTATTCTGCTCTCGTGAGACCTCACTTGGAGTATTGTGTGCATAAAAAGTACACGGAACTGTTGGAACAAGTCCAGAGGAGGGTCACAAGGATGATCAGGGGACTGGAGCACCTCCCATATGAAGATAGGCTGAGAAAGTTGGGGCTGTTCAACCTGGAGAAGAGATGGCTGCATGGAGACCTCAGAGCAGCCTTCCAGTATCTGAAGGGGGCCTATGAGGGTGCTGGGGAGGGACTCTTCATCAGGGACTGTAGTGATAGGACAAGGGGTAACAGGTTCAAACTTGGACAGGGGAAGTTTAGATTGGATATGAGGAAGAAATTCTTTCCTGTAAGGGTGGTGAGGCACTGGAATGGGTTGCCCAGGGAAGTTGTGAATGCTCTGTTGCTGGTGGTGTTCAAGGCTGGGTTGGACATAGCCTAGAGTGGCATGGTTTAGTGGGAGATGTCCCTGCCCCTGGCAGGGGGAGGTTGGAACTAGATGATCTTAAGGTCCTTTCCAACCCTAACTGTTCTATGATTCTATGATTCATATTATTTGGGGCAGCAATCCCTTTGATTCCTTTCAAATATGGCCTAGCCAGCCATGCCTATCATTCCTGAGGTGCTCAGAACCAGTCCTGTGGCTTTGACAGAGATAATACCTTGGACTTGCTTTCCTTTCTTACTCCTCTAGTAATTTCTTCAGAAATCTCTGCCTTCTGGCTTACATTTATAGAGTGGAACCATATAGGCCAGGGCAACTGATCTACTGTAGTAATTTTAATTAATTATTAGATACAGCTTGTTTTCTCAAGATGAAAATATTTCCGTTATGACTAAATCTGTACTCTAGAAAAAGGCTAAAATGTCATGGATCGTATTCTGAACCATCACTCAAGGGAGTAACAGAAAATCAGATGTTTAACAGAGTAAATCTTCCAACAAAGCAAAAGTATACTTATTCAGTATGTCAGTGGATCTTGAGCACAAATTCCCATGAACCACATCATACTTAGTATTCCACCTCATCTGTTTCATTTCCTGTTCCACGGCCAGGTATCTCCAGACAAAACCAGCTTGCTTGCGTATTCCCCTGAAACATATATGGAGGATGATCCTCTTCTGTGTGGAAAAGGAAGACAACAAATATGTTTACTTAAAAGGAAAAAAAAAAGTCCTACCAAAACTCAATTTCTCTCTGTTACAGATTCATTTCTTACATGACAGGGTGGTCATGTGGCATTCTATGTTGTGTGTTTTATTATTACTTTCTCAAATCGTGTCTATACTATTTCAGCTATTAGCAATTGTCTGCAAGTTATAGTTGGTACCACACAAACCAGTCTTTGCATCTGAGTTTAAATTCAGTACTGGTTGGGAAGTGTATTATACAGAAGTCAGCTAATCTCATTTCGCTTTCCCCGTGTTTCTAGATGTCTGGCTGAAGAATAAAACATTCATGAAAGCAGCTATAGAACTTAGCTGTCGAGATACCACTAAACAAGTTTATTCCTGATCTGCTATATCATTAGAAAATTTGGGGGATTAGCGTACATTACATATGGTATATATTTGTCTTTATTTTCTACATACTTATTTGAAAGGTTAATGAAAATGCAGATGCAATGGTTCCTTCATATGGGTTTACCTTCCATGAGTGCCAGTTTTCAGGCTAATTGATTATGTCAGAAGCTCTATAAATATCAATAGCATATGGAAAGGTTAAGCCGAGGTCTCCACATAACTGGATTCATACTCTTTATTGATGATACAACCATTATCCAACCATAATAGAAGTGCTTTGAGTGTGAAATAGAGTAGAACGTTAGCTAATTTTCACCAACGACTGACTGGACAACTCAAACTGAGTGACTGACTTCTACAAACTGATGAACAAATGTATATGTGTAAGGTACAAACCAAATTAGAATTAAAAAAATCAAGGATAGTGTATGATAAAAGGTATGTCATCGTTATTTTACCTGTTGTAGTTTTGTACTATCTAGGATGCTCCTTAATTTCCTCGGAAATATGTAACAGACTGTGTTAGAATAACATTTTACAAATAATATTTGTAAAAATGTTTTATTTACACAGAGAAAATAGATAGGAACCAATTGCAATTCATTATACTGTGTTTTGCTTTGATAATGAGTATACTTAGGCCTCAGAATGCATCTATGCTTTGCATATAAATTTCCCTTAAATGTAGCATGTAACAGCAATTAGAAAATACTGCCTTCTTTTGGTTAGGAAGATTGCTAGAGAGAATTTAGGGGAAAATCAGGTGTAATCAATTCCGTGTTTAACATCTAACTGCATGAAGCTTCATGTGAGAGTGAAATTCCTGTACCTGTGAAATCAATGGCAAAATTCCTATCAAGTTTATCCCAATTGATCGGACTATTCCTTTAGGGCCAGACTTCACCCTCCCTCTCACACTCCACAAGATCTCACGCAAATCTGCATTCAGGAAGATACACTTCACTGTGACTTCTGATTATCAAAAAAATACTATGTCATCCAGTTGATACAGTTTATATCTATCTATCTTGGAGACTAGTTTCTCCTACATTTGAGAAGTTATGAGTGACTTTAGGCTGGATTTACTTTTATTGTTTGCTAAGCATTGTCCAGAGCAGCCTTGGAACTTCACAGCAGCTAACCCCAGATGAGGTGACCTTGATTAGATTATTTGCATGAGAAGGATAAACTGCTGCAAGTTGTGATGTGCAGCCTGTTCCACCAGCAAACAGCTTTGGTCACACTGTTAAGTGGAAAGAGTGGCTGATGGGTTAGTTCCAATAGTGGAAATCTGGGAAAACCTTGGTTATCGTATGGATTCTGATGCTTCCACATTCTTTCTGCCCAAATATTTATCAACCCTTTACAGCTGAAACAGGGAGAATTTACAATGGACACATAGGGAAAAAAGAGCCATCTTTCCTTCTACTAAGGGGGGGGGGGGAGGGAATATTTTGCTTTTGACATGAATATAATATGATATGCTTTATGATTATCATCCAGACCAATCGAAAATGAAAGGTCAAATCCAACTCATTTTAGTTGTGTAAAGAACCCCACAAAGTCAGTTTGACTAATGTTCTTCAGGGACAGAAATTTAGCTTTGGGCATTATCTGGAGCAAAAAAATGTGAAGCCATTTCTTTCTCGGAATTGCAGTTAAAGACACTAAAAAGCGATTTACAAATGGCTTTGAATTCCTTCAGTGAAAAAAAGTGCTAGAGTTTGTCTGGAGTAGCTGAAGAGTACATTAAGACCTATATTTTCCTGAGGTCCAAGAAAGCATTAATCCCAGTAGTAAAACCATGCACTCTCAAGACAAATGATATGGTCCCTTGTAGACTGGTGCTTCATCCACCCTATAAATGGAAGCAAGTTGCTGGAAAGCACATCTAAGAAACCAGACTACACAAATTATCTCTAAAAATAGCAGCATTAATAAAATGCTGTTTTATTAAATGCACTGCTGTTTTCCGTTGAGAAATGTGAAGGTCATGAGAAAAGTCACTGCTTTTCCAAATTTTGAAAATAACATAAAGAGATTGCTATGACATGAATCCCATGATTTCTGAAAGCATCCCCAAATCCTCTTAAATACATAATACAATGCCTATGTTATTGTGAGAATGCCCCTGCTTACGAACTGTGTTTAAATAACCTTGTACTACCCCAATTAGATTCACAACATACCTATATTGCAAAGGGCTTTTTCTCTCTCAATTACTTGAAAGGGTTAGACAGACTGATAGATAGCATTAAATGCTAATGGGCCAGATCCTACAGCCATTGCACTGTTTTCATGTTGTCATTCTGCAGGCATTGATTTCACTAGAGTGCTGAGGAAAACCCGAATATGAACATCAGTATGCAGCTCAATATTTTATGGTTTTTCTTGTCTTGGCTTTTAAAAATATTCTCCCTCTGCTATTCTTTAGCCAGAAGAGCAAAAAGAGCTAGTTCCAGCCCTGACTTCAAAAAAAGGCTGAGTGACAGTACAGAGGCTCGAGGAAATACAAGTTTATATGTGGGCTTTTTTATCATCTCTAATGGCAAAATTAAAATTAGTTCCCAATTAAAAGAGAAAAGCACAAGTACAATCTGAGAACAGCAGATAAAGGGTGGCATGAAGGGAAGATTATTAAGCAGCACAGTATAACAGGACCCCAGGTGCAGAAGGGCCTCATTATACTCACATTCTTGTGCTGCAACATACAGATGTACAGTAAACCAAAAAAAAAATATTCCAAAGGACAGTTTTACACAGTGTCTACACTTGAGATGAGTACATGTTTTTTGAAGACAGACCGTAACAACTTGGTTTTTACTTCCAAAATACAGTGGCACATTAATTGCTTGATCAGCCAAATGAAACTAAATGTAATTAAGACTAGTGTGGGGTTAATTTGGTCCATAATTATGTTATATAAAGTAAATGAAAATTGTTTCCTTCCTAAATTGCAATTCATTACAATTACAGATATTAAAATAAGATACTATAAAATTACATGAAGCATGTACACATTAATAGCCATTAGTAATAGCTTGATATTTCTATCTAAGCAACAGTTTATTAGAATGCCAAAAGGTTATATTTGACAACTCACATGACTGATTTTTTTCCTCATCCTTTCTGCTTCTCTAAGAAATTCAGGCTTACTACACACATAACATATGCCATGTCATATTTAAGCATGTTAGGCAGATTAGTTTTAGTTTTAGATTTGCTTTAACAATAACATTTACTGTTCATTAAAATACTTAAGGTTGATGGTTGTATCTCTGGAATGAACTACAGCAACCCCAGAGCTTCACGAGGAAGCCAGTGCTGACTCTTTCAGCACAGTACAGTGCTTTGTTCTGGGCACAAGAACTTCTTGGTTATAAGCAAATGCAGACTTAGGTTCTCTTGCCTTCAACTTAACTTGAGCGTAAATTTAAAGATAAGCCCATGTTTAATGGTTTTGTTATGCTTTATTCGCTTTTTACAAGGACTTGAGTATTTTGTAGAACTTGAGTCACTGGCTCTATATGCAGAAATCAGTGGCAACAGTCATGGTGTGCAGGGTCTGACCTGTACTTCTTATGAGATGAAATATTCTTCGGTATTCCTACAAAGACTTGCGAACTTCAGGGTATCACATTTTGACCACTCTTATTAATTGATTTCCTACCGTTTCCTTTTCTGAAATTTTTCCTTTTGGGGACAGAAAATACCTGGCAACAGCATCTTAATATCAGGCACAGAATGACAAATCAGTACTTTAGAAATCACAGCTTCCATGTGATTTTTGAGCTGGTGATGAATGATGGACACTAGAAATATATGTGGTCTTTTCAGTTCTTGCGTATATCAGATAACAAGCTACCGGCACAATGCTAATCTTTCGTGCACCCAGAATATTCACAGAAATCAGTGAAGGAATAGAAAATGCAAGAGGAGTCTTGTTACTAGGGTGCTGCTTCTTCAACTCCAATACGACAAAATTTAGTGTCAAAGACATGAAACCTCTAATTGCATTGCACAGCTGGGTATCATATTTAACCACAAGGATTAGGAGTTAATTTTGTGATTCCTGAGAAAACTGAATTTCTGAAGTACTCAGTACTTGCAAGCTCAGAATCTTGTTATGCTCCTTGAAAAACTGAGCAAGTAAGTTTTATTCTAATGTTCTGCGATTGTTTTCTTCTTTCTACTATATGAAATAGTAAGGCATCCTTTGCTAAAGGAAGAAATTGCTACTACAGCAGTGTCTTTTGACATTTTAAAAATAATTTAGTATGTACTAGTCCTAGGTTTGCAAACTCCAAGTAAAATCTGTTTTAAGAATAAGCTCCATATCACTCTTACATTTATAGCAACTCAGACTAAGGACATTTAGTTGCTAGAATCATGTTATTACCAGTGACAGTAAATATATTTGTGTCTTAATCATTAATTCTGGTAATTGAGCATTTCATAAAAGTGGTTTATAAACTGATGATAATAGATCAGCACCCTACAGTGTGGGTTATACCTGCAAAAAAAACATTAATATGGTCCCATTTAATAAGCTGACCAGTAATAGCATTAGGTAGAATATCTTAATGATGATATCTTACTTTCAACAAACTAAGAGATATGTTTTGCAATATTTAATTGAGCAAATCTTCCAGTGGCTTCAGTGGAAGTTGTGCTTGATTAAGGAGTACAGCATTTCACCTTAATAATACTTTATCATTTATGCATGGAAATGTAGGGTGATAACAGTTATTAGCATTCCAGGTAAAGTAGCTCATGCAAATTGTTCTGCTATTAAATAGCGAATCGCATTGTGTTTAATACTCCAAATAGTTATGTATATTTAACAGGGAAATGACAATAGAAAAAAAAGGATTTAGTTCAGATGTTGAGCTGCTATGTAAACCAATTATCTATCCTGAGGGAAATGGCTCTGTCTACAATTACTTAGGCTCTAGGGCCTATTACAAATCGTGGAGTGGGCTGTTGTTTCAGTTCTCAAGGGAATCTGCCACGTCATACTGGAAATAGTTGACAATAATTAGAAAGCCTGCTTCTGCCAGTACTGCACACATTTTTAATACCTTTCTAAGTGTTATGGGAGATAATATATAAGGTTTTTAGAATTCCAGTCAGGCTAAGGTGAGCCATGGAAAGGACAAGTACACAATAGCCCCAAACTGGACTATGACAGGCTAATTATTGTGGCTTCATTATAAAACCTCTTTTTGCATAGGTCACCTGCGAAGTGTAATTAAAAATGCATTATTGGTGTATATTTTTATTGAAGCAATTAAATTAAAAAGCAAAAAAAATAATTATTTGACGCACAAATAATAATGTTGGTCAACAGCATTACCTAAGAAAGAGAGAACATGTTAGTGGTTCATTAGCAGTAAATGTGGAATGCCGTTTGAAAAATGAGCCGTAGAACAGCTTTTAAATACTCAGATTAAAGGATTTATAATGTCAAGTTTAACACAGAAATTATAGATAGTATTACATTGCCATGAATAATAGCACCTTTAATCTGACTTAGTAAAATGATTTACTACACACGGTGTGCTTTTCGCAATTAGGCAGCTATATATCTAATATCTATATCAGCCATACAGAGGGATACCAACACACATATATGCACATCTATGTGGGCATACACACATACATGTAGGAATATGAGGATTCTGTAAAACCGTACAGCTTCTGCTGCAGAAAAGCCTTTTACCAATACCTACCTTGAGCATGCAGATCTCAGGGAGTCCTCTGTAGCCAGTGTTTCGATCTTCTTGTCATGGAGCCATAGGGATGCCCTGGAAGCTTGAGGAGACATGAGGGGATACCCCCAGGGAAGGTGGTAGGATAACCATGCTCACAGCATAAATTTCATGGACACCAGTGAGTCCATGTCCACTGCCTGGTAAAGCTTTACTGTGCTTACACAAACTACCTGTACAACACATGCATCGTAAAGCCAGTTCTTTCCAGAAATGCTTGGTTGATAGAGCATATGCTTGACAGTTAAACCATGTGCGATGAGGTACATCCTGAGCACATCTTTTTGGCAGTGCTGCACAGACTCTCCACAGGACATATGCAGTAGGATGGATGACTTTACACTATGCTCAATTTGCAGGCCATGAAGTTATCAGCAGATACAGAAAGGACATATTTGAGGCTCTCAAAGGCATTTCTTGTACAAAAAACATTTGTTGTTCCTCATCATTTCTTACCACAGCTGCACACACTGCTCAGGATATTCATGTACTTGGGACTTACACACTAGCACAGTGACATTTCCTATCTTTTATTATTATTCTGATAATTCTAACTTTCTCCTTGCCTTTTGGTTGTCAATAGTATTGTGCTGGCATTGCCAAAGGACTCACAACTTCTAAGATCTCTTCCCTGAGATGAGAACATCTCCTGTAGATATTCTTAAATCTATTTTCCTCCAAATTTTCACCCTTCATTTCATCTATTATTTTGTTAAATCATTCGTAAGAGTTTTCTGCAACACTTTATACATAGATTTAATCCTGAATAATTCTCATCGCCTGTAAACTTTGCTAACTCACTACTTAACATTTTCCAGATAATTTATAAATATATTGAAAAGCAGAATCCCAGGAGAGATGACCAGAAGATTCTTCCAGTAATCATCCTTTTCTGTGAAAATTGACCACTCACTGTTCCCTTTTGTTTCCCTTCTTTTTACCAGCTGCTAATCCTGAGGAATACCTTCCCTTTAGCCCATGACTAATCTTCAAGTTTTTGTTTCTCTGAAAGTCTTGGGCGACAGATTTTGTTGAAAGTCTGCAAAGATCCAGTCACACTGTGTCAGCTTGCTGTGTTATCCATACACACATTGATGTGATCTAACAACTATAAAAGATTTTGGGGCATGACTGCTGTACAGAAGTTAATCTTGACCCTTCTACTACTGATGTTTTGTTATCATCTCTGCTTGTTTACCTGATGCAGAAATGAATTTCCAAGCCTGCAGTAACTAGGATCATTTGCACTTTAGTGAAGATCAATGGCACATTAATCACATTTTGTTTCTCTGCCTCTGTGGCTGCTTTAAACCAAAGCACCATTAATGTTTGATTTCACGTATGAGTTCTCAGGCAGCTTCAACTGTTGAATCGAATACAACCTCACTTTAGCAATTTCCTCTTGTCTCCATCTGCTAAAATGTCCTAACATTTTGTCTTTTGTGCTGATGCCGCAATTGGTCAAAATTCCCTGGTTCATTACCTCTCCAGACTGGCACTGATGCAAGATTTCTGATGTGTTTTTAGAGAGTAAAAATCCAAACAGGGTTGTTTCTTGTTCTGTTTGTTTGTTTGGTTGGTTTTTTTTAGTCTTGGTTTTTGTTTGATTGTTTGTTTGTTTTCTTTATTTTTCCTATGGATTTCTTTGAGTTCTCTTTTTACATTATCTTTACCCTTTTCCTCTCCCTCCCTCAATTAAACTTTCAGATTTGGTACAGAAACCACTTTCCCTTGGCCTGGTAAAACTTTGAGAACTTAGAGGTTACTGTAAGTTTGGGAATTAATCTAGTGTTTTGGGAGAAGTTTGGTTATTACTGATCACAGGCGCAGACTTATGTAGGCCAAGTTTCTTAATGAAAATGTCCTTCATTGTGACTGTGTTAATCTCTTTCTTCAGGTATATTTTATTCCACCCTAACTATTGTCACATTTTTGCAATAGAAAATTTCCAGGCAAGAAAACATCTACAAAAAAGGCCATTCCATGCTCAACACAGTAAACACAAATGTATTATGCAGTGACCTCCAAAACCGCAAGGCCTGATCCTCCTCTCAGTGAAGCCAAGGGAGCTTGCTGCTGGCTCTCCGCCTCACAATAGTACCCTGTTAGAGCTGAGCGCTGAAGCATTCTCATCAATAAACAAGATGTGACTCTTTTGTTACTGCATTTGATTTGAAGACTTTTTCAACAATAACGAAGTATGTCTAATGCTTATATCCTCTTTAAAAATAATCTCTTCCAGACATTTCTCCCCGTTTCTCTCTCCATGCTATATATGTATGTATGCATGGATGTATGACTGTATTGAAACCAGAGATAAGTTTCTGCCCTTTTTTAATAATTTTCATTCCTAACACAAGAGCAGAACTTATGCCCCAATTTGAAAAATGCCTAAACCTAAAAATGAATTAAATACACATAAAGTTTTGTTACTGGTCAGACCAAAACCCTAAGGGTTGCATTCTGTATTCAATTACACAAGTGTTGCTCCTGTTGGAGTCAGGACTGGAGGGCAGAATTCAGCCTGAAATTGTAAATAAGAAAAATCTGAACTGAGCCTGTTCTTTTGTTAATATGCAATAGTATGTACCAAGATATTGTTGAATATAAGGTCTCTTATTTGGGAAAAAGGGCAAGAAGAAAAAAAAAATCAGTAAGCAACTGGGAAAAGATTTTTCCAGGATAGAATATGCTGTATAGATGATTTGGCGCAAAAGGTTTTGTTAAAGTGAGGAAACCTCTGTTTTGAGACTCCCAAGCTGAGCTTGTTTTGACTTACTCCTTTCTACTGTGTCTTTCTCAGCCATGTGTCTCTGGAGCTGTACTTCCTGTGCTGGTCTGCAGTTTCCTTACATTTTTCTAACACCAGATTCAGACCCACTCCTTCCTTGACACACCCACAAGCAGTGGGACAGCAAATGACAGTGATTTTCTTGCACTTGTTTCAAGGTTTGAAGGTTGCCGTGCTTTCTTCGTGAAAGTTGTGATTTTTTAAAAAGAGTGTTTTTCTTTCTCAAATGACATCCTCTCTACGCTCTGACCCAAGCTTGTAATCTCAGTTATAACCTCAGGGACTGCTTTTCTTTTTGGTGTTGTTCTTGTCACATTTTTAAGTACAGCAGAAATTTGAGCAGTGGGTGCGCACAAAATGCAGGTGTGCCAGGAAGGTTTACATATTCACGGCGCACCAAGTAGTGAGTCTGCTCTCTGCATAACTACGGCTTGGGAAGCTTCTGTGGTTACATAGACGCATGAGCCAGGCAAGTCTGTATGAGGCATCAACTGCTTGGTTTTAGAAAGAGGGTCTGAAACTGGAGGCAGAAGAATGTTTTGTTTCAAATAGTTATATGTGTAGCTAAGGTACAATTTAAAATAAAGCAGAAATTACATGAAAAATGGAGCCTAAGACAAGGCTGACATTCATTTAGTTGCCACAGAGGATGCTGTACAGACAGTTGCCATTTTAGTGCATGAGTGGTGTGCCTGTTTTGTAGAATGGAGCCATTGTCGACAGTGGTCATTCCTTGCAGCCAGATAAAGGGCAGCATGGGGGTGTAAGACACCAAAAGTCAGTGCTGTGAAGAATGGGGGCTTCCTGGAGAAGGCTGTGCACAGCACCTACTCCATGCTGCTGCTGAAGATGCAGCAAGTGCTTCAGTGGAAGTTTCTTGCGAGTTGTGGTGTAATGTGTTTTCCCATCTTTTGTCATCTCACATGTGAAGAGACATAAGTAATATATCATTTTCCACAGACAATGATATCTGAAGCTTAGCAGGGGTGTTAACAATGTTCAAGTGTGCTCATGAAAGTATTACTTCAGTTTGTCTGCATACACATTTGCAGCTGCAGTACAATTTAATGTTGCTGTTTCTAAAGCCAGCTCTGGTAGAACTGAGATGTCTGATGGTCATCGCTGTCTCCCATGAGAGAAGCTTGGGAGACTTTACAACATGATATACTGCCTCGTTTACTTGGGATTAGGATCCCTCACAGAAAACACCACTGTCTCTCCCAGTGAAACTGTGACCTACCAGCCCAAATAGCTCATCTGATCTCAGCTGCTATGATATCTTAGAAATAAATAGGACCTGTGCTAGCCATGCAGTGATCCTAATCTCTGAAATCTTTATACACCCAGCTTCATTCTGGCATTAGAGAGGGTCTGGTAATCATGCAAAAAATGTTAGCTATCTCTAATATGTGATAAAATGATAGTAAATGTAGAAATTGATGAAATGAGGAGCAAAAGATTATGGGCATTGTTAGGCAGTGCACAGGTACAGGGAATATGAACTTTTCTTTTTCAAAAGTCCTAAAACTACCCCTAAAAGTTTAACTGGCAGCAGGCATAAGCAGGCTCTAGTTCTGAGATTTTCTTCCTGGAAATAACTGTAAGAAAAATTGTTTCAAACAAGAGGTAACTATTAAACTACAAGTGAAGGGTTAATTTTTCATCTCTTAGGGAAGCAGTAAAGGCTGACTTTTTCCATTCTGCGTTATATGTGGCATTATGCATGGCAGCTGCAACCTATTTCTAATCCTAAATTCTGATAGTTTATTGCTATTGTGGGAGATGAAAGATTTGGTCCTTGGTCTAGAGTTCCAGGTGTCTGAGAGATTTGCAAGACCTGTGCAAAAGGGAAAAATGATGCAAAGAATACGACATTTCTGGAAATATCATTTAGATTTTGGTCGTCAGGGAAGAGGAATGGATGGTTCAGGTCACCTGCTGAACTGGCATTTCAGTGCTTGGGCAGGCAGAGAATCGAGCAGACAGACTTGTCAAAGTCATGGGTTAAGTTATTGCTTTGAAGTGTGGCACCATCGTATAACTTACAGGTCTATATAGATGCTTAGTTCTCTCCAGTCAACCTAAGCTTGCAGTTTTCATTCTCGGTTATTCCGATCCTGTTTCTGACCCTGGAGGCAACAGACAGCTTTGTCTTGTTTCAAACTTTGTGCAGTTGTTTAGGGAAGTGCAGTAGATCTACTGTAGAAGCTCATCTGTAGGTACAGTCTTCCAGCTCCTGAACAAATCTGATCACTTACTGGTGCAAGTCTGCTCAGATGTAATGGCTAGAGTCCTAGCTGCGCAAAAGAGAGAAGTGCATACACAGAATAGAATTTCTTACTGTCTACTTAATAGAACTATCTTTTCCAGAAATCATTTACATTTTCTCTTTTCTTTTCAAACTCACATTTATGCAGATTTTAAGGCAAAAAGAAGTACTTAATTATCTATCCTAATCTCCTCCTTTTCCCCATAAAATAAGCAAGAGAACTTCCCTGAATTAATTTCAGCTCTACTCTTACAGCTGTGATTGAACTGAATATATCATTTAGAGAAATAACCGATCTTAACATTTTCTGGTGATGAAAAGTCCATTGCAATCCACAATGCTAGTTCACAATTTCTAATTACTCACATTGTTAAAAATACCAGCCTTGTGTCTAGTCTTAATTGTTCTCCCTTCAGTTTCCAGGTGTTGGATCTTATCATGCCATTCTGCTAGACTGAAGAACTGTGCGTTTTTCAAAGTGCTCTTCCCCGTGTAGATAACTATAGATTCGAGAAAATCTGCTCTTTTGACCTTCTCTCTGATAACTTCAAAGTCCTACCTCTGCTACCTTGGTAGCAATGCCCAGGTTCAGATCTGAGCAAGTAGCTCAAGCCAAGTTGGTGGTTCTGTACTATAGTCTCTTCTTTGTCTCTGACCCATCACTTAACTCTGTACTTCATTGTGGCAGAGGCAAACACAAGTTTGCTAGCTATCCAGCTGGCCTTTCTCACACCAGGGATGTTTGCGCAGGGACAGACCTTGTGTAAAGATGTGCTTCTGAAGGCAAAGGGGAAGTATTTATGCTGTTCATTCCTGAACATGAGCAGGACATACAGCAACTTCCAGGCTCTAATTATGGAGATTTACTAGCCAGGGTGACATTTTGCAACTTATTTTTCTGCACCTATGTCATGGCTTTACTCTTTTGCTAGCTTTGCTGCAGGAATATAGAGAGGGGACAAATTGCAATTATACAGTCAATAGTGGTGAAGCTCAAGAACATCAGATCTTCTAAGCTACCCTTTTTTAGATTAAGTAGTAGATTTATCCCAAACTAGACACAGAGACTGAGTCAACAAAAATATGGCATGGATGATCAAGACTGTGGACTCAAGTGTGAACTGATCAAGATAATAACGTAACTCTACCACCAGCGTTTTTAATCTTTGCCTTCTTGTTTTGCAACTTTCCAGTTTTCCTTCTACCTCTTTTCTGAACCCTCTCTGATTTTTTGAAATGCTTTCTTAAAGTGTGGACAGCAGTGTTGGATTCAAACAGCAGATGCTCCAGTATCAAGGCGATGTAACCTTCAAATATTTTCCTTTTCAATTCACTAAATCATAACCCTACTCATAGCAGCCACAGTGGCTACTCAGAAAGAACACATATTCTGCTGTTTGCCATGAATATTTTTTCATTTTTTAGAAATAGTACCTGAAAATCTTACAACCCAGAAATCCCTTCTTCTAAATATGGTGTATGTTTTTTATAGATGCACAGGCTTTCATTGTTGATATTGAACCTATTTGACTGTGCTAGCTCTCTGTACAGTGCAGATCCTTTTATATGAGTGATCTCTTTTTATCCATATTTATCACTTCTCAGTCTTTCTTTTATATGAAAACTTTATCAGAAGTGATGTGACTAGATGCTTTCTACGGGCTATTAATAAAAATATGAAAATGTGAAGAAAAAATCCAGTGAGAACCTATTAGAAAGATACCTGCGTAGTGATAGTTTCCCACTTACAAGTAGACTTCAAGAGCCTTCAACTGATGGTGAACTTACATAAAATGTAAACCAGTTATTTTATACAGTTCTAGTTCCGCAATTTAAATCTTAAAAAAAGCACATCAAATGCTTCAGGGATCTTATTAAATCAACAGTACTGCCTTTACCAAGCAAATTTTTATTTTCATCAGATTGTTTTATAAGATCTTTTTGCCGTTAACTGCAGTTGATCAACATCCATTAAATTCTGTTGTTTAATTCCTCAAAATGAGAGGAGTTTCACCCCATTACTGCTTGATATAAGCAGGACTGTAGCTTGTAGTATTTTTGTGTATGATTTTTCATCATGTTAATGTCAAGCTCTATTAGCAGTTATTGAAGTCTAAGCTAGGAATTATTGAAATCTTCTGCAATCAGGCTGAGAAGAAGCTTCTATATGGTCTGATTTCTTATTAAATACTTTTTAATAACCTGACATGGAGAGGACTTTGAGGTTTGTATGGCTTCTTCGAATACAGCAAAAGTAGTGTATCTTTTAAATACAATTGCTTCATTCTGTATTCTTTGCTGAGATTTTCTTAGTAGCCTGAAGGTTCACCTCTTAAGGTTGAAGTCCTGCAGTTTTTGTATAGAAACCATGGGTAATATTCTGAGTTCTTATGCATTTAATTGTGCATCTCTGTGCTAAGCAAACCAAGCTACGGCCTTTATTTCCTTTGAGTAATAGCATGATAATAAGTTAATGAAAAGCAGGATGGAGAGGGGTGTGAGGGAATATTAATGCTGGTTATGTATTTGTATGTACAGAATATTTATGTAAGTGCAAAATTATTTGCATTGATGAATATTACTGGAATGCATATGACTTACCATATGAAACTGTAACATGAGCATATACATACAGAGAAAGTGTGTGTGTATGTATGAGGAAGACAAAGCAGGAGAGCAGTGGGTGTGAGCCAAAGCAGAACGCAAAGCAAGGTGAGGTCCATGGCCAGGAAGGGAGAGCTGGGCCACTCTTTACCTGTCAGACCATGTCTCCGGGAAGTGCAAGTTGCTGGCATAGAAGAGTAGGGTACATGGTCTCTTGGATTCAAACAGCTGGAGCTTACAAAACTTTGTGGTCTTCCCTGAGAAAACAAACCATAAACATGTGAACTGTGTCCTTTATTTTCTAGGGTATTGGAAAGGTAGCAACTGTCACATGAGGATCTCAGGCCAGGTAGGGGAAAGGGAAGTGATGAGGAGTCTCTGACCATCTATCTTCATTTTCTGAATCTTTTGATGTGAATGCTTGACCTGAGCAGGTGAGAAACATTGAGATAATGGCTCAGGAGTGCCAGTGTTTTACTATTTCCCACTTCATTCCTACTGCTAGCTCTTGCTGTGTGTTTTCATTCTACTTTTTATCAGTGGCCTCAGTCTGATGCTGGCTGGTTTGCCAGTCCTGGATTTCTTCAGTCACCTGTGGTGGTTTGGCAAGAGGTGCTGTAAGACAGAATCTGTACCAAGCTTGGTAAATCAAACTCCACCACTACAGTTTGGCCCAGTTAAACTACCAGAGTTCAAGATGGAGCAAACAACTATGCTTGCATTTTTTCTGTTTTACGTATTGTTTTCATTATGTGTACCTTTCACATCCAGTCCCCTAGTCAAATCTGACACATCGTGAGAAGCCAATGTCATTAATATCTGATGCATCTCTGTGTGAAACTGATAGGTTCATAGAGCTGTGTTAGAGGGGTCTACTGTATATCTCTAGCTCTGACCTTTTACCATAGGTCAGTATAATCCAGTGTATTACAAATGCATCAGAAGCCAGTAAATTCCACAGTTACTTCCACAGTAAAACAAATAATTTCTGCTTGACTACTGTGTCCCTTCCTTGAAAGTATCTGGTTTTGATCTAAAGACACTAAGGGCTGGTGTAACTTAGAGGACAGCTATGTTTTTGTTTTATATGTAGATTCTTGTTCAGTTGAATTTGTCTACTTGCAGTTGTAGCTTCTTATTCAATCTGTCTACACAGCATTGAAGAGCTCTTTAGTGTCTGTTTTTTCCCTGTCATAAAATTTGTCACCTAAAACTATTGCATCCAGAACAAAATCCATCACTAGAGGTAGGAAATGATCAACACCTTTGTTGCCACTCTTACCAGAAAACAAAGATAAAATGAATATGGAGATTCAAATCATAAAATCTGCTGGGCAGATGGAGTTGCTCCACCTGGGATGATGTCCTTCTCTTGGAAAGCTTGAAGGAACATTGTCATGCTGAAAATTACTGGTACTGAAACAAAGTGCTTTACTTTCAAGAGCAGGTTGCCTTGTAACTCTTAAATAAACAGAAGCACCATATATATTATATATATTGTGTAAAATAATTCAGTGGTCTCATATGACTGGTATAATTTTAATTGGATGGTAAAACATGGGAATATTTCTAGAAGCAAAAGATAGTTGGGAACACCTGCCTCCTTATGTTCAGTGCACAAATTTGTTCATTTTCAATATGAATTAATTATTGAGGAATCTTAGCTGACAAGTCCAAGAACTGACTCTGACTTTTCAATTTGATGAAACTATAGACTTTAGTATTTTTTTTTTTTAGAATTCTGCTCAGTCGTACAAAAATCATTTAAAAGTACCACCCAATACTTTTGGAAGAGAAACTCATTTCAAAGCCTTTCCCAAAGAGAGTAAAATTATCCATGTAGTTTGCCTTGTTTAAACCAGGTTGGACGCAGCACTTCAGAATGTACTGTAGAAGCTAATCCTGCATGTTCATGAGGAAGGGCAAAGAATGTTGCTGAGCTTTTTATAGTTTTTCAGTATCACCATCAGATCACGTAGGTCTTTGGAATGTCATGTTCTAAATCAAAACAGAGGAGAAAATTAACAAAAATGTAATTTCTCAGATACCTCTTTATAATGAGGCACGGGCTGATGCCTGTAAATGCATGAAACTGGAAACTCCCAACAGCTTCCACAGTCCCAGAGGCAGGGCTGGACCTCATTGTTGGTCGCCTTGGTAACCAGTGGGGCCTCTGTGCCAATAAGAAATGGCCACAATCCCCACTTTTCCAGGATTCCTGTGTCATTTAAATGCCACCACTGTACCCAGCCTCAAAGTGACCTCAGATGGAGCTGGAAACCTGTCAGGACATGTCACTGCACTGCTGGAGGATGTGTTGGAGGATGAAGAGTTAATCTGATCAGGGACTTCAGGTGTTATGATTTATATTTGTTTACAGCTTGGCCAGAGTGACTGGAATGTCCACCACCACAAGCAAGCAATAAACACATACGTATATGTATGCACTAATACACGTGCAACTTCTACTATGTACAATACAAATTGTTAAATGCGCTGACTATAATACATTAAAATGCATTTTTTTAGCCTATAAAAGGCTAAAGATGATTTTTTTTTTTTTTGGCACTGTCTTAAGAACTTTTCACAATCAAATTCTGCAGCTCCACGTACTGCAGACCTGCATTTTCTGTCTGACCACTTTGTACGGAAAATAAACCCCAGAAACTCCTAAGTAACTTGGTTCTGGTTGAATAATAAGAGCTTGTTAAAAATGAAAATCATCCTGCTGAGAAATGCAGAGCAAAAGGCACACGAGGAATGCACAGCAGTTCACTGAGGGCTGGGCTGAGGCTGGGCTGCATGTGGCAAGCAGCTCTAACAGAGAAGGAGGAGCACTTCTTCCCATGGGAGCAAGTCCTGACTCAGAAACCTTCCTGTGCCCAGAAGGAATTTGTTCTGTGGTAGGAGTGCATGCAGTGTTGATTACATCTCCCTATCTTCTCTAGCCATTGCACCGTGTCAGCTCCCCAGGGAGGGATGCCTTCTCTCCATCTTCTGCCTGATGGGGATAAGGCATCCCTCAAGTTTTACACTTGTGCCCTTTATGTTTGGGCACATGTGTAAAACTTGACTACACGTTAGGCAGGATCACAGCCATTCTTGAGAAACATGTCTCTCAAATGCCAAAACAGACATTATAGGTAGGTAAAAAACCAGTGGAGCACAGCAAACTGCAGAAAGGAAGCACCCACATTGTCAGCAGAAATGAAGGATTGCGTGTTTCTGTTCACCACTGGATTTACTTTTCTTTTTCTTCTTACCCAAAATAAAACATTCGATTGCTGGTAACTTTCAAGTCCAACTACATGTAGCCTGAAAAGCAATACCAGGAAGTGTCGAATTCTTCCTTTCTTATAGGGGTGGGTTTCTACTACTTGCTGCTTGCAGGCAAGTGCTCATTCTCTCTGTAGTACAGCTCCTTTGGCAGTAGAGGGCACTTAGAATATGGACAAAACATAAGAAATGCCTTCTGAAACTTCCCTCTGAAAGCTTTTGTTTAGCTGGGTGGAAGCTTCAGTGCTGTCAAATGTTCTCCAGTTTAAAACAAGGAAATTTTAAAGTGTTTGACTTTGTAGATCATTCAAACAAAATTAAAAAGTTAATTTTACTTTCTGTTCGACTCGGGTTTTAGCATTGCAAATAGTCTATTTAGGTTTGTGGGTTTTTTGTTTTGTTTTGTTTTTTTTTTTTTCCCCTGGTGTGCTATCAGCAACACAACAATATTTTATTATTTTGCTGACACTAGGAGTAAAGGAAATCATTTTTCCTTAGAAAACGGTGAAAATAATTTTAGTAATATTTTAGGTTATTCTGGGGTCAAGTGAACCCATTCCAAAATAGGGAAACTCAATTATACAAGTGGTACAGAAGAAAGATACTGCAATGAAAAGCTAAGAAGTGGAAAAATGTGCCTCATTACTACATTTTGATTCTTCTAGGCCAAATATGAAGCTTTCATAAGTTCTTTAGGCTACTAAGCTCTCTTATTTCCCCTGAAGCACCTAGAAAGATTTGGACCTTCAGGAAACACAGGGGTATCATTGATGTTTGGATGTGAATATTAAAGCTTTTCTCATAGTCAAATGATGCACTTCAATTAATCCTATTCATAAATTTTACTGTTTAAATGAAATAGCTGTACAAACTTCAGCAATAATCCTGTACACTTAACCTCAAACAAATTGTCCTTAAAAGTCAGTGCCATTTACTCATTTGAGGTGCTTATTTCAGGATCAGGCTTGCATGGCATATTTTCTGCCACTTATGCTAGTTGTAACAGTAATTGATGAGAAAATGATGTCATATCTCCTACTCTTATCTGAGAAAACATATGGAGCAGCTACTGTAAACCAGGACAAAATAAGCACAAATCTTCTCCTGTAACTATTTGAAGGTGTTGGATTAAGTCCATAAGTGGAATAAACTGATGTAGTTCCAGTGACTGAAAAAAACCTGTGGATTTAGAGCAACTGAAGAACTGGTAAGTTGTCTGTCAAAACATAGGAGTCAATCTGTGGGTGGGTTCTGGTTATATTAAATTACTGTCAGTGTTCACAGAGCTTTGAGAACAGGACAAGGAGAGGACCTTCTTTTCTAAACCTTCTTTCGTATATAGTAACACAGCATTTAAGTGGCTCATTATTTTTATTTGGCCTAATTTGTGGTATCACTTGCAGTACTTCTACAACTTGTATAAAACCAACAGGTTAATGTTTTTGCAAGCCGAAACTGGTGTAGATGCACTCATTTGCATCAAACGATTACATCAACAGAGAACTTGATTTAGAAAGGCCAGACATACAACCATCAGCTAACTTTTCTAACTCAGCTTATTAAGTTCTTCTAATGAGGCATCTTTAGCAAGTTTCAGCAGAGATGGTGTCTCTGTTTACCAAAATCTCATCTTTCTCATCCTCTGGCTGAGCTACCAATAGGCTTCTACAGAGACAACGATTAGCAAATCTTCAGTTCAACCATAGCACAGCTGCAGTTAACGTATCCATCCTATAAGAGGATATTACCAATATCGTTTACTTGGATGCAGGAGTTGTGCACTTCTACTAATGTAGCTATCAAGAAAACAGACAAAGAAGAAAATCCTGGTCAATCACCAGCAGAAAAAGGGTCTCTCAAGAAGATTAAAAGTTTGGTTGCTCCCTATGTTATTTGAGTGAGCTGGTTAAGAAGTGGTGGAAAGTCTGCTACACGTGCTGTTGCAAAAGCTGCTGCTGTTACCTGTTTGCACATGGTGTTTGCAGTTCCAGCCCACAGTGCTCATGTACCTCATGTAATGGGGCCCTTCCTTCTCACATGGTGTTTCTACCAAAAAGGTAGTACCAGCTTTCTTCTCTCTTCTCTACATCCTGTGAAGCAAAGGCACTGTATGAAGCAGAAGTCATTTCCATGCATACAGCAAAACGAAGCCCTTACTTTCATCTCCATTTCCAAAGGCTGAAGGAATATGTTAATGACCTAAGAACCTTCCATTTGAAAACTAGAACAACAGGAGAAAGCCACCACTGGTAAGGAAGAACCTGGCTTTTGTCAGCTAGCTAACAAACCAGCACAGTGGTTTGCAAAGGTTCCCTCAGATGCTTATTCCTACTCCCTTTTTCTCAGAGTCTGAATGCTGCTTATCACATGGTTAAGATTCAACTCATAAAAAAAAACCATGTCTCAGCAATTGGAATTTACCCTTTGACCTTCATCCCCCCACCCTGCTTTATCCTCCTGCTGTGATGCACGAGCTTTGTCTTCACCAAACATCACTTGCACTGGTGAAAACTGCATTTTGCACAAGTTCAAAAATTCAGCAGACAGCAGGGATGAAAGCATATATAGACATAAAAATATATATGTAATTGTTGTCTTCTTAAAGCACCCAGAGAAACAACATTTCCTGGGTTTTCCCATTTTATATGCAAATATTTTTTTGCAATGATGCACCCAGTGAAAACAGACCTAGAAGTGGTGAATTATTCAGTATGCTGAAATATTTCATCTCTTTTAAAAAACTTCCTTGCATTGTGCATAGGCATGTGCATGCCTGTGTGGGCATAGGAATAGGTATCACCCTGCTTCTGGTCTCTAAACTTCTACATGGGGTCACTGTGGAGGAACAGCACATCTGCTTATGCTGGTTATTTGATGACATATGGTAATAGCTGCCGTGTTAGAGCTGAATGTGCGACACCAAAGCAAGTTAGGCAAAATAAACCTGCCGGCATTTCTCCCCACCTTTACATTTAAAAAAAAAAAAAAAAGTGTTTAAAGTGTTTTTCTTTTATACAGTGAAGAGCCATTATTAGCTGTGGAAAAAAATAAAAATGATACAGTTGAGTGTTTCAAGTGCTTGGTTTCTGTGTAGCTGTATGTATGTGTATAAAAACTAACCAGACAGGCAGATCTGCATTGGTAAATAGGGCACTTCATACACATACATGCATGTATTCAACAACATTCAACAAGCTTTTAAGTAAAAATAATAACCTCAGACTAGAAGCTGAGCCCAGTGTTAATCTATCAGGCGTGCAAGTATGGTCTGTGGTGCACTCTGAGGATAGCTCTGCTGAACAATTATGAGAGTATATCCTCTTCAGAGGGTATAATTATGCCTCCTCTATATATCTTATTTAGGAGGCATAATGACTTTCCCCTAAAGTGAAAAAAATACTACGTAGACATGCAATGAATTTTTGCTTCCAACTCACAAAAGACTGTAGACATCCAGAAAGCTTTTGTATGCAGGATTGTTGGGCTGCAAAGAACAAGGCTGGATTCCTGATACATACTTGAAAATAACAAACCAAAAATAAAAAAAGCTACAACCTTTGTGGCTTTTGGTGAGAGGAAGCTACGTCTTGTAAGAGTTTCTCCAAATTTGTTTTCACAGATGTCTTAGTAATGAATGTTTGACAGCTTAAATTAAACATGCCAGTCAGCAGCATAGGGATATTTCTTAGCCATAACAAAACAGAAGATACCTTTTTAAGCAAACTCTACTATGTGTTTAGCACCATTAGCTACCAGTATAAATGGGTACAAGTGTTACAGACTCAGGGGCTATAGAAGAGGTGGTAATAAAAATGGCATGTCTTACCCAGCTGATTGATAATTTATTTTTCTTTCCTGTTTCATTGCACTGTTTAATCTTTCCAAGCTCAGATCAAATGATTGCTCATTTAGGATGATAAACCCTATTGCTACTGTCTGATATGTATGATGACCGCTTAATAATTTGCACCACCATAGGGCAGTAGCTGTGTTCAGTTTGTTTTCAAAGGTGGTAAGAAGTATCATCACTATACTCTTTTTCACAAAGCTGAGGTTGCTACAAGCCTAAAGATAAATCTGCAAATCTATGTGACTATTCTTTATCATTGTCACTAGCTTAGTGGTGGTCTGCCATTTTTCTTGAAAGCTGGGCACCAACTGCTGGCCAGAAGTATTTTTCACTGAATTCTTTGTACTTTAAATAAACTACTGCTTCAAGAACTGCCGAGTGTTCCTCATTCATCTTCAGGACACAGAGCTTCATGTATATCTTTGCAAGCCTTGACTCTGTGAAATGTTTGTCTCATCTCTCTGCCATCTATAGCAGTCTTTGAACTCACTTCAGGTTTATTGATGGCCTTGACTAAATTAATGCAGATGTATTTTTTTTATAAAAGTTTTCACTATGAATAATCATATGCAAAATAAATCCTCATTTAGAGAAACTCATCCTATATTTTCCTCCTCTTCTTCTAAAAGGTCTTTCTGGATTTATACAGTAACTGTTGCTGAAAATGTTGGGCGGGAGATATTGTTGTTTCCTTTGGCATTTCTCATCTTGAAATGGTAGAAGAATATGCATCTGCTTTTCCCTGTGGAGGGAGAGATAATACGATAACCTTCTGATTATATACATAAGCGGGAACTGATCAGCTTCTCTTGTGATTCGTTTTTAAGGGCAAGTTCCAGTTGGATTGTGCTAATGCACATATTCATGAATCTCTCCAAACAGGATTCACTGCTCTCCAGGGAACTGTTGAAGTATGCATCATTGTTTCAATGAAGTATCTTCATTATAAAACATAGGGACTATAAAAGGTGAATACCATTTGCCTCAGCCTAATATAATCTCTGGTTTTACTTTCTCCCACTAAAGTGATTTTTTTTAACAGAATCAGAGAGAATAAAATGAGACAATTTCAAATGAAATATTACATGAAGTTGGGTACATGAGCCTTGATGAACAGAGAATTTTATTTTCCATTGTTTTATTGAAATAGAGAAAAATTAATATCAGTGGAATAGAAAAGATCTTTAGGATCACATCACTGATTCAAAGCAGCTCAGCGGGGATTTTTGGTCTCTAGAGATGCATGGTTTCCTACTTTAGTGCATTAACACAAATGGGTATAATAGGCTACAATGCTGAGTAGAGTTAAGACATTTAAGATTTGCAGCAAATGCTGGAATGTTTACTGAAATCAATCGTAAGAAAGATTTTGCTCATTGCAAAGAACAGAGTGACATAAATGGCTCTATGGACTTTAAAAATTATTAGTCAAGTTTCCTGTTTTTTCACTCTATAATTAAAGGTACCTACACTTCCATTTATTATAATATGCACATTACAGGGAACAGTTAGTACTGCATTTAAATATGGTGAGGGACAAAAGAATGTTGCAGTATTATCTGAAGAGGCTTCTTACAGCAGGGAGCATTATGGTGAAGAAACATAATCACTTTCCTGTAAACAAATAAATGTGTATATATATCTGTATATTTGTATATAGTTTACATAAAAATATATAAATATGGGGTTTTTTCAGAGTATAATGAATCTCTCACATAGAAAAGTTCTTATGTAGCTTTCAGCATTCTAGCCAATATATAAACGAGGAGATAGGCATGATCCCTGCTCAAGGAGCTTGTGATCTGAGAAGGATATAGACAACGTGATCTGAGAAGGATATAGACAGCTCTGTTTAGATAGATGTAATATAGTATGTAGGTTGAAGGTCCAATGTTAAAAGTATTAAAATAATATTGGACTGGTTTATTGTTTTGCTTTGTATTCTAGAAAAAAATAACATGGTACTGAAGGTAAAATACTATCAAAGATATCTAGCTCTCTATGGCCTTGTGGCTTCAGATAGCTCTGTGTTACATTAGAAAATGCTTTATATTTTAGTTTGTTTTCAAAGTGTAAAATTCATGCCTGTGTATGGGAGCAAAACATGGCCTATGGCCCACTTAAATTCCACTCAAGCTGCATTTGGAAAGCTTAAGTGGGGCTTATATAGTGAATAGGACTTTTCCTGGCACTTTGATCCATGATGGATTTCTCTTGTTGTAGCAGTGGTGACACAAGTCATGTGTTCTATAATGACACCAGATTTATGAAAACCTGTCATGGCCAAAAGCAGTCACATGCACACACAGAAATAAAATAAAAATCTGGTGCTACATCATCAACCATTTTAAAAGAATTACACATATTTCACAGTTTGGTTCAACGTCACCAGGTCTCTGACAATAGATAGCTGACAGTCAGTATGACTGGGAGTTTCCAACCACCCCCCTCCACCTCATCCTCTTCCAAATTCGGTTTAATTGAGTATGTTGGCAACCAGACCTTGAAATGTACTTTGCTGTCAATTACTTCCTTTTAAAAGGCAAAACATCAGTATGAGTTTCTATACCACTTTATTTCATGATTAGTGTCTTTGATGGCAAACTGGTGCCTGCAAAATTTACCCATGCTAACATGACATAATAATAACATCCTAGCTTGGGAGATACAGTGAATCATTCATTAGCGAATGTGTGAATATATTACATTAATGAATATACTATATCTGTACATATAACTATGTATAATCATTTATATATAGTTTTAATAAAATGTAAAATATTTATAAATTAATATTTATATATTTTATATATTATTGGCATAGTATATTATAGTACAATACACTATAGAAACCACATATAAATTAATTAATATATTATATATCACGTTAAATACAATATAATGCATTATAATATATAGTAAAATATAGGTTTATGTATCTAATATTAATACATAAAAATGAATACATTGTAAAATGTCTTAATCTTTTGTTTATCAACTGTAATTTTTCCAGAAGCATTTCAACTTGATCATTTAAGTTTCAAGTTGCTCTCTTTCTGCTAGAAGAAGTCAGGTAGCATTTCTTTCTATTTCTGTCTAGATAAAAATAAATCACATGTAAAGAAACCTCTGTGGTTTTACATGTCACAGAAAAAGAAAGTGGCTTTGGAGAAAACATCATGCCTTAAAATATACCCACTTATGCCATACTTGGAGCACCATGTCAGTTTAAAATTTAATGATAAGGTCATATATAGCATATGACACTGCTTTGGGAAAGATGTGCTCAGAACTTTGTCTTCTATAATTTTACTTGGGTTGGGTATTATTCTGTGATTTTTAGGAATTTATTTCCATACACTTCCAGTAGCCTGTCCTATCCTATCCTCAATAAGTGGAGTAGGTACATAGGTGTAGGTATTTAAGGTTTGTTTTCAAGTTGTCTCTGAGGTAAATAAAATTTCATGCATGACAGAAGAAGACACAAATCAGAATAACCAAAATATATTTGTAGCACTCACCTGGCACTATTGATATACAGAATTGACGCACAGTGAGGCAGCGGCATATCAGTGCTTCATCTTCATTGCTACAGAATAGAGGTCTAGTACCTCCATATTTTGGGGAAAGAATTTAGCCTATTCAGATCACGGGGAAAACCACCTCTAGAGAAAAAAAAAAAAAAAAAAGAAAAGGGAGTAGTTACAAAGGCAGCTGATTCATCTGTCGCAGAAAATGTCTGGTTATGCCTTTTGAAGGAACTGTAAAGGAAGAAGCAAATGACTAAATTACTCAGAAGTGGTTAGGAAAATCCAAGGATAATTCAGTGAATACCATAAATGTCTGCTATTTGCCTCTACGCCTGTAACATAACTGCCCGATATTGGTTTTCTTTCTTTTTTTTTTTTTTTTTTTTTGCTGTTGTGCTGAATTCCTTGTATTCAGTAAAAAATAACTTACAAATAAGTAAAGGCTTTCATTACTAAAGGAATGACAGAACAATATAATTATCATGTCAGGCAACACAGCGTTTTGTAGTAACCCAGTAAATAATTTATGTCATCATTGTACATTTTTAAACAAAAACTACTATTTTTAAATGCACATTAGTGTCATGAAGACATCATAGTAGCTTGCAAGATACATTTTGCATACCGATATGATGGGCACTACAGAAGGATTCACGTGTCTTCAGAAATAGGTAGGACCCAAACACTGTCAGTTGGGTTTACCAGGTGAAATCCCAATTCCTCTGAATGCAGTCCTCCCTTTGACTTCAGTAATGTGTGACTTTCACCTACTGTTTTTATGTTGGATCATGGGACATTGCTAACATAAGGCATCAAAAAATGACTTCTGGTCAATTAGGGTTTTAGCACAGATCTGATGGTCTGAGAGAGAAAGTAAATCAGTGTGGATCAAACCTGTTCTGAAGGGATCTTAGAGGTCAAGTTGATGGTTAAGTCATCATGATTACTTAATTCTTCAACTCTGTGTAGACACTTGCTGATTACAATGCTGGGTTTGGAGAGATGAGTAGGACTGGACTGAGCCCACCAGATTAATCCACAGAAGTACCTCCGCTGTGCTCAGATGTTAACTTTTCCTCATGCAGAATCTGAACTGTATGGAAGGGTCCTTGTATTTCAGTCTTAAACCCAGCCTTTCATCTGTTAGAAAGCTTAATTGGAATAATTACAGATAGAATCAACTGTGTTGATATACTTAATGTATTGACAACGCCAAGTAAGAAAATAAGAAAATGTCCCCTTACAGTTCATTTGCCTCATTACCATGAGATTCTAGTAACATCCCACTTTGTAAAACTAAAATCAGATCTTTTTCAGAAGCTGTCTTTAGGAAATAAAAATATAAAAATTAAAATAAAATGTAAAAAACTTTGTTTCTTTGTTCTAACTAACTTCTTCATATTCTGAAGAGCAGAAGATGCAGACTCCAACCCGTGTCTGCAGTCTCATGCAAGCTGGGCAGAAATTCCAATGCTAGAGGAGAGCAAGAATGTGATAGAGGGCTGTACAGAGACATGGAAGGAATGTGTAGAATTGCTTGTTCTCTGTAAACATGAGAGCATTTGGAGTACAGAATTTTCATCTGTTTCAATAACAAAAAGTACATACTAGGCCACAAATTGATTTTTTTTTCTTTTATGAAGACACATGTGAATAAAGAAAAGAGAAGAGGAAATTACACCTAAGGTTGAACAGCTTTCACAGGAGCAACAGCTGTTTTCATGGAGAAGTCCTGATGCATTCATATGTTAAAGACAGCGAGCAGAGTATTATTTTGCATTATCCATCTTCACCTATCAGAATAGACAGACATTAGTGCTATTTAAAAAAAAAAAAAAAAAAATAAAAAACTGAAAAGGAAAAGAGGGGAGAGAAGAGACATTTTGGGGAAAAAAAACAACCAACCAATCAAAAATACATGCAAAAACACCCACAAAACCAAAACAAAGAAACCAGTTTAAATAAGAGTTTATTTTTCCCATATACATATATGTGTGTGTATATATATATCTTCTTTATCTCTCCCATCTCTCTGGAAGGCCAAAGCAGTTCATATCTGTAGGGCTTTTTCAGAAGTCATTCTTCATGCAAAAAAGTGATACTTTGGTTATTTATCAAACTCCTTTTTGTCTTTTTCTTAATACAGGCAGGATATGATACAGTATACACAAACATGTATATAAAACCAGTTTGAGATAGATACAGGCAAAGCTACATTAAGTATTCTTGAAAAGAAAGAGAAAAAAGAAACATGCTAGTATACCAATGTAGTCAAGCATAATTAATAAGTTCACAGATAAATAAAATGCTCTGAAATTTTCATAGTACAGGAGGATGAAGTAACCATTCATGCTACCTTTTGCTCCAGTAGAAAACATCAAGCAAAACCCTCCCAGTTGGAGCTCAGTATTGTACCTTGCCATATGCACATCATCTGTTTGTGCTGCTAGATCAAATAATAATGCCTGAGATCCTAATGGCTCTCTTTTTTCTCTGGGAGCAGGTCTTTCTTCTTACCTTGTCCTATTAAAAGATACATCGATGACAAATAAGTCACAGATATCAAAAATAAATACAGTTTGTTGATTGAAAGCTCCATCTTGTTTATTTGGCACCAGCTCCAATTGATGATTATGACACAAGCTTCAGTAACATCAAAGTCATGCCTTCTCTAAACTCCCTGAAAAAGAAAGCAGTATCTATGTATTGTAGCTACAGCCATATAAGGTCTCTTATTTTAACATGTGAGTAAATCTATTTCAGTAACACATCAGGCTGTGATAACTACAGAGTCAAAAAAAGCACTGAATAAAGAAAGAGTTCATTGCATACTGTTTGGAGGTATCAACTTACATTGACAGTGTTCTGAAGTTATGCATTGTCTTTTTGGGTTTTCAGAACCATCATTTAATCTGCAGAAATGGCTCAGAATTGGTCAAGATAACGCTGTCTTAGAGTGTCCTTTTAGTTGCGGTGACCCACCTGGACTGTGGAAGTCTAGAACATTAAGAGAATAGTAGGGGGTAAATAATAAACTATGTTTTCAAATCACTGGCAAGATTAATTTCAGATTTTGTTTTCATTACAGAAAATTTACATATGTAGAAGAAAGCCTCTTTCTTCTCCTTTTCTTTTTCTGTTTACACCATCTTTTTCTTCATCCTGTATAAAGTACATTTCATCAACTGGTAGGTCAGGTTCAATTACCTGCAAGTAAAGGGATGAGAGAAAAAGAGTCTTTTGCAGATGTTTTATCTTTTTTCACTACTACATTTTTTTCTAGAGAAAAAATAATAAAATTAATTAAAAAAAAGGCAAAAACAAGTTAATAGGGAACTCTTTATCCAAAGGAAGAGATATGGGTGAGACACTCCACTCATTCTTATGCTTCCAGGCTCCATATAGCCGAGCATTGCCTGCAGCTTCAGCTGGAGAAGCCGCTTTCTGTTCTGCATTGACAGTTCAAAGAGATGCAGCTCTCAGGTCTGTAAAGCACACTGAGAATGAAAATGGTCATAAAAAAGTTTCCCAAACACGTATAGCTCATTATTTTATAGACTCCTACAGCCACTTCAAAACATGCTGAATTCCTGTGTATTTCTGTCCCACTGTATTATCCTGAATACCTATAACTAAGAACTAAGCAGTGACATTATTAATGCAAAAGGAGGAAAGAAATTCTACACTGCTAACTGCACTTTTCAGAAACAGGCTGGATATGGATTTTATTATTTGACCAGATCGCAACTTATTACTTTGGTGGGCTTGGCAAGTGTTTCAAAACAGGGAGTCCAAGGTAAACTGTGTCGCTTGTCTCCACTTGCCCTTGCACTTTGCCTTTGCTTTCTCCTGAAATCCTTGTGAGAAGAAGGATTCTGTCTGCATTAGACAGAAGCTGCACAAAATAGCCCTCACTGCAGGGAGTGTGACACACTGCAGAATAAACACGGGCAGTGCAGAAATTCAGCTTTCGTAGAATCCCCTGTAGTCTGAATCTGAATGTAAAGATACTTCCCACAGGATAAAGCCAGAGAGGAGAGAAACGGCTGACAGGGGGATTGTATGCTTACTTCAGTGCAGTTCCCACTGCAAGTCCTTGTATGCAGACTACTTTCTCATATGCACCTTTTGACAGAAGCTTGGCATCTCAGCTGAAGGCTTCATAATTAAAAATCCATGTGCTGAAATTTGAAAGCTTTTCAGACTTGGTTTTATTTTGTTAACAGGGTGGTTATTAACAGGGTGGTTATTAACAGGTATATGAAGCTCTGTGGAAGGCTGGGAATGGTATAAAACTGTCTTTATCAAGTTTTCCAGAGTAAATTATTTTAGACTGGATGCATTTCCTGAACACTTTTCTAGACTCCTGCTTTTCTGTTCTGAGCCAAGTTGTCAGAAGCTGAAGCTCACTACATTAAAACTGAGAAATCAAACCAACCAGTGCTAGATGTGTTTTAGCCTTACCTTGGGCTCCTTTTTGGTCTTGTTAGTGAGTGGATGAAGGTTCAAAGCAGCTCTTGCCTCATTCATGCTAGTTGTCCCATCTCTAATCATAATGCCACAAACTACTGCAGTAGCTCCCACAACCAGGCTATCAACATGACCTTGTAATTTCAATTTTTCACACATATTCTTTGTTCCCCACCCTCCATGTCTGTGTACCATATCTCACTAAAATCTCATCTCTCCAGTCTACTGCCATGGACTACTAATCAGTAATACAGCTTACTCTGAGAAATGTCAAGCAGGATGAAAAAAGGCAGAACTCACAGAAGAGAAACTTCAGTTGGCCATTGCCTCTGCCATGAAACTCTCTCTCGCCTGCTCTTTACTTTGCACCATGCTGTAGTCCAGCCCAGGGGCAGCAGGGTTTGGCTTTGCCCCTTACCTGAATGACCAATGGAGAATAACAGACCATTACATGGGTTCTAAACAAGAAAGAACTAAATGTACTGCAGTTAAAAAACCCTCCCTCTTTTTCTCTCATGAAAAAAAAGAGCAATTTTCAGGTTTATTTTTCTAAAATCCCCTAATTTTCATTTTCTCTTCCTTGTCCCTAATCTGATCCCATTTCCTGAAAATACCAAAGACCCACAGATTTTCCCATATTCTTGTCTTCATTATGACAGAAATGCTCATGCAAACAGGGACAAGTATTTAATGCAAATACTTCAGTGAATTATTTCTGATCCCTCCATTCTAAGGTAATAAAAAAGTCACTAAGAATAGGTGGGGTAAGTTGGAGCAATTAGTAAATTAGTAGAACTAATTATTTGCTCACAAGTATTTTTATATACAGAAATAAATAAGAAACTAAATTTATTTGAAAAATCGTGTTTAATTACTTGCTCAGTTTCAGCTGTATGTACTCCAAGTCAGTAGTTAGAGCAATCTATCAGGCTACCAGCTCTGCCTGATCCAGCTTCTCCAAACAAAATCTGCCAGAAAATTGATGACATATGTAGTAAATATTTTTTTTAAAGCTCACACCGTGACCCATTTTGCGAACTAAGGGGATCCCTTATGCCCAGAGCTTCCAGTTTCCTGACCAACCTCATTTCAATGGAGGCCAGTTATTTAAAGATGATAACTCTGCATATAGAGCATGTTTTATACACAGATTAAACTTTCAGTGACTTTCTACATTGCAGAAAGGGACTTCTGTTTTACTTCTGTCCGTTATTCTGAAAGGCCAGAAATCTTCATCTCCTGTGGGTGTAAGAGAATACAGCTTGCTGAAGCATTAGATCAGACGTGGGTTTTCATCTCTGTCCATTTTCTCTCACATGAAAGACTTCTGGAGCAAGCAAAGCATGCTTTTGTTGACCAGCAAAGATCAAAAAGGCAGCTTATTTTTGTCCTTCAACCACTAGACTGATACTCGCAGTTCTGTTAACATTCTGCCCCCGTTTGAACTGGACACTTTGGAAGTATCAATAATGCAAGTTGGAGGGCTGCACTATCACTCATCCTGTATTTGCCTCTTCTTCTACAAAATTAAATCAAGTTGAAATCAAAGGAGACACAATCTCAGTCATATAAGCAGAAAAACTCCTGTAGCTCTGCAGCAATTCTCAGTGAAATATTTGAAAATATTTATGTTGGCAGCAGTGACTGATCCACACTGAGAGAGCAGAGTTAACAAAATACTTCCACCCCGTGGAGACATAAACAAAGTGTTGGAAGCCACTCATCATGCCATCCACCTTCTCCCGGGCTTCTTTGACAGGTGCATCTCCTGAAACAATGTTGTTTTACAGGAACATCAGAAAGTGCAAAAGTAACTAATAAAACAGTGACAATCCCACTGTGACCACAAGGACTAGGACCAGTAAACGGTGCACCCCTATTATTTATGAGTGAAGAGAATATATGTAGCTATCAGAGCCCTTTCTTAACATCGCAGATTGGGTCAAGAATAGAATCTGTAGGAGAGCTCAGACTATTTCTCTGTCTCAGACTATTGCCATGATGAATGTTCTTACAGGATTCAGATGATTCAGTGGATCAAGAGCAGAAATGTCAGCTGTGACTGGTTGTGTCAAAAATTGTTCTCTACCTCAGCTCACTGCTGTATGCTCAGAGTTCAACTATAGCACTCCCGCTAGCGTTGTAATTGGCAAAAGAATCATCCTCAATGCATCTGTTGTTGAATGTTTCCCAATTTAAAATGTGTGAAGGAATATTTGCAGGTGAGACGCATATACATATAAAAGGATTGTGTTGAAAACACAGTAAGAATCAGTTAAGTATTTAGCCACAGCTGAGTCCTCTTTAATTTCCTCCAAAAACAGAATAACAGCATGCTGTGGTTTAAGCTCAGTCAGCCGCAAAGCCTCTTTCTCACTCCCCAGCTTTCCTCCTCCCCACTCCCGGAGGGATGGGGAGGAGAATCTGAAGAATGTAACTCCCACGGGTTAAGAACAGTCCAGTAACTAAGGTATAACACAAAACCACTGCTGCTACCACCAATAATAATAATGATAAGGAAAATAACAAGGGAAGAGAATACAACTGCTCACCACCTGCCCACCGATACCCAGCCCAACCCAAGCAGTGATCTAGCCCTTCCGGGTAACTGCCCCCAGTTTATATAGTGGGCATGACGTGCTGTGGTACGGAATACCTCTTTGATCAGTTTGGGTCAGGTGTCCTGTCTGTGCTTCCTCCTGGCTTCCCCTCCTCCCTGGCAGAGCATGAGACTCAGAAAGTCCTTGGTCAGACTAAACGTTACTGAGCAGCAACTAAAATCATTGGTGTTATCAGCACTGTTTCCAGGCTGAAAGTCAAAAATGCAACACTGCACCAGCTACTAAGGAGGAGAAAAATGACTGCTACTGCTGAACCCAGGGCAGTATCCACCCCTTATTCCATACCATTCACGTCATGCTCAGATCCCACATTTTCAATATACCATCACTCTAATATATATACATATATATATGCATCCACAGAGAGAGAGAGAGAGATCATTTCTTAGTGCATGGATCAATCCCTATAAAGCTGCTGAGTCCATCCAGTCCATGATGTTGGGTTCCATCTCTTGTAACAGCCTTTCAATGCAGGAGAGGCTGTGTGCAGTGTTGGATAGCTGCCTGCTGATGCTGATCGTTCCTTTACAGCAGAACTCGTCTGGTTTCATCAAAGTTCATTCTTTGTTGGGATGGTCAGAGGGAAGTCAGGATCAGTTGCTGGTGACCTGAAGACATCTAGTTGGTGTGCTATGAAAGTGCTACATAGCAGGCAACAGCATACAATTGAGTTCATTGGCTGTTTTCCCCTAAAATCAAATCCCCTTGAGGTATACATTGGATGTCCCCATCTTCCTGAAAAATTTTATTTTTTATTCCCAAAAATTGAATCTCCTGTGAAGGTCCTTTGACCTTACTCTGTTTTATGGCAAAACAGCTTTCAGCAGGATGTGGATCATTTTCCTCACTTTCTCAAAGACTTCTTCTGCAGTATTGCCCCACACAATAATGTCATCAATGTATTGCAGGTGTTCTGGAGCTTGCCCCTGTTCCAGTGCAGTCTGGATCAGTCCATGGCAGATGGTAGGGCTGTATTTCCACCCCTGGAGCAGTCAGTTCCACGTGTACTGGACGCCCCTCCAAGTAAAAGCAAATTGTGGCCTGCAAGCTGCTGCCAAAGGAATTGAGAAAAATGCATTGGCAATATCAATCATGGCATACCACTTGGCTGCCTTTGACTCCAGTTCATACTGAAGTTCTGGCATGTCCACTATGGCAGCAGTCGGGGTGGTGTGACTATTCAGGCCACGATAGTCTACCTTTAGTCTCCACTCTCCATTAGACTTTTGCACTGGCCATATGGGGCTATTAAAGGATGAGCGGGTCCTACTGATCACTCCTTGACTCTCCAATCTACAGATCAGCTTATGGATGGGAATCAGGGAGTCTCGGTTTGTGCAATATTGCTGCCGGTGCACTGTTGTGGTATCGATTGGCACTTGTTGTTCTTCGACCTTCGGCAACCCTACAACAGAAGGATGCTCTGAGAGACCAGGCAAGGTGGGCAGCTGCTCAATTTCCTCTGCCTCCAAAGCAGCAATACCAAAAGCCCATCAGTATCCTTTTGGGTCTTTGAAGCACCCTCTCCTGAGGTAATCTATGCCAAGGATGCATGGAGCCTCTGGACCAGTCACAATGGGGTGCTTTTGCCATTCCCTCCCAGTCAGGCTGATTTCAGCCTCCAGTGCAGTCAACTCTTGGGATCCTCCTGTCACTCCAGAAATATAAATGTGTTCCACCCCTTAACAGCTTGATGTCATGCAGGGTACACTGTGCACCGGTATCTACTAGAGCCTTATACTTCTGTGGGACTGATGTGCCAGGCCATCTGATCCACACAGTCCAGTAAATCTGATTGTCCCCTACCTCCACCTGGCTGGAGGCAGGGCCCCTCTAATAGTCATCACAACTTTGGACACTTAAGTCTTGTAGAAAGGGGTTATTCTTCTTTATCACAGGAGCTGGAGTAAAATCAGCTCTTCCACTCCATCTGGGAATCTGCTCACCAGAGACTGAAGCCACAGCTTTCATGGGATGATTAGCCTTGACCTTTGTTCTCCTCTTCGATTCACGCACCCGTTCCTCCAGAGCTGAGGTAGGTTTTCCATCCCACTTTGTCATGTCTGCTCTGTGATCCCGCGGGTAAAACCATAGGGTGCCCCGTGGTGTATACCTTCTATATCTTCTCTCTCAAGCAGTAGGACACCTTTTGTTAATAGCTGAGACGTGTTTTGGTACACGTGAGGACCTGGATAGATCAGATAGACCATCTCTCAATTGTTTGAGCTCCTGGGACAGTTTTTTCATAGCTGAAATGATGGAAGGGGTGAGATTGTCTTTGAACTCTCAGAGTTTATGAATCATTTCATCCACTGTTAGTGGTACTATGTCACTCCAGGTTGCTGTTGCTAATGAATGGCATATGTTGACGGTGCATTCCATGTAAATTTCCGCCACATGGGTCATGTACATTTGACTTCATCTGGATCTGTGGGTACATCCCCGCCATTTGGCTTGATGTGATAGATCATCTCTACAATGGCTGATTTCCTCAGAGAATGGATGACTTTCTCTAGAGTAGTCCACTTGGCCAAACAGTTCATAACATTGTCCTTGTATGGAAACCTTTCTTTCACAGCTGCCAAGAGCCACTTCCAAAGGCTGAGAGACTCTTTCTCTCTTGCAATTGCTTTGTCAATTCCCCCTTCCCTAGCAAGTGATCCCAGCTGCTTGGCTTCCCTACCTTCTAGTTCATGATTGTTGGCCCCATTGTCCCAGCATTGGAACAACCAGGTGATGATGTGCTGCCTTGGTTGACAGGTAAAATCTTTTTGCATATTCTGTAGCTCGGTTGAGGTCCAAGGTCAAGAAGTCACCTCTTCTTCTGATTCATGTGATGATGACTCCTGATCGGATGCCGTCCTGGGTAGTAAGTGCATTGCCATTGCTTCTTCATCTTGTTCCTTCATCTCTCTTGTCTTGTTTTTGCTTTTCCCCTTGTGTACAGGGGTAATCGATATTGATAGGAATTGGTCCTCTGGTTTAGCTGTAGTGATTATCACTGTGATCGGAGTGGCTGCAGTATCTGTTGTCAGGGTTTGAGTAGCTACTGGATTTGTCGCTGGGGCTGGTGTAGCTGCTGTGCTTGGTGCTGGAGTAGCTGCGCTGTCTGTTGCTTTGCCCTCAGATCCAGGGACATTTTATTCCTTTTGAAGGTGCTGGATAGTGTTGAACAGGGCTCTGTAAGCATAGGCCAAGCCCCAGAACATTGTCATGATTTGTCCCTCTTTGGTATGACCAGAATGACAACACACGTCATTTAAATGTTTTACTAATTTTTCTGGATTTTGCACTTGTTCAGTGGTGAAATTCCAAAGCACTGGAGGGGCCCACTGGCTTAGAAACTTGCCCATACTTCCCACACACCCTGCCACTCATGACTTTCCAGCCTTGAGGAAAATCTCTTGGTTCTTCTATATCATCGTCTAACCCTAGACAAGGCCCAAACCCAACTCTGCTTAACTCTCGAGACCAGACGAAATGGTCGTGGGTAAAACATCTCTGTATGCATGCCAACATGGTGATCATCATCACAATCAGCAGACAGGTCTCAAGGGTACCTAAAGGCCATTCAAAACTTTCAGAACTCTCAAATGATGCTGTAAACAGTCCAGTGGGGGGGGGCTGTGAATGTAAGGGAATGTCTCTTCTATTATATACCTCCCAAAGCATAGAGGTGGTGACCACACTGGGAACCCAAGCCAGACAATTTCATGATCAATGATTCTATTGTGTTACAAGTCATTACCATAAAGTACAACAAAACAAGAGCCTTAGCCCAAGGCCCCCAGCCAATAAACGCTAGCACAGCAAATACCAGCTGTAAGTAAGGTACGACATGCTGAAACTGTGAGATCAAGAGCAACAACTTTGAGAGCCAATAAATCAGCATTGTGACGAGTGACTATTAATCTGAAACAATGAATGCTTATCACAAATACAATTAGACACACTCTGGTCAGATCTGTCGTTATCTCAGCCCTTTGAGCCCCACATTGGGCGCCAAAAAGAACTGTTGTGGTGTAAGCTCAGTCAGCCATGAAGCCTCTCTCTCACTCCCCCCTTTTCCTCCCCCCAGCTCCCTGAGTGATGGGGAGGAGAATGGAAAGAATGTAACTCCCACAGCTTGAGATAAGAACAGTCCAGTAACTAAGATATAACACAAACCACTGCTGCTACCACCAATAATAATAATGATAAGGAAAATAACAAGAGAAGAGAATACAACTGCTCACCACCTGCCAGCCGATACCCAGCCCAACCCAAGCAGTGATCTAGCCCTTCCGGGTAACTGCCCCCAGTTTATATAGTGGGCATGATGTGCTGTGGTATGGAATGCCTCTTTGATTAGTTTGGGTCAGGTGTCCTGTCTGTGCTTCCTCCTGGCTTCCCCTCCTCCCTGGCAGAGCATGAGACTCAGAAAGTCCTTGGTCAGACTAAACGTTACTGAGCAGCAACTAAAATCATTGGTGTTATCAGCACTGTTTCCAGGCTGAAAGTCAAAAATGCAACACTGCACCAGCTACTAAGGAGGAGAAAAATGACTGCTACTGCTGAACCCAGGACACAGCATCTTCCCATGCTGAAATACATTTAATTATAGGATTTCTAAACTGTTTAGCAGCTGTGTTACACAACAGATGCCACACTGACTTGTAGTAATTCCCCTACCTTGATATCCCAAGAAGCTGTCTGTAATGAGGGAAGCCTTCTTCCACAGAAAACCTGAACTGGTCCACAAGGTCCTGTTGATTGATGGGTCAGCATGGCTCTGGGGACCCCTTTCCCCTGTGTACACCCTAACAGAGTTTAACTCACAGTCCCTGCCTCCCCTAAGACAGGCTGCAATTGTGTCTTATTGTCAAATGCAAAGCACAGAAGGAGGAGGAGGTCTCTTGTACTGCATTCCTCTCTCCTGCAAAGGCTGGCAATAGTTGAAATATCAGAAGCCTCCTTGGCCATGTTGTGCAAGTGTAACTGCTGGTCACTGTGGAGAAAAGATACAAGGGATTTTCAAGATACTTGAGCAAAACTTTTGCCTGATTTCAATCAAAAGCATGAAATGGGAACTTTTAAAACCTGAAATTTAGCTCAATTTCTAGCTGTTATACACCATTTAAAAAATGAGGTTTCTTGCTTTTGTCCTCAACCACCTGCCACCCCTAGTCTGTTTCTTACTTGCAATAAGAATGGATCTAAGAATGCTGAGACATTTGGTGATGTTTTTATCCAGTAGTAAAACCTTGCCTCACTCTTTCATAGTTCTATAATGATGCTCCCATGCATCTCAGTATCTTCTTAGCATTTGCATTTAGTTTCAGATCTCCCTCTTGGCTAGATCATGCACAGTCTTTCTTTCCAAACATTTTTTTGTAACATTCAAAGGCACTGCATGCCTCCATTTGTTTGCTTGCTTTCCTAAAGCAGGGGATGGTTCTCCATAGTGAAGATGTTATAGACAAGCAAAGTAAAACAAGCCTCTTTCCTCCTCGCCTCTCATCACTCTAACAAGTGAATAGCTCAGATGTATGTTAAGTATTTGAAGGAATAATATAATTTAACCAATGTACACTGCTCAGTGACCTAAATCACCTGTTTTCATAGACAGTTGACATTATTTACATTCAGGCTTTTTTGTAGAGAGGCATTTTGAATGACCCTTCAGAATGAATATGCGCAATAGAAACACTCTACATGCCGCATCTGCACCTACCACTTATGGTATGCCTCCAATTACCCTGCATTTTTCAACCAGGTGTCTACAGCTCTGAAGAAAAAAAGATGTCTTTTATTTTTACTTTTTTTTTGTCAGTGAGATCACTGACTTGGAGGCCATGCTCTGTACACAAACGGAACTTGATTCCTTTCACTGATGAAACACATCTAGCATACCCTAAACCTGACTGTCAGCTTCCGTACAGGGAGCCAGCCCTTGACAAGGGTGAAGCCAACACTGGGTAATTTCAAGGCAGACAAGAATAAGCCTCCTTTTTGTTGTGATGTCTGATGTGGCGCAAGACATAAAACATTCAGAGACTTAGTTGGTATTTTTTCAGAGAAAAATATTTAAAAATGAAGCTATAGTTCAGACAGCTGAGCTGACAACAGCTTACAGAAAGTGAGCACAGTAAACAATTGCAGAAGTCTCCAGACACTGAAAGACAAGATGAGCAAATATTTTCTTCCTCTGAAATGCAACTTGTTTTACTAATTTTTATTTGACTGTATCCCATTGGTATCAGATAACATAGGGAAAATAAACATAGTTAGGCTATGGAGTGGTGTCAATATGGACTTAAACTAGAAATATCATTATAACATCATGATTTTCAAAATTATGATGATTTCAATGGTCTTTTCACTGAGCCTTACAAATTTATGGTTTGTTTGTGTATTGTTAGATTATTTCATCATGCCTTTATACAGTTGTGAATGTTGTTCTATATCATTGGATATGCTATGAAACAAAATATTTGACATCTGAGTACCATTATTTCCCAGTTCATCCCTGCTACAAATCCATTGTCTCCAAATGTTTGTCAGCTCCTCTATCACTTGAAGGAGGAAGTTGTCTTCTGCACAATCAAAGAACCTCCTGGATTGCTTGTACCTGGCTATACCGTCCCTCCAACTGATATCAGGGTGGTTGAAATCCCCCATGAGGACAAGGGACTGCGAGCGTGAGACTGCTCCTGTCTATAGAGCGGTTTGTCCACAGAGTCGTCCTGATCGGGTGGCCTGTAACAGACCCCCACAGTAATGTCCACCGTCGCAGTTCTCCCTTTGACCCTAACCCAAAAGCTCTCTGTTGACTCATCACCTGTCCCCAGACAGAGTTCCATACTCTCCAGCCTATCACTGACATAAATGCCTACTCCCCCTCCCCATCTGTCTGGTCTGTCTTTCCTAAAGAGCCTATAACCTTCCATTCCAGCACTCCAGTCATAGGAGCCATCCCAACATGTTTCTATGATGCCAATATCATATCCCCGTTGACATGCATGCATCTCTAATTTCTCTTGTTTATTCCCGCTACTATGGGCATTTGTATAGAGGCATCTGAGCCAAGCAGTTAAATGTGAGGAGCACTAATCTTAACCACGAGAAGAAACAGTGCTGTCTAACCATGGACAGCCTAGGACTTTGGAGCTAATGATCTTAAACTGTTCATCAGGATATAATCATAAAATCATAGAATAGTTAGGGTTGGAAAGGACCTTAAGATCATCTAGTTCCAACCGCCCTGCCAGGGGCAGGGACACCCCCCACTAAACCATGACACCCAAGGCTCTGTCCAAACTGGCGTTGAACACCACCAGGGATGGAGCATTCACAACTTCCCTGGGCAACCCATTCCAGTGCCTCACCACCCTTACAGTAAAGAATTTCTTCCTTATATCCAATCTAAACTTAGAATCATAGAATCATAGAATAGTTAGGGTTGGAAAGGACCTTAAGATCGTCTAGTTCCAACTCCCCTGCCAGGGGCAGGGACACCTCCCACTAAACCATGCCACCCAAGGCTATATCCACTCCAGCCTTGAACACCACCAGCGATGGAGCATTCACAACTTCCCTGGGCAACCCATTCCAGTGCCTCACCACCCTTACAGTAAAGAATTTCTTCCTCATATCCAATCTAAACTTCCCCTGTTTAAGTTTGAACCCGTTACCCCTTGTCCTATCATTACAGTCCCTAATGAAGAGTCCCTTTCCAGCATCCCTATAGGCCCCCTTCAGATACTGGAAGGATGCTATGACGTCTCCATGCAGCCTTCTCTTCTCCAGGCTCAACAGCCCCAACTTTCCCAGCCTATCTTCACATGGGAGGTGCTCCAGTCCCCTGATCATCCTCGTGGCCCTCCTCTGGACTTGTTCCAACAGTTCCATGTCCTTTTTATGTTGAGGACACCAGAACTGCACACAATACTCCAAGTGAGGTCTCACAAGAGCAGCGTAGAGGGGCAGGATCACCTCCCTCAACCTGCTGGTCATGCTTCTTTTGATGCAGCCCAGGATACAGTTGGCTTTCATAACCAACTGTAGGCATCCACATCACATGTGATGCATCATCTTCAGTCTCTTCTACCTTCCTCTTTACAATGTATTACTGGACCATAGCAGGTATTGCAGGATTTTTTTTCTGGTACTGAAAATATTAAGTACAGCAGTTATTTAGCATTTTACAGGATATCACTATTACATTCTGAGAAAGGAGAACCATCATAATTTTGGTTATCATTAAAAAGAAAAAACAAACCAAAAAAAGTAACTAGGAAAATCAGACATTCCAAGCCTATAATTATGGTAGTTTGCTTATTATGTTTCTAGTCCAAATACAGGTAACGTGGAAAATTTCAAATGTAACTGACCTGCCTTCAGAAACCTCATGCTGACTCCTGCCCTGGGGTGCAAACCTGCCATGAATAGGGAGCTTAGAACTGAGGGGTGGGGAGAGAATTGTTATGGTCCTCAAATGTGCCTTAAACAAAGATTTGCAAAACTCAACCTGATGCTGTCTGTCTTCTTTAGAGATACATCTCCCAAGAAACCTGGGCTTTTAGTTTACAACTCTCAGAAGAATGTGAGAATAGGATAGTCTGCATCTCTGTGGAGACCAATTATTGCTGGATGTGAATTTTGTACAGTAGAAATGGCTCAGTTTTAGTATGAGAAAAACCTTGGAAGCTAGTCTGTGTGGTATACCGATTCTGCTCTCAAACAGAAGAACACACACAGTTTTTGTATGTATTTTGTAATGACCTCCAGTATGATGCAGGAATGCAGGGGTGGCTTTTACAAGATATCCAGCAATGCAAGGCTGCTACATTCCTAATAAGATCCAAGCCCTTGCTGTGTAACCTCCAGAGCCTTAATGATGTTCTTAATGGATATGTGGGCTGAAATTTATACTTTCAACATGAAAGCTGGGGTTGTAGTGTTTTTTTAATTTTTTTTAATTAAACAAAAATAAAATAATATGCCGGAGTGATTCCATTGACAGCAGATATAGCTGGGTTTGTTTTTATGAAACTCAGATGCTCTACCATGTTTCCTCTCACAGCATCCCATTAAAGCTATAAGGCAGATTCTGAGTACCAGACAAATTAGCTTTGTTTCAGAAGTATGAGGGGGTAGAGTATAGAAAGCGCATATAGTTTACCTTTAACTTCAGTTTCCCATCTGGAAAATGAGGATAATATTCCTTTACTGTATAAGTCTTAAGGTGCTGCACACATATAGCTTTCAGGACAGGCTTGTGTTGTATTGTCTTTTTTAATAGGCACATTTAAAAGTATTTATTAACCTCTTATTTTACAGTTTCTGGATACGTATAATAAACAGCTGGGTGTAATCTCAGAATGAAGCTGAAGAGAAAGATTAAAGCAGCATTTTAAGATTAGTCGAGCTCATAAATGATCCTTAACTCTTCCTGCTTGGCATACACAGTGAAGAAAAGTTTATGTAAAATGTATTTCCTTCTTACTTTATCAAGTCTGTATTATTATGGGTAAATTAGTATCAGATAAAACAAACCAAATGAAAATACTGTTAAAAATACCTGACAACAAATTAAAATTATTAACAAATGAAAATAACCCTCTGGGTCTTTTTGGAAAAACACAGGTTCAGGGTTTTCTTGAAGTTCACCATGGTATGTATTTGCGGCTGCTTTAGGAAGTACATGTTTACTGCCAGAAAACAAACTGGAGCTGAGAAACATTTTCATTGACAACGTTTGAACTGTCTTGCAACAGAGCTTTGTCAAGTGACAGATTACATCTTAGTTCATTAGTTTCAGGTGTTTTAATTTCTTCACGTTCCACTTTTACAAGTGTTTTATGTAATTTCACTCTAATGATAAGGTTTCATTTTAACTACTGGATATATCAATTTCACCACAGTTTTTCTTCTTTTTTATTTTAACAATTTGAGGACTCATATCACAACTTGAATATCTCTGTTGTCCCAGCCTGATTTAAAGCAAATTGCCCTATGTACTACAGTACTTTTGAATGTATTAAAAGTTTTTTAAATCATTAATTATATGAAATATTCTAACAGTTTAAGTTTAAATGATGCAATTAGCCAGTTACAACTGGAACTACCAGGCCTTATTTAAAATAATGAGGTCTGACAGTTATGGTGCCTGAATTATTCATCGATAACTAGCTTTTCCTCTTTTGTAAGCCATGGCTAACATTAATAACAGAGGTGTAAGTGTGATAACAAAAGAGTTTGACATTGGGAATACATTGGGAATACAAAAGTGCTAAATTCTTTTTAATTAAAATTACTATACTAGTAATATTTTCTAAAGGAAAATCATTAAGGCTAATATTTTCTCATACATTTCAGCATTTGTTTCTGCAGGGAGTCACTGATTAAAGTAACAGTCCTTGATTATTCATCATCCAAGAGCATTTTTTAAAACAATTTCTGTAAGTGCATTATTTTAAGGATGTTACTTTAAAAATTAAATGCAGCCCTTTCTAGTGTGATTCCTGCAGTTACCATACTTCTAAAAACACATATTAAGGGCATGGAGCCCTCCCAGTGCTCAAAGGTGTTCTATTTCCTAGTGCTTTTCAACTTTCACTGGGCCATTTTCCTTCCTCCGCAGTTGCTCCATCAGCCCCAAAGATGGTTGCTCTGTGGCACACTTGAACACAAATAAAATGTTGTACTTTTAACATCAATAGTAAGACTTGTAGCTAGTGGCAAATATTTTTACAAAAGCTTGAATTCTTATGAGCTAATTGCTTGTTGTAAGCTCAGATGGTTTTCATTGGAATTGTTAAACCCAAACAGAATCTCTACATAAAACAGTCTAATAATAATGAACATATCTGTCTCCTAATTACTCAAATGTTTGTATACATCTGGATGTCTTATGAAAGAAAACACAATTTATACAATTGAAGTAGCTATTGGTATATGTTTCTCTCTCAAAGCAATGCAGACCAAAGCAAAAAAAAAATAAAATGTGGAAGTAGGACATGCTAAAATAGTGACTCATCTGCAAGTAGGAGTAACTGATCTTTGTCTAGAACTCTTGGTTACCATAACAGATAGCATTAAATTATCTGTGATATCAAAAATAGGGATTATAAACACACAGAAGCATAGACTCAGTTTGGGATGACCTGTTGAGTTACTGCAATTACACAACACATCAACAGTGCTGTTTGTTTAGAAGATAATTATGCAACTGACTTTCAGAGTGACATGTGTAGTTGGTATTTTATGTGAAGCCTAAAGAGGCTGAACCTCCAAAAGGATGCAATGCTTCCTGTACTCCTAACTTTGGAGTTTCTGAGGATTGCAACCTAAATGTGTATTTTAATGAAGTATGCTTCTATTATATTGTATTGCTGTACAGTTCCCCAGTGCAGGGAGATCAGAGAGGCGAAGGTCAAAATAAATGCTATAGAGATATTGAAGTCTGTTCAGTGAGACTTTGAAAAGGAGGCTTTGAAAGATGACTATTTTTATTAGTGCAGATGCATACAATATAACCAGATCTTTTTTATTTTTTGCAAATGTCAATTGCAGTATACATATTGTTCACCGAAGATTATGTCATTGGTCAAGAGGGAGGAGACTCCCCAAATGAATGATTAATAATCAATGTGTCTGGGTTCTTATTTTATTCCTCAGAAAGGACGAATGAATTACTGGTGTCTTTCCCAAAATTGGAAAAAAATCTCCCACAAATAGGTCACACCATCTACATCTGTACACAGAGAGGGCCCCTCTGTAAGTGGATTTCCCTGGTTTGGGCATGAAGTCTCAGCCTCCCCTATTATATCATTGCTTCACCTTCCTACACTCTGATGCAATTAGGGAGAAAAGACAATACATCTCAGAGTCCTATTAATTTTTCATACAACCATGAAGAGCTCAGAGAAAGGGTGGAGAAATACCTAGGAAAAATGATTTTGAAGGAGGTCCAAGATAATGTCTAGGCATGTGGTCACTCTACAGGTGACCCAAAGTCTTCCATCAAGTCTGGGCCAACAGCAGACCTGTGTCCCAAGATGAAGGCAAATCAGGCTGTGATCCCAGGGGAGTAAGGGAGACAGTGGGCGGCTTCTGAAGATATCAGTATTCTCTGACATTTGGTGATTAAATGTCTGCATGTGTCTTTATGTATTTATGTATGTTATCACAGGGAATCATTCTTTTTGGTAAAATAACATTACTTTGCATTGATAAACATTAGGTGGAATCAGTAGAAATATTTTTCAGGACCATATGGTAGTTCGTTTGTTGTTTTTTGGGTTTTTTTCCCCAAAGGGAAAAGTAATGTAGTAGAAAGAATGATTTTGTAATTATTCAATATCTGTTAGTAGCAAAGTAAGGAATTGCTTTAGCTTATTCCCATGTTATGTTCTAGGCACCAGTTAGATATGCCTCCAGGCAAGATTAACTCGTGCACTCTCCTTTTTGTCAAATTCCCCGTGTTTTTTCTTAAGGAAAGCTGCTAATTTTAACAGCTGTGTCACTCTCCCTCTTTCTTTTTAACTCTCTCTTGCTGTCTCTTCCTTCTTCTTTATCCCTGTACTGCTGCTGCTTCCTAGCTGCAAAGACTCAAAAAAACCCCACCTGAAACTCTGAAGTGTTAGAATTCAAAAGCTCTGATTATTTTACGCTAATGAATGAACCATCTAGTAATACAGTATTTCACTTGTGCCCTCCTGGTGGTAGCACAGGTTAAATCCAACAGTGTCTTTAATAAACTGAAGAAAGAAGAAACAAATCTCTGTGTGTTAGTAATATTTATGAACAAACTAAAAATGAACAAACTTAAAGAAGGAAGGGAAAATGTGGTAAAATTTAGGTAAAAATGCAACTAAAAATTATGGAAAGTGCATCTGCAAAGACGGGCAAGCAAGGCACATACTTGTGTGAGACAAAGCGCTAAAATTAAGGTCATCGCTGAGGAGTTGGAAAAAAGTATTTTTTATTCATAAAAAAGAACAAAGTCAAACTTCTCAGGAAGCAATGTTAGATATTGTTGTCTACACAGGAATTAGGTCTTTTTTAAATCCATAAAATACACAGTATCATATGGTGCCTGAACCTTAATTCAAGTAGCTCAACAACATGAACAAGAAAATGCCAGGTCCATTTAACTGTGTCCTTTGTCAAATGCCAATAGAGATGGTGACTTTTTATAAATATCCAGTAGTTGAGAATATAAAACACTGTCAGTAGATAAGGCTACATCATGGGTTGTATTAACATGAGGTCATTTCACCCATTTATGATTCCTATTCTTTGTCCACACATTTTGTCCTATCCCTTAAAATAGCTCATGGGTCTGGAGATTTCTTAGAAAGAAGTTGATATAGACCTACATGAAAGGAGATCCCAGAAAAAGCATCAGAGTTCTTTATCACTGTGCTATCTCCAAGGGGACCTCAACATTTAACTCTACAGGATGTAAAGGTGCACTCTCAATAGCCAAGTTGTGGTCTGTTTCATGGCTTTCCCACTGAAGCATTCACATTTTCGGGTGCCTCTGAGCAAAGACTCCACATACAGTTTTAAGTCTCATCCATGCACCCTTCACTGGAACACACTTCTCCGGCAACAAATAGCTGAGGCTGTTGTTACTGAAACCTTTGCTTGTGCCTGTGAGACTTGTTCCTTCATCAAATTAGTTTAATTGAGAAATCTATATTCACACAGGGGGCATTAGCATCTGGGATTAAAATTACAAGCATTTTCACAGGCCTATTTGTATGATGAACTGAAGATTGAATTTTCTCACAGTTATGCAACTACATGTAGAAGGATGACAATACATCATATTTGAAATTTGCCTTGACTACACATGCACACCCTGCACATGAAGTGCTAAGCAGTTCTGACTCATCATAGCCTGGCCCCTTCCTGCTCTTGGAATTTTTTATGCCATCCTTAGATTGCTGGGTCTTGATATTACTGCAACATTGTCTGATTTAGGATTTACAACATTTATTGACAGCAGGAAAACACACTACCCTCATGCCTGCATAATTCTTCAAATCCTAATGCTGACCATGATGTCATTACCCATTGTTCAATGTCTCAACCTTGCTGTTTAAGTCAAATAGACGTTTCAAGAGATTTTTTAGCGTTATGAAGTCGATTCACTGCAATAAATTTAAAACAGTAGTGTAGTGACACTTACTGACGTGTGTCACTACATCACATGTGCTCTGTTGTTTATAAAACTGATGAGGTTTTACAAGGTACATCATAACCTCTAAATTGGAAAACAGTGAATTGTGCCTATGCAGAAAAAAAGTGTTCATGCAAATACAGAAGAAATGATGAGAAATATTTTAACAATCATCAGTCCAGCTTTAACTTTTCTGACACACCTCATTAGTGTGCCCATTGCCTTAAACTCTGATTACCAACCTCAGGTGTGAGAGGCAGGGCGTTGTATGATACATGTCTCTGTCTGAGGGGTAGGAGCCGAGAGCTTCCCCCTTACAGGTTGCACGCCCAGCCATGCTGTGAGTAAGCGGTACCTGCCTGGAGTGGCGCAAGTATGCAGAGATGTCTCAGAAGACAAACGCCATGGCATCTCCCTCTGTTCCTGCTGCAAAGGGCTTGGCAGGGCTGTCCCAGAACTGCACTGTCTCCACATCACCATCCTCTCATCTGTGTGGAAAACCCCTCTGGGATCTCCAGCTTGACAACCAAGTGTTTGGAGGATGCTTTTCTTGGCCACCTTTATTTTTGAGAGTCACTGTCGTGACTTGCAGGCAGGTCCCCAGCCAATTCCATGATTCATGTTTATATCTCCTTCCTGCACTGATCAAGAGGGACAAAGCTGCATAGAGAAGGGGGCAAGTAAATGGGGAGGAAATTTATAAAAATGAGCAGGCCGGACTCTATGCACATTGGTAGTCCACCAATCCCCACTCCTCCTGCCCCCCCCCCAAAGATATAATGGCCCAGAAACATCAAATTCTTCTATTTTTGCAATGCAAATAATGGTTTGGTTGTATTAAAAAAAAGAACTTCAGTTGAGTGTCATCATTTATCTACAAGTATGACATGGCAGAGACAGCGCACTAGTTTTGCTCATATTACTGTTTATGTACCTGGAAACCAGGGACATGTGTGTATACAGAGCTGATAAATGTAGAAACTCCTCTGCTTTAAATGCCTCTTCGAATTTTCCACTGCTCATGCAAAATCATTTATATCAATATTTTAATTTCAGTCAGGGAATGTGGAATCAAAGAAAAAGTGACACAGAAGAAAAATGATGTCAGCAAACTGATGACTACATGCCATAATTAAGAAATAATGTAAAGAATAAAGAAACTTGATATAAATTTTGTTGTATTTTTGTGAGGTTAGTGCTAAAGAATCAAAAGTGAGAAAACATATCAAAAGATAAATAATAAAATATTCATCAGTGTATACTATTGTAAGATGCATTATATACATAAATGATAATTTCTGTAATCATAAGAATATTAATTCAGAAGCTAATAAATAAAATAAGCACCAAAGGACAAGAATATGACCTTAAAATCCTTACTCAGCTGCCCTATTAACTTTCTGAACACCACTGGAAGTGTGTGTCAGCTGCTTAAATTAAAAGGAGAGTAATTAAAATTACACAAATAATAGGTGACTGGGGTCAGTTACCATCACCCTATCTCCTATATTACAGAGTATTTTACATTTTTTCCATCAATATGCAATCTTAATTTTCCTTACACATCTCTCAGGTACTTTCTGTTTAAAAACAACTTACCATAAAAAGTGGAGTTGCTGACTGATGGTCAGAGCACAGGGGCAATACTCTTAAATCCCTTCCTATAGTATATCGGGTGAGTAGATTTCTCAGTATCTTTGAATATCACTATACTTTGCCATCTTTATTTTAAAACAATCACTTTCAGTAGGGAAAAAAGAAATTAAAATAAGGTCTATATTTCAGATCTATACCTAACATCCCCTTTTCCATGAAGATGGTTTACAAACTGCAAATAAGAAAAAAAGTTATACACTTATACTCTTCTCTGGGATATTTAAAGTCAGGGGTAGAATAGAGAGTGCCTCAATAATAATCCAGTCATTTGTATTTTTACTATAATAAGAGTAATATTAGTAATGATCATAATAATAAAATACTTGAAAAAGACTGGGAATTGAACCAGACAAGACAAGAGAAACCCAAATGGCAGCAATATCTCCCCATAGGGTCCTGACCAGAAATAGTTCTTTCGTCAGAAAACATTGAGAGGCTTCTCTTAATGCCAAAGGATTTTAAAGCCTTTGCTGGAAGTCATTGCACAGTCACAAATTATTTAATAATAACCATGCTGACAATTTATCGGCATTCTCATATTGTCTGTAAAAAAAGATTTTGAGGGCATGGTCTGAGCACAGCATCTAATGCATGTCTTCAGCAGCTCTTGGAATGCAAGGAATATGTCAAGCTATTCTGTGCTGTTAGTACTGTGTAACAATAAGGTAAAGGAGTAAATGTCTAATGTAGGAGGTATCTATCTCCTTGATGGGGACATTCTGCAGCCTGCAGAAGCAGGAGATGGAAAGGGGAAGGGGATTGCAGCTGTAAGCCCAATGCACAGATGGGTTTCACAGGTGCTCACACCAGTTCTGCGCCCTTTGCATTGCAGCGGCAGTACCTCCCAAAGCATGGCTCCAATCCCCCTGCAGTAATTGTGTCGTTCACAGAAAACAAAAGGAGAGAATGGACAAACACTAGGATATGAAGCTATTATTATTATTGATAGTGTAAATAACTATTTAAAGCCTTTGCAGTCTCATAAATTGACTTGTTAGAGCTAAAATTGGATAGTTGCCTAATTTTACTCACCTCAATTCTCCTAAACCTGTTTCATAGCCCACTCTGCATGATGGAAATCCCTTAATGTTTTATAAAATTCACTCTCCATTAAATAATCATAATTATTTTTCCAAATGATTTAGCAGAATTGAAAGTATTCAGTTTTCTTCCCCTATAGTCCCACCTGGGCAGTGTCTAGGTCAACTTTTTTTTTTGTTGAGGAGGTGCCATGCTCTGGCTTAGATTTGTATGTGCTCATTAAGGCTCTGATTTCAGTGGGAACTCCAGAGATTTGTAGTGAAGTCCTGCTGTTACAGCTATTAGCTTTGTAGCTCTGGAGAGCCATACAGGACATTTGCTGTATTAGGCCTGAGGGTAAGCCCAATTCTCTCATCTGGAGGAGGCATTTTGATCAATGGATGAATATGAATGATTTATAAAATGAGCCCTGTATAAGTAGAAAAAGATTTCTTTTGTAATACTGGCATAAGAGTCAAAGAAATATGTGTGGACACAAGTAGAGGTAGGCAGAATGGGCTTTAGCAGTCTCTTATCTGCTCTCACAGACTACAGCTAATGTCCTGTCATTGAACCTGTCCTGAGGTACAAGCTCATCCAAAGTGGAAGTTTTGCCCCAGAAGTTACACAGCAGTAAAGCAGGCCATACTAAAAAAACCCAAAGCCACCCCACCTTCACAAAAACCAACCAACCCCCCCAACATGCATGTTGTCCCACTACATACTGACTTTATACTTCATAGCTACGAAGTGGTCAAAAATATCTCTAGCTCTGGTAAAATACAAGGGAGCATTTTGCATATAACATACCAGTATTATTTACTATGTTTCCAAGGCTTTGGGTTAAGGAATAATCTACTGAGACTGAAAATCTCCAACAGAGAGTAATGATGCATTTGCCACAAAATAAAATTAAATTAAACCAAACCTAATAGATTAAGCTATTCTGTATCTCTCTCCCCTTAGTTCTGACTTTGAAATTCTCCTTTACAAATAGGTCCATAGAAATCTTACTCTGCATGATACTGAATTCAGACAGGATCAGCTGTACTGCTTAACCAGCTGTTAGAGATGATGGGGAGTTGCTGTCTTTTTGACAAAACACAGAAATATACAATTCTGTCTCATGACAGAAGAGCACAGCAGTGGCTACACACTCCTCATGCCAGAGCACAGTAAACCGCCTTCCAAATCATGCCTTCTCCTCAGGAAAGAACTGAAAGGCTAAAATGCACTCCCTTCCCATACCTCATGCCTTGCATGATGAGAGCAATTCAGTATAGATTTGCTGCTGTGTAGGGTGGCTTTTTGCCAGTTGGGCCTTGGATGTGCATGCCTGGAGGTCAAGTAGGGCCATCAGCATCCACTTACTTTCTGCACAGCCATTCTGTGTGGGGAAAGCCAACAGCTCAATGGTAGGCCACTGATGGAAGATCTTTGGTTATTTTTTTACTCTATGTGTAAACTTTGGAGGCTTTCCTGACTGTTTAATTTCTTTCTTCAGGTGGTTAAGAAGATGTAGTCCATTTATTCTTCAGATATTATATAGAGAGACTGAGCTAATAAAAAAATGGAATATCTATCTCCTATCTATCTATCTATCATCTATCTATCTATCTATCTATCTATCTATCTATCTATCTATCTATCTATCATCTATCTATCTATCTCATGACTTTTCCTTCGTCTGTTTTCCTTGTATTTTTGTCATTTCTCGGTAAAACTGAAGACAGTTGGGAAATGTAGTTTCTTACAAAGTCATTGCTGGTTAGAATGTCACTGAACTTGAAAAGACTTTATTGCAGTCCTCTTAGAAATTGTCTCTCTTCAATATTTTCCTAACCACCACCTTTTTGTGATGGCTGAATTTAGGAAGGAAATTCTCATTTTAAACAGTCCATTTTTATAGCAACTTATCAAACAGTGGCCTTTAGCTGTTGTTCTGTGACAGCCACTCTGTTAAAATCCTGATGTAAACAAGTGGAGAAGGTGAACTAGAAGTGCAGATATTTGCACAGAATTACTGTCAGGTAAAATTTTAAAGATAGGTTTTATGAACCCATTATTTGCAGTCAAGGCTTTTGACTACAGCATCTGAAATCATGTAAGTAGACAAAGTGTTTTGTCAAAACGTACTGTTGGGAGTCAGTATGTAGCTTCTTTTTATGTAATTCAATTTGGTTCTGTTGTTTGCATGAAAGTGGGATATCTAACTGGGCAGCAATAGTGGTGCTGCGCATGATCACAATATGGTGACTTTCCAGTATAATTAACATTAAATGCATTTTGTTTTCATTTAGTGCTTAATGCATGCATAATTGCAGTGTACATACAGACCTGCCAAAGAAAGTGCTTGAGGGCTTTTAAATACAAACAACAAACCCCAAAGATTTGATAGCTCTCTTCTTAGGAGTGGGATATACACAAGAATTTGTGGCCACTTTAAAAGCATGAATCTCTGTGTTCTGTAAAGCTCTGCTTGACATAGTGCTTGAAAGAGATGGGAACTTTCAAAAGGCATATTGCTGATCTTTCAGCTCTGAGCCTCCTGCCCTAGGTGATTCTGAGCAGGACTGCCCTGTGACAGGCTGGCTTGCTATGGCTCTCTGAGCAGTTTCATAAAGACAGCATCGTTAGAGCAAACCTTCTTGTACACCAGAACACCACCCTGAGTGTACTGAGATTGTGCATAAGGTGTCTTTTGAAAAAGATAGCCTAAATGTTCACCAAATATTCGCTCACTTGCTTAAGAGTCTTTCTGGTCTCCACATTTCCAGCTCCTCTACTTCACTTGGAGCAACCGCAGGCACAGAATGTGACTCAGGTAGTCAATAGCAAGTTCAGTAAATCTGATCCTGTTGGCTGGGGTTTTCCTGAGGTACTGAGCAATACCTCAGAGTTAATGTGGTCTGGCATCATTTCATGAGATTAGCATTTTGGCCAAGCCATACCTTAGAGTATTCGTCTTCATTTTGGATGGAACCAGCACTTCCCAAATATATTTTCAGTAATTTTGGAAAAGGTAGAACTGTAACAGTTTCAAATGCAATTTTCAAAAGTACTTCACTTAGCTACTACTGTCAATAGAAACAGTGATGACAGGAGGAGGAAAAGGCATTTAGCTCTTCACACAGTATTAACGTAACACTTTGATGTATCTTGTATACTATTGTATGTATCCCAGAGTTTGGGGTCATCTAATCAAATAAGACACGTAGTGGACAGTAAGCTGTAGCACAAAAGCTGTGGGATATGGGGAGCAGATCTTCTCCATTAGTGTATTGGCATAACAACAGTAGATAGATGGAGAAGTCTGAGGAGATATACAAAAAAGAAAGCATTTACCAGACAGCAGCAATGGTGAGTATAAGGAAAGAAAGATAAGCAGCAAAAAAATTGTCAGATAAAAGGACAATAACTTGGTGCAGTAAGATGATAAGTCTTTTAGTAGATCCTTTCCATGCAGCTCTTCCTTTTAAAACTTAATTTTGATCTGGTATGCATCAAAGCCAGATGAATTGTGTAAAATTCTTAGGCATCCTTTGCCTAAACATAATCCTACATCTCTGCACATAAATCAGATTATTAAATTAGTTATAACATAAGGTAGGGATTGAGAAAGCTGAGAAAAGAAAGCAAGCCACAATCACTAGTATGTGTTACTAAGATCTTTCCTACATAACCATGTAATACTACTCTAGCTGCATCAGTTAAGAAACTTATTAGGACAGTCTTCTACTGTGTATACAGTTTATTTGAAGATAATTCCTGCCTCAGTATAACATCTCCCTGCAAAACTGGTTCCTTTATATCAGAACATCTTGGGCTAATAATTTGATAAACCTCTGAAAACCTCTTCTCTGGATCACTTGAGCCACACAGCTGTAATTTTTATGTATTAATAGTTCCACAATAAAGGACTCCCTCTCAAAATTACTCCTGGTTGTACCACTTAATCTATACTGTCTTCTAAGCCAATTACTTGGAGTGGTGTGACCACTGGTAGTATACCAACCTCAAGTCCTGTTCTGCCACAGCTGTAAAAGGGCATTGAAATGGCATGATACCAGCTGTGTTTGGCCCTGATCCAGCAAAGCACTTAAGCACCTGTTCAACTTACAGTATGTGAGTAATCCCATACAAGACAAGATAATAAATTCTTTGAACCAGTATCTGCTTAGATTCATTGACTGTGAAAACAGAAGGGAACATCTAAACATCTTGTCTGACTTCTGTATACCACAGGATTTCTTTGTATTCAGTCTTGTTCATCCTTTCTTTCAGGAAAAAAACTTCCATGTCTAATCCTTAAATTTTCAGTGATGGAGAAACTACCACACATCTACATAATTTTTTTCAATAATTAACAACCCTTACCAGAACCAATATATACCTTTTTCGAATCAGAGTTTATGAGATCCTTTGGATTCACTGAAAATTGTGCTGTTTTCATTAGACTGAAGAGGCATGCATTATCACATTTCTTATTCGTATACATGCTTATAGAATCCAATTAAATCAGTCTTTAATTTTTACTTTGACAAATTGGTAGGCAGTGCTTTTGGAGTTTCTCAATACACAGTACATTATTTGGCCTTTAATCATACTCTTGTCTCTTCTAAGACTCCTCTTTATTGTTCTACATCTCTACAAGTCTGGCTTCTGGAATAAGAAGCAGTATTTCAGAAGAGGTCATCTCACCACAGAGGCCATAGAAATTCCTACTTAAAATCCCTTTTTTCCTCACAAGGGGCAAGATAGGACCTTTTGGCTTCATGGTGACACTGAAATTTTACACAGAACCATTCTTTACCTGCCAGTCCTTTCAGTATAATTGTTTTCTAGGACAAATGCTATCTCCTTCAAGTGCCCATGCACAATCTTTCTGTTATTCAGTATATGATCTTACCTTCACCAAAATGCATAGTTTGATTGTTTCCAACTTAATTGTGCCTAAAGCGTCCTGTAAGGTTTTGTTATTCCTTCATCTTTTATGTATATCCTCTATTCACACCTACTGTTTACCACAACTTCTTGTGACTCTTTTCTTCCACACCATGAATTAAGATACCAAATATAGTAAGACTAACAGCACACTAGAAATATGCATACTCAATGGATGATCCAAATATATTTTGAGACCAACATCAAGTTTAACCCATTTTATTTAATATGTACCATATCGATTTTGTAATATCCAGGTTTTGTAATAAAATGCTGTATGATATCAAATCAAAGCACTTCACATAAAACCTGTCATTTTTCCTGATACATGTATAACATCCTAAAGTTTTCATCAAGAGATATCAAGTTATTCTGATGAGATCTAGGTTTCATTAACCCTTATTGATTGACTTAAATTATGTCACTTTCCTTGCATAATGTTACAATCTCAATATCCTCTATTATTTGCTTGTAATTTCTGTATAAAATCACCCACATAGAGTTCCAAATTATTATCATTATCATTATCTTAATTATTATTATTGCTGTTGTTGTTGTTGTTACTGTTATTATCCCATGGTCTGAAGATCCACCTTGAGAAGTTTAAGGTACATTTCAGTTTACCCCCTTGAGAAGGAGGTAAGCAAAGGTTGAAAAGAAAAAAACTCTGAGAGAAAAAAAAAACCCAACCATGTTTCTAAGGCAGAAAAGAAAGGATTAAAAAGGCTGTTTTAATGAAGAGAAAAAAAGAGAGGGAAAAATTAGTTAGCAGAAGTACTTGGAAAGACTATATGTTACAAAGCAGAGTGGGGTTGCCAGGGACGATAAAAGTATATTCAAGTTACTTCTAATGTTAAATTAAAGATTCTAGATTGAAGGATGAGTGACAGAAAGCAACACACGAGAGCAGAGTGCTAGCCTTATGTAAGCACTGCTTCTGTGTAACAAAATAGTAATGGTAGTTAATCATGGGTTTACACAAGAAGAGCAGAAGCCTTAGCACATACAGAGTCTCATCTCACTAAATCTATCCATGTACACAAGTCATTTCCTCTAGAATTTCAGCTCCCTTACTCGGAGACAAATAGGAAGCAATGCCGCAACTGACTGGTGGCATTGACAAAATGAAGCAGAATACTGGAAGTTGGCATGGTGAGGACATATTTAGCTAAATCTGGTTTGTCTTTTCCCAGAGAAGAGTATTTTAAAAAAGAAGGGGGAAAATAGTCTTTGGAGAAGGACAGTTTTAACAAGATCTTTTCTGTTTTCTCCATCCCCCTGTGAGGGTTCAGAGCACTGGAATTTCTGCAGACCTCTGTTTGAAAATAAGAGGCTAATGAAAAGGTACATGCATGGCTTGCTACCCTAAACTAGTCCTCCTAGAATATCCTGGGATTTGCCAAAGCACTAAATGACGTTGACATAGAACACTTTAAGGGAAAAGTCATCTTTTATTCTTTGCTTTTCAGTATTTAGAAATGTAGCTTCAGTTTCCTTTGTGTTTTTTGTATAAAGGAAATTCATTTTGAATAGAGATGGGTCCATTTCTTTAGGTTTGATCTCAATGGATACTGAAGCTGGACTGCTGCGCCTTCCAACTCTTGCAATTTCTGGGGAAAGAGAGGGCAGCTGGGTTTAGATAAAGAGGACAGAGGAACAGTAAAAAAAGGAATATTTAACATGGAGAATCTCAATTGCTGAGAAGAGCAGAGTTAAGGTAAGGCCTATTTCTATGCTGAGCAGGTACAATCAGAACTTTTGCTAACATGCTACACCATCTAATTTATTTTCAAGTCAACCAAATTCCATGCTGCAGTGAAATTTCCTTTTGGCCATTTTAACCCATGAATCTATTGTGTGCTCCATGAAGGTCAACTCATTTAGATGTCCAGATGTAGGCAGGACATTGCAGACACACGGTTCCAGGGAATGCATGCTGCTCTGTGGAGAACTGGGTAATCAGAGATCACAGGCAAAGCCTCTTTTTGCATGTATCAACTCTGCCTTTGGATTTTTTTCAGTTGTAATTTTTTTTTAAATATATGGTAGCAGCACAAAAAGCCACTGCTGTTCAGGGAAGTTCTGCATGTGCTCAGACACCTTTTCTTTCTCTGCTTTGGATCTATTCCTTCCCCAGTGGTAAAGAATAGTGGGGAATCCTATGATGATAGAAGCAGTCGATACCTTTGTAAAGAACAGAGAGCTGTCTTTAGCACATGTATGCCTTTGGTTCAATAAACAACCTAGGTCTGCACCTAATTTTCCACTGAAGGATCTAATGCCAGCAGAGAACATTTGCAGCATGGTACAGTGTTAGTCTTTTTAGCTAGAGATTTCCTTGACTATAGTGAGGCTTTTTCTTCCATCTAGAATGAAATGGGGGATCCTATCATCCATGGTTTAAACTAAGTTATAGGGTTTTCTAATGTGAAGTTTTCTACCAGGCATGAATATTAGATAAAGAAACTAAAAAATAATTTAACCCACATAAAAAAAGATAAAATAAAAAAAAAGAGAAAGAAAGGAAAGAAAAGAAAAGAGAAAAAATGAAAAGTAAAGAAAGAAAGAAAGAATAACCAAAAGAAGTATTTTGGATCAGTTTCCTGGCATTAGAAGATTAGCATTAACATTTTGGATACCGCAGTTGTCAGGAATGGGATACTTTTTTCTGGATACCCTCAGTCTAGTAGATAACTTGCAGAGAAATTGAAACACAAATTCTGATGTTGTCCCAAATGACCCTGAGGAATTAAGATATGCTCAACATTTCAACATTTTTTAAAATGGACAATCTGTTTCTGGCTTTGTCTGTGCAGTTGTACAATTTTGTGAAAGGGCTATGCTTTTTTACCTGATGTTGAAATTAATCCTAAATGTCTCGCATCATTATTACTTATTGACTGTGGTGAAGAAAGAGACATTTTAAGAAAATATGTTTCCATGACAGAACCAAATTAACACTGGAACATATAACTGGTAACTCATTAAATAAGAAGTCCATGCTTTTATCTGGCTCTTCAAACACATTTTAGGTACTTCAACAAGATTAGAAAAACACTTTTATACCAAAAGAGAAACTCTTTTAATCACTTCTCTTCTAAGAAGATACCTGCATAAAAAGAGAATTAACCTCTCTGCTGCCACTACTCTTTTTACTGCAAAAAAACATTTGTAACATTTCTAATCCATTTGGTTCTGTCAGATGGAAACAGTTTTGTTTTCAGAAGCATTAATCATACAGGAACAGGAAGATATTTTCAAGCACATATCTTGCTGGGAAATTATTATTATACACTAGACTATCATTAGTCTACTGTAACGGAACAGCAAGAGCCCCAGTTTTCCCAAGCATCAGTCTATCACATTCTTCATGGTCCAAGACTACTGTTGTTCTTGTAGTTCTGTTTACCCTACTGCATTACAGAGAAGGTAAAAAAAAAAAAAAAAAAGCAAACCAAAAAAAAAAACAAAAAAAAACACTCAAAAACTTCCAGTCATAGCAATTTAGAGAGTAAATGAAACCTCAAGGAGAGAAGAAGTGAACAAATAAGAGTCACCATCAGCTGTGTGTATCTTGCTGAACTAGGTACAAAATAGCTGCTGTGGTGTAAGATGACAAAATAATTAAATGATGTGCTCAAAACCAGAAGCAAAACAATATACATATATATAAACATACTGTAGCATTGGATACAACTCCTAAGGCTGAACTCTCCCCAGGAGTGCTTCTGCAAATACATCATACAGTATAACAAAAGAATGAGATCATACAGCTCCTGGGTGGTTTTGCTGGGACTTTCCTCAGGATCAGATGAAAGCCTGAATGTCAAGCAGGAGGCAATCCCTTTCACAGAATGGATCTCTCTGCCCCTTTTCCCAGCCTTAAACATGGCCAAGTCCAACCTCTTGGGGATGGAAAGCTGAGCTGTTGTACTGCCTCTTGTCATTCCTCAGTGGAAAAAGGAGAAGTGCTGATGAGGGAAGATGACTTTCTATTTCAGCAAAGAGCATTCCATCACCACCTCTGCTGCTCCTACGAGGTGGTCTTAAAGTAGTCTTAGAAGATAAAGTACCTGCGTCTCTTGTTTATTAATTTTTTTGAGTCCTGTTTGTGGAAACTGGTATAGATAAAATAAATAATGACCTCAGGACTATACTACATCTTTTCTGAAAGGAAAAAGCTCTTAAATTTTTCTCATCCTTTTGAAATCACTTTTGATTTCTTGCTCACAAAATGCAGTGAAGTAAGACTACATTTTAGTTTCCTAAGCTCCATCAGTGCTGCCTTCACATCCCAGCAGGTGTCTGCTCATTCTTGGGTTTCTCCAGACAGTAGGTAAACTTCTGGATACTTCTCTGACTTTTAACAAGCCTGCTTTTGATGTTTGCCTATAGGAACCTTAAACTTGGGGTCCTCCTATTATTTTGTCCAACAAGGCAAGGCATTGCAGTAAAGGGAGATGTTATTGGGGAAATGACAGAGTATGTTCAAGGACAGTGAATAACTTTTCTTTAAATAAAAGAGCACATTATGTCCAGGAACAGTCAAAAGGGTTAAAATACAATCTTTTCAGATAAGTTTTTAGCCATATCAGGCTCAAAAAAGTAAAAAGATTTGAAAGCTATTAGTACTTCTGTAGATCATCCTCTTCCAGACAGTCTTTTTTCTTTTTTTTTCCTTTAACTGACAGGTTGCAGTTAAAAATTAAAGTAAAAAAAGACCCTCTTTTTGCTACATACTTTTAATGGAACTGAAGCCAAAATAAGTCAGACTAAATTATGGGAGTAAATGACCTCCCGGGAAGTATAATACCAAATTCCAAAGAACTGTAAAGAGTTTGCTTTGATCTTTTTAGCTTCACAGCCTGAAATTCAAAATCTGTATTTAATTTTGGGTTGCATATAGCAGCTTTTAAGTTTCCTTTCTAACATGATATATCGTTTTAAATGATAGGACACCTTTAACTTGTATTTCTTGAAAATGCTGACTATCCTTTCTTTATTCTTTTACACTATAAAAACAGATATAAATATTACTAATTGCAAAAATAATTTGGGGTTGGGTGCAGTAATGGATAAACCATTGACCTTCACTTAAGAGACTGTGCCTTCAAGCTCAACCTGAGTTTCTAAGTGAAATGACTTTGATCTGAGACACAAGTAACTTCAGTTCAGTGCCCTAGAGGATATAGATCTAGAAAAAAGGACAAGCTGAGCACTTCACTATATATTCCTGTTACAATTTAAGAGGTAGACAAAGGATGCTATTTTTCAAATGTGGTATAAAGGGCCAATTTCTTTCTATGGCCATAGAATCACATTGCAAGAACTGTGTTCCTAAACCTGAATTCTCAGAAGGCACAACAAGCCGTATTAGCTCTTGGATGGAGAATTCCCTGACCTATGTGCTTGAGTGCAGACTTTAGATATGGGCAGCTGGCATAATCTCCCTCTTGAGTCCAGAAGTAAGCCACAAAAGTCTTTATGCCTTATGCATTATGAAAGAAGTCACCTTTCTTGAGGAAAAGTAGGTTGTAGCAGGTTGGCTGGAAACACATCATGAAAGAGCAGCTGCTAACCATTGAACTTGTACTGGAAAAGCCCTAAGAAGAGTGCTTACACACAATGTGTTGTTATGTGTCTCTGCTGATCAGCCAAACAAAGGTATAAATACAGTCCAGAATTTTGTAATATAATAACATTCTGAATTAGATCCCGGGGGAATAATTTGTAATGCATAATTTATCTGCTGAATATGGTTTCTTCTTCGACTAACAAAATATCCATAAACAGGTTATGATTGCCTCACACATGTAATTTTTTAAATAGAGGGACTGATTGATAAAAATTCTCTCAGATTATTTGGGCTATATAGAGATAGTTCCAACAGACTGGTTAAATTACATGGTTTTGTTTCATTTTCCTGCTTATAAAAACCCAACCATTCAACCAAGCCACCCCTGCCCCACAGCATTTCCTATATAGGAATACATGGTGTGAACATAGCATTTTCTTTTCCACGAATGCACAAATACAGTAAGATGCTCTGCATTTTCTGCAGTTTTGAAAGGGTGGAGCCTTTTTTGATTATGTAAAAGAAATGGTCTTGAAGCAAGAGGCTGAACTTCCTGGGGTCAGTGACTACAGATTTTAATCCAACTCTTACTTCTTATCAGAGCCCACCCCAGACAGCAGTTACTGTTACCTCCTTCTTCTTAGTAAATTGCTGACAAGTCATCTGTCTGGTCTCTGAAAAATAGAAGAGATCAAATACACACAAAATAATTTGAAATCATGTAACCTCAGAGAAAAATAGCAGTGGCAACATTGGAACAAAACAATGAACTTAGTCAATGTAAAATTGGGCTGTGCGAAAGCTCTTTCGTTCACTGACAAGGTAAAACAGATTGACATGCTTTGAGGCTGTGGTTGCTGATAAGAAATGCCATTTGTAAGCCTTTTTACTCCCAGCCAAAGTAAAAGCAATTAAAATATTTAGAAGTAGCCTTCTTCTCCCCATCCAACAAGAAGCTCATCTGCACTTCCTTAGCAGAAATCCTGTCTGCTGCACTTCTGGAGAGAGAGGCAGAGCAGAACCAGCACAACACTTGAAAAACCTCAATGACAGGAGTTTGTAGAACTTAGAGAAAGCACAGTTAATAAGTATGATGTCCTGGGACTGGCTGCCCAACAGGTTCAGAAAAGAATATTGTTGCCTTTGGTTTATCTGTTTACTTAGGTCTGACAGTTTTTCTGCTCATTTCTGCTCGCTACAGTCATGTCCTGCCCCCTTCCTCTCCCCCTCAGCCTCTCACCCATAGTTCTAACAATAGAATTGAGTTATATGGAACAACTAACTTAGGAAGCCATCTGAAAATAAAATTACCAATTCAAAACTAACTGTTCTCAAAGGGTCGGTGTTGTCTGGTGCCAATAATCTCTTGGATTCCTCTAGGCCATCAACAAAGTTCTAAACTTTCTCAAATTTTGGGATATTTGGGTCTCAGTTTTACCTTACCTCACTGCAATGGATATTAAAATTTGTTGATTCAAACTTATTTCTAGTATTACAATACTAGTCAGCATTTACATAAACCTGTGTGTATAATCATAGAATCATAGAATAGTTAGGGTTGGAAAGGACCTTAAGATCATCTAGATCCAACCCCCCTGCCAGGGGCAGGGACACCTCCCACTAAACCATGCCACCCAAGGCTATGTCCAATCCAGCCTTGAACACCGCCAGTGATGGAGCATTCACAGCTTCCCTGGGCAACCCATTCCAGTGCCTCACCACCCTTACAGGAAAGAATTTCTTCCTCATATCCAATCTAAACTTCCCCTGTTTAAGTTTGAACCCGTTACCCCTTGTCCTATCACTACAGTTCCTCATGAAGAGTCCCTCCCCACCATCCCTATAGGCCCCCTTCAGATACTGGAAGGCTGCTCTGAGGTCTCCATGCAGCCTTCTCTTCTCCAGGCTCAACAGCCCCAACTTTCTCAGCCTATCTTCATACGGGAGGTGCTCCAGTCCCCTGATCATCCTTGTGGCCCTCCTCTGGACTTGTTCCAACAGTTCCATGTCCTTTTTATGTTGAGGACACCAGAACTGCACACAATACTCCAAGTGAGGTCTCACAAGAGCAGAGTAGAGGGGCAGGATCACCTTCCTCAACCTGCTGGTCATGATCCTTTTGATGTAGCCTAAGATAAGGCTGGCTTTCTGGGCTGCAAGTGCACATTGCCGGCTCATGTCCATTTTCTCATCAACCAACACCCCCAAGTCCTTCTCTGCGGGGCTGCTCTGAATCTCTTCTCTGCCCAGCCTGTAGCTGTGCCTGGGATTGCTCTGACCCAGGTGTAGGACCTTGCACTTGCCATGGTTAAACTTCATCAGGTTGGCATGAGCACACCTCACAAGTGTGTCAAGGTCCCTCTGGATGGCATTCCTTCCCTCCAACGTATCAACCAAACCACACAGCTTGGTGTCATCGGCAAACTTGCTGATTGCGCACTCAATCCCACTGTCCATGTCACCGACAAAGATGTTGAACAAGACCGGTCCCAACACCGATCCCTGGGGAACACCACTCATTACTGGTCTCCAGCTGGACATTGAGCCATTGACCACAACTCTTTGTGTGCGGCCATCCAGCCAGTTCTTTATCCACCGAGTGGTCCACCTATCAAACTGATATCTCTCCAACTTAGAGACAAGGATGTCATGTGAGACAGTGTATACACATACACATAACACATAATATTTACCCCAGAAAAAGCCAATTAATGTTTCTTAGTATTCAATGATTTTGAATTATGATTCCTGGAAAAAAAAAACAACCAACCAACCAAAAAAACAAAACCACAAAAACCCAAAGAAACAAACCAGCCCAAATCTCTGATTTTTGTGAGAGAACTATAAAAAAGAAAATCTAGACTCAAGGTTGGTTAAGTGGTCAATTAATGATGAAAGATATTAATTTTTGGCTATTAATCCCAGACATGAAAGGTTTATTCCCAAGTGAAATTCCTATGTAAAAATGGGTGCAAATTCATTTCAATGCAAAAGCACATCTGTCTAACATTCCTGCACATAAGCATTTTCATGAGCTTGTTGGGTAGTTTTATGACCAGCTGAGAGAAGGAAACTGAGCTGGGGATCAGAAAAAACCTCCCAGTGAAAGTGCTGGTAGTCATTTAAAACTTGAGGAGACAAAGAATTCCAGAACACACTGTGGTTTTTAAGTGAAAGTAGAGGAGCTAGATAGAGAAAATCACATTTAAATTGTCTGAACAAGCCGCCTACTGAGAGGAAGGTGGAGGGATATTACATATATATCAATATATATATATATATTAGCAGATCAACAGGTTTGACACTATCATGCCTCAGTTCCCCACTGCATACACAATTGTCTTACATCTGGTACTCAGGTGGTGCTTCACACTGTGACTGCACTGTTTTCTCTCCCAGAGCCATCAGGCTCCATGACTGACAGAGAGAGATCATGATTTTTTATACTTTGTGTTTACTTTCTTAAATAAATAGCTACTGTGTTTTTAAAAACAATAGGAAAACAATAGCAATAATGTTCTGACCTATAGGTGAAACTATGTATTATCTAAAATATTTTCTTTATGATTTTTACACATACTTATTTTCTGAACTGTTGCAGAAGAGTTTTGACAAATTTGTCAGTTGCAGATGATGACTCCATAGTGCTAAGCAATCTTAGAATCTTATTGGTAGCCAACGAGTCTTTTGCTTTGTATCAGAGAGGCATCAAATACTTTGGAGCTGTAAAGAAACATGAAAGCATATTAACCACTATTTTCACCCTCGACTATTTCTCTCACATCCCTCAGTTATTTTAAATTAAAGACTGGTAAATTCCTTCACTGTGAAGCATGTAGAATTTACAGTTACATAATCTGATGCAGTGTCAGTCCATGACACTTTCATTATTCTGTTTTTTTAATGACCTCGTTCTCGGTTTCATATATGTAAAAGAGGAGAAAGAACCGTCTCATCTCTGATAGTTTCCAAGTTCTTTTGATCCTCCTCGGGGTGTGAGTGTGAGTGTTTGTACACACACTGGTGTGATGGGGTTCCCAGCTTGTCTGTGAGATCTTTTAGTTGCTGAGATATAATGCAAATAACAAAAAAATCCAGAGTCAATTTTTGTCTTGTATGTGCGGGTGTCTGATTAGTATTCAAAAGGCATTACTTTCATTTGGATGCAGGAATATACATTGTATGCCAAATATGTGATTCATACTGCCTAATACAATATAAGTAATAGACTTGTTTATTTATTTGCATTTAATTTAAAAGAAAAAGGGTTCTGACCATGCCTCTTCAAGATTGCATCAAGCTGTCTTCCCAGAAAAAACCCACATACGTGTTTATTGAAATGAGTTTAAAGATAGGGTTTGATAAGTTGGAGGACCATTCTCTCCTTGTGGAGCTAATGTATCTCCCATTACCATTAAATGTTGTTGTATGTGCATATTAAGGGAAGAATATTAGTGATTAATAACAACCCACATTTTCCAGTGTGCTGAACTCTTTCAGGAACCAGTGAAGGTCCTGAGAGCCGCCCAGTTTAGCTAAACTGTACCTTAAATGAACCTATGTTTTATAGCAGATCTTTAAATAAACCCAGTGGATTCATGATCATTTCAAGGTCAGTCCAGTCTTAGCTTTTGACATACAGCCATGTAGCTGACTGTGCTTAAGAGTAAGAAACGGTATTTATTTCAAAGCTGGCAAACAGTGGTGATTGATCTGCAGCTCCCAAATTAGGCCATTTTACCACTCAAAAGCACTGTGGATTTTTTCTCCCCTTGCCAGTTGATGATATTAACTAGTCATTTGTTCCTGAGAAAAGAAGGAAAAGGATGTGTGTTAGGCTCATAGTAACTTCAATTAGTTGTTAGCAAAAGATTTTATCCTGGTAGCAAAACCAGAAAAAAAAATCTTTTAAATTAATTTGAAGATGCCTACATTTAGAGAATAGCATTGCTTTAACAGGGCTATGCAAATGAGTCCAATTTAGCATCTTGTATTCAGCTGGAAACCATTGCTAAATGATCGGGATAGCCAGTCACAGATATTAAAATGAATTATATCTAATCTGAATTTTAGTCACGCTACATTAACTAATAGAAAGTTATTAACATTTCAAGAGAAAAAAAGCTTTTGCCTGCAAAATTAACAGTGGCTGAGATGTGACCTGTGAGCCATGCAGCCTGATCACTGTAATGACAGTGTAATGGCATATTTACATTAAAATCTCTGCAGCTAATATGTGATTCAGAATTGGACGTTAAGTCGAGGATTATTTAGTCTGGCCTGTTGGCCTTTCTCTAAGTAGTTTTTTTTTTACTTCAATACAAATCTGAAACTTTTCATTTCATGACTATTTATGTGACTAGTTTCTATGGCTATGTCTCTCCATCTTTACATCAGCTGCTTTATATGGCCAGTTTACTCTTTCATTTTTCCCTTCCTTTTTCCAATGTATTTATCATTTTTTGCGGGCATGTATGACTTCAAGAAACCCACATTAGTTGCAAGCCAGTCAGGAAAAGGAAAATGTATTTCTACTTCATTTTTACTGCTAATTTGCTTCAAAAGGCAGTATGTTTTCATGTTTTCCTTATAACACTTTTTAAATATACAGCACCCTGGAAAAAATGGATGATTCAAAGCCATCTTTATCCAGACAGTAGTAAATGTATAATTATAAAGCTATTCTTACCCTTAGGAGGCAATGAAAACCTGCTACAGTTTCTCCCACTACCAGTTCATTTCTACCAAAGCAAAGGCTTGAAAGTTATGGACCTCGTAATCTGGCAATTGTGTAATCTGTAGCCTTGCTAAATTTGTGGAATACTTGCACATATGAATTTGTTTGGTTCATTATTTAAAACACACAGAAACATTAAAAAAATTGAGAAAATGCAATGAAATTAAGAAGCTAACTGGATAAAATTGCAACTACCATTTGATAATTAGAGCATTCTTCAAAGAAGCCCAGTTTAAAGATGAGCTTGACTGGGCATGTGTTGGTTATTTGTGCAAAACAGGACATTTTCATGAAGGTTCAGAGTTCAGCTGGATCTTCAGTGCAGAGAAAAAAGCTGGATACATTCTATTAATGCACCTTTTGAAAAAAATTAATTATTGATTTAATTTTTGTATTAAAGGTGGGTTTGTTTGCCATTTCCTATGAATTTATAGGCAGATATTATTTTGTCTATATGTTATTATTGAAATATATCATAATATATATTATAATATATATTGTATTTAATGAAAACTTAAACTAATTGCTAAAGCTAAAAGCAACAGTTAATGACCAAAAGCATATATCTTATACACTACAGATGTGTATGCATTTACATACAATATCAGACAAATATATAAATGCACAAATTTTATCCAAAATAAGGAATAGAATTGTCCCATAATTAAGTCTTCAACACAACTGGTATTCCTACTAATTTTGTACTTGCTGTTCTTTAAACTTTAAATACATAAACAGAGGCTCGTGTGAATCAACTTTTTCACTGGTTTGTTTTCTGATTACAGCATGTGTGTGTTGTGCTTCTGCTTGAAATTAGACATATGTCAATCACATTATAGTCATGATATACATGCCACCTCACCTCCATTTCCCAATTAGAAAAAGAGAATAATATAGGGATATCTGTTTGACTGACAAGTATCTATGCAAAGAGAGCTGTGTGCACAGATTTGTAATAATCACAAGTGCTTCATTTACTGCAAATGTACAGCCTCATCTTATTTCTGAGATCTTTATTACAATAAATGCTGATTGAAGGAATAACTAGAAATTTCATCTGATATAATATGGTAATAAGCTTAACTTCATTTGATATTTCTGAAATCATCTCCTAACATTTGAATTTTCTGTTCATGCATGGATAATACTGAGCTCAGAGCCAAAGACAGCCTCCTTTGGGGTCCCAGAAGGACCACAGCTGCTTCAGGACCCATGGCCAGTAGATTCTGATGGCAGTGGAGCCAAAGCAGCCTCACTGATATTATGGGACTGCCATTGAGACTCTTCAAAGACATATTTTTTTCCCCTTTTATCATCCTTCGAACATAGTAAAGTATCTGGTAAAGTTGTACCTATCCCGCAGCACTTTCTGCTGCCCTTTAGATAGATACCCCTGCTGAAAATTAGACCAAACCTCTGAAAATAATACAGAGAATTAATCTTGTTTATAGTTACAGGACTGAGTTGTCCCTTTTCCCTGCAGTCCTGTGTGAATACCAGCACTCCAATGCCCCCCACCTACTAGGGACCTGAAATGCTCTTTCAGTACTGCGTTTGGCTTTTAAAATGGTATTTCCCCAGTTTAGTTAGGGTTCTTTTGTTTGTAGATTGCCTGTAGCAGTTGTTGTCATTAATATTACCAATCTGAACATTTGCCATGCAACAGTCAGGACTATTTTTTACACTACCAGTGCAGCACACTGTTATTTCTGAAATTGCCTCAGTGGTCTTTTGATTTAAAAGCCAGTTTAATAAGCTGGAAACACAAAGAATGTAAAAATGAAACTGCAAAATCTTTGATGTCCAAATTGAATAACAGTATCTGTGGAGAGTAGGAGAGGTTAAGACAAGACAGAGAGGCATCTAAACAGGAGTAAGCTAGACATTCAGAGAGGCTGGGTTGTTTGCATATGCTAACCATCTTCAAAGCTTTGAACAAAAAAATGGTGTGGCTCTAACTACAGGTTTTGTTATAAAATAGTATAAAAAGGATGCTGAGCTTATTTTTTGAGAGAGGAGACTGAAAAGATAAAACCGTACTTAGTTAAGTTTGAAATGTTTTCAATGTTAAGTGGTTCTCAGGGGATCTCGCTGGAATGTGGTCTTCTGAACCCACCAAGGAGGTCTCTGGGAATTCAGTGGGCAAGAACAAATGTCTCTCAGTAAGGTCCATCTGCATCCTCAGAACTATCCTTTGATAGCAGAGGTTTCTCAGGAGTTGCCTGTAATGGTGAGAAAATTCCTTTTCTCACAGACAGGTTCACTGGTGATCCCTTTCTTTAGGAAAATGAGTATGTTCCCATAGTTCATTAATAAAAAATTTTTGGATGTCAAATGCTGATCTACCACCTACTATTGATACCCTGCCTACAAGTTTCACTGCCAATAAGCAAGCTGCCATGAAAGGAATTCTACTAAATATTTTGGTTGGTATTAGACAAGACCATACAAAAATGAATGGTCATGAACACACTATTTTCTTTCAGGTGCTTCATTGTTCACATGCCGAAAACATGCCAGAAGACAATATTCCTCTTTGCCTTCACTGTGGATATAGAATGATTAGATTAGCTGATGACATGCGGATTTAGCTATTTAGAAAAAGGTATCTGCCTACTTTGGTGACGAAACACTCAAGGAGACTCACAAACAAAAGAAAGACATAGTGCTTCTTTCTGAAAACTGCATGGGCCTCATCTCCCTTTTACTGCCAGCACTATCTGTTACTACAGAAGACCTGATTTCTCTACACTGCTTTCCAGCCATGTCCAATGAAATTTGCAGAAGACTGATATCTTCTGCAGTGTTCTTGATGCTACGTGATTTTCAGATCCTACTGGGCTGTTCAAGTTGGAATTTAAACTCTGGTTTCCTACATTTTGGGATGATTCTCTCAAATTACACTGTTAGCTAGAGAAAATTTCCTAGATTTTTCTAAGATATTTCTTTTCCAGAAAGAAAATTTATTTTCCATAAAATCATTGTTTCTTCACACAATCAAAATGAGTAAAATATACAGACAGAGGGATAGGGAGGGAGAGGGGGTGTAAAGAATTCCCAACTAACAAAGAACAGTTCTACTACTGACTTGAAATTTCTGTGACAGTTTGGGGAATCTGCCTCATTCCAACATTTTTTTTTTTAGGAGATTACAGTTACCTTTATCAACTTAATTTTGTGACAAGTTTGCTTTTCATTGGCTTGATTTTTAACACTAAAGAGCTATCAATAAATGAATAAAATATCTATATAATGATAATGTGCTAATCGTGGTGCAGGTAAAGCCAGGTTCTTCAAAATTATCTGCAAAGAGATGCCATCTGAAACTACCAAAATGTCTTATTCCCAGTAAGTGGATTGAGTGTTGAATGGAGCCCCTTTTAAATCAGTTTTGCCTTTTGTAGAATTCATTAAAGAACATACTTGAATTCTTTCTTACTCATCCCCTCCTGGTTGATCTCCAATGCTTCCTATGATATTCTTTTGTTGATTATGGGGTTTCCTCACCATTAGTGACAGGCTCCATTCTTTGCCTGTGTATCTCTCCCTAAACATCTCCATGACTTTTTTGACACAATGTTGTACACCTAAAAGAATCATTCTGAGGACTCAAGTAAACAACCTAAGGCTGTGAAGCAAATGATCAGCTCATCTTCCAGACCTTTGCTAAGTCTAATGCCCATTCTGAAGCCTACAAAATCTGCAATGCTCCAAACCAAAGATTAAACAACCTGAAACTTTAGATTGCCACTAGCAGACAAAAGTAAGAAATGCACATAACAACCCTATATGCCCATGAACTGGCCTATGTTATGAATGCTAAGGTGGTTTGTATTTTGTGGGATTTTTTTTGTTTTGTTTATTTTTTTTTTTCCTTTTGCCTGGCTCCTCAGCTGCTTTCTCTGCTAATGAAGATTGTGATTTTCTTCAAACATACTGTTTTATAGAATCTAGTATCATCAGCCATTGGCCTAATTGCTGACTTTTGTCATATCACTCACATATACATAAATGGTAAATAATGTGACCAGATGCTTTCCTTATCTTACATGAATGTTGTAATTTAGTTTTCTCTTGGTTGTTCCTTATTCTATTTTTCAGTGCTGGCACTCAAGCGCTAGGCAAGGGTATCATAGGTTGTTTGAGCTACATAACAGGGAGACTCTTCTCCTAAATCACGCAGCTGAGCAGATGGAAGTATCATAAGCATATGGAAAAATAATTAATAATTTACACAGTACAAAATGCCTTATGACCATTGTGGACTAGCCTTATGGAAAAGAGAGGGACACAGTGATTAAAGAACTTGAAACTAAATGTCAGCAAGCTATTCACTTAACAAATAGCATCCTAATTTCTTCTTGGCTTTCTATGCTGTCACTGTAGCCACATAAAACATAGCTTCTGCCCGCAAGAGATTATAATTTCTGTAGAAAACATGAGAATTCAAGTAAGAAAAGCGAAAGATGAAAATAGCTGGGCAAAAAAGCAGAGCCTTGTGCATGTTCAGGAAACTTGAAAGCAATGTAAGGACCAACACTTGTTGTTACTGGGCCTTAGCTAGAAAGTATCTGTTAAAGGCAAAAGCTTGACCCCATGGAGTCATAGGAGAGAAGGGAGGTGAATGAGACATCAAATCCTGTAACTGCCACCTCTGACAGACTCTTCACCAGTGAAGAGTGCACAGAAACTGCCCCAGCCAGCAAGAACCACATCGAACAAACTGAAGGCGTAAAAGGAAAAACCAAACAGACGTATTAAAGTATCTGCCAAAAGATGCAGAAGGTGACAGAGACAGTGTGAAAAGTCAGTCATAGTCCTGAATAATTCCTGGCACATTCCTGAGGAGGAAAGCCCCACCTGAAAACAGTTGCATCCATGAGTCCAGGGAAAAAAAAAAAAAGTCCAGCTTCTAAAACCAAAGAACTTCTATGCTTTGCTCCCTTCAATGTTCACTCTTATATTACCTCTAAAATCCTTTTTTCCAAACCAAACTTCTGAGGACATCTCCTCACAGCAGTCACTGGTTCACCATCTGGGTCATGCATCATTTCTCCTCTTCCTATACAAAGCGTAGAATCATAAAATAATTAGGGTTGGAATATACCTTAACATCTAGTCACACCCCCCTTGCTGTAGGCAGGGACACCTCACACTAGACCATATTGCCCAAGGCTCTGTTCAAGCCAGCCTTGAACACTACCAAGGATGGAGCGTTCATGACTTTTTTTGCACAAACTGTTCCAGTGTCACCGCCCTCACAGTAAATAACTTCTTCCTTATATCTAACCTGAACTTCCTCTGTTTATGTTTAAACCCATTACCCCTTGTCCTGTCAGTACCTGATGAAGAGTTCCTTTCTGGCATTCTTGTAGGCCCCCTTCAGATAATGGAAGACTGCTATGAGGTCTCCATGCAGCCTTTTCTTCTCCAGGCTGAACAAGCTCGACTCTCTCAGCCTGTCTTCGTATGAGAGGTGCTCCAGCCCCTGATCATCCCTGTGGCCCTCTCTGGACTTACTCCAACAGCTACATTTCCTTTTTATATTGAGGACCCCAGAACTGCACACAGTACTTCAGGTGGGCTCTCATGAGAGCAGAGTAGAAGGGCAGGGTCACCTCCTTTGACCTGCTGGTCACACTCCTTTTGACACTGCACAGCCTATGGTTGGCTTTCTGGGTTGTGAGCGCACACTGACACCTGCCCATGTTCAGTTACTCGTCAACCAACCACTTGTTACCAGTCTCCATTTGGACATTGAGCCGTTGTTCACAACTCTTTGCATGCAGCTATCCAGCCAATTCTTTATCTATTGGAGCCAATTCTTTATCCACTGGAGTCAATTCTTTATCCACTTGCATCTCTAAGTCATAGCTATAGATCTTGCCTGTTCAGTTAACACAATCCAGTTCTTTTATTGGTTCATCTTTCTGAACAGGTACACAGAAGTGACCAAAATTAACTTAGGACATGTTGTATGCTTGAATGTCAAAATCAGCAAGCTCATCAGTGCCGTTAATATAACATAAGGATTTTAAAGGTCTTTTGGCATAATCATAATATGCCTTACTTAAAATAGCTTTGACTTGGACGCAGGAGATAAAGACCTGGACAACATAAAATAAAACTAAATAAAATAGCTCCTCTAATTCTTGAATAAATTCCTACTGGTCCCACACAGTATAATTTAGATATAGATTTGCAAATTTTATTGAGCAGCTATGTATCTCATGCCATTTTTATTTTTTCTGGTATTAAATTTAGGCCATTGCTGGTGTTTCTGGACAGACAATGTCAGCAAAAGCAAATTTTTGAGCTTAAAATTTCTTTAAAAATACAGTTTGACTTTGACCTTTGCAAGGACACTTCATGTAAAACTAATTTACAAACATTTCTGTCCTAAAATGTTAATGCACTACAAGGTTAATTGCTCTGATTAATCCATTAAACAAGAACCATATGCCCTTTCTTATATTAACCATTATTTACTTATTTCATTCTTATGTCCAAAGTAAGTCCAAAAGCTCCTATCTTTGCTACAAAACCCAACAAAATTTTAGTTTGCTAGATCTCACAAAACTTCAACTGGTTTGTACTTGTGTGCTTTCACTAGTACTAAAAGTCTTGGCATAAAAAACATGTGGCAAACAGGGTGGTCAGCAGTTTTTTAAGATCACTTGCTGGAGCAGTTTAAGTCAAAGAGGCTAACATATCTCTTGTTCAGTTAACAAAATATTTCTTTCTTTTCCCTTGCCTGTGATTTGAGAACAAGAGAGGCGATTTTTATGTGCATATGTAGCAATGGTAAGCAGCTGTAAAAACCTCCCACCCTAAAGATTGATGAATATATGTTTCATTAACACCAGCACATCTGAAAGACATTTGACACTTTGAAAGACCAACTATGGTTCTTTAAAATGCCTCAGATGAAATTCCTCATCATATGGTCTTTAACTTCCATCTTAGGAGCCTCTAGTGCCTTCTCCATTTAAAAATTTGTAAAACCTTAGCTTCTGAATGTACCTGACCACAGCCTAAATATTTATTTTACTTGAATATTTGGTTGGAACTATACATGGACATGCAGATGTGACATCTGTACCAAAAACATGTGAAAAGTCTTTCTGAAATCATTATTAATTCCTCCATCCTGTTTATACTGCTTTTCTATTTGTGACTTTAAAGACTCACCACACCCTACAAAAATCAAATAGATAACTACAGAGCAAATGCTTTCTGGCCATCCCATGTAATTTTCATTGAATGGCTGTTAACAATGGTCAAATCTGTACGGTGCACCGTCTTTTTGTGGGTGCAGTGCAAAGAAATCCAGAACCTGAACCACATGGATAACTATTTTCTACAAATAACATTTTCTGAGTGCTTCTAGCTCTGACACAGTCCTGGATGGAGGACATCCACCCAATGCTTGTAAAGAAAGAGCTGTCCTCCAATAGGGCCTTTAGCAGTGGTATGGGTAGAGGGCCCTACAGGATGCTTGTCTCACACCCCTGGAGAGAAGATTGGCCTCCACTAATACATGTGGTGTCACTGAGGGCAGGCAGGCAGATTTCCAAGCAGACTCAGGTAAGCTCAAAGGCTTTTGTCCATTCAGAATGAAAAGTACATTGTACTTGACAATAAACCTGCCATTTGAAACCTCAGGGGTTTTAATCTTATAAATAATAGAGTTGAGAGAAGAAGGGTTTGCAAGTCTGCATAGAGCTGCCTGGAATTCAGATTTATGTAATGCACTCATAGGAATGTGGTGCTGAAATGCATGCACCATGGTGTTAGAGCATTTGAGATTCAAAGCCTATACTGCACAAAAATATGCAATGCAACACTAATATTTCTCTCTGTTATACCATTTTCCCCAGCTGCTGGGAGAACATCCATCACTCAATGGCAGGTCAGAGCTATCCAGTCCACTACATCCACTTATATAGCTTTTTACTTTCTATTGAAGCTCCTGTTAACAAGCAGGATGTCCACAGCAAAGGAAACTATCTATCTGAAATCTGTAAAATGAACCAAAGAAGGTACACATTACTGATCATGTACAATAAAATCTTTCTCACTCATTAGGGCTGATAGCATCTCTTTATATGCCAGCCTACATATTTTGAGAAAATTAGCAAAGCAGGGTTACTGTCTTTCTCTTATTGAACAAGGGATTGAAAAGCTTAGTTTATTAGGTATACAGGAAAAGCTATGGTTTAGACATATAATAAAGAAGGGTATGAATTTTTTATTGTTCTTCTTTAGACATCAAGAGAAAAGTTGCAGTACTTCTACTGCAAAACAAATTAATCCCTCAAATGTATGCAAGGATCAGAAATAATTCCTACTGTTTTAGGATATGAAAAACTGATTAGGAAAAATTCAGCAGCATAAAAGAGAAACTGTTAACCATATTGTGGGATATCTTTGTCTGGCAAGTGCATTCAGGAAATAAGGATCATTTATTTAGCACTTTTCACTTTGAAAATCCAGAATATTAAAATGGCGAGTATGAAGCTAACTGTCAGCCCATGCAGTTTCACTGCAGGGAGGTTATCACATGCAGCTTTGCTGCGTTATTCATTGCTTGCAGCTCTTCCAATCAGATAACCTTAACAAACATGGTGCTATCAATTGCCAGATGTGGTGCGTTATGCAGCGTCTAGTTTTTGATGGACTAAAATGGACCTGAGAATTCTTCTCTTTATGTTATCAACCATCAGTCACACTATGAGATTCACAAGGAGTATCTGGAAGTGCTGTCAAGTGCCAATTAGTGATGTTGCTGACCCAAAAGATAAAGAAGATTGTGAAGAAGCAGCCCAGTATAATTCTCCACTCCAGTGTGTCTTTAAAGTGGACTATCGTTTATGAATGTACTCCTGCAGATGAAAGGGAAATAGGAGGTCAGTGGTTCCTGTCTTCAACAATCTTCTGCAATCTTCTCATAATGAATTGTAAATAGTATCACTACCAACCTGCTCTTCCTGCACAGGAAAGCAGAGCAAATGGCTCAGCAAAACCAAACACTGATAATATTGTTTCCAGGACAAAGAGCTGAAGGCCACACTCTGTCCTCTGTGTGCCATGCTGTGTGTAAATCTGCATGGCTGAAGCTTACCTTGGGCTCCAGTGGTGCCTTTCCTGCCTCAACCCACTTCATCGTGGTTGCTGGGCTGGGAATCTGAGCTTTTCATCATTTGAAGACAATTGGAAGATTGATGAACAGTCAATGGAAATGTCTTCTTCCTTCTCAGATCAGTTCGCAGCACAATTTGGCAAAATGTCATTATCACTTTATATGGCTTTATCACGAGGCATTCCTGCTTTCAGAACTGCAAATGATTTTTACAAGGTCAAAAGAAGAATATCATGCCCAGGTGTTCACCATCTAGATCTGCAGAATAAAAACACCTTCTTAAGAAGACAACACTGCTCTGGTGTGCAGAGAATACCTGATGAGTTTGGATTTGAAAGGACCAGCCTATGTGCAGTCCTTTCCATCTAAGGGCTACAGTATCCAGTAGTCAGTGTAGATACTATGCATTATTAATTAGCATATACAAATCCTATTTATATTAAAAAAGCTTGCTTAGTGAAGGAGACATGATTCCTGTTATTACCATCCCAGATAGCAGAAAACAAATATTGTATACAGAGCTAATAAAAACACAGGATAAGAGGAACAAGTTTGGAGTATATTCGTACTCTACGCACTATTTTTCATGGAAAATTATGTATGCTAACAGAATTTTTCTGAGCGTACCCATGTACCTGAATGGCAGTGTTCTGAAAGAGCAGTGCTAGAAGGATCTATCGTATGGATCTATACTTGTGCTACACAACTACTGTATACACCAATAGGTTTGTAGCTTCTTAATATATATATGTATGGAGGTGGGCAAAAAATTACTTCAGAGCCTGGGCAAGTATAGCAGGGTGCAGGGCTCTCCTTCATACCACAAAGTCCTCGATTTGCTATCAAACCAGCAACGTACAGTCATGCTACAGAATCCACTGAAGGTGTGATAATTCTTTACTATCACTCCAGTTCAAATACCATTGAAAGCAGATGTCTCACAAACCTTAAACAAAGTTAAACAAACTTTGAACTTATTCATGTACTGGATTCTATGGGAACACAATTGAAACCTGTTGGTAATGCAGGAGACCAGGCCAAGCTGGCAAACTATCTCCCTGTGTCATAATTTAGCATACAAGCAGAACTGTTCCCTGAAAGGTGCCAAACAATTAGAGGACAAGTCACAACACCAAAGGCATTCCTAACAAACATGAACATTTGTCAAGGTATGGAAACAATTTAGAATGTTTTCAGAACCACGGTTCAGGTCAGTTCATTTTTATACTCTCCCATATAGTTCTGCTCCTTCTATTTCCAGAGTGAACCCTATTTACCTGGATGGTTACTGTAGAAAATATATTGTTTGCAGAGAAAGTGAGAGTCATCAATAAAGAAAACTTCTCAAGATAGGTATATTGAGTATGTGTATTGGTTTGATCTCACAAGGGAAGAAAATGGCAAACAACTTGTTTTCTACTTGAGAGGTATCTGAGAGCACAGCACCGGTCAGACGCTGTATTGTGCCTTCCGGAGGCTCAGCAATAAAAGTACTGTTTGGGTGGAGAGAGCAAATAAAAGTGGCTTTCAGCCACATTTTTGCCTTTATGAAACTGAGCCTGCCAACAGACTAAATAGCATTTGCACCATGTTTTCACTTTCCCCTAAGCCTGGAAAGAGAAAAGATCAGTTCAACCCTTCTCCCTTCTATACATAACCAGCAGCATGGACCACATCAGTTGGTCATGGTTCTGCTATCGCTTAACATGAAAACAGAAAGGTCATATGCAGTTAACAACAAAATATCTATGCCACACCATCCTGGGTCTAAGCCTTCCTCACCACAAATGAACTGCCAGCTGTCCCCTCATGGTGGATTTCACCTCACTGAATCCCAGCAAAACAACTTTCTTCTTGTTCATAAGCATAGACATCCTATCCCTCCCCCAACCCCCCCACCCCCCTGAAAAAAACACTATAGCTTTTACACACACTTGGGAGGCTAAGTTCCTCACATGTTAAATTTCAGGAAGCCTATATACAGGATAGTGATTGCTCCAGCTCTGTGCTAGATGTGGATAGAGCATTTAAATTGCTTAGGAAACAGGATTTGTTTGGTTGGTTTTTTTATCCTAACAAATCATGCAGTATGTTGTCCATACATTAGGCTGAAGTTTCAAGCTTCTGGAAAGCAACCATGGAAGACAGAAACAAAGGTTGTGATGTCAGAGTAAATTTATATTGGCTAGCTTGCATGAAATTGGCACAAACCCCTAAATATCAGCCTATGATTTTTGAAAAAAGCAAGACTTTGGGGTATTAGTAAAGCTTTCATTGACAGCAACTACAGTGGATTAATCTGAGACAGCGAACTACAGTATTTAGTTAAAGGAATCATAGTTTAGTACCTCTTTCAGAGAAGGTGAAGTTCAATGCAAACAGAAAATGTCTTCTCCATGAAGCTGCACTGAAAAATACTTTTGCATTCATGTGACATTGAGAAACAAATGACAAAGAATTTTCCATTAATAATTTAATTTGGGGGCCAGAGGGCCATCAGTAACATCATAAGCATACAACATGGAGCCAAGTTTATCCCTGAGATAAGCAATCACAGTAGAGTTCCTTACAGCATGTTTGTATCTGAGTCTGTGGAATGCAAAATTGCAAAAACATAAATAACTGGTTGGGACAGCTGCCAACCCACCTCAGACCATCACGTGTTTATGCTAAATACTTACAGCGCAGAAAAATGAAGCTGTAGAACTGGAAAGTGGAGCATTACCAGAAGGTGCTGAGGATCTCTGTATTCCATCTATATTAAAAGAAGACACAGAAAAAGCAGTCAGTCATCATCTGACAGGATCATTATAGAATTAAAATTCAGGCCTGATGGCTAGAACCAAAACTACATTCAAGAGCCATGATTTCTGAGGACAATTATCCATCCAAACTGAAGATCACAGGTTCCTTTTGTGGTGCACATTTACCACTAAAACCAAGGATTTTTTTGGCAGAAAGTATGCTGAATTGAGGTGCTGTTCAAATCTGCTAGGAAATTATGAAGAGAGGCTAAGAGTCCAAAATCATATTTCCTATAGGACTAAGCTATGCGCACAGAGCCTTCAGTTAAGCATTAAGATGTAACCCACATTTGCATTCAGCAAACCCCCCTGACTCACAGGCGTTTTGTTCCTTGAGGGCTGGACAACTGGATTACTCTTTATTTTTTAAAGATGGATGGTGGTGGTGCTGCTGCTCATCTTTTATAGCAGTGGTTAAAGCATTCACCCAGAAACTGGTGAGCTGACTACGGTTCAGCGACCTCCTCAGTGTGAGGGGGCTCAAATCTACAGCTGCAGCGTGGTCTCTGACTACCAAGTGAAGCCACAATTGCTGGAAATTTGGGGAAGAAGGGCAGATAAGGGAAAAGAGAAGGGCAGTCTGCTTCCTGCTGAAGCTGCATGGCTGTTCAGCAAAGGATGCAAGATTTATAGGTCCAGAAAGAAAGAGAGAATTAGGAAAAAAAAAAAAGGAGCTTGACTCTAGCTTGATGAGGGCCTCCTCTGGGAGAAAAAAGAGCTATTTTTTCAATGTTTTCAATGTTGCTAATTAATTTAGTTTTAAACAAGATTTACAATAATGTTTTCATATGTGCGAGATGGAAACGCTCTGCGATACATTTATAAAATTTAATTAAGAGCCCTGTCTGCAGTAAATGCCTAAGGAAAGGCAGTGGTGGGATACAGATTCACACGCTGCTCTGGGTAACACTGCCCAGCGCAGTCATCCCAAGAGCCACTCAGGTCACCTCCTGCACAGAGCAGCTGCATTGTCACTGTGCCCTCAGAGGGAATGCGTGAACTAACCAGGAATGTGCTTTTGGGCTGCAGTCACCCACAGGCACTTTGCGATCTTCTTGCCAGACGAAGGACACCCAGGATCCAGGATGCTCTGAGACTGTGCAGCTGCTCTGATACTCAATGCTGGCCATGAGTACTGAGATTCACCCCTAAAGGGGCTGTAGAATTAGCTGGTACAAAGGAAAACCGGCCTTGGAGCAAGAACAAAGGGAATGAAATTTTAAGAGGGTACTCACAGGAGCAACTAAAATCGGCCGTTTGCTGAAGGTGGTCTTCTCTGGGAAGAAGGACTGGACTCCTCACTGAATGTCTTCTCTCACACTGCCACCTGCATGTACTTGACTGCAGACAGCAACAGGATTGAACAAGTCTAAATGAAAGGAAATCCAGGACCAGGGAAATTACAGAATGCCATTTGGGTAGTCTCCTGAAGCAGGATAAAGCCTAATGAGATTGGCGTCTCGTACACTTTTCAATACATTAAATGTTTTGTTTCTATTGCTTCCAAATTCATTCACCAGTCGTGTTACAATTATCTCTGCCCTTAAAAGAACCTCCTTATTCCTCACTATTGTCCAGTCAGGCACTTCGGTAAATTACTATCTGGGGCAAGCATTAGCATTGTCACAGGTCTACTGATTTCCTTTTTAATTTAATCTCTATTTTATTTAATCCTAAAGAGTTTGGAGATCGAGAGCTATGCAAAGAATTGCCTCTTTGTGAAAAGTTTGCTTTGGTTGGCTGCCAGTGAATTTGTAGCCACAGCAAAGGCTTTGATACACCAGGGAGAAAATCATGCTTTTACCTAATCTAACCAAACCAACCTTGTTCAGATTGATTCAGTTTCCAGCCTTGGCTCTGACCTCACCCTTACCCTCAATCCTGCCTCACTTTCACACTGAGTATTTTATACAGCCTCTATTTTCTCCCTGCATAGCTTCCCCCCTCCTCCCCGCCCCAACCCAACAGCTATGTTCTACTCATCAGCCATTGCTTTAGAAATCTTCAGGCTGGATGGGCAGGCATGCAGTGCTGGCAGGTGGTGTAGCTGTTAGGCAGCCTTGTGTATCACAAGAGATCTGATGCTATCAAATATTTTTTCCCCCAAAGACTAAAGAGAGCAAGCCTTTGTAAGCATGCAGGAGGGGGATGAAAACAGTTTGTCTCCTGAGCAGCCAGACTTTGTCATTTTACAAATGAAATCACTTTGGAAATTTAGAGAATTAATATCATAATGAAGACGGGAGTACCCATTAGGGTGGTCTAATGTTGCTCTGGAGATATATGATGGATGTCCAGTTGCTGTAAGCCCTTATTTGCAGAGAGTCACCTCTGTAGTTGCCATTATTAGGAAGATGTCTGAAGCAGAGGATCAGACACAACCATTGCAAGATGAGATAGTGTTTGACTGGTTTCCAGGGAACCGAAGGATACAGTCTTAGTTGTACCTGTCACTATGGCTCCCAGCTTTTTTCCCCCTTAATGTCTTTTTTAGCTGTAGGATGTTTCTCTTTAAAGATTCCCCGCTTCTCTAATAGCACAAAAAGCAGTAATAGGAACTTAAAAAATGTTACCTGGATTGCAAAAAAGCTTCCATTTATTGCAAAACAATTGGTATAATTCATCATCAAAGGATTGCAGTATGCTGCATTAGTTAGCTTTTGCAAATAAAGATAACCATGAGATCTAACCTGCAGTGTATTACTTGCAGTAACTGGAAATATTCACCTGCTGTGTCCACTTCTGGAGATACCTATCACAATGTCAGAGCAGTGATGCTGTGATTGCCATTCCTGGAAACACAGCTTCAAGAAAGTAGTACTTCCAGGAATTATCTTAATGGGCAATTGAATCATCATTTCTAGCACTCCAGCATCTTTCCCAGAAGGACAGTTTTCCACAGGCAATGATTCCAGTTAGAAGAAAACGTGGATATCCAAACCCCAATTCTTATCCCTTCCTAATAGGTTTGCAAAGAACAGAAGCTTTATGCAGATCTTAAAATTAGGGAGAAAGGCACTCAGGACATGTGAGGCTGGAAGGTACCCAGTACAGTGATTTTGCCTGCACTTCATTTTACAGTAGCTATTCTACCCAGGTCATTTATTTTCTTCCAATTATCTGTGTTCCTTTAATAATTCTCTACTGTCACTATCATTGCTGCTTTGTTGTTTTTTCTCCCAGGAAGCTCGGTCACTGGTGTAAGTTGTTGTAGCTGCAGTGTCTTCCATGAGGATTTACACCAGAGCTGTATCTGTGTTTTAAGAAAATTAGGTTAAATTCACTAATGTCTTGAATTCTTTCCAGCAATGGAGGTATGAAAGGCAGCGTGTTGTTTCTAGCCTTTTCAAATAGATGTGACAAGATGGGTCCACACTTTGCTCTATATAATCAGTACTGATTTGGGGAAATAATCAGTGGTAAATAAAAATGAGTGCTGTTGAAATACCCTTTGTGTGTGTTCTCATGAATTACTCATGAAACAGGGGTTACAAATTTCCGCCCCTGATACCCAGTAATGGATCTGTACTGCCTTCATTATTTTTTTCTTTAATACATAGTGGGGGGTGGCGGTTGGTTTTTGGTTTTGTGTGGGGTTTTTTGCTTGTTTTTTTTTGTTTGGTTGGTTGGCTGGTTGGGTTTTTACCAAAATTTCATTTCTTACCCCTAAATCGTCAGCTTAGCCGCCAGATTCACCTTGATGGGAGCAAATGCAACTCTATCGATAGCAATGGAATTCTGTCTGCATATGTCAGCAATGAATTTGGACCCATATTTATTGGAAATACCTGGGCTTTTGTGATACGATGTGGTAAATCATGCTGAGAGGAAATCAAACAGACAGGCTGTGGCTGCATCACTATTTCATACAACTCAGGTCATAATGGACAGGACAATGCTGTAGTGTGAAATTCAGTGCTAAGGAAAATACATTCTTTCTAACCTTTTATGAAAATACTTCTCATCCTTCAAAGGACAATTTAGGCAATGTGACCACTGCAGGAACCAGTGCAGAAGCATTTAAAAGGCAAAAAGAAAAACACCATTGCCCAGGAGGAGAAAAAGTGTCTGTAGATATTCCCATGCTTTTGCTGTTCCAAATTTCCCATTAACTGTTGCATACAGCCTCAAGAAATAAAGCTATTCACTCTCACTACAGCAAATGAAGGTGATGCAACATGCTGGTCTTCAAGCCCAGCAAACTATAAATGTAATATCAGACATAGAAGAGCTAATGAAAATAATCGCATTAAACACAGCTCTTCAGTGTTTGGTGCTCAATAAGTGAGCAGCAGGCCTTCTCTGTCTAGCTTACAGAAAACAGGAGGTAGCAGTTTGCAAGGAGCAGCGTTTTAATGTGATTGGACTATAACAGACAATCTATTTACAGCATGCTCTGGGGAGCTTATAAACAAATGTTGAGTAATTTCAGCCAGCAGTAATTACCCTTGCAGCTGACAAGGATAGCATGATACTTTCTCCTTCACCTTCAGCCCAGTCCAGAAGGCACTGTACACAATGGCACTTCTAATTATTTCTGCATTTCTATGGCTAAAGACCAAAGTGTGTTATTAGGGAACATTTTAGAAGCTTTTTAAAAGCTTGTTTATTGGGACAATTAAAAGTCATCACTATGACAGCAAATAAAAGGTTCCATTCCTAGGCACACGGTCACAGACGGGAGTTTGCCTGCTTACCTTGTAAGCCTTGTCTACATGAGGCAAAATTTACAGCCACCCCTCACTGCTGCTAATATTGGTTCAGTAGCCTCAGTGCTAGCAAGGTGGGCAACCCTTGAGTATACAGAGAATGGGGCTTTATAAATATCGTATTATCTAACCCTGCTTAGAGAACATTGAATAAACATACTGTTTAAAATGCTGTTCATTCATCCATGCTCAAGCTCCCAACGCAGCCAAAGGTAGTGGGGGTGAAACCATCGTAGCGATGTGGAGATATTTTTGCAGAGTGCAACAGACCAGACTTCAGACAATGTGACTTTTTGTCTTCTCTTGAAACAAAGTAAAAAGGAAGTTCTAAAACCTCCTTTAACTCTTAATTACTGGTGAAATATTTTGGCTTGGATTTTTTCTCTGGGGCAGCAGACACACAAATGGGTTAATTCTGGGCTGAATGCAGCTGCCACAAGTGAGCCAGAAGGAAGGTAAAGGCAGAGGGGAGGGGAGACCTGGGCTGTGGTGGGAATGGGGCCAGGGGGCTGGGGTACTGCCCTCTGCATCCCTCCCTTTGCTGGCAATAAGCCTCTTTTCTTCTCCTTGACAATGCAATGGCAAACTGAGGATTTTAATTTCCCCAAATCCTCAGTACCTGCTGCAACATATTACCTCCAGGCCTCCAGGTGCTGTTGCCCAAGCCCAGTCCTCTGAGAGCTGAGAGAAAGTGCTGGTGAACTTCCACTGGAGACAAGGTTTCCGAGTCTGTGCAATTCTGAAATGTAGGTGCTTTGGTGAATAACTTACAGAGAGATGCAATAGAAATGAGCACTCATCCTCTTCCCCCTGTTCTCTGGCAGTAGCCATGCACCAAAAGAAAGGTCTCCAGCCTCAAGGAGACCTCAGGAGGCTGCACTATCCTGAGCAGCCTCCTACTTAGCTCCAAGCACCATTTTTTTTTTCCAGTCATGTCATACATACTTCTCGATTTTGTTCACACTGTGTGAGTTACATTTTACAATGAGAAACACTACAGCTATTTCCAAAACAAAGTTTAAAAAATGTACAAACTACTACTCACAGTGAAGTGAGGCATCATCGAAGCTATTGCTGTAGGCAGTGATAATTAACAAAATGATCAAGTTACAAGAACTCTTATTTAACATTGTAATGCAGTCATATATGGGCCAAACGATCCAAAAATAATTGGGAGATCAGAGTGAACTCTGATGTGTGCTGGTTTGCAAACACCATGGACAGTTTGGTGCTCACTGAGCTCCCATATGCCTCAATAAATTCAGTTCAGTCTCCTGCTATAGGAATTGACAGCAGATATCTAATTCCCAAAAGTGGATTATTTACATTTTTTGATACGTTACATTGCATTACATCCTGTCATGTTGCATCTCATCATAAGCAGATATAATATTGCATAACGCGATGTGACATGATGACAGACATCAAAAATGTTTTGTGTGGTTTTGGGGTTTTTTTAAAGATTTTATATCTAATATCCACAATATTTCTTAGTGATTTCTAGGAAGATCGAGTGGATCAGGCAAGTGCCTGGATTACACGTTCCTCTGGCAGCTGCTGTGCTGCCTCTCCCATGCATTGTTTGAAATTGAGCTGCCTTGTTTTGCAGTTTCAGGAAACCTCGGCAATGTAATTTTGCACATATTTTGCAAATATTTTTAAAAGATTCATTAGGAGGGAAATCAGCAGTAAGACATGTTCAATAACAGCATAAAACTACAACAGCTGCTGCAAATTACCTTGGCTGAAAGGAAACCCCAGAAATGCATTGCAAACTTTAACAATGTACTCTAGCTGTTGATTGCTCACACCATCGCTCGCTACTCATTTCTGAGACATATTTGGTGGAGGAACATTAATTTGTCCTTGTTCTTGAGACTGGCAGGTGTCACTTTGCCCAGTGTGGGACGTGAGTGACAGATATTTTGCAGCTGATGAAATGAGAATGCAGAAATTCAAGAGTGCCTCTGGGATTTCACTGGTCATTTGTGGCCAGCACAAGGGCAGGGCCCGCTGCTTCGCTAATGCAGGACTGGCTGATGTTGCTGTTGCTGCAGGCTGCCGCAGATTCGCACCATTTTAAATAATGTTTGTATTATTAAGCTCTTCCCACACACACACATATGCACACATGAGTATTGTGTACCGTGCTTCTTTCTAGGCTGATACTGTCTGGGAAATTGTTCTAATTGGTTTTTTTAGGGTCTTTTTCCTGCTGTTGAATGCTCAAGTCTTTCTCAAAAGGGTTTTACCTGCATCTGCTATCTTTAATTCTTTAGATAACATAAACAGAATTGACTAAAAGCAAGATGTAAGCTAACATAGGGGAAACTGATTTTAAAAAATAGCAGTTTTCAAAAACACAATTAATAAAATCATCTCACGATACACAGGTTTAGGAAGACAGTGGGGAGGATTATATGAATTGAAATATTTGTTTCATCTAATTGCCCCCCCAAAAAAACACCCAAAAAATATATTCCATGTAGAACTGTACAAGGCTTAGTGCAAATTAAGAAAGAAAAAAAAAAAAGATAGTAGGAAATAAACAACATTACAATGTTAAAGAATTAAGAATGAGATTTTCTGAATTTTAACACTATCCTGCAGTTCACCTTTATCCTTCCTTTAAGTCTCAGAGCATGTGCTTTGCTGGCAATGTTATGGCTGTGATTTCTAAACCCCCACTAAAAATTTAATTATAAGTACAAGGAAAAGAGATTGTCTAGAGTTGATGCCTCAGATAGATATTTTCAACCTTAATTGAAATAATATTGGGGCTTTTTCTCCTTTCAGCAATTTTATGTGAAAGGAGAGCAGGGGTTAAAACGTTCTGTAGTTTCTGAAATACTTTTTATAATAACTAGAGAGCATATTAAAAGAAAAATTCTTCTTTAAATGTTATTAGTTTTTTATTTAAACTATGTATTATTTTCGAGGTGGTAATTTTCAAGAAAATCCAAGAATTCAGCGCAGGGTCTCATTTTGCTAACCATGTTAAATGCAGTGTATATAAAACAGTGCAATCCAGAGAACCACTAACAGCATTTTCAATTGTGATAAAAACTTATTAACATATTTGCCTCTTTAATGATTAACTGTCTTTGAATGTTAAGAGATTTTTACATCTTATTCACACCATGAAGACCTAGCAAAAGGCTGAGCTTTGTCTGTATTTTGTAAGTGAGGCTTCGTTTGATATGCATTCTGATCTTAAAAGTACCATAATATTTTAATCGATCTCTCTGTAAAGATCATTATTATTATAAATGAGATAGATACAGTTGTGCACATCAAGCTTGACTGGTAGATAGGAGGTCATGAGTCAGGAATTGTATGAAGAGGGGAAGTAAAAACTAGAAAATTTTCCAACATGATTGTTTAAAGGCACAATTATGTACAGCGGCACACAAATTTAAGACTTCAGTTACATGTGCAGTGACCAGCCTTTATTTTCTATTAATTTCTCTCAAACTAGCCCTGAAAAAAACATAATTTGCAAAAAAAAAAAAAAAAAAATTAAACACATACGTTTGTTATGAAAAACATGTAATTTCATACTGAACTCTTCACATTCATGAAATAGATGACATTAAAAAAAATGGCAGAAAAATGTATCTGATGAAAATGTTGATACAAACCTAGGCTGTGAAAACGCTGGTTAATGTCATTTGCCAAATGTTATTTTACTGTAGAAAATTACTTACGTTAAATAATTTGAAACACGCATAAAAGATAGTGTCTGATAAGCTACAAGATAGCTATTTGAGTATAATTCCATTATTAGAATGGGAAAAAATCATTTGAATAGATTTTTTTTCCTATCAGACCTCTAGTATCCCCAAACCAATACTGTTTTATTTATACACATGTGCAAACACACACACACAAATATATCTGCACATTTTAAATTGATATTTCCACCCCTACTTACAAGTGCAAAGATATATACTGTTATCCTTTGGAAATCAAATATTTTTTCTAGACAGTGTGCTTATTTAATTAAAGTGTATTCTTTATAGTGATCAAACATAATTAGCAGTAGCAAGTATTTAATGAAAACAAACTGCTTTCCTTTGAAATCTTTCCAGCCCACTGTACTTTAAGTCCATAGCTTCTCTGAGAAGATCATTGTATCATAACAACTAAAAATAAGTATATGATTAAAAGCTTGTCAGGTACTGCATCATTTCAGACAAATTCAAATAAGGAAGGTAAACACTAGAGTTCCTAATTCATGTCTGGTACAAATCCTATCATTTAAGATATTACTTCCAATGAAACAGTACTGTTAGTGGCTCAATGTGATATAGATCTGTCTTTTAACTACCTGTTTTGATATCATTACATACCAAGACATTACCCCTGTATCTTTGATTATTACTGAGCGAGATGAGAAGAAAGTGTGCTTACACTGGACTCATTGACAGCTAGGTGCTATAAAAACTCTCCTGTAATTAATTGTGAGTGAAAGGGGGTTTGGTTTTTGCAGCCTCGTAAAACTTTTCCCACATGGCTGAACCCACGGTCAGGAGATGTTAGGCAACATTAACTGCCTGCACATTTCTGCAAGGCTCTGGAGGAAGCGGCTCGGCACTGGGGCTCCAATTCTGAAAACCCTGGGACACAAGACATCAGCGTCTACCTTTCATCTTAGCTGAGATTTGGAGAGGGTTCAGACCACTGAGGCTCCTTAATTCTCACTAATTCATTTGCTTTCCTGATTCACTTGGCTTGGGATAACCTGCGAATGATAATGAACCTGTAAGGGGAGCGCTTAGTCCCTTGCCTTTGAATGTGCTCGGCATGGATTGAGGGCTTTCTGTGAATCTTGCAAGAGGAAAAGAATCTTATTAGCACTGATTGCCAGTCATGAGGTTGCCTCTAAAAATTGCTCTTGTATTTTTAACTCTTGCTTGCTTATAACAACTCCAGCAAAGGAGAGAGATGTGCTGCTTACACATCGAACACTGCATTGTTCTCAACATTTACTCATTTCTCTTTGCAATTTGATCTAATCATAACACATTTGCTTTACGTATGTCATTACTATACGACTATGAACACTTCATCATTTTTCCCATGATTATTCTACAAGTTCATAACTAGCCAAGTCCTCATCTCTTCACCCCCAGCTAAACATCCTCTTTGCATAAATGTATGCTCTCTAGAATAAAGGGTCTAATTTTCTTTTTTTTTTCCTTTTCTTATTAACCATTTCAGCAGAGCACAGCTAGTACTGCTTTTTTGTGTTACTAGTGGATTTCTAGCAGATTTGGTGTTCTCTCATGTTACTTATTAGCTTTATTTTTTTTAACAAACATATTGTGGATATGGATGCAAATAAGAATTCAAGCTCTGATGAGAATATCTGAAAATAAAACTGGGGAAAAGTGGCTTATTTTTGCTTCTCTTTGCCAAAGTGACATTCACCTTAGGACTTTTTTATCTCATTCATTTGTGAGAATTTCGAGAACTGTACAGAAGAAATGGATTGAAACACAAAATCAGTGTCAGACTGATTCTGTTTAGACCATCAAGTTTCTTCTAAAGGCAGATTTTGCTAATGGTTGAGGATTCAGAGTCCAGATTCTCATGAGACCCTGTCATTTCCAGGACTAAATTCTAACTTCAGATCAAACCTGGGAGATCCCAGCCTTAAACAGCATGTTTTGCTCCATTTACCTCCTTAGAGATGCAAGTTGTTTTACTATCCAAACCTTCCTAGGAAGAACTTTCATAACATTTTCAGATGGACAACCCATCTTTTCTGCAAAAAAAAAAAAAAAAAAAGGTGTTTTCCTGTGTTTTCTAACCTTTTAAATATGGCATATGTGCAGGTCTAGGAAACCAGTGCTTCAGCTTTGGTATTTAGTAACAAGTCTGGTATCAGCCAAAGAGAGCCTTTACACAGCTTCCTCATCTAGGACATCTGTTTACCAGCCAGAAGTGAATGATGCATTGCACTGAGACAAAGATAAAATTCTTTTGTGTTAATTTATTTTCCTTATGTCTAGATGGGGGCAATATGGCATTTGATTAAAAAAACCCAAAACCAAACCAAACCAAACCAAAACAAAAAAACCCAACCAAACAAAAAAAACCTGCTTCCAGTTTCAGCGCATGAAATAATTTCCTAGATTCCTCCTGAAATAAAAAATTCCTGTTTTTTCTCTCTAAGTTGGTGTTACTTCAAAAAAAAAAAAAAACTCTAAGTGACAAAATATTACGCCCACTGTTTCTCAACAGAATTTGCCAAAAAGGATAATTAAGTGAGACTGCTAGAACTCAAATTTGAACTGGAACTTCTTGTGTGAGAATATGGATTTCTATTATATTGATAGGCTCAACTCTTCTTCAAAGGGCATGAATAAGAGCTGATCAACCAATGGAATTTATGTTGCATGGGAATTTTAACAGTTTGACATTTGCTTGTCGAATCATTAAACATTTCCGCAGGACAGTTACCAAAAAAAATCCCAACTTGCTTTGGAAATGTCACACAAAAATATCTGCATTTTGCATCAAAATGTCAAAACAAAACATTGATTCAAGCTGCTATGTTTCAAAATGTCAGTTTGGTATTTTTTATCAGTATTTTGGCTGTATATGATGTGTAAATTTTACTTAGAAATTATTTTTAAAAATTTCATTGAATTCTACTTCTCCATAGTAAATAACAATTTTTTATGGGAATCTTTTGCACAGCTCTATGGTCAATGCTGAATTTAAAAATGCTTAAAGAATTTAAAAAAGTATTGAAACTTCCTCACAAATTCCCTCTCCCCCCACTTTAATTGTAGTGTAAACCATATTTAATTCAAATTATTAAAAAAAAAAAAACAACAAACCAAACCAAAAAAACCCACCCCAAATTTTCTTAAAGTATGGCCAGCACCATGGAAAAAACCCAAAACTTCACTATCATCAGAATATCCCACTGCTTTTTTTGTTCATAGTTAAACCCAGGTAAAGAAAGACATCCCAGTTTGAACAATATATATAAAAAATCCCATATTCATCTTGAGAAGATCACATCCTAGAGAGTGTAGCTCCCTTCAGACAATCCTAGGAGCACATTACATTTAGGAATAGCTAAAATTAAATTTATACAGCAGGTTTGAAGTATCTTTGTACCCTGAGGACCCAGCTGCCCTTGTTTGCTGTAAGAAGCATCCTTACATGATGGGTATTTTGAGTTTTGATTTCTCATCTGCTGCCATGTGTCCCAGTATAATCATATGGCCGTGACATGGCTCCATCTTTCCGATAGCACCTTTGCAAACTGTGGGAGACAGAAAAGCACTCCCTTCTGTCACTGATACTCTTTGGCATGTTGTTTCTTTTTCTGAATGTTTTTCCCCACTAGAGTCCTCTGCTTATTAAAGCTTCTCTGCTGAGACAGCTTTCAGTTCTAGCCCCTGAATTCAATTCTGAGACCATGCAAGCCCTCAGAAATTTTAGAACACGACCTGGCTGTCTCCTGCTCCTCTATTAATCAGCAATTTCCACCACGTTTTCCTCACCACCAATTTCGCTCATAGCACTTCCAAAAATTTTGTACAATGTTGAACAGTTTTACAGCAATAAAACACAGCTCTTAACTAATCTATTATCCCTTTATGTCTGAAAATGTGAGCAAAATTGGAAAGCGGAATTCACCCACATTTTTTCAGCTCAACTTGCAAATGTGCTAGGGAAGAAATTATTTTCTCCTCTAACACTCCAGTCAAAAAGCATCAATTGGCAATTTACATACATTTTCTATTAAACTTTTCTATCATAAAAAATTGCTTTTATGATCCAGACACATAATTTATTATGCAATGCACCACCACCATCATCACAGTGAATTGCATTTTACGTGTTTATACTAACAGGGAAGGTGATCAGCTTTAGCTGTCTTTTCATTATATGCATCATTCATCCTCCACCACCAAGATCTCTGGATTCTGTAGCATATCCATCATTATCTAACTGCCAACTGTTTTCAGAGGTTCCACTGCTTTAAGCTCATTATTTCTTCAGATTGGTGAATCTACAGAGAATCTTTCCACAACATACAGCAGTCAGCATGGCACATGTGTACAGATGAATGGTAGGGGTTTGTCCTTCACAGTCTCTTTGTACCTAGTTTTGCCCCAGAACTGCAGCATGTAATGAGCAGCAAATGCATATTCTTATATCTAAAAATAATAAAAAGCTAAATGGCATTAAAAATAATAACCAAATAGTGTCATCTTTGTGTAGATGGGCTGTTGTGAATAAATCTAGTTTACAGATTGCTCAGTAGTTTGGGGTTACCATATCTTTATAATGCAGACTAAAGCACATACACAAAGAGGTGTGCTAAGATAAGGAATTTCTTTCCTGTCCCCATTTACCTTGCTGCATTTAATTTAATCAATAGCTGAATGGGGAAGAGGAGGAGAATTGAATGGTTCAAGAGACTGATAATGGGATATCGAACCTTTCATCTCTGTATCATTGATTCAACATAGGAATTGACACACTGGATCAGAGCAGTGGTCCATCTCCTGAGATATTCTCTCTGACAGTGGCCCATACTAGATGTGTTTCAGGAAGTGGTGTTAGAAACCCTGTAGTAAACATTTATGAAATAACCTGTCCTTTCTTTCTAACTTTCTTCCTAACTTTCTTATTTACAGTTTGGCTAATGTTCTCATTTGGGGTAGTCTGTAACTCTAAAAATCTCTCAAATCCGATGGGCTACAACATAAATGATACATTGGTTTAAATACATATCTAACGGAAGCCTGCATTCAGCTGAAATCTTGGCCACCAAGTTGCAATGAGTTCCAGAGAATTAAGTGTTGCAAAAAATACTAACACCATTACACTTATTCTTAACTTGTTGCCGTTCTAAATAAAGAACCCTCGTCTACACAGTGTAGCCATTATCACTAATGGCCCATCTAAGCCATCTACTTTTTCATTAAAATATTTTTAAACTTTACAGTCTGTCTCAAAATGAAGGGCATTTCGTGTTTCTAATTATTCATATTGCCCATCTCTATACTTCATGTATTTCTGATACATTCTCTTTGAGACAGGATAACCACAACTGAATATAGTACTCCAGGTCAGGGCATACCACTGATTTATTTAATGACATTATAAGATTTTTGGCACTATTTCTCTCCCAGTCTTTTTGCATCCTAACAGTTTGTTTGCTTTTTTGACCCTTGCTCCATACAGAGCAGAGAGTTTCATTGAACCATCCAGTATAAGGCACAGGTCTCCTCTTGAGTGACAACAGCAATGTATTTGGGTAGCTCGAATTATTCCTTCTTGTGTTACATTTGTCAACACTGAACCATTATCCTGACCATTCAGCTAAATTTGTAAAATTTTACTGGTTTTCTTACTGCTTTTTTGATCTTGAATTTTCTGAAAAATTTAAGTTTACTTTCCTCTCTTTTTTACTTACATTATGCATTTTCCTTAACTAAAATAGAGGGAAAACAGACCAATTTCTAGCCCTGCTATGAAGCCTGGAAATCCACCCACATGTATATGCATACCTTAACTCTTCCCAGGTTCATAATGTTTTTTTTCTTTTCATTGTTCTCCTTTACTTAAACAGCTTCTAGTCCCATCTTGTGTCTTCCTGTGGCAATTTCCTGGCAGCATTTTCCAAGGAGATTTCTCTTCAGAAATTCAGTTAAAATATGCTGTTTGGTTGGTAGATTAGAAAAAAATGGGCTTTCTTTATGTGACTGTGTCACTTTCTGTCACACTGTTATGTCTCTATTATATAACACTAAAATCATGGTCTTATTATTCCAATCCTAATTTTAGTTTAGAATGAGACATACTGAGTTGGCTTTTCTAGGAACACTCATAAAGCCATAAAAACCAGCCTCAGCATTTGCTATTTTATCAATGCTGGCTGCATTTCATGGGACATCACCTATTCTCAAGCGCACCTCAAACATTTTTTTCTTAAATCCCTCTTCAAGTCTCAGGTGTCCTATCCACTTCAGTATCTTGAGGAAAAGAAAAGAAAAATTATGAAGGCAACTGTCCTTTCTGGACTAAGTGGAATAAGCTAGTTGACTTGATTCAGGTCTTAACACAAAATGTAAACCAAAACCCAGAGAAATGACCTTGTTGGTAGCCTTGTTAAAGATGTTACATACATGCAGTATGAACAAAATGAGCAACTCTTTCACTGCAGGGCAGGTTCTGGTCCTTTGATATTAGAATTAAGGAGTTTTGGCATCTTACTAAACAAAAGCTTTCAGTTGTTTTCTTCTCAGTGCTTTTGTGTGTGAGGAAACAGAAGTGCTGAGTCTGTCAGGCTTTTAAATAGTCTTAACAAGAAGCATAGTGGTATGACACTAAGTATGTTAACTAGGCTGCAGGTGGAGAGCTATTTAATGCCACTCTGTGTCTAAGGCTAGCTAAATTGCTTTGTGTTTGTTTCTTTTGAAAAACAGAACTCTCTAATCCAGCACTTACCCTGAATGTGCACTTCTACCTCAGTAGACCTGAAGGCCACCTAGAGACAGCAGCTTCAAATGTGTACAAGTCCACACCTTTGTTCTCTTCTACAGATTTCTGTAGACTGAGGTGTTCAAGTCTTCATCAGCTGGAAGAAAAAAGACAACTTAGTTGCATTCAAGATTTGCCTCACTTCAAGATGTTGAGGATCAAGGAAGGACACCTCTATATCTACACCTTGCACCTAGCAGAGGGGAGATGAAGGGACTAACAACTTGTGATGCTCCACAAGAGCATGTGTCCCCTCTCTCAGCACTGGCCAAGCGTTCCCAATGTGCACAAGCCCTGGGCACCTCCAGAAGCTGTGGAGATGAGGTATTTCTGCTTTACCTGTTTATATACATCCCTCCCAGGCACAGTTGTCTGGGCTGTAGATTGCATCCACAACAAGGATAAAAGTATGACATTCTCAGCATTACTCATACCAGCATTTTTCTTTTTTTTTTTTTTGGGGGGGGGGGGTAATTTGTAGAAAAAAATATGACCTGAAAGCCTGAGATTCAAATTAAAGCTATTTTAAACCTTGGTTTACTAAATCTAATTTATTACGTGTGATAACAGAATTCTGCAATTGACTGCATGGCTTCATGGCTGAAGTTAGTAATTCATATGAATAATGCTGCTAAAAGAAATCATGTTATGTGATCAGTCCATCGCAATCAATCAGATCTGGTGCCTAGACAGCAGCTATCTTCACTGTTTTTCCTAAAACACAGAATAGCTGAGGGCGCTAGTTATCTCAGCTGTAAATATCTGAGTTACGGGAGCACAGCTGGAACATCACGGCTCCCTACCCTGGCACAGCCTTTCCTATAGCTATAGCAGCATGTCACTATTGAGGGCTAAAGATGAAGAAGTTTTGTAACTTGCTACTGTCATGCTTACAATAAAGTGTACTCTCATCTTGAGCATTTCTGAGTCTTTTTGGTGCCTATGTTTAAAGCATAAATGTAGCATTCCTGGATGCCACTCTCTGTAGATAAAAGCGTACAACATTTTCATAAGCAGGATAAAGCACTGCAACGACAGAGAATGCACTGATGGTGCCAGATCCAAGGCTAGGTAAATGTGCACCCTTGGACTAGTGGGCACACTAGAAAATACTGAATTTCAATTGATTAAAGTAGAAGATTGGAAGAAAAGAATGAGTTCTTTAAGCAAATAGCAGTGGAGCTTTCTCATGCATTAGGACATAAAATGACACTCTGTGGGAGTCAGAAAGTAATTTTTCTCCTTCAGATGAGATGTTGCACAACTAGCCAAGCAAAATTATGAATTATTTGCCCACAATGCATAAAGTTTAAGGTATTGTTTTTAAATCACACACACTGGTCATTTCTTGTGCTATGGCAGCTTCTGTGCCTCCTGTATCCATGTCTTACATTAATGTGGATAAAACATAGTTAGCCCTTTTGGAAGTATATTTAAAAAGTGGCATTAAAAACTTTTAGAAACGTCCTCTGATACTGTAGCCAAACTAAAAGTTAGGATGCTGGGATGAATACGTCAAGTCTTCACGAAGAGGTATGAATACTATGCTTGCATTTCATCTTCAGCAAACTTTTGTCAGTCACAGATATAAATGGATGGAGAGGGTCAGCTGCTACAACAGCGATTACTCATAAAAAAAAAATCTTAAAAATGAAGTAAAAAAGTGACTCAACTTACGTTTGTTCTCCCCACAGGAATGCATAATATCTGCATTTCACAATGTACAAGTCATGCAATTGGTGGCCTGCAAGAGGAAATATGAAAACAGATAGAGACATATAAACAGAAAAGGAGATGTATGTGTGTGTGTGTGTGTGTGTGTGTGTGTGTGTGTGTGTGTCTAGTCACCTAAAAAGCATGCTGGAAAAGCGAAGATGGCTTTTCTACAAAATCTTGTAAATTTTCAGCTGAAGAAATCTCCTCACCCCAACTCATGGAGGTTCTGCCTATAGCAACTTCATTATAAACATAGGCAAGTAACGCCTGTCAAACTCACAGTCAGGGCTGTCTGCAGTGTGCAGTACTTGGAGGAAGGAGTCCCTGCAGTACAGGGTGTTTGATGAGAAACTCAGCAGCATACTGGACCTTGTGGACAGAGCCTGCTGGCATGCCCGCCCCTCGGTACAGCCAGGCAGATGGAGGCGCTGAGCTGGGGGTGGCAGCAGGAGCAGGGATGCTACAGGGAAGGTGGCTTCTTAATAACACTTTTGCTTCAAGCAACTTCTTGTCAGCAGTCAAAGTTTCAGGTTCATGGAGCCGTGGCCTCCTAAAAACTGCTGCAGGACTGACATAACTGTTAGTTTATTTGGTGAGCTCTAATAAATGGGTGAGATATTATGAGGCTTGCTAAGGGATGCTGGCTTTCTGCATGCAAAGAAGAACAGCTGGTTTAGTGGATTTTCACTAATTTCCCATTGCTTCGGCACAATACAATAATCCTGGAGAAATCTAAGAGACAATAACTAGCTTCTTGTTTCTCAATTTAAAAGCCTCTCATTTCTGATGCTTTAATGGTCTTCAGAATAAACATTTGCTAATATTCAAACAATTAAAGACATCACAGTAATTCCCCCCCCCCCCATTTCATTTGTAGACGGACATGAATAAATTAATTGGACATTCTTAAGCCTAAACTGCACAGAACACAAGGTCTTTTCGGCACATTCAATGACAATAAACCTCTGTCTTATCCTTCCAGGTGGGAAAGTATCTGTGGCTTTTTTTCATGCTTTTAATCAAACTGCAGACCTCTCAGCTGACAGCCACTCCTCCTTTCATGAGCTTTTTTCGAGAGAGGTATGGCTTAAAGATGATATAACCTCTTAATAACCCTAATCAGGTTATTTTTTATTATGTTTTAATTCATTATAATCCTACTAAATCTGTGGAAATCTAGAATTAAAATTTGTTTCTTTAATGACTTATCTTTAAAACATTAGCGATGCAGGGTATTAAAATATTATTTACCAAGAAAGAAACACATACATTGGTAAGACAAAACATCACCTTGTTGGATCTAGAGGTTTTATTTAGGGAGAACAAAACAAAATCCTTAAGAAGCTGCCCTTTCTCTTTCATCTGAGCCCAGGAGGTAATACTGATTTGTCACTAACTCTTCAAGTTACTATTTTATAGCTACTCCAGCAACATCTTTTGGCAGCATATAAGATGTCCTGCTGCACACAATTAACCAATATGTTGTTCATACAAGTCCTACTACAGTTCCCAGTATGTACAACATGGTCTTATTGTTGTGTATTAAACCACTGGTCAATGAGGCTGCAATGCAAGCACAGGGGGCAGTTCTTCCATATGCTTTGGGTCAATGTATGCTGTAAGAGCCCACAAGAGTGAAGCTTCTGCCCCATCCTTCTCCCCCTGAAAAAAATCCACAAAAGGGTCCCAAACAGAGCCCAAAAGACTAATTTTTGCATATTTTAATTATCTACAGGTCCATCCACAGTCTGCTTCACTTGGTTTTCACCAAAGAAAAAATTATTGGAGGTAAGGAGGTATGCCAGGAGCTCTGGCATCGTATGATCATTGAGCAATCAGATTTTTGGTTTCCAGCATAACTTGTGGTCCAAAGATAACGCAAGCAGATCTTTGCAAGGCAAATGATGTATATAGCTGGTTACTGACCCCGTTGCTGGCACCTCATACTGTCTAGTTTATGACCATCTGTTACCACCAAAGATCAGGGCGCAGACATAAAAAGGGGTTTGGGGAGGTTTTTGAGGTATAACTTATCAGGTAACACCAGCTGCTATGTTCAGGAAATGTGTTTATGATCTTCACTATACAAGAAGGATGGCATCTGTCTTCTATAGAGGATATATTATTTATTAGTCTTGGATTTAGTTGACTGTAAGATTATTGACTCTGTAAATGTAGAGGATGTTTTTGTGAGATTTTATGAGTTAATAATCTACACATCCAAAATAACAATATTGCATGTGTATGTGTGTTGGGCATTGTAGCCACAATAGCACTCCAAGTACACAAATCTCAAGCATTGAGAAATTCACTGTGCCAAATTTTTACACTCCAGACACCATTTACCAGTCCTATGTGATTCAGACATAGTTCAAATATTTAACTTCCTCAACTAAGCCCAATTCAGAAAGCATCACACTTAAAGGGATAAAGGCCAAAGATACACAAAGGGAAGTGAAAAGAATAAGAAAGAATGATTTTATAGCTAGATTCTATACATTTAGAGAAAAATATATGTATGTTTAATACTCTGTTTGTGCCACCCTCCTCTGAAGTATTGGCTATTGTCAGAGACAGGAAATTGAGCCAGATGAACCGTAATCTAATACGGTTTCTCTTGTAATCCTATTTCCATGGAGATCTGTTATTTTACTGAAGGCAGCAGAACCAACAGATTCTGTTATTTGATAATTGTGAACCTGTTTTTGAGGATCTAACTGCAATAAATTTCTACTTTCTCTTCCTCAGATAGCAGGCAAAATTCTGCCCACGGGTCTTCTGAGTCAATGTGAGACATAAACGTACCATTAGGGCAGACCTGCAGGCTTGTGGCCATGTACTCCCTACAAGTTAGTCTCTTCTGTGCATTTCTGCTTATCTAGCTGTAAATGAGTTAATACAATTTTGAGGCAACTTACCTTTTAAACTCATGACACCTTCTGTTTAAAATAATGCATTTTTTTGTAAGCCCCAGTATTTTAGTTGTTTTTCTAAATTCAAACTATTTTAAAGGATACAGAGAAACTGAAAAGACAGAATTGGAAACAAACAAATAAACAAACCCCTACACACTTTCCCCAAAACCAAACAAAAAAAAACCCCAAACAATTTTGTGGACATTTACACCTACCATTATTTTCTACTGTTGTTACAAACAAAAAAGTGAGTTGGCATGGTCAGCAGACCTTTAAATATGCCCTGCTCAGGTTTCAAAAAACAGCTTCTGGTGCTTCTGGCTGGCCACATACACAAAAGTGGACACCTCTGATAAAGCACACACTTGGCCATGTATGAGTGTGGTAAGATGCTCACACAAGCAAGTTAGCATCACAGCTGCTCTGGAGAAAATGGAACTTCACCATGTCACTCTGCTGTAGGTCTTTAAGCTTGGTGGATGCACTTCTCATTTCCATGTGCTCTCTCACCAATACTGCTATGTGGCAGCCAAAAAAAAAAAAAAAAATTGTTAAACATGCATTAGATGCATCAGTAACTTGTTCTTAAGCAATAGGAGGACATTTCCAAGCAGTTAATGATTGGCCAGAGGAGATGACTGGGGTCCTTCACACAGTCAGTCATTTAATGTGAAGCAATACCTTTGCTTTTACCTGCTATTTCTATTTGCATTTTTCCCTCCTCTGTTTACGTCTCCAGCTTTCTGCACTCCATTGATGTGAACTGCATTTTCTTTTCTTAGGTTCCTACCTATTCCCAACCCTTAGTAATTGGCAGAGAAAATCTCCATTCACACTAGTCTATGAGGTTTCCAATAAATTAATTATGCTTGGATTGTTGATTAAATGAGGAGTATTATTAAATAGTAAATATTAAAATTAAGACTTTATTCCCATTTTAGTGATCACAAATCACTAGAAATAGCTACACAGATCACTGTAATCCATTTATCGGTTTGTGGTGGAAAATCCTATAACGAGTGTCACAATTCCCCGTGCTGTCCTTGAGTTCATTTTGCATTAGGACCTGTGATTTAGCTGAAAGATATATAAAAATCACACGCAGTCAGACAGATCCCTCCTGGCTACACATCTGAGAATGCTCAGGAGCATAAGGTTGACACACAGCAAGCTACGCTCACAAAAGAGCCACAAACCACCTGTTTTAGATGTTAGTATGCAAAGATTTCCAAGGTCTGGAGCTTTTGACCAAACCACACCACTCTTGGGGCATTTGTTCTCTCTCTACCTTCCCCTCCCTCTTCTCCTCCTCCTACCAACCATGAACACAAAAGCAATGAAAGTTAAAGGACAGCAAACTATTTAATGGAAGCATGTTTTAAGGAAAGTAGCTGTTTAGCTTATTCAAGGAGTCTGCTCCTGAAGTGGCTCAGCCACAAAAAGCGGTCCTTTGAGACTAGAGTAATCTTTGGTGTTACTATGGGCTGCCTTGTCACTAACAGCTACCTGGTTTGAGTGATACCTTTTACCTTTTTTTTCATCTGATTTTTCTGATCAATGCAGCTTAGCTCAAACTTGAAGACAATCACAGTGCATTTTCTTAATTACACTGACTCCGTTTGCATGAAGAAAAGGTTCTATTTGCATTTCATGCAAACTCTACAGCTTATTACTGATTTTATACCTATAAAAATGGTCATTTTAAATAATGAGAACACAGCTCTTACTTTCTTGTTAGGTCCTTTGCTATACATTTATAACTATGACCTAGAAATATAGTAGAACATCTGCAAACAGATAAATCAGTAAGTTAGTTATGGATGCATTTATTCTTTTTTACATAACCACAAGCCATTCTTATTTTTAAAGTCCATTCCTTTTTAAATCAAGCTCAAAAGAAGGATTTGTTGGTAGACTGCAATAGGTTCAAACTGCATTGAGACCAGAGGAAGCAAGCAATGGTATTCCACCATAATTTCTTAAGATTCTAAAAGAAACATGAACATACAAAGTTTTGGAAAAAGCAATCTAGTGTTTCATTTCCTAGTTGAAAGCTGAATATTTCCTGAATTCTTGCAAATTCAGTGGGGAAGAGGTGGGGAGGTTTGGAAGACATTTTGGCTGATCTTTGATCACAGACTTGGAGGAGCTGCTTACAGCAAGGAAGGCAATCATCTGACACCAGTCTCAACGCACTTTGTGTGTTACACTGCCTAGGATCTTCCTTGCATAAGCTCATTAATGAGGCACTACATGAAGACAACAAAACAAAACCCCTCAATGTTGACCAAGAAAAAGCAAAATGAAACAGACTTCAAAACTAGGTAAGCTGTACAAACACCTTAGTTGGAGAGTTAAGTGGCAGAAGTTCTTGGCTTCCAAGGACAGAAGCCATAAAAAGAGAAAAGTACTATTTCTTTCGGTTATCAAAGCACTGAGAGTGGAGACTCTCTGTTCATCTACTGATGCCCTCCACTTTTTTTAGTTCAGAGTGATAGTGATTACTCATGAAGAAATCACTGAATTTCACAGGTTTTTGTGTTTCTACTCATTCTGTAAAAGAAAATCATTTAATAAATCCTTTGTTATTCAGGAAGATTTAATGAAAGTTTTAACTAAACTGCTTCTTCACAGCCTGCATTCCTGTCAATAACTATTGTCATTACTGTTGTAGGAGAACTATGACTTCTCCATGACTGGACAACAATAACTGTAGTAAGGAAAGAGAAGATGAAGTTGTTGGAGCCTTGTAGCAGAACCTTTCAGTTACTTTAGGAAGGGAGCAATTTGTAGAGCAGGAAAAGCTAGGACAAAGGAGAAGAGCCAGACCATTTTAGGACATCTAAATACTCCTGGAGGGTAACCTGGCTTAGACATTGCTCAAGGCTACATGAGGTTGTTAGAATACTCATTGGCTAAAATAATTTTAAAAGTCAATTTCTTTTATAATAATCACAGGAACGATTTGGAGTGATTGCATATGCAGTTTGGAAAACCTGATGGTGAGTGGGGACAGCCAGCACTCCTCTACTCATGAGCCCTCACTGTCAAGTGTCGTTACATCAGTAACTTCATTTTGTCTGCTTTCTTTTTGAGACTGAGTATCTCTAGTCATGTCTGTAAAGCATGGGAAGAGTCAGAACATCTTGCGGTAGGTGCCTATCATAGAGATCGTTCCCCGCTGCCTCAGTAGAAGGAGCTTATGTGTGGGATGAGTGGGTCCACCTTCAACTCACAGCCTCTGCCCTTCTGCTGACCCCTGTCTCTGCCACTCCTACTTCCCTATTCTTTCTCGACCTCTTTTCACAATTGCCCATCTTCCTCTGCAATGGTATCTCTGCTGTTCTCTTACCTAGTGTGGATTTTGATTTGTCACAGGGAAAGAATAAAAGACAAGACCCAGACAATGAAGGTAGACTGTGAACTCTACGTTTATGCTTCCTGAACAGAAACTCTGCCTTCATGAAAATCAAATAGGAAAGGGAATAAAACATGGTGATTTTGAGACCAGATTTTCCCTGATTCCCTGAGAAGCCCAGAAGTCAGAAGTCACTGTCAGCTCCCTGTTTCTGTGTTTCAGCGTTATTTTCAACGCAGGTTAGAGCAAGCCACCACTCTTGGCTCTTATTCTGCCTTTCCTGGAGTGGGAAGCATATGGGAATGCCTGACAACTTAAAATTCTGCAGTCCTGAGGTGGTGAATACTATTACAACATTGAGCAGCCCTGAAAGTGCTTCAGCTTCTTCCTAAGGACGGCCCCAAACCTCCTTACGATCTGCCCGGGCTGTTCTCAGCAAAGCTATGCAAGACCTCAGGTTTTCTCCCAGGAGATTCGCAGGGTGTTATAAAAGGGCAGCACTCTGTGTGGCTAAGCAGTGTCAAAGTGAGACCATCCAATGACAAACAAAACGTGAGCTGAAGTCGAAGGCAGTAGCAGTTCCCCCCACTAAAACCATGATGGTTCTTCTATATCACTACAGATACATTATCTTATTTGCAGAATTAGAGACTAACGATAGGGTATAAAAATGCAAAGCATTGTGCTAACCTTGAGTTTCTCAGTTTCCTCCTCTTGTACGTTTGTCTCATAATTAAAGGAGAGTTTTTGTCCGTGAATAATAAACATTTTGAGCTTGAATTAATGCAAATATTTCTCTCCTATCTCAGTTGGTAAAATAATAGAGATATTCCAGGCTATCTCCTATTGCCCGTTAATGTTGTGTATATAAATAAGCCAGGTTATCTTTTCCTTGTGAGAAACGTTTTATCTAACAGGCTGTTGTCTAGTGGTTCAGTACTCTACCACTCTAAATTAGGACACTTTATCTTAAGGCTTCATAATCTTACGAGACTATAATTGGAAAGTTTATAAAAAAAATCCTGCTTTGTAAGCTTGGCAGCTGAGATAGAAAGAGGGAATGAGAAAGGCTACAGCAGAATTACACCATCACTGCTAGCCTGACTCCGCTTGACAGAGCCGTTTAATATTTTGACAAGACAAAATATAAAGCAGCATTTTATTCTGTAGAGACTTCACTAGACACAAGCATGGAAGTGCTTGTGATCAATAAAGTTTGCGGTGGAGAGTGATTTATTTACAGCAGGGTATTATGTAGAGAAAGAGCTGTGATATTTCCACAGGCTTTGACGGCATAATGGGCCCCTCTCAATCCTTACATGGAAGGGTTAGATTGTCATGGTTGCTCAGGCAGTATTCAAAACGTTATCTGATCAGCCTTAAAGACTTCAGAACGAGACAGATGATTAGTTACCCTAAACGATCCTCATCATGCAGAAATTGATGATTTAATATAGTCAATGACAGACGATTCCATTTGTACTAGATAAAGTGTCTGCGGCTCGTATCAATCATAATAGAGTTATTATTGAGCATAAAAGAAAAGCATGTTTAATATCATTAATTCCAGATATGTCGCTTTCCACATCTGGCATTCATCCATAGAGCAGAACCACTCCAGGCTATCATTCCTGCCTGTGTGCTGGTGACTCCAGTGTTTTTTGTAATTTCAAAATGTTTTTCAGCACCTCCAGCTAGGTGCAATAACAGTTTACAGATTACCTATGTCATCACATTTTGACAAACTTCTCAATCTGATGTGACCTTCATCTTTAGCCATCTGCTTGCCTTTGTTTCTGCCTTTTTTTTTTTTTTTTAATAAACCTCTGCAGCTTAAAGCTGCAGTGGTTTGTTCCATATTCTTCTAGGTCAAGATTTCACCTGTGTAAATCCAGAAACACAGACTGAAATGTACAGGCAGTAACCTGGGTTCAAGTCTCAAGGTAGCTGACACTGGGCAAACCTCCTAGGTAGATGTTTTCATCACTTACTTCAAATGCTTTTTAATTGTTAATGGCTATCAACAATCCCCATATAAAAATCACTATTCAGAAAAGACCCTTTGTAAAACCAGTCTTTCTGCAGGGCCTGACTTTTTTTAATTCCTAGAAAATGTGGGGCAGAACCTGGATGTTTCATAGCTGAATCATGAATATCTATAAGTGACCGAACAGAAACCATGCTGAAAATGCAGCTCAGACCACTGCACATGCAATTGGTTAATCTGGCCACGGAACCCCAGCACTCACCAGAGAATCCAAACACATATGCCACTGGTCTCCAAGAGGGAGACTAAATTCCCAAAAAAGTACTGAATCTATGTACAGATTTTTTTTTTTCTCCCTATTTTCCTGAATCCTAGCTAAAACTTCAAATGAGGAATGAAGGTACCTATGGGATTTTGTTTCTTTACCCATTCAAATGGACGATTGCATGGTTTTAAGTGATAAATGCTCAAAAAAAGAAAATTAAAGGGTTATAAAGGAGTGCAAGCATGCTTTTTTAAAATACCAAGTCCCAGATTTCTTGTTGTATTGTTCAAATCAGAAAATTGGCGAGGCATTCTTTTACATGCAGTCATAGAGGCCTCCTCACTGTTTTCTTCCTGCTTGCATGGGTGTTTTATACCAGTGGGGAGAACAGTCCAAATGAGTTGGCTGCCTGCCAGTTCAAACAGCAGGAAGTTTACTGGTGCTGGAAGCCTTATTTATTTTGTGTTTTATTTTGGAAGGAGGAGTAAAGAAGGCTAATAACATTTCAGGGGCAAAGAGTGAATTGTTGTCCTGCACTTCAGGCTCTGCTATATACCAAGCATTGCAACATCTCCTATACTGCAGAGTTCAATTTAAAGATCAAATCTGCTATTACCTCCTCCTCTCCTACTGTCACTCCTCCAACAGAAAGGACAAGAAAACTAAATCATCTGAGTAACTACTACTGTATATATAAGTGTTGCAACTAGGGGAAGGAAGGAAATGGTTCTACTATTAAATAGATCCCAGTTAACTCTGTGCAAAACAGGAGGTGAAAAGTTAGGCACAGACCTGAACTGACCTCAAGGCCCCGATAAAAAGCAATCATCATGATCATTTAATAATAACAAAGACCCTGACCTTCCTACTTTATTTTTATTTACTCTTTACCTAATGATACGTTTCCTTCAGTAGAAAAAACATTTTTCTGGTGGGGAAGAGCTTGCCGCTGCTAAACCCCAGCTGCTGGGTCCTCCCCCTTCAGGTGCTGCCCATTTTACTTCTGCAGATTATGGTCAATAAAACCAGACTGGCAAAACAGCCCAGTGATGCCACCAAACCACTCAGACTTTCTGCCTGGCTCATTTCAGTGGCCTGGTTTGCAGACCAGTCCCTCAAACCATTCCTTCAGAGCAACAAAGGGGGCAATGTGCTGCCCTGACAAGGTGAGAATAAGTAGCCAAGGGAAGTGGGGAATGTTCTAGTGGGATGCCACTGGTAGAGGACATGCTCCTGCACTTTCATCATCAGCAACACCACACCTCGGGGGCTTTAAGCAAAGACCTCCAGCCTCAGCAAAGATTGTTTTGGCACCTAGAACAGAAGTCATCCCTGGGAAACTGCCATTAGTAGCTGACCTTCATGTGATTAACCCTCATGGCTCCAATTTCTATATACAGGTAAGTTGGGCCCTTGGGTTTTGATCAACCACTTGAGGAAAAAAAGTAACAGATATCAAGGGTGATACAAGGAGCAATCATTACCTCATTTTGGTAACTACTTTTCACATTAAAACACTTTCATTGTGAAAATAAGATGAAAAGATAAGCATTCAAGAGAAGAAGCTATAAATATAAAATATGGATGTTGAACATGGCGTATGGCTTAAAGCAGAAGTGATCAATCATTACAATAACTCAAGTTCACTAGACAGCTGAAACTATCAGAGCAGAATAACAGGTGACTGCTTCCTTGGTATCATTAAAGATTTTAATACAGTTATTTCTTTCTGCATGTAAGTATATGCAGATGTGTGTTTGTGTGTATGCACATGTATAAAAGGGTAAGCTATAGGAACTGCTACCATCAAGTTGAAAAAATAATGGCGAATACGTTTTCAGTTCTTCAGGCTAGCCTTGACAGAAAACAAAAATTTCTTTCCTCTAAATGTGCTTACTGGAGATTAGCATTATATCAGAGAACATTTACCTTTGGCATTGGATTTCTAGCTTGAGACATGGGGGAAGATGTCTCATTCGACAAATATCAGATGATGTTAACATGCTCTCACATATTATCTGAGAATCTTCTTATGGCAAATCTAGCCAGCATCTTTTGAAGTAAAAAAATGAAACTTCCCAAAACCTGAAAAAGAAGAATATTCAAATTTTTCCCCAGCATATTGAAACTTTCTGTTAAAAAAAATGGTTATTGCTAAAAGAAAAAAATGAGCTCTGAAGGAAGATTTAGGAAGAGATGCAAGAAAGAGATACATTGGATCACAGCAGTGAATATACAGGTACAGACTTTTAAAGAATGTGAAGATTTCTAGTCTTGGAAATTAAAAGGTTCAGAAAAGGCTCTTGAAGTAAAAAATATTAGAGGATACTGACAGTACCATATAAAATGCAGATGAAATTGTATTGTTAGGAGATATAAAAGAGTAATGACTGCTTTATGTGGGCAAGGTGTAGGAAAGGAGCTATAATATAAACTGAAGAGCAGGCAAAGAAAAGGCACAGGCATTAGTCACTCTGTCCTTTGGTGTGTAGATCTAGTATACTCTGCTCTCAGCTGGCTGTCCTGACCACAGAGGAATGCAAGTCTTGGTCACTGGAGAGGGCATAGACACTCAGGCTTCACCACCACTGGTTCCCACTCAGACCCTAACAGCAGCTCTGAGGATGTTACATACCACTCTTCACAGACACAGCTGGTCCCCAGAATCCAGGTGGTCATGAGTGACTTTACGTTTCAACTTATTTTCCTGTCCCATCATTTTGCCTTGCAACCCCTGACCCTGTAAGAGTCATCTGCATCCCTCAGATTCTTCTCTTGAGTGCTAGATTTCTATATCACCTCAGCATCTCCAAGTCCCTCCCAAGGTTTGCACCCAACTCCCTAAATACAGAACAGCAGCTACCTTCCCAGGGACTACCTTTTATAGATTCACTGAAACAGCAGGGTACAGCAGGCATCCACACTAGGGGCAGTTTCATTTCTGCATTCTGAGTCCTGGTGGGATTGGTGGCTGTCTTCAGTGACCACAGTTCAGCATTAGCCCTATTACAAGATGTGCAGAATGGCTTTCTTGCTCTTCCTTGCTGCACACAGGAAAATTCATCCAGTGAAAACTGAAAGTAATTAGAAGCTTAAAGTAAGGGATAATGACGATGATAATAATAGTAGTAGTAGTAATGATAATAATAATGAGAATTGCTATATAATACTGGTGGGAACTGAGACACTGAAAGACACCTTGGGAAGGTGTTGATGAGAAGAAAGCATGTGACAGCTTTACCTGTGACAACTTTACACTCAGATCAGTACCAACAGAATAATTTCTCCCATAGGTGTCCAGATGAGCTTTGCAGCTCCATGCCCTGGTAAATCTGGATTCCTTAGCCTGTCAGAGGGTAGCCTCCCCCCTACCCAATTTTGCAAAAAAATCTGCTTTCTCACTAAGTTTGGAAGACACCTGTGATTTACATCTCTTTGTCCACCAGCAGGATTTTCCAATAAGAATCACTCTTTTTCCAGTTCAGACCTGTCTCCAGAATCTCAAGATGTTTGGTCAAAGTGACATTTCAGCCACTTTCCTTCAGCAAAAATGACATTGAGCACAACAGCAGAGGAACTGAGAGAGGGCCATATCTAGACAGACAAGAAAATCTGACTCAAGAGCCGGTGTTGTGTGGAACCACTTAAAGTCGAGATATATTCTACTTCTCACCTTTCAAGCAAATATATGTCTTTTGTGTCCACTCTTTAGGGTCACATGAAAAGTGAAACCTTGGAGACAGGAAAGAAAGAGAAAATAGATTATTACAGACCTTGCTGCTGTCCTGAGCAGTTCTTCCTTTTTTCCACATAATGAATTAGCTTCTTGTGCAAGAATTCAATTTGACTCTTAAAACATAGTGAATTACTATTCTAATTTACCAATGTCAGCTTTGTTTCAACCCACTGCTAATCACTTCGTTTTGTATGTTTTATAAAACTGAAACAGATATTTATAAATATATTGTGAGGCACATAGGGGTACATCTTGCATACTTACACATATATTTCAATAAATACATAGTTATTGAAATTAATCTCTAAGAAACTGTGGTTAAGTTCAAATCCATCTTGTGGTCAACACCATCCAGCAATTCTGCAATTCTGCTCCTTCTTTTTACTTTTTTTTTTACAGGTCATCCATTCAGTTCTGTCAAAATCCTGCAGTTGGTCTAATTCCTAGTAACAAAAGTAATTACTTTGAGTTCTAGTTTGCTATAATTATACTTCTACAGACTTTACATACTCTAAAATAAAGGCATATGGCATTGCAGCTTCAGCACGCACCAACTCAAGTCTATATAGGCTTTCCAGAGCTTCCCTGTGCCTTGCCGTATTATCACTGTTTCATCTTATAAAAAGATTATATTTGCACCCTTGCAGTTTAACATTATTTTTCCTTTCCTTAACTTGCTGTTTGGTGTCTCAGCATGACTGAAGGAAATCCACTCTCAGTATCATGCAAGGCAGTGGTGCTCTTTCCCCCACCACTTGGTTTTGCACAGCTTCCCTAAGCCCTTGACTTTTCTCCCGCAGATTTCCCACTTATTGATTCCTTGTTTCTCTTCTCGAGGAGGGTTTGTGCTGTACATTTTCCACCACTGGATATCCTACTCTGCCTTTCAAATCTACACATTTATGACTGCTTTTTTTGCTTTTAGGATCTAAAAACATAGGATCATACTCTCCTGGCGCTCTCTCACTGGCTGCTCAGTAACAACCGAATGGACTTAGAAGGAGCATCACAGGGAATAAACCTGCCATTGGATAGGGAAGAGATGAAAAGAAATCAAGGTGTATGTGCCTAAGATGGACCTGAATGGTGCTGTTGGAGATATCATACATTTGCTTTGCTGGCTCAAGCTTTCCAGATACTATTGGAAGTGTGGGTTTGTACTACAGGAAAACTTAAAAAAGGCTTTCTTGCTTGGTCTGTCTGTCATTTTCAAGGTGGAATAATGCCTGTAGTTGAAACAACTTGCCGAGAAATCTGCTTATATTAGGAAAATGTAAACAAAGCTGATAAATTCAGAGCCTGAATGCTCACCTGGGAGACACTCCTACTGGCAAATTATCTCTCTGAGAATATAGATACAATCCCTGGCTTGTTCCAGTCTGCTGGGTATTACTCACAGGGACCAGTTAAAGCAAATCCCATTAGAAGGGCTCATTTGCCATTCCTGCACAGTCCTATGTTCTCATGCACTCCAGCTTCCTGGGTCCTGGCACGTGGGATGAGAGTTTGTTGTCACGTCTTTGGATGCAATTCTCACTGTCATACTCTTTTAAAATCACAGCCTAGAATTCAGACCTCATATCCTAATATGCTTAAGCCAGTGTGGTATGTATACATTCGTGTTCATGCAGAAAAAAGCTCAATAAGAAATACAAGGGGATCAAATTCAGAGTATTAGTCATTAGATTCATTAGACTCATTTAGTCCTCCCATCCCTTCATATTATTAGATCTTTTTCACATAAAAGTGCACTACAATATGTATCAAATTCAAGGTTGTGAAAAATCAAAACACCTTTGATCAAACTTGCTGGAAATGAAACTAAAGAAGTTGAATCTTAACAACGCATGTTATATAAACAGACAACAAAGTACAGACAAGTGTATTTGCTGCCACCCCACTTCACAGCATGCACATGTGTACACCTACCACACAATAATATACATTACTGAATAATAAATCACACTTTGGTTCAAGTAACACAAAGCGTTTTACAAACACTAATTAAAACTTGAAATCTCTCTCTGAGGTACTTAAATAACAATGTACGTAATTTGTAGGTGGGAAAAGTGAGCCAAGGGAAGGTTAAATTAACTTGCTCAGAATTAGAAGGGGAAATCAGTGAAAATTCAAGATTACATGAGTTTGTATCCCACTCCTCTGTACAAACTAAGGGAATCTGTCCTTCTTGAATCTACAGAATATTTGTTATTGTAACTCTAAAAAGGTTTTCCAGAAGATTACTTGTCAGAGGTCATTTGATTATTATGAATTCTAAGTATTTGGTTTTAAACTGCTAAATAGGCTCTATTGCACCCCTGTTTCCCAGTATCTCAAGACTTCTGATGGAAAAAGCAATCCTTGCTTAAGATATAAACCACCCCTGGATCTGACTCAGCGACAACTGGATGCAACTGCGTGAGTTCTCCCGAGATGACCACTAATTGGTCCTTCATGGCAGGTACCACTGCCTCCAGGAATTTGCATCACATTGCACAGAAACACAAAACCTGAAATAATTACAGAGCAGCTAAGGGAAGAGAGTGTTGCCATGAGCGGTGCTCCAGCCTCTCCTCCTGGGCTGTGTTATCCTCTCCTCAGAAGGCAGCAGGGCCAGCAGAGGCATCTGCACTGCCAACACAGACCCACAGTTCCCCCCACTGCACAGTGGCACCACTGATGAGCAACCCCATCCTCCCCTCCACCCCCTTCTGGGAATTACCATATTGCTTAATTGTATCTATATCTGCTCCTGTGAAACTATCTGAATTCAAAATACCCAAACTAAAGCAAAAAGTTACCTTATTTTCTAGATATATTTTTCCCCTTATAGACAGGGCTCATTCCTTAGCACCCAACAAGGAGACAGGGACAGCAGGAGGCAGATCTCTATGTGTGGAGGGGTGGTCCCTTCGATACACAGTTCTCCACAGGAATTGTTCATAAAACTTGCACAGCACTGGGGGCAGCTTTGTGACATACCAGGGGTATTTAACATTATTGATCTTTTTTGACAAATGACTAATGTAACACGTTCATTACCATTAATCATTCTTTTTCCAATTCAGGTAAACAAGGGCTAGTTTGGTTCATGTTCAGCTGACACCTATTTTCCTAATTATTTTTACAAGGATATTGCTTGATGAAATTCAAACATGTATATATTTTTAAGAAAAACATTGATTTAATATTTTAGCAAAATATCCCATAAAGGATCAACTTGCCCAACTGTGCTATTAAAAAGAAAAGAAAAACAAATGTTATTATGCCTTAGAAATACATTTTAATACTGGGTTTTCTGGTTTTGGCTCTATTAGCATGGAAGACAACAGTTAGCTTCACAACAAGGCTGGATGTAGAAGAATCATATTCCTGTCCCCTCATTTGCCTTTGGCAGCTGGGTTTATTATTAGATGTGATTAAATCCACCTTATGTTCCCATTGCCCAAGCAATCAGCACATGGGCTGCCCAGTGCACACACTGCTCCAATAAGGTCCTGCTTTTCTGAGCAGGTGTTTGCTGTGGGTGTGAGCTGAGAAGGTGGCAAGACATCAGCTGTGGTACTAACTTCTGCTTTTCTTTCCACTGGGAAGGAACATAGCAGTTCCCCCTGCTTTTCCCCAACTCACCAACATCCTCTTTCCCAGGCATGTCAACCAGCATGAAGAGGACAAAGAAGCATGAATATTGCTGTTTTCACAACATATCCTTCTTATTGCTCCATCCTAATCCTTCCTAATGCTCAACCCTTGGCAGTATTCAAGGCATGGTTGGACAGAGCCTTGGGCAACATGGTGTAGTGTGATGTGTTCTTGTCCATGGCAGGGCAATTGGAACTAGATGATCTTAAGGTTCTTTCCAACCCAAACAATTCTATGATTCTATTCTGATATATTTCAATAGCATTAAAAATATCTTCTCATTAGCTTCTCCAAATCTCTCTAGTTAGAAATGTCAAGAGTTGGTACTTCATAATGCTGCTGCTAGCTGACTCCTTCAGAAACCCTTCATCTGCTTATGCCGGCTTTGCTGCCTTTTCACATCTATTTCAGTGGTGACTCCTGACCTGCTCCCTCTGGCTTATAAAGACAAGCTAATGGACTTTGAGTTGGGCTAGTTCTTATTCACCGTGACTGTAGGCAGGACTATTGCAAGCCTAAGGCTAGCTTTTCCAGCCCTGCTGTTGCCTGGCTCTCCCAGGAACTCCTGTGCCCCTCTGCCAACAGCTGTGACGGTACGGCATAAGTAGCATTTCCCATTTCTACTATTTGTCTTTCTACTATTTGCAGTAACACTACTGTTAAAAAGGACAAAGGTGATACTTCTGTTTTCCCTATTATTACTTTGTGCTCTGATGCTGTTTCTCATGTACTGTACTGACAGCCGCATCACAGAGCAATTTAAATAGAGATGTAAAGCACATTTATTTCTCCTAATGAACATGCGAATAATACTCTTGCAGTGATGACTGTTTCCTGAAACCAACAAACCTTGAAATAATATTGATGGGACCAGTTGCTTGAAATTTGGTAAAAACAGTGTATATTGAAGATACGAGAAGTCACACTAATAGGAATACTGGAAGGCAAATGACTCCACAGAGGATAAAAGGTATGAAAAGAAGCTTACTTGTGTTTTAAAAACACAGTTTCAAGAATTCATCATATAATTAAAAGACTGAATAAAGGTAAATATTGAAATTCTTAATTCATAAAGATAGTTCATAAAAATGAACTATTACTAAAATGTACCATTAGATAATTTAGACCAATTATTTCAGTTTTCAGCAGCCTTAGTTTCCAATGATCATAATACCTAGTCCTAAGTATGTTTTTTTTTGTTAAAGGGTTCAACCAAATTTTCTCTTATGCTTTTGAATTAAAAAAAAAAAAAAGAAAAAAAATGTTTTGGTACCTCTGTTCTTTGCTTTCTTGAGAACATGTGAAAAGAGTGGTTATAGGAATTGAATTTTATAATTCATGCACTCATTACTGACATAAAATCTACTCAGTTACCCAGTTCTGCTATAAAATCCTGATTATCGTGGAATCACCATAAAAAAAAAAACCACTCTTAAACACAAACTCAGTCAGCTAAGGTGTGTATTAATAAATATGTGCCATAGTCTCACAGCATATTCTGGTAAAATGAAGACTTTTTAGGGCACATGAAGAAGGTCTCCTCCGCTGCCTAACCACTCTCCACTATCTGATTTTTGCACCAAATAGACAGTGATATTAGAATGAGTAAAAGCAGCTTACTGCTACTTCTTAGGCCCTTGAGTGTCTGATAGCTGGTTCAGACAGAAAGAAGTTTTAAAGTGAATCATTTCAGAGGGAAAAAAGGCTAATAGATGACAGCTGTGAAATGGAGCGGCTAGTCAAGAGAGAAACCTGGGGCTTCACCAAGCTTCAGATACCTCCTGCAAGACGATATCAGGGGAGTTTCAGAGATATTGCCTTGAAAATTATGTTATAAAGAGAATGAGTAGTAAATCATAGAAAAGGTGGAAACTGAGGCAAGGTATAAAAGAACTTGTCATGTCAAATAGTCAGGGGGCTTATAAAGAGTGATACAGAGAAGCTGTCCATGATAGCTGAACTGGTTCATGCAGGTAGACTGGAAGAGATGGAGGCCACACAGCTGCTTTCTTTTTTCTGCTTGCTATTGTATCAGGGACACCAAATTTTCCTACTCTCATTTGGTCAAGGAAAAGACTAGAAATAAGAACCCCATAGCATGAAACCACCCTTAGAAAATGCTTTCATTCCTGTGTCAGTTTTAACCCACCGCACTAAGGGTCACTTTGGTCCTTAGGCACAAATGTGTAACTTTTCAAGAGCAGAATTCATCTAAGAGGATCAGGTGGCTGGACAATACTTCTGCTTGTCTGCCTTTTCAGGCATGGCAAAATAAGGAAAAAAAAAGAGCAAATCTTTTTCTTCCACGTATGTCATAGCCCCCTGTTAATTAACAAAGTACTGAATAATTGCAGTCAGGTTTTTTAACATCTCAGTTACTGTACTTTCTTCATCTACTGTTACCACTGACTGCTTTTTCCATTATCATTAATATCTGCCTATGACAAGTAAATAATTGCTACACATCATAATCACTTTCTTACATGATTATCCTCTAGACACCTTAGTTTTATTTGCAACAGCTTTCTGTCTTTTCATGAAGCAAAGGAGTGTACAGATAGTATAAAGCTATAGGAGAAATTCAGATATACGGTATCTCTGTTAAAACATTCCCTGATTGTCTTAGGTTACCTGCTGGCTCCATTACAATCTTTCAAAAATAAGAAATCAAAGACTAGGGAAATGTTCTCAGCTTTGTAGTGCTCATAGTGGGCTTCTCTGCAGCTTCAGAGAAGCTGCAATATTTTAGCAGTTCCTATCACTGACCTTCCCTATATTTTTTGCAGTTTCAGCTTGAAGTTAGCTCGCTTTGATATAAATCATTGCAACGTTGCATCACCATGGAGCAAAATCACACTACACATTGTAACAAAGGAAGCTGATAACATGGGTTTTGGTTGATTATTATTCTTTACCTTGATAGAGGAAGGTAGCTTGAAATTTAAATCTCCCCACCATAAGATGCTCAGGTCTGAATAGCTCATCAAATTATTATTTTCAAAATATTAGCACACTGGTAACTGTGACAGGATTGACAGAGTACAAACAAATTCTGTTTGGAAAAAAAATTAGTTTAAAACTTCATGTATTGATGTGTTCTCCTGTTGGTCGTCTTATTCTTTCTGTTTTTAATGCAGCTGAGCCAAAGGTTTCAGGGTTGTTTAGCAAGTGACTTGTAGAGATTTCTGGGGTCATGTATACGTTCTTCAGTGCTTGTTTTCCTTATAGGATGCTGCTCAATAGTGTGTGGTAACTTCAACAGTTTACAGACTATTTATTTAATATTCCTGAAGAAAGAAACTTCAAAAGTATAGGATTATGTACCTGACATGTTTCCTCCACAGAGTACCCCTCACTTTGGTATTACTGCAGCTACAGCAGCCAGACTTCCAAACCCAGATTTTGCTTATATGAATTCACAATAATGATATGCAGTTTATGACAGCCTCTTTTTCAGATTTTTTTTTCCAAGCAGCCCTGTCGAAATTAAAATTGCAACCCAGATAAATTTCTGCAGGGAAATTTAAGCAAAAACAAAACAAAACAACAAAAACACACAAAAAAAACCCCAAAAATAACAAAAAAAGGAAGATTTCTTATACATAACCATTTATACGCCATTGATTGCTGACCTCTGAAAAGTGAGAATGTACCTGTCCCCTGAGCCTAGACTTTGTCTATTGTGACTTAGTATTCAAATAGCAGGTTTATTTATTTTTTTTTTGGGCTCCCCACACAATATTTCTCAGACATGTTAACCAGTGAAGAGAGAAAATTTGAAGTATTGTGTATCATGGAAAAAAGACCTAGTGTAGAGCAAAGAAAGAGGACAAAAGTTCAAGGGAGCAAAAAATTCTCAAATATTTCCCTGATTTCTCTTTTGTTAGTTTATATTTGTGCCTGTGATGACAAATTTTGCACTAGTTTCTAAGACGTTAAAACTCTTACACAGTACAAGGAAATTCAATTTGCATAATAATCATCAACGACTAGCTCTTTCTAGTGGGTTAAGAGTTATTTCAGATATTTACAACCAGAAGAAAAACTTAACAGTCAGTATTATGAAACTACGGAATTTTTAGGCAGGATCTCTATCTAGCAGGACAAGTGTACCTGAAGCTTGCTGTTACCCAAAAGTACTTTTGGACACATAGGCAGATGCCATTGCAGAGGACTTCTGCAGCTTGGGCATAAGGTCTCTACTGACCTTAAAAATCTTGAGAAGTGGTCCCCATTCTTCAAGTGACCGGATTTACACCTTCCAGACCCTATTGACAAATGCTTTCACATAAGGTTGTGTAGAATATAATAATGGCATTTCATAGTATCTCCTAAAACAATTTCCTTCAGATCACATGCATTTAACTGTAACTGCAGAAACTTCAGAACAAGATTGTGTAGTTATTGCCATTCACATCCCTGTCTCACATATGGGTCCATGTCATAGACTGGTGAACCACTGCGCTTGGTGTCATACAAATCAAGGGAAAAGAAGACAATCTCATGAGAAAAAGCTCATACAGTGCCCCCCCCTGCTTAACATTTTCAGCAAAAAAAAAGTCATGGTGTTCCAAATACCCAAAGCACAAAAAAATAAAGTTAGGTTTTGAGTCAAATTCCACTCTCTCCCCACACCCCCAAAACACTAAGACACATGAAAAGAGAACCCTTACAAAGCTTGGTAGGAGTTTGTCTGGGTTTTTGTTATATTCCCAATATAGTCTCCAGTTGTCTGGGAACACAAAATTCAGATGAGAAGTGGGAGACTCAGTTTAGATGAGTACAGATTCCCCCGACAAATGTCACTGCGTAGATAGGTGAAAACCTTAAGTGTCTGAGCAGATAAAGCAACCATCAAAAGCCCAAGCTTTACTTGCTCCTTGGGGGTGAGCTGTAGAGAGCACCTACCCATTACAAAATTGTTTTGATTTCCTCTTTTCCTTTCCCACTCCTCTGTAATGGTACTTTGCTCATTCAGGCCAGCTCTGATCTTTTTTTCTCTTATTTTCCATCCTCTTTTGGCTTCTGGGCATCTTTAATACGTGCAACAAAGTGTCAGTGTCATTACCAGCAATCTGTATTCAAGGATATAAAATTTGTGTAAATTCCACAGCATTGCACAATGTTTCCATTTAACCTGAATAAAATTCAAGTGCAAATGAGGTGTTAGCCATTCATGAATAGAACCCTTAATGTGTAGACATGTTTTCTTAAGGTGAATTTAGTACTCAGCAAAAGGTGCTAAATTGACAACATTGAAAACTGAAGTCCTTTATGAATTCTTGTAAAAGGGATGATGAGGGAAGGCAAGGCGCAGTGCTGCATATAAACCTTCTAATAGCAAGCACTAGAGATGGAAAGATAATTCAAATATTGTGTCCCTTTAAGGCTTCACTCTCTGTAGAGGGAGAATTAGTCCCTACACAAATCTAGTGGGTTTTATGACACAAAATTTCAGGATATGGAAAACTGAGAAATGCAGAACTCCAAATAATTTCACTTAAGGCACTTTGTAATGAGATCTAATCATCTTTGAACACCTAGGGGTGAAATTCCCCCTCCTTTCCATAGATGGGGTTTTGTTATATTCCCAGAGCAGTCTCCAATTTGTTATTGTTAAACAAATGATGCCATCCCAAACTAACAAAAATGATTGGAAGTGCTAGAAATAAGTATTACAGAAAAGGTTGAAACAGTACTTTGACATAGAAAATACCCAAAACTGCTTTTTAAACAAATACATAATCCTGCAATGGTGACACCGAGCCAACACATAGTTACTGACAGGCCACAGAAAGAAAGATCTGACACTGCCTTATAGGGGGAGCATGGAAAATCCCATCCTTCAGTTTCTCACCTGTAAAATATAGGCTATAATGAGCTCTAGCTCAGCGTAAATTTTGGGAAAGGAATAGCAATAAAACAGAAGTGAACACTTTGCCTTTGAATAAATCTATGCTTCACACACATTTTGAATAGTTCTGTAACTCTGGTCTCATTTCAAAAAGGATATGGTCAAACCAGAAAATGCCAACAAGGATAATGCACATCTGCACAAAGAACTGGGTATGCAAGGCCACCTCAGTGTGGAAAGGACAACTAAGAAAGAATGCACAAATCTAACCATGGGCAGCCAGAAGAGCGAAAGGGCATTTATTCCCACGGCATCAAGTTGTTCACCAGCTCTTTCAGTACAGAAATGTAAGAGGCAACAAACAAAATCCAGCTAGAGAAGGAAATTCTGAGCACTGTTGAGCGAAGCTATGGAACCCACTGCCTAAGGCTGTCAGGGATGCACAGAGGTCACAAGGGAAGACTGGGCAAGTGCACAGAGAAACCATTCTTTGAAGATGACTGCAAGAAACACATCCAGCTCAGGAAATGTCCCGAGCTGAAAACTGTTGGAGGCTGTGGAGCACAAATGGTAGCAGTCTACTGCCATTATATGACAGGGCATTCTCTGTCAGAAGTAGGACACTGGACTAGCTGAGTCTTAACCTGACTCAACGGGACCAAGAACATTCTATGTTTTTATGTTGCTGTCTTTACCTTACAGCATGTAGCTGTAACTTTCCAATAGCTGAGCTCAGATAACATAAAGCTCTAAACCAGGTAGCTTTGCAGGTAGTGTCTGCAGTATCTGATCATTCAACCCCATGATGCTTCCTAAGTGAGCTTTGATATTTACCCACAGTGAATGTCCCATGAAAATACAAGGAAATGCATGTGCATTGATATAAGTAGAGGAGGGGTTACCCACAACTTCACCACCATGGACCTATCACAAGTGATCTGACCCATTCCCATTTACTCTCATTATTGCTGTGGGTTAGTGTGAACAGAGGCAGGAAAAGGTTTTGGCACAACCTGGAATACTACCAGGCAAGAACAGGAGGAGACTGTGAGGAAAAGAAATCCTTCAGCAACTTAGGTTAGCACAACATTTCAGTAAAAGACACAGTACACCTGAGAGAGTAATCCCCAGAGCACGTATTTACAATCAATACAGACTGCCAAAAATGCAGCGCTGCTGACTTCCAGCATACACACAACCATGCAGCACCCCAAGACTCACTTCCAAAGCACATAACTAACTTCTAGCTACAAAATTAGTAGTCCCCAGTCTGCCTTACCACATCAAACCATGCACTGTAAGAACACTATGTTTCACCAAAGATATTTTTTTTAATTTTAAAGTATACCTGCATTTTAAATAAAAATCTGTTAAACATTCACTTCATTTCCTGGCTTGTTTTCTTCTTACTAAGTGCTCTCTTCTTTGAATAATGTTAAGGACTGTAGAGAGATAGATGGAATAATTGGAAGTTTAAAATGAACATTAAAATGATCATGGAGGTTCCTATCTTCCATACCTTGACACATGTGCTCACAGCTGCCATGGTGTGCCTCATGAATTTGCGCATCACCTTTGTATGCGGGCCATGATGCCCCACATAAAGGATAAAGATGGTGCAAACCTGCACACAACTCCTTGGGACTCCTCCTGCTTCTGTGGACTGTGGAATGAGATATGGAAAAAGTTATCTGAATATTTGGCCTTCTGAAGTGGCCAAAACCATATCTTTCACAAGCTAGTAAATGAACCCATGTAGTTGTAGCAGAATGATGGTATTGGTAACTCACAGCCCAGCCAGCAGTAAACATTGTAGGCCTGCACCTCCCATGTGCATTATCTCTGATCCTTACTGTTTTTTAGAGAGGTAGCTCAGTAAAACTGAACTGTATAGAAACCAATAGAAGTTATATACATGTTAAAATGTTACAGTAAGAGCATATTTGATCAATTTACAATATTTCAGTTCTATTGGTTTGAGACAAACAGGACTGAAGTATTTTTCCAAAAAAACTGAGATTCCAAAATTGCTTTGGAACCACCTGGCTTAGAGACATTGCTGTTATTTTGTTATTTCTACTTGTTGAGCTGAACCTGACAGAGAGTAAATGCAGGTGCCTGGTCTGCCCAGCCACTGGGATTTGTCCCTTCTGTAGCACCAGCAGGCTAATTCCTTCTGGGACTGAAGGCCTTATAATGTTACCAAGAAGTTTAACTTTAATAAAAGCTATGTGTCAGCCTAGTTTTTAAAAGGATTTAAATAAACATTCACACCTTCCAAAAGACGGGGGAGACCAGATTAATAGATAGCCTTTATGACCAGGGTAAACCTTTCCTCAGTTTAAAAATGACAGAACTTAGTTTATACTTACTATTTCAGAACCTGTCACCCATCACTCATTTCACTTTCTTGTACACCAGAAGTTTTTCATGTCCAGCACAGACTCTATCTGGATCCTTCGCTGATGCTTTGAATTAATTCTTAAATTATGTCCTCCTCGCTCCTCTTTTAAATTTTAGGTGAGGGAGGAGAGGCGATTCCAGTTCCTACTCAAGACAAGAATAAAAATGTTGTGTGACCATTTCAAACTCTCACCCAATTACCATAATCATACTTTCTAATTTTTTTAATAAAACTAAAAATCCATAGCTAAACAAAAGCTTTATTCCTCTATCAGAACTGAAACTTTATTCATAGTTATTAACCATTATAGCAGACATACCCCTTGTATAAATATCTATAAACTAATGAGTCTTTCCTGGAATAAGATGCATATTAACTAGATCCTACAGCACTTGAGAGACTTTGGTTCAATTCCCGCCAGTAAGGTCAGGAAATGCATCCACAGTAGTTAGCAGCTAGTTTCAAAATCTCAATGCACTGAGCACGATGGGATCATTCAGTGGAGCAGGTACCCCAAGGGAAGGGTAAAACAAGAGCCAGGGATTATTTCACAGCACTGAACTGGTACACTGCAGGAGAGGCGGACTTTCCTTTCAGAGCAGAATAGCTTGTCAGCATACTGTCCTTGTTGCCCACTCTCATTATAAAGGATGTAGTATGTGAAGCAATTAATTGGCTGATATGCGTTGGAAAAAAGCTAAGAAAACTGTGTGTGCATGTGTGTGTATATACAGGGGGGAGACACTAATATAAGAGAACTACTAACATATACACAGTAAAACAGCCCTGCACAGTTAGATACAGGACCATCTCCATAAGACATTGAAGCTCCAGTGCTGAACAGGGTAAAAATAATGCAAAAAGCTTTCTACCCACTTGAATTTTAAATTCAGATGATGATTCACTGTTATGGATAGTTGGATTAAATATCTTTGCCCATGGACTGTTAATGAACCAGGCTCTAAACACTAGAATACCTTACACAGAATATGGAATTTCCATGAGAATGAGAGTCCCCGGACACATCTATGCTATCAGGACAGGGTCGTTTTGGTTTTTTTTGTAATATATATCTCTGTTGTTCTATCAGTTGTGATGAAACAAACAGATAAGAATATGCTCTTTAATCTGATTTTTGTTTTGTTTCAATTTTGAAATTACAGCACATACATGGAGTAATGATAATCTATTCTTACAGTAAAATTTAGAAAGTTTTAAGAACTTTTTTTTAATGGAAAATAAAATTCTCTTGAGGAACTCAAGACTGGAAAGACTGGAGAGGAAAAAATGGCTTACCAGGCTAAAAAGTAAAATTATTCCTATGTCAATAGGAAAAATTCTCTGATAATTTTGCACTACATAAGCAATTGTCATAAAAAAAAAATCCCAAACCAATGAAGACACACAATGTTTAATAGTACAAAACATGTGCTAGAAATGAGAGTTAGGGAGATACCTTTCCTCATGGGAAAACTACTCCATTACACTCCTTATAGATGTGCTACACTTTCCTCTGAAGCATCTGGTGCTGGTTGCATTTAGAGACAGGATACCAGTCTATCATGACCTTTGGTCTGCTCTGACATGGCAGTTCCTGTGGTCTTAGATTGCAGGCTGCACTAGGTATATTACTGGAATTAATTCAGGGTTGTATATCAACACAAATCGTGTACAGGCAAAATTTTTCTTCATGATTAATTAGAATTTTTAGAAAAAAGCAACATTTGATCTTGCAGGCAGTAGATGAGTAGTATTTTCTTTAATTATAAACACAATCATGCAGACCTTATTCAAATATCTGCATGTACATCTCCTTTCATGTGCATTACACAACATGCAATTGAGAACCATTTGTTTTGCAAGAACAGAATACTGCTATTATGTTCTGGGTAGTCTGTAAAGCCAGATCTTGTTCAAATTGTTCTCCAGGACAACAGTGGCTGTTTCACCATGTGTAGGGCACACATATATGGCACATTACACTGACTCTTCCATTGCACTTACTGATTCTGACTTAGAGAAATAGGAATCTATGCTTCAAGTGGGGAAAACCGTAACTAGCATATGGCACTTTTTTTCTTCATATACATCTTAGGTTTCTTGCTGCTGCTATCTTGAATATCTACATGGCTCTGAGGGCAAGGGTCAAGCTCATGGCAGGCCAGGAGGTTTTCTCCTTGGCCATGCTGGTGAGGGAAATCGGCTTGGATAGGAGGGAGACTGTGGGTCAATAACTGGTTGCATGGCTGGAACTGACAAGACAGCTGTGGCTTTTACAAACACGGGACCTTCTTGGAGGACTAAAGAGCATTGCTAGGAGGTTGAACAAGGTGACCTTTCACCTGCACTCAGCGCTGGTGAGAAATATCGGAGTGCTAGGTCTAGTCATGGTCTTCCCGGTACAAGAAAGATATGGAGTTACCAAAGCAAGTACAGCAAAAGCCAAGAAGATTATTATGGCACTGGGAGCAGCCTTCATATGAGGAGAGTCTAAGAGAGCTAGAGGTGTTCAGCTGGCGAAGAGAGGCTTGGGGGGTCTTACCAATGTGCATAAATACCTGGTGTGGAGGGGTAGTAGAGAATATGGAACCAGAATCTACTCACCAGTATTTGGTGGAAGGACAAGAAACAGCAGACATCAACAGAAATACAGGAAATTTCATAAGAAAGCACTTTTCAGAAGGTAGTTAAACAATGGAGAAGGTTGCCGAGAGAGACTATGGGATTACCGCACTTCGAGACAGTCAAAATCCAACTGGGCATGACTCCTGACAACCTGGTCTAAGTGACCCTGCTTGAGTAGAAGGGTGGATTAAGGGATCTCCAGAGATATGCCAATCTCAGCCATGCTGAGACACTGTGAATTACAGTCCATCTGAAAAACTCCTTCTCAGTAGTCATCAATTTTACAATGATTTCTCTTTCTTCACTGTATGTGATAGGCAAGAACAGCAGCTCAGAACCTTTTCCATACCTCTACTCCTGTCACTGCCATCCCACATTCTTTTTAAGGGTAATCTGCTTTACTTGAATAAATTTTCCCTCCTGTAGAGTCAAAGAGGAGTCACTACATCTTGTGCTTATGCACAAGAATATAACAGCTCTTTATTATATTGAGTCTCGAGTTGTGAATCACGGGGAAGATTTTCAGTGACATCCAGCAGATAAATGTGCTGGCCATGGCATTTCTGAAGTTCTGCTTTTATACATGCACTAGAAAAAAAAAAAAAAACCACATTTCTTTGTATCTGCTCTTTACCACAGCATTTGTTTAACTACAGCTTTGATGCTACCACTATATGCTGCAGCACATTCTTACCACTACAGTTTTACAAGACATGCAAATTGTATTTTTCAGCACTAGACTTCTTTATCCGGGAATTTTTTACTTCTAATGAGAAAATAATCTACAAGCAGCATTCTTACATTTCCCATCATCTCTTTGGTGTTAAAAGGTTTGTTTAAAATTTTCATTGCCGGAGAAAACACAGTTCATATCTAGTTATAGTCCTAATGAAATCTTTCTCCTCCTTACAGAGCTCTTATCTGAGATGTTAAAATTTAACTCACTAGAGTTATAAATACTATGTGAATTAATAGTCAACACTGTTTGGAAGGGTTTTTAATTGGCCTACAGGGAGACTTTCTGTATATATTAAACATATCATGTGTCTGATTTGCAGCTAACCCACCTTTACATTTCTTTCGCACATATTAAACTCAAAATGTGTTTAATATTTTCTTAGAAATATTTGGGTTTATTGTTCACATTAGGAAGTAGTGTTAGCAGTCAGCGTAAACCAAGGTTAGTGATTGGTCCTCAGTGATATCATACCAGTGTCATAATGCCCAATAAATAAATAGGTTTGGCTGTTCTTCTTATTTTTATTTATAAATTCTGTTTCATAACAGCAGTAAGATGCTCCAGGCCATGCAGTTCTTGGGGATTATTGCACTTGTCAGGTGTTTAAAATCACTCAGTCCTCTGCCTGTGCCTTAGAATACCACTGGAGGCATATAATCAACCAGAAATGCACTGCCTGGAGTGTCTTAATGCTTTATTATGACATATCTAACTTTCAAAATAAATTATTTATTTGGAAGCTTGGAAGTGCCATAATGATATCCAATCAGTAGCTGAGAAATATATATTAAATCAGAACAACATATCAGAAAGAGAAAGACAGAAGATGATAGAAAAAAATGCCTGTTCATCAGTCATCCCAGGCCAAAACAATGGGTGTGTATGCCTGTAGATACAGCTACGTGTGTATACAACTAGTGAATATATTTTGATTTGTGCATAAATTTGTATCTAGTGAGAATCACACAATGCATGCATTCATATATATTCATATAAATAACTGATTGTTGATATAAACCATTATAGTTAGTCCGTATTGAGTTAATATCCTAAATTAAAAAAAAAAATAAGTGGGCTGAATAAATGTCAATAACTTAAACCTCCTATTAAAAAGAAATATAGGACATTTTGTACTTACTCAGTTAAGTAATTCCATATTTAAGAATCAGCTTCTGCATTTCATGGAAAGGAATCCTAACTACATCAGTTGACATTACAAATTAGATTTCACATCATTATCATTACAATCGCTAAACCACACACATTATTCAAAACTGATTTTTTAAAGCAAAACACAAGAAAACAATGCCATTTTCTAACACCAAAAAGAAATTCCCACAAAAAACCCTAACTATCAACTGTACAACAACCAGGGAAATTCAATACTCTGGGGTTTAAATTTCTAAATTAATTTCAATTTGTAAATTATTATGTGGAAATAAGGAACTCTACTTCAGCAACTGTGCTAAATAACAGTGCAAACCCTGCAGGGGACCAAAATTATCTTTTAGTGAGGGAATATGAAAAGTTTTTTTGGAAAAGGACCAGTTTTAGGTAGGGGGTGTTTAAAGCCTTGGGAGTTACTGTAGCAATAGAAAATATTAATAATTTGCACATGTGAGACTCCTGGCAAGCAGGACGCAGCTGTAAAGAATTAACCCCTCCTGAGAGACATAAAAACATGGAGCAGCTGAGAAGAAAAGGGTGAGGGGAAGAATGCAAAAGTATGCAGAGTACATTTTTCCTAGAAGAGAAAAATATGTAAAGTAGGGTTGGAGAATGTACAGAGATTTTATTATTATTTGGGGGAGAGGGGATCTTCTTGGCAAGTTGTGGATATGTGGGAAAAAACGAAATACCAGCAGAAGACAAAACTAATTCTCTATTGCTATCAGTAAGTGCAGCTAATCTGAATAAAAATCTGAAATCCCTCAAGTCCTTATTGAAAGGACATTCTCAAAGTGATCTGGCCTAAAACTAGACCAAGCCAGCTTTGTTTTGGTGTTCATGCATGCCTGCCTCCGCTCTGTGTGCTGACTCCATCATTCTTGTATGCGGGCAGGGTGCTGAAATACAGAAGGTGCTTGCTGAAGAGATTGGAGGGCAGGCTCTCATACACATAGAAATCGAGCAAGCAAAGCAGATTTGGTGGGTGAAACATTGTGTGATTCTGGGTCTCTAACTGTGGAGAAACTCAGCTCCTGATATTTGTTCTTCCTGGCTGCCTACCAGATTAATTTCCATTGCGAGGGTCCAATTTTGCAGCTGCTCAGCATGGCAGAACTGCACCCCTCCCCCAGCCAAATTCAATAGGGCCAGTTCATGGGCAACGGCATGGTTGCACCCTAACTCAGATGATAACTCTTTTATAGTCTGGTAGAAGGCCAAAGCAATCCAATTTTTAGGTTGTATTAGAAATCTGAGACTATTACCCTTCAAAAGGAGAAATTAGGCTTTAGAGAGGTGAAATATGTAATCCTTCTGCTGATCTTTATTTGCTGAGGTTTTTTTTCATCTTTGGAAAAACAAATTGGTAGAGAATGTTTAAAGTGATCATTAACAGAGAGAAAAAATGGAGCTGTGTATTCAGATTAAGTCACAGGCAGCAGCACCCTTTACTATTAAAAAAAAAAAAAAAAGTGGTCTTGATAGTAATGCATCTTTAAATGTTACATGGATTATCTAGAATCCAGATGATGGATTTCTTTTTTTTCCCCTGTTTAATAAGAGGGAATATAAATAGATTACATACTTAGGTTTATTTTGTTTAGATTTAATAACAAGCCCCAATATCTTATAAGAGCTAAGGTAGATTGTATTATAAAAAGAGAAAACTAAAAAGAATATGCTTTTAACGTAGTAACAGTTTCAGCAGAATACTTTTCAAATAAGTACATTCAAAGGGGCCTTTGGAGACTTCAGGAGAATAGGAGCAATAAGTTCACAGATGAATACAGTTCCTTGCTTTCTGTGCTTGTTTTCCAACAAATAGTGTATATTACAACTGCTCAAATGTTTAATGATACCTCAGATTTCACAGCTCTGTCCACGCCCTCTTCTCCCACAACTCCATTCATTCATTCATGTATCTTCAACAGATTTTCCCTACTCCTTTCTCTTTACGTTTTCCTGTGGGTTCCCACCGGATTTGATGCACCCTCTCCCTTACTCCTCTCCAAAACCACCTCTTGTGTGGAGAAGCCAACTGCAACACAAACTTAGGCTTCGCTGCTTTGTAAATATAACAGCTCTACCTCCCTGCTCCAGATTTGTTTCTTGCCATTCAAACTAAAATCTCAGGCTTTTCATTAAGTTATATTTCAAAACACACTTGCACTGTCACAAGGCAGGTCCTCAGCTGACTTGATCAGTACTGTACTTCTCCTACACTTAGTCACTGCTTTCTTTCTCTTCTGGGCACAGGAAAGCCAAATGTTTGAGCACGAATTGATCTGGGCTAAATCTGAATCTGTTTAGCTAGGCACCAGGGAAAGATGGAGCACGCAACTATAGGTAGTGCTTTGGAAGCAATGCTGGCTGCATTGGTGTAAAACATTGTCATGGGTTCAGCAGCAGCAGTCATTTTTTCTGCTTCTTGGTAGCTGGTGCAGCACTGTGTTTTTGATTTTGGGCCTGGGAACAGCACTGATAACACCAGTGTTTCGGTTACTGCTTAGTGATGTTTTGGTCTGGCCAAGGACTTTCTGAGTTTCATGCTCTGCCAGGGAGGAGGGGAGCCGGGAGGAAGCAGAGACAGGACACCTGACCCAAAGTGACCAAAGAGGTTATTCCATACCACAGCACGTCATGCCCAAGATGGAGGACGGAGAGGAGAGACCCAGAAGGGTGGGGGGTGCACTGCGTGGTCGGGCTTGGTTTTAGGTGGTGAGAAATTGTATTCTTTTCTTGTATTTGCCTTGTCATTATTATTATTGGTGGTTGCAGTAGTGATTTGTGTTATACTTTAGTTACTAAACTGTTCTTATCTCAACCTGTGGGAGTTGCATTCTTTTCGATTCTCCTTCCCATCCCTCCGGGAGTGGGGGGCAAGATAGAGGGGGGAGTGGGTGAGCAAAACTGCGTGGCTGACTGGACTTAAACCACGACAGTTCTTTTTGGCGCCCAACGTGGGGCTCGAACCCACGACCCTGAGATTAAGAGTCTCATGCTCTACCGACTGAGCTAGTCGGGCTGACTGGACTTAAACCACGACAAACATGTACAGAACTACAGTGTGATACATTCATATATGGTAAGTTTTAACCTGCTCCCAAAAAATAATCTGTTTTTTTCAGATGTTCTAGTGCACAGAGTGACCCTGTCACTAACACCACTTAGGTGGCCATCAGCTTACACCAACACTTTGGTATTAAAGCTACAATGAGGTCTGGCATATTCCTTTTATGTATTGCATCTTAAATATGGTCTTTTTCTCAATACATTTAGCAACTCTTGTAAAACTTCATCTTAATCACTGTTCCTTGTCCTTCTGTGGTAGAGCAGAATGTGACCTTTTCTGCTTCTTTTCATTAAGAAGGATGTTGCAGAGATCCTAATAGCTCATATCACCTTTTTCTTTCCTTCCTCCAGTAACTTCTCCTTCTTAAACACAGAAAGCCAAAGCAACTTCCTTGTGTTGCCTTCATCTTTGGTAAGGCTAAGTCTTTAACCAGTCCACCCCCAACCTACCAGTCCACCCACAACCTACCATTCCCTCTTTCAATGGTAACTTCTGTCATAGAACTCTCTTCTCTTTTCCAGTCTATCCTGTTAAGTACCAGCTGGCTGAAAGTGCCGTACAGCTTCCCTGTCTTTTGCTTGGAAATGTTTCCATAAACCTCAGCTTTTCTTGGCATCATGTCCATGTGCCACTTGGTAGGTTGAGGTTGATACTTGTCATGCTGATTAACACTGGATGTCCTCATATTCCCACAAATGTGTCCAATCTTCATGACTTAAACTATTCATGGTCCGTAGGCTCTTCAGAACAGCACTGTTTCTTTTGTGTTTGTACGAATAGCATAGGCTACAGAGCTGCTACAGATGCAATCTATGAAATGTAGATACAGAAAATTGCAACTTGGCTGTATTTTAAGTGGAAAATTATTTTTGTGACAGAATAAACTTGCAGTTCAGCTTGGTCAACGGGTATTGAATCACCACCCATCTTTGCACAATCCCCACCCTTGCTACAAGATTATACATTGGGCTCAAAACAGATGTCCACAGACTATTCTAAAAGACTAAAATATTTTGGGCTCCTTTACCTTAAACATAACAATTAGCCATGGTACTTCCAGCAGCTTTCTTTTGCAGGGAAAAAAAAAGGAAATCATATACATTTTGAAATGGAATAATTTGTTCAACTATGTAAGTCAATATTGTTGCCACTATAAAATAAGAAACAAGAGCTAACAAAAATTAAGTCAGATCTTGGTTTTACACTGCACCTGTTTAAAAGATTCAGAGTATTTTTATGTCCTTTCTATATAGAAAGGATATAAAAGAGAGATTTATCAACCAACAGACATAGTGTATAAAATACATGCACGCACACATACATACATGTCAGCAAAATTGACAGACAGCCTTTTACTACAAGTAACATTGATGCTTTCTATTGTAAGCCCCTATTTCATTTTATTCTTAATTCAGCAGACTTCTACCAAGTGATCTGAAGTTTCTCAAGCCTGATAAGATTTCAGTCCTATATTTTGGAAAATTTCAACTAAAATAATTCAAGTCTTTGGAACAGGTATCTTTGCTTAAATGAAATTTCCCGGATGTCATATTTGAAACTGAAAAAGGTCCTCTGTCCTTCAGATCAGAAATGGGTGTGCATGTGAGTTTGTACTCGAAAGCAAGGAAAGGAAGGGAACTCCCTGGCAGAGACCCAGAAGTAGCAAAGTCACACACAGAATATTACAGTTTTCCACTGACACATTCAACAGGGCTTTTAAGAGACTTGCTGCTGGTGTCTACTTAAATGAGAAGACTTCCAGCTGGGTATGACGTAGCTCTACACAGGTCCTGTTTGTTTCCAGATCTCTTGCCAGAGGGGATGGCGACAGGAGACTGTGAGAGGTCCCACCAAAGACTGGTGACAGCTTCTTCTCGCCTGACTGAAGGTATCCAGATCTTGGAAATGGGACTTGTGCAATAATTTGTTGCTTTTCACAGCCCTTCATATCAGGTCAGCAAAAACAGGAGTAACATTCCCTATTTTAGAGATGGCTCAAATCTTGCCCAGAAGCAAGTGATTCTGACATTCTGATGCAATGGAGATTTATATTACATACCTGCAATACTCTCCTGGAAACAAGCTGGGAAGAAATTTTGGACACATCTGGTATTTAGTACCTCCTTTGCAATGTTTGTTGTGTGCAAGGACCTGATGCCCTGGGAAGCCTCTTACCCATGGTGATGGCAAACAGAAATTACTGAGATCCTTTCTTGCAGGATCCAGCAGGCCACATGCCAGAGGGCCCAGTGGAGTTAGGCTGGACTCAGGCTGCAAGGGATGAGGGAGGAGACAATGCAGGCTCTGGTCGTAGGAATGGCAGGCTTCTGTTTAGATGACCAAGAAGAAAGTAATTGAAGAAAGCAGTTACTGGGGCAGGTATAGAAAGCTGCAGTAGTTAGGCAATAAGACATTTTCTCCTCCCTGGTGAGGAGTACATGTTGTTGTCACTACTGTGATGTTTCTCATTTTATCTCAGGGGCTGAGGTAAGGACAGACAGAAACGTCTAGCTAGGAATTACTAACAGATAAGTGCCTTAAATAAATAAATACTAACCCAATTCTTCGCTTAATGAATGCAAATAAAATTCATAACTAGTAACTACAGAGATACCAATGGGGTAGTTAACTCAGTAGTTTGGCATATCCTCCAGCAGTCACCCTAAGGCTTCCTAAACCCAAAATCCATAAAGATTTCTAAAACTTCTATGAGACTTTATTATTATTATTATTCTATGAGTTTATCTAATAATGTATAAATCCTTTGTATTTTTTGGCCTCTGTGCATTCCATAGCAGTGGGTTGTAATACCACATTTTTGATAAAAAGGTAATTCTCTATGCTTTGCTTGGTTTAACCCTGTGCCCTAAAAATTTCATTGTCTGTACCCCGATTCTTATTCTGTGAAAAAAACCCTAGTTTATGCCTCTTCTAGCCAAATGTACTAAATTTATGATGATGAAGCACGTTTGACAGACTTCAAATGAATTCTGAATTTTTTCAGAACTCTCTTGGTTTTTCAGAGTCATCTTCAAATCACAAAAATGATAACTGAACACACTGGTCTACTTTATTTTTAGGTTTTATCTGCATCTCAATTTCCTGGTGTTGTCAAAAAGGGGTGTGCAGATATTGCAGACAGAATTCCTGCAACACAGTAACTTTAGCTGGTAATAAGTTAGCAAGTTTCTTCATCAACACTTTAACTCTGAAAGCAGATGCTATACATATGCATATATCTCTGCATACAAACTGCGTAGCTGCTATTATTCTATCATCATCCAGGGTACCATTGCAGCTACACAGCTTCCACCAATTAATGCCAAAAATTTTTTATAATGTGCATACTATGTATATTTCAAATTTAATGGAGAAAAAACAATCTGTGCCACAAGATACAATGACATAATAGGCACCATGACTGCAGCGATAAAAATTGACCTTTTTGTGCTCAGCATTCACACAAACTGTTTAGCTCTTGAAATGATGCTGTATTAAAACACAATATAAAGATATTGTGATTAGGATTATTTTTTTCTGGATGTTGACTGCAATGACGCATTCCAAAATCTGTGTATGCTCTTTCCAAAAGACTGATGTGGTTTTCACAAATGTGTCTTATCTTATCCATTTACAGAATGGGGACCAAAATCACTATAGCTCATTATCAGACTGTCCAATAGAAAACTGCAAATTAAGTATCTTTAAAACTGCTCAGTCAGGTAGTATGAAGGTGCTATGCTTGCAAGGGTTTCCAGATAGACATTTTAATTGCATTAAGTTGTGACTAAGAAATGAGGCTGGTCCTGCAGAGAATATATTATGTAAATACAAACCATTTAAACAGAAAATTATAAAAATTAATGGAAATAAAGAAATCTTTTAATTTGCACATAAGAATGGTTCCTTTCGCAACTATGTAATGAAAGATTTATTTCAAAAAAAGTAAAAATAACAAAAACACTTGGGAAACAAGTAAAAAATGTGAAAGGAACAATTTGACACCCTCTGGAAGATGAAACCAGGCCATATACTAAAGATAAGTAAGTGAAGAGATACTGTCTTAGCAAAAATGAATATAAGCATATGCTGAAGTATTTCCTGGAACACGGTCTCTAGGCCCTAACACTTATCTGCTTGCAATTCTAATTTATTTTAAGTCATTTCTGAATAAAACCTGCCTGGATATTTCAAGAAAATAAACAAAAAACAAAAAAAAAAAAAAAAAAAGGAAACAAGTGTCAGTTTCTGTGAATGCATAAAAGGAATTAATAGCAGTATGATGCTCAGAATGTAATTTAATGGACAATAATTAGTTTCTATTGATATGCATTTTTAATAAAAGCTGTAATAGTTGTTTGTTGAAAGAGAGATACTTTACGCTTCATATCTGAAATCCATTTCCTGCCAACGCATTTTCTCTCCATAACATTGTGGGAAATGTTCTGTGAAACATCCTCTCTCTTTAAACCTTGATAAAATTCTTGACTACATCAAACATAATAAGTTTTAGACAAATGAGTATCATCTCCTTGAGCTGGAGAGTTTGAAGAAAGCACAGCCAGTCTATTTATTTGCATTAAACACATGCATCAGCGTGGTGCGTACTAGGAGCTCTAGTACAGCTATTCTACAGCCACTGTAGAGATGTTTTTTTTCTATGATGTCATGTTAAAAGGCTGTAAACCTTGGTGATGTCTGTCTTATGCAATTTAACTCGTTCTAATTGTACTACAAAGGATTTTTTTGACTTAGTAAGTTTAAGTCACTCTTTCCAAAAGACATAAGGAAAAAAAAACCTCTCATGATTATTAATAATATAGCTAATATGGAGAAAGTCTTAGAGTAGGAAGGTAAAAATTTCTTTCAGCCCATAGAGACAGAACTTTATTTTATAGTGGTTGGTTGTACTTAGTTTCATTTTCTTAAATGTTCTAGTCATTGAATAAAGAAATAATTTGAAAAGGAAATAGCATATACAGTATTTGAACTTGCCTTTAGCATAAAATGTTTTAGTGTTTTGAGTCTATCTTTGACACCTGAAACAGACTTTACTGAATACTGGCAAGAGTTCACTTTTCAATAGAAAAGTAGTCACTCACTGTGATCACTGTGTCTTTTTAGTATGCAGCCCAGAGGATTCAGAAAAAGATTACATTTACAATAATTAACATATATGTAAATGGAGATCATGGCTATGAATGATAAATTTTCATAGCAATTTAAACCTTGTTCAAATTAATCAACCATACAGACACTTGATTAATGAAAGGCAGCGTCACTTTAAAATGCAACATGTTAATATATATTACTGTTATTGCTGATCAAAGAATCTTTAAACATAAACCAATTAAAACAAAGTTCAATCTACATTTTTTACTGGTTTAATTCCTGCAGAATTATAAGAGTATTATAAAAACTTACATATTTTATTCTCCTTCATATCTATTTACTAAATTGACTGTAGTACAGAATCACACAAGTAATTCTGCTACTTCATAAATATGATTGGATCTGAAAACTACCAGATTAGTTTTTCAATCTAAACATACACATAATGGCTGATTGCAAAGTGGGCAAAATGCATCCCATTTCATTCTTCATTTGTAAGACCAGTAACTTGCATCTCATCTCTCCCATTTTCAATTCAATCACCAACAGACCAGTCACATGGGAAGTTTGGGTGACTGACAGCAAGGGAGATATTTAGGAGGACTGCCTTTGTGGCACCTTCCCAACAACACCTATCATCTTCTATGAGCACCAAGACTAGAGAATTTTATGGCAATGCTAGATTTCTGCAGAGGTTATCCCAAGTATCTAAACATGGTTTGCTTATTTCAATTCTTGTCTTGTACAACAATGTGTACACTCTCACACAACTCTGCTTCAATTCAATGGAAAAATTGAAATGTATTTTTAATAAATATTTTTAGATGGTGGCAATTTTTTTACTAAAATTTAAAAGAGTCACTAACTTCCAGGCTGTACAATGTTGCTCACTTTACCTCATGATCAGAAAAACCTAATAAAAACATATAACACATTTCTGAATTGTAGCCTTAATGAAGACTTAGATGCTATGGTCATGAGCAGAGAATATATGCCATGAAGGGTGTTAAAATGATAAGCTGTATTTTTTCACTCAAACCCCTCTGTTTTTTCACTCAAAAGCTATTTAAAATGAGTCTTTAGCATACGTTACCTATCAGCAATTTGCATGGTTAAATACTGAGTTTTTCAGTAAGTGGTAGTATTGGTACAAGAGTAAGACAGTAAAGTCAAAATCATTCGTTTTCAAAAGATGCAAAGACAATATACTGTTGAATTTGGAAAATGGATACAGTCAGATATCTGTATAAAGTATTCTTGTCTTTGTGGGAATCCACACGTACGTGTCTACTCTGATTTCAATATTAGGAACAAAACGTGCAAAAATAAATTTACTAACTATAGGGACTATAATAATTGACTTGTTCCCTTCCTCTGTGGCAAAATGAATGTGTGGTGCTAAACACAGTCCTCAGGAGAAGAAACACCTGTTGATGTTTTCCAGACACAACAACAAAAGGCAGTGCATTCCTACAGACAAGCCTGCAGAGATGCAGCCCACACTATGCACACTGGAGTATGGCCAGTATGACCATGGCTATATCCTGTATGCAGAGTACCACAGGAAATACCATTCACCTTACACATCTGTATTTTGGCAGAAACCTTCCCACAAATCTGCCAGTCCATTGTAGCACTTCAAACTAGTGAAGAACTTCAAATACGTTAGTGTCTTAAAAGAATCCTCTGTGAAAACTCAAACTGCCCTGACTACAGAGAACCTCCCAAAATTATGTGAGCTGAAGCAGCTAATGGCTTCAAGCCAGCTCTGGACCAAATCACAGCTTTTGGACCATGCAATTTATCCAGTATGTCAAATTTTATTGAAGATTAAGACCATGTTTGATTTTCTCTAGTCTTCTGGGCTACATCTATGCGGCCTTGAGACCAACCCTGGGGTAAATTTTTGCCACTTATTAGTCTGCCTTCTGTGTTGGTCCTGTGGCACCCCAACTTCTGTGTTTACAAGAAAACCATCATCTGCGTGCTACAGTCAGTAAGGCTTTTTTTATATGCTGTGTAGCCAGACCTTCAAACACCATTCCTCATCCGCAAGTATCTATCCCCTCCAAATTTGTGTATGCCAGACAGCCAGCTCTGGGCAGCCTTCCTAGAAAATCCCTGGCAATGCCTGCTGCAACAGCCATTGGCGTTTATAGTCAAGCTGCCTATGAGCAAAAGGACATTGGGAACAGGAGCCATAGACTCTAAAGCAAATGCAGAAAAAAAGTGAATGCAAGTGTATGGTTATGGCTATAGAAGCTCTGCTGTCTTCAGGTTCTCTATGGTCTGGGCAGAGGATGAGAGTGGTGGAAATCATCATGTTTACATATGCCTTGCAAAAAAATTGTACATGCACATTTTCTACCCATTTTTCCCTTAAATATTTTCGTAACTTTTTTTCTTCATATTACAGTTTTGTAAATATCCAGATGTTTGAAAGGTTGGAGGAAAGTCTGCAAATGCTTTGCACAGCTGAGCTGCAGTGTCTGAAGAGACTGAGAGTGAATACAGAACTGTTTCATTTGACTTCTGTTGGCCAAGACATCCCTCAAAGTGCTGCAGACTGTATAGCTAAGGACAGCTTTTACTCTTTGGAGAAGCTTATTCACTTTTCATAGGGTGAAAAGTAAGGATGTTTATGCTTCAGCTGGATGCCTATTCTAGAATTCTCTTGAATAACGATTCAAAGAATGGTGACAACATCCTAGCAATTTTATAATTGCTTTTGATTTTCCCCTTCTAGTTATATATTGACCTTCTCGTCCCTCACTCACTTCTTTATCCCAGTGTAGTTGCAAACCCTTTCACTAATATTTTATTTAGCTATTTTCTCTGGAATTGGAGCGCTTGGCTGGCAGCTGGGTTGGGTTATCTGAAGTGTGTGGTTTAGGTTGTATATCTGTGTTCCTGCAATCTAAGAGTGATTTTGTACAAACCTTATTTCCCCCAAACAAGTGTCAATACAGGCTTTTAAAGAGGGAGGAGAAAATGTTTGTTAGGGGGCAGTGGGAAAGGTAGCAGAGGGAATTTATCTTTTTATTTTCCTATTCACTGCACAAAATACACAAGTATGTGTGTATTTGTTGGCTTGTATTTTTAAGGCATGTGTTTTACCAGAAAGCAGAAGAGAAATGGCAGTAATTTAACAAAAAAGGATCTATTAACTCTATGTTTTGGTTTGATTTTCTACCAGATTTCAGCTTGCTTACTAATTGGGGAGCAGTAGGTTTTGGTAACTGTAAAATACAGCTACAACCCAGTATCAATCTTCTTTTGATGGAAGCCAATAGTGTCTATGGACTATTTTGACACTTGACTACCTGTCATCTAACATTATTGTATTGGTATCCAGCCTTACTAACCCCTGCCATAGCTGCAACCACTTTTAATGAAGGAGATTTTGAAACAGAAATATTGACAACTCGTACAAGACTAGCCTAAACCATGAAATGACAGCATTGACAACATCCTGACTGAGTGCTACAGAAGTGTTAGAAACATACATTTTTAATGTCTCTTTAAGAGTAAAATGTAAGCTCCAAAAATTGTTCTCGACAAAATTGGGAATATGTGTTGATATTTCAGGATCAACTTTTAGTGGATAGAGAAAGATAGGGTCATCGGTCAAGCAAATATTTTTCCCCCATGCACCTGCATTTGAAAGTCAGCAGGAGATCTCAGCCCTGGCCTTTTTTTTCGTTTTTCATTCCTTTTCTTAAGCTGAGAAAACCATTTGAAACTCAGCCCCTCCCACTGTATTTTATCCGATTGCCAAAAAATTGGACATGTATTTTCCCAACTGGTTTCTTATTGCATTAGACAGTGCTGTGCTACCATACTCAATTGAATATTGATAGTTTTTACTGCACTTATATTTGCCAATTTTGTGAACATTTAGTTATACTCTCCAGGTGTTGAGCTCTGCTACTTGAAGACCCAAATTCAGTGTCTCTGTATTAAAGTTCAGTCTTTACAATAAACTTTAAAGGATGTTTTCATTAGATTCCAGGGGAAAAATCACATGAGTAAAGAGAGATACAAAATTAACAGATGTAAGCCTGGCTTCTCACAAGCTGAAACTGTAAATACACTGGTCACTAACTGGATTCTGCCAGAAGGAAAACCCATTCTGATTTCAAATATCTACAAAAGCAAAAAAACTGCTATACAAGCTACTTAGCTTGAGGACACCATTGGCTGTATAAACCAACTCCCTCTTGCTCAGGTTTCTTCAGCTCTGTTTACATTAATTTTATTCCTCCCTCCTTTCCCACCCCCTTCCCCCCTCAGACCAACATTGTGAGCTGAAAGAAATATACAAGGTGAGTAGTTTTAATTTTGAGCACTGAATGAAACATGTGCCTCTTAAAAACCCATATTACCTCACATCCCAGGAACTCTTAAAAAGAAAGTGATAAGAATAAGTCTAGTTATTCCCTGAGAAAAACAGTACTAGCTGTTAAAGAAACCAGTCAATTTTACCCACTGACACAGGTACACTGGCATACCAATAAGGCTGCAGAAGATGGACTATTATAGTTGCAGCCATGAGAGATGGCTCTTTACCTCAGCCTTCTTGGGCAGGTTCTCCACCTCAGTCTTCTGTGTGCTAGCAAAGAGTCTTCTCACCCTCTGTAAAGCTGAGTCCTGGAGCAGATGGCATTTGCATGACGGACTCTTCCTTGATGAATCTGTAATCTCCCTTGCAGAAAGTTCTGAGTCAAACATAAAACCAATAGATATTATTCTGCCTGCAGCAGAAATGCAGAGTTCAAACAGATTTGTTGAAATGTATTTAAGCATTCTGGTAAGCTATTTTAGAACATACTAATGCACATGTGTTAGCACAAAACCAGCCAATTAGAGTAAAACATTCTGGATGTTTTATTCCCTTTAACTCAAACATCAACAAGCAATTTCTTCTGGGTTACTGTCAAGATCTCAGTGTTCTTAGGTGTCCATTTTAAGTGCTGAAGGAAAAAAATGCTGCCTAAAAATTTAGATTACAGGACAACCCCACTAAAGTAGATCATGTAAATATATTCTTTTTTTTTCAGAATTTTTAAAAGAAAAACAGTATTCTAAATGTTACAGTCCAAAGCTGTGGATTGTATATATGTAAGAGCTAGGATTAAACAAATCTTGAATTTAATAAAATTTAACATTTTGTTAGGTATAAAGAATCCCATTAAGTTTATTGTATGTTATGCATAAGTGAAAATACCTCTTTTGCAATCCTAGACAACTTTTCCACTCCCAGAACTTTAAAGAGCCACACTTTCAAATGTTATCCTTCATTTTATTAATGTACAATACAGCATTGATGTGATAATTTTATTTAGCTGTTTAAGATCCTGATATATATGCCTGTGGTTATGTATTTATGACTATTGTCTTGAAGGCAGAAAAGCAGCGGGTTTATCAGCCTCCCTAGGCCTATGTCTATGGGAATGAGAGTCGTGTTTTCCTCAGGGCTGTCTCCCAGAATCCCCAGCTGAGCACAGACATAGGCAGGAGACCCTAGGCACCGTGGGGCCGATGAAGCTGAGTGGCAAAAAACAGAGTTACTGACATACAGTGTTAGTAGAAAAAAAATCTGCTAGGTTTGTTAACTAGTGTATTTTAGAAAGGAGGCTGACCTCAGTGGTGAGGAGATTGGTGAGTTCCTTAGGAGTGCAAAGAGGAGAGCAAGGGGAGTTTTGTACACCAGGTGGGAGCCAGAGGGAGAGAGAGCCAGGTAGGTATATTAGTTTAGGATCAGAATCAAGCTTTTGATTCCAAGGGAAAGGTTGGGGGATTATTAAAAATGCTGTTTAATTGCTATGACTACCTTCTCTGTTGAAGTGTCAGACCTCTTGTTTCTCATTTATTATGAAACAAAAGACTAAGCATTTAAAATACGCCTTTGTCATCGAGACCTATAAGATAAACTGCTGCCCTACTTCTTTCCTATTGCAGCAAAAGAAAATAAAATCTTCTCATTCGATTATACTAGAAAGGTGATCTTGCTAAAATAGTTATGAGCTAGGATTTGGGAGCATCTATGCTCGATATTCCTCTCTGCCACCTCTTCTTCAATAACCCTTGTTCAGTTTTCTCTAATTGGACCAAAATGAGAATTCATTGAGATTTAACCCACAGTTCCCCCAACAGCTATAAAATCTTAAATGTATTCACAGAATAAATTAAAAAATAAAATATATGCCATCAGGATGGGTAAGCCCCATGGTTCCCATGTGCATATCCTTCATGGTTGCACCAATACCCCTGAGTAGGCTGGAATTTCTTGTGCCATGTTACCCCAGCCTGCTGCAAGAGGCTCTTACCACAAAGATGTTTTCAGGATTACGATTGTTTGTGGGACTGCAAAGTGACAGAAACTGTGGAAGAGGATTTTTTGTTGGCTTTTGAGGAAGAAAATGAAAAAAGAAAAAAAAGAAAGGAAAAGAAAAAAGCCCAAAACTTACTCCAGACAAATCTTTAGTTATTTTTGCAATGTACAGCAGAGCCCAGTCTGAACTCGTATCTCAATAGATTACAATCCACATCGTCTCACATTTGGCAGAAGTGCCAATTCCTCAGTGCTACAAAGAACAATATATACTTAAGTCCATGCTCACCTCAATCAGTCTGTGTCTGCACATTCTGTGGGGGATTAGGAGGATGCACAGGTCATTGTATCAGAGAACTGAAGAGACATATTACAGTACATTATGCTGGGCTTCACCTGGAATGGACACACATGAAAGAGAATGCAGCTGCCACAGCTCCCTTTGTATCTCCGTTTTTCAAACTCTGAAAACAAGCTAGAAAGGAGAAAAGGGACTTAACTTTTTTAAACCCATAAAGCTACTGGGTAAAAATTTAATCACAGGTTGAATCAAGACAAATACAATTATCATAAAATTATAGACTCTTTTAAACTATATATTCTAAATACAATGTTTCTATGTTCACTGGAAATTTGTTTCCATCTAAATTAATCACATTTCAGTGATTTAATGAAATGCCTTGCTAAATTGTTAGAAGAATAGGTAATATCCATATAAAAAGAAGAGAACAAAATATGGCACCTGGCAAGGTTTTAAGTAAAAAGCTTACTGTTAGGCATTTTGTATTGAATTTGTATAAATGACTCAAGTAGATGCAAAATACAAATGAGAAAAAAAAAAAATCCTCTAACAAAGAAAAAAATAGAGTAGACTTTATCAGCCATTTGGGTTTGCATTTCAACAAAACAGCCTATCTTGGTATAGTGTGGAACCAGTTTTGAATGTAGAAATAATATCTGTATTAGATACATATTAGATATAATACTGTACAAAACACCTTATTTTTCTAAGGATTTAGGCAAGCATGATTCTTCTACACCAGATCATTGTCTCACATGGACACATGATATGTCTATCTCAGTCAAAACTTGCTGGGCTCTATAGGAGTTTTACTTGACTTTCAGACTTGGTCCGAGGTCTAGAGACTGATTCTGGGGAGCACCGAAAGCCGTCAGCCCAAATTACTTCTATGAGAATTGCGGACAAAAAGCTACTTATACACCCAGGGAGCAGAGTAAAGATGAAGTTGTTCATAGTAAAACCCAGCTTATTTAAAGTATGAAGCGCTCAATTGGGTGCCTTCCCTCTGAATTTAAAATACCTTCTTCCCCAGGAAAGCTGATCCCGCAGATGTGTCTTGCACTTCTTCACAGGTATAAACAAATTATTTCAATTTTCATTTTTTCAAATTGATAAACCACTGATGGTTGTAGCTGGAGTGCCATACTTACATTAATGGAGGTAAAGAGCCAGACCCTGTCTTTGAAGAAGTGTG